>CM044553.2:20240421-20943091 GCA_024416835.2 Perccottus glenii
GTTTAAAATAATACATTGAGGATACTTAGTATCTTATTGAACCTAAAAATGTAGACTACTAATTTACAATGAGTATTTGTAAGTAGATACTTCCCTCTGAAAGCTGATTCTTTTATTTAATATATTTTTATCTTATACCTTTGTCATTTGTCACTGCAGGGACAGGCCTGTTTTCTGACTCTCTTTTCTCTGTCCTCTCTTTTACCTGCTCTTACAGAGCAAACACCAATGTGCTCTGGTGATTAGTCAAGTAAAAAACTTACTTTAATAATCTTATCATCTTAATCTTAAATATAAATTCAAATATAGTTGAATTAGAAAACGCCTCATGGAGAATGTATAGGAACTGTGCAAGTAATCATCAAATACAGGTTTAAAGAGTTAAAGGTGATGTTAGAGAAATAGAAAAACATTTTCTTTTTTTTTTTCTGTTGTTAGCTGTTTAGATGTTGAACCTGAGTCTTTTGTTTTTTCTGAGTCAAGTCTTTTTTCAAAGTTTTCCTCTTTAACTAGGTTTCCTACTATTATACATTTTAACTGGTCTTAGCGCTGAGTAATATTCAATAATATAAAGGATTAGAACTAATTCTACTGAAAAGACTATTTGGATAAAATCTTACCATCTCCTCCTGAGTCTTCTTCTCGTCTTTGGTTTTTCTTTTGCACCCTAAGTAAACAAAGTAAAATGATATCATCAAAGATTACAATATTTCCCTCAAAACCTTCCTGAGTCACCAGTTCAGACTCTTTTCTACTGAAGAGGTAGAGTCCAGCTCAGTTTCTATTGTGTGTTGCAGAAGCATGCGTCTGCTGCTCCATTTTATATTATTCAGAGACTGAGGCGCTCTGTAATGTCACAAGTTCTGTTTGTGTTTAATTCAGTTTAGATAAATGACAGGGTCCAAAACCAGAACCAGCTTTTGACAAATAAACCCCAGTAGTGTGTGTAGGAGCCAAACTGTAGGGTTACCTCTAAACACTGTAAGGCACTACAATGTTTATTGTGCCATTCAATGCCACTATTTAAGCCCTAACAAAGCAGCCGTCAAGTGCTGCAGGTTAAATGTTAACCCTTTTCCTTCCTGTGTCATGCTCAGGGTTTTATTGAAGTGCAAAAAAAGACAGAAGTCTGAAGTGCACCATGAAAGTGCCGAGCACAAATCTGCGACAGAGCACTGGAGTGAGATCAACATTAAACAATAATGATGCTCTTAAATAACAGATATGTTATGATATAATAAAGGCATTCTCTGTTGTTTTTAGAGAACAGGGAGTTCATTAAGGCTGTGGGTGAGAGCCTCTGCTGTAGGCCACAGCCTGCCAGAGATCGCCCACAAACAAGGTAAATATAAAAACAATAATATATCTATTTTGACATACAGTATACAGAGCTTATGTGACCCTTCTACTCACCTTCTAAAAGGCAAACACTACAATTTAATTAACTTCATCGTCATGTAGCCAATAACCAATATAAAAAATAAACTTTTATTATACAAAGTTCATGAAATAAAATCTTACCTTATCCATGAAGTCAGCTGCTTTCTCTTGTTGTCCTACACATAAAGAAAGTTTAAAATGAGTAGAGTCATTTTTTTGTTTCTCTAAATTTAGAATACTGTTTAATGAAGCTTAATACAAATAGAATGGAAAGGTTTTGCTTAAAGGACTGATTGAATATAATCGTAATCTGGTAAAACTTAATCCATGTGAATATATTCTTCTCACCTGTCTTATTCTGCTGCATCAGTGAAGAGTCACTTGTTTCTTCTCCTCCTTCCTGTCCCTCACTCTGTGGTCTGGTGTAACATTGTGGCTCATTCTCTGAGACCATGGCATCTATCTTCTGCAGCGGAACTAATATCTCTGTTTCATCTCTTATACTTTTTTTACAAGTTGTACAAGAGATGACCCGACCACACAGATCATCTGGACTGGAGGAAAACGGTTCATTCTTTTCTTTGTCAGGGTCCAGTAAGAGATTTGAGCCAGTTTCAACAGCATCAGGGTCACCCAACAACACAAGTGTCAGCTCAGGTGTCGCTGAAACAACAATTACATTGTTTACATTGTTAGAAAAATACATGAAAATGTGCAGATTTTGTTTTTAGAGAAATAAACCCGTCAAAGTTCTCACATTCAGTGTATTCTGTTCTCATGCTTGTGGATGTTGGACTTGAGTCTTCCAGAGTTTCAGAGTGTGGTTCATTTTCAAAGCTTTCCTCTTTTATAAGGATCTCTCCTGTTGCACAGTTAAACTGGCATTAGTTCTGAGTAAATTGGAACACAATGAATTATATTTACTGAAAAGACTTTGGTTCAACTATTACTATTTTTCATTTCAGTCTCTTCTCCTGAGCCTTCGTCTGTCTTCGTTTGTTGTCCTTTTTCACTCTATCAAATAAACAGGTTGATATATGTAATACTTTTTTTAATTTTCACATACTCTAATATAAAGTAGCTGAACTTATACATTTAAACAGAAAATCACCTTAGCCTCAGTGTCGTGCTCCTTCATCTCATTATCTGTGAAGAAGAAGAGACTGGATCTTTACTCTAGAATACTGAACATTTTGTTACTCGCCCAAAATACTTGTGTGGATGTAGGCATGTTTCAAGTCAGTGTCCACCTGCGTGGCGAAACAATTTTTAAGACTCTGAGGCGCAGAAAGCAGCTCAGGGTTCAATTAAAGTTTGTCAAAAACCAACCAATGAGATGACAGTATATTGTTGAAGGCGGGACTTGTCATAGAGCAGCACAAATATCAGGTCAGACACCATTGGTCAGAGCTCTTTGTGATTGTACTTTGTGTGGGTCAAGAGGCAGGACTGAGTGAGCAGAGAGAGGCCGACAAAGACGAGAGAACAAACTCTTATTTAAAAACCATTTTAATATTGTTTAAAATAATACATTGAGGATACTTAGTATCTTATTAGACCCAAACATGTAGGCTACTAATTTACAATGAGTATTTGTAAGTAGTTACTTCCACGTCTGAAAGCTGATTCTTTTATTTAAAATATATTTTATCTTATACCTTTGTCATTTGTCACTGCAGGGACAGGCCTGTGCTTTGCTGATTAGGCAAATAAAAAGGCTTTACTTACTTTAATAATCTTATAATCTTATAATCTTAATCTTAAATATAAATTCAAATATAGGTGAATTAGAAAACGCCTCATGGAGAATGTATAGGAACTGTGCAAGTAATCATCAAATACAGGTTTAAAGAGTTAAAGGTGATGTTAGAGAAATAGAAAAACATTTTCTTTTTTTTTTTCTGTTGTTAGCTGTTTAGATGTTGAACCTGAGTCTTTTGTTTTTTCTGAGTCAAGTCTTTTTTCAAAGTTTTCCTCTTTAACTATGTTTCCTACTATTATACATTTTAACTGGTCTTAGCGCTGAGTAATATTCAATAATATAAAGGATTAGAACTAATTCTACTGAAAAGACTATTTGGATAAAATCTTACCATCTCCTCCTGAGTCTTCTTCTCTCGTCTTTGGTTTTTCTTTTGCACCCTAAGTAAACAAAGTAAAATGATATCATCAAAGATTACAATATTTCCCTCAAAACCTTCCTGAGTCACCAGTTCAGACTCTTTTCTACTGAAGAGGTAGAGTCCAGCTCAGTTTCTATTGTGTGTTGCAGAAGTGCGACGTCTGCTGCTCCATTTTATATCATTCAGAGACTGAGGCGCTCTGTAATGTCACAAGTTCTGTTTGTGTTTAATTCAGTTTAGATAAATGACAGGGTCCAAAACCAGAACCAGCTTTTGACAAATAAACCCCAGTAGTGTGTGTAGGAGCCAAACTGTAGGGTTACCTCTAAACACTGTAAGGCACTACAATGTTTATTGTGCCATTCAATGCCACTATTTAAGCTAACAAAGCAGCCGTCAAGTGCTGCAGGTTAAATGTTAACCCTTTTCCTTCCTGTGTCATGCTCAGGGTTTTATTGAAGTGCAAAAAAGACACAAGTCTGAAGTGCACCATGAAAGTGCCGAGCACAAGTCTGCGACAGAGCACTGGAGTGAGATCAACATTAAACAATAATGATGCTCTTAAATAACAGATATGTTATGATATAATAAAGGCATTCTCTGTTGTTTTTAGAGAACAGGGAGTTCATTAAGGCTGTGGGTGAGAGCCTCTGCTGTAGGCCACAGCCTGCCAGAGATCGCCCACAAACAAGGTAAATATAAAAACAATAATATATCTATTTTGACATACAGTATACAGAGCTTATGTGACCCTTCTACTCACCTTCTAAAAGGCAAACACTACAATTTAATTAACTTCATTGTCATGTAGCCAATAACCAATATAAAAAATAAACTTTTATACAAAGTTCATGAAAAAAAATCTTACCTTATCCATGAAGTCAGCTGCTTTCTCTTGTTGTCCTACACATAAAGAAAGTTTAAAATGAGTGGAGTCATTTTTTTGTTTCTTTAAATTTAGAATACTAATCTTAATAGAAATAGAATGGAAAGGTTTTGCTTAAAGGACTGATTGAATATAATCGTAATCTGGTAAAACTTAATCCATGTGAATATATTCTTCTCACCTGTCTGATTCTGCTGCATCAGTGAAGAGTCACTTGTTTCTTCTCCTCCTTCCTGTCCCTCACTCTGTGGTCTGGTGTAACATTGTGGCTCATTCTCTGAGACCATGGCATCTATCTTCTGCAGCGGAACTAATATCTCTGTTTCATCTCTTATACTTTTTTTACAAGTTGTACAAGAGGTGACCCGACCACACAGATCATCTGGACTGGAGGAAAACGGTTCATTCTTTTCTTTGTCAGGGTCCAGTAAGAGATTTGAGCCAGTTTCAACAGCATCAGGGTCACCCAACAACACAAGTGTACGCTCAGGTGTCGCTGAAACAACAATTACATTGTTTACATTGTTAGAAAAATACATGAAAATGTGCAGATTTTGTTTTTAGAGAAATAAACCCGTCAAAGTTCTCACATTCAGTGTATTCTGTTCTCATGCTTGTGGATGTTGGACTTGAGTCTTCCAGAGTTTCAGAGTGTGGTTCATTTTCAAAGCTTTCCTCTTTTATAAGGATCTCTCCTGTTGCACAGTTAAACTGGCATTAGTACTGAGTAAATTGGAACACAATGAATTATATTTACTGAAAAGACTTCTTGGTTCAACTATTACTATTTTTCATTTCAGTGTCTTCTCCTGAGCCTTCGTCTGTCTTCCTTTGTTGTCCTTTTTCACTCTATCAGATAAACAGGTTGATATATGTAATACTTTTTAATATTCACATACTCTAATATAAAGTAGCTGAACTTATACATTTAAACAGAAAATCACCTTAGCCTCAGTGTCGTGCTGCTTCATCTCATTATCTGTGAAGAAGAAGAGACTGGATCTTTACTCTAGAATACTGAACATTTTGTTACTCGCCCAAAATACTTGTGTGGATGTAGGCATGTTTCAAGTCAGTGTCCACCTGCGTGGTTAAACAATTTTTAAGACTCTGAGGCGCAGAAAGCAGCTCAGGGTTCAATTAAAGTTTGTCAAAAACCAACCAATGAGATAACAGTATATTGTTGAAGGTGGGACTTGTCATAGAGCAGCACAAATATCAGGTCAGACACCATTGGTCAGAGCTCTTTGTGATTGTACTTTGTGTGGGTCAAGAGGCAGGACTGAGTGAGCAGAGAGAGGCCGACAAAGACGAGAGAACAAACTCTTATTTAAAAACCATTTTAATATTGTTTAAAATACTACATTGAGGATACTTAGTATCTTATTAGACCCAAAAATGTAGGCTACTAATTTACAATGAGTATTTGTAAGTAGTTACTTCCACGTCTGAAAGCTGATTCTTTTATTTAAAATATATTTTATCTTATACCTTTGTCATTTGTCACTGCAGGGACAGGCCTGTGCTTTGCTGATTAGGCAAATAAAAAGGCTTTACTTACTTTAATAATCTTATAATCTTAATCTTAAATTTAAATTCAAAAGTAGGTGAATTAGAAACCGCCTCATGGAGAATGTATAGGAACTGTGCAAGTAATCATCAAATACAGGTTTAAAGAGTTAAAGGTGATGTTAGAGAAATAGAAAAACATTTTTTTTTTTTTTTTCTGTTGTTAGCCGTTTAGATGTTGAACCTGAGTCTTTTGGTTTTTCTGAGTCAAGTCTTTTTTCAAAGTTTTCCTCTTTAACTATGTTTCCTACTATTATACATTTTAACTGGTCTTAGCGCTGAGTAATATTCAATAATATAAAGGATTAGAACTAATTCTACTGAAAAGACTATTTGGATAAAATCTTACCATCTCCTCCTGAGTCTTCTTCTCTCGTCTTTGGTTTTTCTTTGTCACCCTAAGTAAACAAAGTAAAATGATATCATCAAAGATTACAATATTTCCCTCAAAACCTTCCTGAGTCACCAGTTCAGACTCTTTTCTACTGAAGAGGTAGAGTCCAGCTCAGTTTCTATTGTGTGTTGCAGAAGTGCGATGTCTGCTGCTCCATTTTATATTATTCAGAGACTGAGGCGCTCTGTAATGTCACAAGTTCTGTTTGTGTTTAATTCAGTTTAGATAAATGACAGGGTCCAAAACCAGAACCAGCTTTTGACAAATAAACCCCAGTAGTGTGTGTAGGAGCCAAACTGTAGGGTTACCTCTAAACACTGTAAGGCACTACAATGTTTATTGTGCCATTCAATGCCACTATTTAAGCCCTAACAAAGCAGCCGTCAAGTGCTGCAGGTTAAATGTTAACCCTTTTCCTTCCTGTGTCATGCTCAGGGTTTTATTGAAGTGCAAAAAAGACACAAGTCTGAAGTGCACCATGAAAGTGCCGAGCACAAATCTGCGACAGAGCACTGGAGTGAGATCAACATTAAACAATAATGATGCTCTTAAATAACAGATATGTTATGATATAATAAAGGCATTCTCTGTTGTTTTTAGAGAACAGGGAGTTCATTAAGGCTGTGGGTGAGAGCCTCTGCTGTAGGCCACAGCCTGCCAGAGATCGCCCACAAACAAGGTAAATATAAAAACAATAATATATCTATTTTGACATACAGTATACAGAGCTTATGTGACCCTTCTACTCACCTTCTAAAAGGCAAACACTACAATTTAATTAACTTCATTGTCATGTAGCCAATAACCAATATAAAAAATAAACTTTTATTATACAAAGTTCATGAAAAAAAATCTTACCTTATCCATGAAGTCAGCTGCTTTCTCTTGTTGTCCTACACATAAAGAAAGTTTAAAATGAGTGTAGTCATTTTTTTGTTTCTTTAAATTTAGAATACTGTTTAATGAAGCTTAATAGAAATAGAATGGAAAGGTTTTGCTTAAAGGTCTGATTGAATATAATCGTAATCTGGTAAAACTTAATCCATGTGAATATATTCTTCTCACCTGTCTTATTCTGCTGCATCAGTGAAGAGTCACGTGTTTCTTCTTCTCCTTCCTGTCCCTCACTCTGTGGTCTGGTGTAACATTGTGGGTCATTCTCTGAGACCATGGCATCTATCTTCTGCAGCAGAACTAATATCTCTGCTTCATCTCTCATACTTTTTGTACAAGTGTGGTATCTTTTTTCATCAAAACCATTGATGACTTTCAGATCTGTGAGTGCTCTGTCACATTGTTCATTTGACTCATGAGTCACAACTGTCATTAAATAAGCCACAGCCCCTTTTCCAAAGGTTGCCTCCAGCCGCTGCACTCCTGATTTGTACTGGCTGACATGTAGACCATGTGGAAGCAGGAGAAGAAAGGCATGAACACCTTTGTTTGAAGGGAACTGGTCAATGTTTTGGAGTAAATTAATGACAGAGATGACCCGACCACACAAATCACATAGACTGGAGGAAAACGGTTCATTATTTTCTTTGTCAGGGTCCAGTAAGAGGTTTGAGCCAGTTTCAACAGCATCAGGGTCACCCAACAACACAAGTGTACGCTCAGGTGTCGCTGAAACAAAAATCATTACTGTCATTACTGATCTGAACCTAATAATTATTTTAACAATTACATTGATTACATTGTGAGGAAAATATATGAAAATGTGCAGATTTTGTTGTTAGAGAAATAAACCCATCAAAGTTCTTACGTTCAGTGTTTTCTGTCGTCATACTTTCAGATGTTGGACATGAGTCTTCCAGAGTTTCAGAGTGTGGTTCATTTTCAAAGCTTTTCTTTTTTATATGGACATCTCCTGTTGCACAGTTAAACTGGCATTAGTACTGAGTAAATGTGAACTCAATGACTTACATTTACTGAAAAGACTTTTTGGTTCAACTATTACTATTTTTTATTTCAGCCACTTCTCCTGAGCCTTTGTCTTATCTGTGAGGAAGAAGAGACGGGATAAATGATCTTTACTCTAGAATACAAGTCAAACTGTGTGGATGTAGGCATGTTTCAAGTCAGCATTGACCTGCGCGGCAAAACAGTTTTTAAGACTTGTGGAAAATAAATTTGACAGCCATCTGTCCAAAGCCTCGGTCCACATTGCAGCACCTCGGTGCCATGAGGCACAGAAAGCAGCTCAGGGTTCAATTAAGTTTGTCATAAACCAATGAGATAACAGTATATTGTTGAAGGCGGGACTTGTCATAGAGCAGCACAAATATCAGGTCAGACACCATTGGTCAGAGCTCTTTGTGATTGTACTTTGTGTGGAGAGGCAGGACTGAGTGAGCAGAGAGAGGCCGACAAAGACGGAGAACAAGCTCTTATTTTTAAAAACAATTTTAATATATTTTAAAATTATACATGTAGGATACTCAGTGTAGTGTAATATTTTGTATGTTATTTAGCTATTCATTATGCGTTTAAATTATGTGCCTTATGGTTTATACTTTCGAATGGTTTATAATAAAGTAAGGGATGTTATATTAATACATCTATAAGCATATTAATAGAAAAGAGTGCTATAAGAAAAAAAATGTTTTTATCATATTGTGGAATAATAATCTTTTAGTTTAGTTTCTAAGTTTATCTCTTGAAACAGGTCTTCTGAAGTACATGTCATTAGCCGGCGGGAGCTGACAGCGGGCCAAGCGATCCTGGGTAAAAAATAAGTTAGTACAAGCTGACTATCGGGCCCAGGAAAGGTCTTCCGTCATGTGAAAACGGTATAAAAACCCATGTTTGATTTGTAGACGTTTAGTATAGCTGGGGAAAGTCTACTCGGGTCGTTTGTTGTCGTTACAATAAAAACACTATGGCATTGAACTTCTTGTTTACTCATGAGTTTCTTGCTTATGGTGTTCTGATGGCTGAGGTTCAGCATCTAATCTTATTGTACCCAATATGAATGCAGATTCTTTTATAAATATATATTTTTAGGGCTGGGACTTTAACGTGTTAATTAGGATTAAAATTCCACACTTATTTTTGCACCGCGGAACGTTTTTCAATAAATGAGTTTCGACGGACCGATTATACTGAAGCACCAATTAGCGTTCTCTACTTCCGACGACAACAAACCACAGTCAACACGACGAAGAACAGGGACGGATTGGCAATCGGGAATACCGGGAACAATCCCGAACGGCCAGTCCATTTCAGGCCGAATCGGCCGGTGGTCAAATTTTTTATTATTATTTTTTATTATTATTATTTATCTTATATGATACGCCTACCGCACCGGCCTGTGGCGCCAGCTGCAGCGAACGCAGCTGTGTGTCTGTCTCAAGCCTCTCCCATGGTACCTCTCAAATGGTCGCCGTGGGCGCCGCCATACGGTGATTTTACAGCAAAATACAGCGATATACCTCCGTCCACCAGAGGGCAGGCTCCAAAAGCAGAAATATAAGGAGAAACCCAATGGTGACTTTACAAGAGTAAAACTCATGTTTACAGCCTGGTACAAAAGATGGCTCCGCTCTCTAGAGCTAAGTTTTTACTACGTGACAACTCTGGGGGTGAATTTTGAAAATTACGTTGGTTTATGCTATCTAAAAACTATTGTTTTACTATGGAGTAAAACCCAAAAGCCCGGATGTAACGGCCATTTTATTGCCCATTCGTAATGCAATATTGGTGAATAGGGGACCAATGGGCGGATATCATCCATAATTATTATACAATCTATGGTCTGTCTGTGTGTGTGTGTTTCAGACTGGGCCAAACCAATACTTCCAATCTTAAGGGGGGATACGAGCGGCCCCTCCCAACTTGGACTGATCCTCGTATTTCCTGACATCCGATTGGCTCAAAGGCGCCCGATCAAAGGAGTTTACTTGGTTAGGTTTGAGTTTGTGTGAATGCAACAGAGACAGACGGTAAAAATGGAGAAACAAAGGAAAGAAGAGAAAGAAATGGGTGGGGCAGAAAAATAAAAATGAAAAAGAAAAATGTTGGCACAAGAGGCAGCTAAATGGCTCTACCTGAAAAAAAAAATCAGAAAGAAGAAGTCCATGCCAGGTGAAGTAGCAGAGGAAGAACATTCTGAATACAGAGGATCAGTACAGGATCAAGGTGCACAATGTCATTTTGGACACAGTGACTCAGAGCATTCACGCCGCTTTATTCTGCAAATGGAGCTCTTTATGATGATTTTGCATGCCTCGACCCAAGGAATTTTGGTACACTAAGAGATAGGGGGCATCCATCTGAATCCCTCAAACATCTCAGTAAATGCCTCCTTAGGTTCGATGAAAGAGCAATCTGGAAGGCTCAATGCCGAGCTCTGTAGTCTGGCCAACCAGTGGGAGAGACTTAAGTTGCCACATTTGGAGTCATACACTCTCCGGGCTGCAGAAGAGACAGAATATGGAGAAGACATGGAACTGAATAACACCAGCTGCACCTCCTGTAAAGACTGTGCAATTTGTGTTTATCATATCCTCTCCAAATACAACCTCCTCACTGATGCCTGTCACGCCATTGGACTGGCCTACAAGTTCTTGCTTACACTCTCTTTCAGTCAAGTGGCCTGTGAGAGGACCTTTTCTACTCTCAAGTATGTAAAGAACAGACTGAGGAGTACCCTGACACAGGAGCGTCTTGAGGCATTCGTGCTAATGTGCACAGAGAAAGAGATCCTAATGACTTTAGACAACGATGGAGTCATAGACAGCGTTGCAGAATCGAGTAAACTTCTCCAAAGATTGCTGGTGATGTGAGGTAGGACAGTTTTAGGAGGAGCAACAGCAGGAGGAGAGAGGAGGAGAAGAGAGGAGGAGGAGCAGCAGGAGGAGCAGCAGCAAGAGGAGAAGAAGAAAGGATGAGCAGCAGCAGGATGAGAGAGGAGGAGAAGAAAGGAGCAGCAGCAGGAGGAGAGAGGAGGAAAAGAAAGGAGGAGGAGCAGCAGTAGGAGAGAAGAGAGGAAGAGGAGCAGGATCGATTGATTGATTTTATTTGACCACTTAAATATACAAATATGAATACAGTATTCTGTGTCATACATTAAAAATACATAAATAGTCAGGGATGCATGACACAATAAAGCCCAAAGACTTATACCCCGAGGAGGAGGAGAGCAGCAGCAGCAGGAAGAGAGAGGAGGAGGAGCAGCAGGAGAGAGGAGGAGGAGAAGAGAGGAATAGGAGCAGCAGCAGGAGAGAGGAGGAGAAGGAGCAGCAGGAGGAGAAGAGCAGGAAACAGACAGGTAGAAGGGCAGTGTGCAGGGCTGGGTAGGCAATCATATTAGGCATATCAATCAATCAATCAAAGCTTTATTAAGAACACACACACAAAATAGAAAAATACAGCACAATGTTACATATTTACATAAAGGATAAAATGCCAATAGTTCCATACTAGATAATAACCTGACTGAAGCACAGATTGAATTAGAAAATGTATTATTCTTTGTCATATTTATTACTCATGTTCTTCTCATGCATATGTTATGTAGCTGTACAATCAGTAAGCAGAGACAGGGTCCAGCAGAGGCAGGGTCCAGCACAGGGAAGCTGAGGCTGGGAGAGTTGAAAGTGAGTACACACACACACACACACACACACACACACACACACACACACACACACACACACACACATGAGTATGAGTGGGTGTGAGTATTTGTAACTATTTTATCACTCCGACTGACTGTACACATGACATGCTGGTAGTTCGCAGTATACTGTGTGACTTATGTGTTTGAGATTAGGTTTTGCTGACCTGGTTGTGTTCAGTGCAGTGGACTTGCTTATAGAACCTGAGGAGGCAGGTGTTATCCTAAAGTTTCTTGAAGGTCTTCAGTGTAATCTGATTGTCTTTATACCATAAAAACACTATTAGAATGAAAATAACTGCAAAAAATCCTGCTCGTGCACCAAGGGCACTCGCGTAAAAGGCCTCTCCGTCTTAAAGTCCCGGGCTGAATTTCAGTCCCAGTACGTCCCTGACGAAGAAGCTGACAAGACCGCTTTGCTTGGCCTCGTGGATGGGAAATTTTGTTTTAAAAAAACGAAAGGATGGAAGCGTCGACTAGAGCATGGTTGTGTGCAAGCTATGCAACAAGGGATTTGCGTATCACCTCTTTACCTCAAACACGTAGGAGTTAGCGTGGACATTAGCCCGCCTCCGAGTAAAGTACAAGGACCCACACCCAACCACATTACACCAGATGACTGGTTTCAGGACCAGGGTAACTACACTGCTACACTTATTGGCAAACATTGCACTGGTCTGCTGGACTGAAATAAATAAACAATATTTTGTTGATTAAGCTTATGTATTCAGTCATTATTCAATGGTATACTAAAAATCCATGTGAAAAATTACTTCTCAATGAATCTCAGGTCAAATATTTATATGCAATTAAAATGCGATTAGATTCGATTAATTAATTACAAAGCCTCTAATTCATTAGATTTTTTTTTAATCGAGTCCCGGCCCTAATATTTTTATCTTATACCTTTGTCATTTGTCACCACAAGGACAGGCCTGTTTTCTGACTCTCTTTCCTCTGTCCTCACTTTGTCCTGCTCTTACAGGTTCATCATAACAAACACAAAAGAAGACAACTTAATGGCTTAATTCTTAGTGTTTACAAAAGGCCTAGTGTTAATGAAAAAGGAAAGACTAAATTGGACACTCTCTGGCTAAATATACACACAGACACTGAGAATGAAACAAAAAGGAAAGAAAGAGGGAGAGAAAAGGTAAAAGAGTTTAAAAAGAACACAAAAGCAGACAACATTAAAATAATAATAATCTAACATATACTGTAATAACATAACTAACATATAGGCTTCACATTTCCATCACTTGAAAAATAATGTTTGTTTATTGTTATTTCTTAATTCAGATAACTGCAGATCTATGTACAGATCCTCCCAGACACTAAAGACAGTATAAAGGATTGATCAGAATATGGAAATGTACATACCTTCGTCTTGTGATCTTGTCCTGAGAAATGAAAAGTATCAAAGCTCTGAGGGGTTTTTCTAGGGTCAGCCTCTCTGCTAATGCCCCTTATATTTAATTTTAAATGGAACCATGTGATTTAAGTGTCCAATCATGAGAAAGCAAAAGTGAAACTTTGCTTCATGCTATGATTTCCCCAAAACCATGTGACATATTTGAAGACACACTTGGAATTTATGGAATACTTCCAACTGCAAAAGGGTTCAAGTGTAAAGTGTAAAGTGTATGGTGATCTAGTATTCTAGTGCTTGTCTTAAAGGTAAAAGTTTGTTCAGGTAGATACATTTGATTACCCATGTTTGTTCACTCAGATGAGTCAGATGATACTAAACTTAACTTAAAAGAAAAAATGTGCTTCAGGCCAAACATGGCTCAATTCCATGATTGCACTTGTAATTTTAGCTCCTCCTGCTCCACTGAAATCTTTCCTTTCAGTTTGGCCCTGTCACATTGGAATACAGTTAAATTAGATTTACTTTTACATTTGAATGATTTCTACTATTAATATACATCAGCCATCATCACGTTTTTTAATGTTTTAACATTTGATTTGTCATCTGTGTTGTATTCTAAATAAAGATATACATTTGAAACTTTCACATCATTGCATTCTGTTTTTATTTACAATTTGTACAGTGACCCTACTTTTTGATTTCAGGTTTGTATACTGGTGGGACATTTGCCAATTATTTAAGTGACCATTGCGTTATCACCACAGTTAGACAAACAAAAATTACCAAAAGTAGCCCTCAAATTGTGTTTAAACGAGATACGAGATACATGAGATAAACATTTCAGTGTCTGGCTAACACTGCTGGTTTTCTAACTATCTGTCAGGTAGAACTCAGTGTGTACAACTCAATGGCATGTCCTCCTCCTTTCTTCCAGTAACTAAAGGAGTTCCCCAGGGTTCTGTTTTGGGGTCATTTCTGTACTCCATTTATGTGAATAATCTTTGGCAAAATGTGTCAAATGCCTTTTTTCACTTTTATGCTGATGACACAGTTATCTATTGTTCCTCTCCTTCAATTGAACAATCCTTTGATTTCTTGCAGTCTGCATTTCAGGCTGTTCAATGTCATCTAAATCAGTTGAGGCTAATGTTAAATATAAAACAGATCTAAAGTTATGGTCTTCTCAAATAGAAAACGACTCCCCTCTCAGCTCCCCTAAAAGAAATCCAAATGGTCTCTTCTTACAAGTATTTAGGCTTTGTTATTAATGAAAATCTGTCCTTCAAGCAACATATTGAGCATCTTGTATGTAAACTGAAGCTAAAGCTAAGCTTTCTTTTCAGAAACAAATCCTGTTTCTCTGTTAATACCAGGAAACGTTTAATTTCGGCAACTTTTTTACCTTTATTGGTTTACGGCAATATCCTTTTTATGAATGCATCTGATTATCTTTTTAAAAAACTAGACACTGTTTATCACTGTGCTTTACGTTTATGACTAGCTGTGGAAATTGTGATTACTAATTTACATTGAATGCTCCAGCTGAGTTTCCGTTCCTGTATGATCGCAGGTGGTCTCATTTGCTGACTTTCATTTATAAATGTATTCTTGGGCTCCTCCCATCTTATCTTGCACATACATGTGTAAAAACCAATAACAGTATGCTCTGCGTTCTCAGAAAAACATACTGATGGTGGTTCCCAGAGTTTGCAAGGAAATTTTATTTATATAGTACAATTCATACAATGGGTAACTCAAAGTACTTTACTGGAATAAAAGACAATTTACAAGATTTAGATTAGGAAACATAAGAAAAATAAAAACATTAAAAAAGAGTGCAGATAAAAAAACATTTTAAGTTGTAATGTAGGCAGAGCTAAAGAGGAAGGTTTTTAACCTCCCCTTGAACAGTGTTAAAGTTGAAACTTTTCCAGGTTTTAGCTGCATGAAACTTTGCTGCTTCACCCTGTTTAGTTCTAACTCTGGGCACGACTAGATGGCCTGTCCCAGATGTTCTCAGAGTCTACAGGTTCATAAGCAACTATCATGTCAGAAATATATTTTGGTCCATAAAAAGATTTTAAAACTGGACTGATGTGGTTGTACTTCCTGGTTTTGGTTAGAACCCGAGCAGCCGCGTTCTGAATAAGCTGCATAAGCTGGTCTTAACCCTTGTTTTGAGAGACCAGTGAGCAGGCCGTTACAGTAATCTAACCTGCTAATCTAAGTTTGGTTTAGACAATTATCTCTTTGACTATGGAAATGTTTTTAAGGTGATAAAATGCAGATGATGTAATTGACTTAATGTGACTGTGGAAATTCAAGTCTGAGTCCATGATGACCCCAGATTTCTAACCTGATTTTTAGGTTTTAGCGAAAGAGAGTCGAGGTGACTGCGGACACTTTCTCTTTGTTTCTGTTCCCCAAAGAAGATTTGTTCAGTCTTGTCTCTGTTCAGTTGGAAAAAATATTTTTGCAGTTGGGTAAGGCAGCGTTTCAGTACGCTGCTCCTTTGCATTGTAATGAACTGCAAAAGGACTTAAATCTATATAAACTTGTTACTTTAGGAGAATTTAAATCTATACTAAAAAGCGTGACAATGAAGTTGGTAAATTTAACGTTTTTAAATCTGCACAAACTGACTGTTTTGTAATTATTGAGTGTAAATATTTTTATTTGATAATGGTTTGAATTTGTCAGAAACTGTGTGTAATGCTGTCATTTTGGCCAGGTCACTCTTGGAAAAGGTATTTTTAATCTCAATGAGGATATCACCAGGGTAAATAAAGAATATAATAATGAAAAATAAAATAAAAACATGTCCACACAGTAAAGGTGGCCAAAGACTACAGCTACATCCCTCGGCTGCAGAGCAGAATTTTGGGGAATCATCTAAAGTCTCCAGGGGAACTCACAAGAGGACAGATGACCCTTGGGCCCTTGGTCTTCTCCCTGGAGTTGTGCTCCCACCTACAGCTGAACTGGCACAGACATAACTCCACAGAGGTCACTCTCACAAGAACCATTATGTTTAGTTCTCATGCAGCAGTGGAAAAGTCTTTATTTATCAGCTTTAAACCAGAATCTCTAGGTGCACTTATCTACACTGCTGTAGACATGGTTGTTACCTCTCAAACACTATATGTATGTCTGTGTAATATATTCCATAATAAAGTCATAAAAATAATGGTGTAACTGTCAAAATAAACCAATACTAATTCTTTTTCTTGCTTTCGGTCCCACCTCTCTCTCTCTCTCTCTCTAGGACATGACTTGGCAACATAAAAATGCAGCCTGGATTCTCAAACTTGCATATATGGCTGACATTTTTATCATCTGAATGCTTAACCAGAGCATGCAAGGGCGTGACACATACATAGTCTATATGCAAGACAAAGTATTTGCTTTTTCTCTGAAGATTACGCTGTGGTCAAACAAGCTCAAGGAGGAATTACAGAAATGTTCCCACTATTACACCAAGAGCTGCTGTCATCTGGGGGGGTGAGTTGACACCATTTCTCCACTGATACAATCCACCTGGAGCACCTCCAGGGATATTTCAGATAATATTTCCTGACCTTGACAGCACCCAACTAAACTGGGTAAGAAACCCATTTGCCCCTGAATGGCTTTTCAGCATTAAAAGTACTTGAAACACAATGTTGAATGTTGAAATTACTGTACCAAATTTGAAGATATTGAAATTACTTTACCATATATGAAGATCTGACATACAAATGTTATTATTGCAACACTAATTAAAGTTCAATGGATGTTCACCTAGGTGTTTTATTTATTTATTTACATTCGTGTAGTTTTGTCGATGGGTTCAATAACACCTGCAAAAGGGGGCCTTGGCCAGAACCTGGTGGAATTTGGGGACCTTGTCATGGAAAAGTTTGGGAACCCCTGGTAACATTTACTCCTGTTTTTCAGTCACAGCAGAGTTTTCTGGTTAATTCACATTTAGCTCAGTCACTGGTTGGAATCTGTTTTTAGCTAGATCTTTGACGATGTTACATATGCTACTGATATGCCAGCATTCTTTTTCACAGTCTTACCACATTGTGTGATCAGAATTGTCTCTCAAGTCCTCTTTCAGATTCCAAAGACACAATCTTGTTTGTAGCACACTGGATTCCTGTTGACATTTCCTACAATTTTGGCAGAAAATCCCTCGGTCCTCGGCAGGTCTATACGGACTGCAGACAGAGTGAGTTTAAAAAAATATTTATATTTGCGAGGAACGCATAATGCTTTTTGAGGAACGCAAAAAGTATTGCGTTCCCTTGCAAATTACTTTGTTACCGTCAGAGCAGAGGTAATGTACTTCCTGGTCAAGGCTGCAACTGGAGGCACTCGTTAATGGATGATGGTTTGGAACATAGACATATAAATAACTAGACGCCCTATTGGCAGCTTAGATTTGCGGCCGCCATCTTGAACCGGTCGTACTCATAGTTTCGTTGAATAGCAGCAGTTAAGATGCCAGAGCACTGTGCAGCATTTTTATGTTCTAATCATCGGACCATCGCAAATAGGGCTCGGATTACTTTTCACAAGTAAGATTTAACATTACTATTGTACTTTTGGTTGTATTTTGTCCTTAAATCCACAGAATTGAGAAGGAGCAAGGATCTTTGATAGTACTGTACTGAAATCGTAGCTAGCTAATGTTAGCTAGACTATGTATCTCCCTCCCTCAACTCAAGTGTTTTCCACATAACTTACTATTCAGATAGGAAAAAGTTCAAAGCACTTGTTAGATGCACTAAACTTTCTTTAGCGTTAGGTAACGTTAAGTGCCAATAAGGACAAAGATGTGAGGAAGAAGTGGGAAGTGGCTTTGAGGAGAGAATGATTTCATGCAAGTGATACAACAGTACTTTGCTCTCATCATTTTAAGAATGATGATTTTGATAGGACAGGTCAGATTGTCCGACTCCAAGATAGTGTTATTCCATCCGTCTTCAGCTTTCCGGTTCACCTCTAAAGAGTAGGTGTATCCTCATAAAACTATTAGCATTCATAAATGTGAATGTTCATAAATGTAAATTATCAATCCCATGGCAGAGTAAGATGCTTATACCTTTATATGTATTGTATTATATATTATGCTTTATCATTTTAGTTGGAAAAGGGCAGGGCTACTTCTACCTCCAGAAGAGCTGAAGAAAGCCTGTCCATGGCCTCTCAGGATTTCCAGGAAAGCGGCAACCTCAAGCCCACAACCTCAGCCTAATGATGTGAATATTTCTACTTTAAACATCATATCATAATGTTCTCTGGACATATTCAAATCTCACTTTTGTGCTTCCACTCATATTAAACATGTTCACAAATAAACCAATACAAACACAATTTAAGACACATTGAACATGCATTACTGTTACACACACACACACAGTGCTGGTAGTGGCTTTGACATGTGATGACTATAAGAAAGAATGTGGGCATTAAACTAGTGGTGTCAAAATAATGTTTTTGAAGTGAAACATTACTCAAACCATGTTCATCCCTCTTTCTAGTGATCATGGCTCATGCCTTGCCTGCTGTTGTTAACTAGAGGTTGTTACCTTACAAAGACCAAACTCACTGAAGCCTTGGCAAGAGTGGAACATCTAGAGCGAGAGAAGAAGAATACATGGCCAGAAAAAGAGGGCAAAACCACAGTAAAGAGTCTTTTGGGGGATTTGTTGAGGGAAAAGAACTAATTCGGGTTACTTGACTGTAACCCTGTTCCCTTAAAAAGCGGAACGAGATGCAGCGTAGCATTACGCTCAAATGGGGAACATTCATTTTTATCATCTGAATGTGAAGCACGCAAACACGCCAAGAATTGGCTTATAATACCTCTGTTGGTGACGCAGCTCATCAGCGCCAGCTGTGTGATTGCGCCGCACCTGAACAGAGGGTATAATAACACATGACGCGAGCCTCTTCAGGTCAACTTTGTCTGAAGAGCGCTGACACGCCCAGTGCGGCATTGCAGTGCAGCATTTCTCCGCTTTTTAAGGAACAGGGTTACAGCCTGGAGCAACCTCCAGGGATGTCAAAGCTATTTCGATGCCTTGACAGCATTACGCTATGGGGAAGAATACCCAGCCGCCGACTGTAAGGTGTCTGGACTCTCGGGTTGTGAAGTGTGCACAAACACAAAAGAGGTCTCAAACACAATTTTGGGATGATGACTCAAGGACATGCAAGCCCTGAGTAGCATGAACATCCAAGCTATAGAATCTGATGAATGTGTGCGGGGAGGACCAGCCTGCCGTGATCACAAACTTGCTGCAGAGGGGCACCTTTTGCTAGAGCTGTTGTTGCAACCCCTCTAGTAGAATGAGCCCTCACACCAATGGGTAGGAGCCACCGGGCACGCCATTGGCCAGGGCAATGGCATCCTTCACCAACGTGATATAGTTTGTCTGGTAGCTACTCTCCCCAGCACTCAGCCCCGTAGCATATAAACAGCTGTTCGGACTTACGCCACTGGCTAGTGCGGTGTTGACATAAGTCTGGAGGGCACGCTGGACACAGTAAGTGAAGTCTCTCCTGCTCCATGTTATAAATGGCGGAGGACAGAAGGCTTCAAGAATGACCGGATTTAAGGTCAATGGAACTTTTGGAAGATAGTTAGGTGAGGATGCAAAATGGCTTTGACCAGCCCAGGAGCAAAGTCTAGGCAGGCGGGCGCAAAACTGACAGAGCCTGCAATCTCCAACCCTCTTGAGAGTGGTAATGGCCGCCAGAAGAACCATCTTTAGAGTCAGAAACTTGACAGACTCTGACAGTCACAGCTGAGTTTTCTGGTTAATTGCTTAAGCCCTCCAGCACTATAGCTAGGTCCCAGGAAGGAACTCTAGCTCTAGTTTGGGGTCTCAACCCTGCAATCAGGGCATTCTTTTTCAAATGGCGGCCACGAAAACCCTGAGTGTGCTAGGATGAGTGCCCGAGGACAGTTTGTCCTGCAGAAACTCCAGCACTGAAGCAATCTGGCAGTGGACTGGGTCTGTATGATGTGTAGCACACCAGGCATCAAAGACACGCCATCTGCAGGCATAGGCTCTCCTAGTAGAGGAGACCTAGCGCTCAGAATAGTCTCTACAACAGGGGCTGGGAGCCCGACATCTCTTAAATGGTCCCTCAGGGCCAGGACGTAAAGGTTCCAGAGCTCGGGCCGGGATGAAACACTGTCCCCTGTGCCTGAGAAAGGAGATTCCTCCTGGTCGGAATCGCCCATGGCGAGCCGCCGAGGAGAGATATTAGGTCTGAGAACCACACTCTGGTTGGCCAACGGGCGCTACTAGCTAAGAGAGCGACCGCCATCTTGACGGTCGCTCAGGACTCCCGGGAGCAGAGCACCGGGGAAATGCATAAAGGCGCAGTCTGGGCCACACTGGGGCCATTGCCTCCAGACCCAGGGAGCTGGAGGACCATCAGAGAGATAGTAGAGGGACATTGTGCTGTCTGCTGTGAAGCAAACATTACTATTGTCCACCTTTTGCTTGTAAAATCTTTCCCAGATTTGGCTCACTACCAAGGATCTTTGGAGTTCCCACTCCCCATGTGTCACAGCCTGTCTGGACAATAAATCTGCTCCCACATTCATGCGCCCGGGATATAAATCGCCCTGAGGGACAGGAACTTGTCCTGAGCCCAAAGCAGCACCTGCTGATGCTAGCTTGTTCAAGCGTTAGGTAACGCAGTCCGCCTGACGATGTATGTAAGAGACCACCACTGTGCTGTCTACTTGTACTAGGACATGGTAGCCCCTTAGCTGCTGGAGGAAGTATTTCAGGGCCAGAATACAGCCTTCATCTCGAGGCAAGGTCAATTGTGCCATGCGAGAAGATGGCCTCTCCATATCCCTTGGGCTGACGGCCATCTAAGACCGCGCCAGCCCGTGAGGGATGCATCTGTCATTAGCATCATAGCACAACATGGACCTAGGGTGGGACCCAAAGTGAGAAACTGGGGTCTGAATCACATAGATAGGGCAGGGTCGGCTTATACCTTTTATTTGCTTCAGGGGTTGGCCCTTGGATGAAACCCCTGGCTCTGAGCCACAGCTGAAACGGTCTCATGTGCAGAAGGCCCAAAGGAATTACCGTGGATGCAGATGCCATGAGACCCAATATTCTTTAAAGAAGTGCACAGTCACTTCCTGGCCTAGCCTGATAGCTTTTCTAGTTAGAATGGACCCGACACTGCAGGAGACAGATGTGCCTGCATCTCGGTTGAGTCCCAAACAACCCCTAGATATGTTGTCCTCTGGCGAGCGCAAACACTTCTCGGCGCTGAGTCTCAAGCCTAGAGAGTCGAGATGAGCACACACACACAGATGTCGGGCACTAGCTCCTGAGACTGAGCTAATATCAGCAAGTCGTCTATGTAATTCAAAATGCGGATGCCCTGGAGTCGCAAAGGAGCCAAGGATGCATTCCCATTTTGTATATGTACGGGTGACAAGGCCAGGCCGAACAGAAGAACCCGATGCTGGTACGCTTCTCCTACCACTCGAACCTCAGGAACTTTCTGTGCTGTGGCAGGATTTCTATGTGAAAATACACGCCCTTTAGATCGATGGTGACAAACCAGTCGCTTAATCGGATCTGGGACACAATCATTTTTATTGTGAGCATTTTGAATTTTAATGCTTTGAGGTAGCGGTTTAACACTTTAAAATCGGGCGCAGCCCCCATCTTTTCGAACTAGAAAATACCGCTGTAAAACCCGGATTGTCTGTCTGGTGGGGAACTTATTCATGGCCCCTTTGTCCAGCAGAACCTGCAGTTCCTGTGTCAATACATGGGCTCGCAACACGGAAGTGGAGACCACGCCGCTGAAACGCGGAGGACGAACTGAAATCTGTAGCCTTTGGCCACAGTCCTTATTACCCACGGGAGATATTTGGCAGGAGCATCCATGCTGCCAGTTTCTCCAAAGGGGCAGTAGTTTTGGCACGCCGGTTTTGGGGATGTAAGACACCCGCTGAACACAGGCAGGAGACGGCCGGACACTTACAATTGTACAGGTGGCTGCTGTTCAGTGGCCAGTGGCGGCGGAGAAAAAACAGCAGACTCCTGAGGGTGTCGACATGGAGTCTTTAGACCCTCTTGGATTTTGTTTCGCCCCACCCGGTGTGTGTGTGTGTGTGTGTGTGCGCCAATGTGTCAGTGTGTGTGTTGTGTGTGTGTAACATTCCGCAGGTCCGTGTGTGTTTGAGCAGCGCGAGAATCCGCCTCCCAGTCCTACGAGTGAGTGAGGGGTGACGAGTGACACTCTCCTTCTGGGCAGCCCGCTTTTCTGGAAGGGGCTGGACCTGGCCGACAGGGTGGCTGACGGTCCCGGCTGCTGAGCACGGCGAGGAAGGAACCTCACAAACACCTCCTGCTACAGCGTTTCTGCCTCGCGGAACTTAGTGGCGACGGAGTCCACCACCTTAAAAGACCGGAATCACATGGGTGCATCCAGGAGGAAGGCGCGGTCCTTCTCTTTGATGCCCGTGAGGTTAAGCCACAGATGTCTTTCGTCGAATAAGCAGACATGGAGCGCCCAATAGCGGGCCGTATCTTAGTTGCACTGAGAGAGGTCTGTGGCACGGCGTAGCTCAGAAAACGCGCCCGTCGTCCACAGAACCCCTGTGCTCAAATCTTTGAGCAGCTCAGCCTGGTATGCCTGCAAACCGCCATGGTGTGCAGTGCTGCACCAGCCTGACTCGCCACCTGGATAGCCTCCCACCAGTGATGACGTGAACCGGCATGGCTTGTTGGGGATGTAGGTCTTTCTTAGGGAGGACGATGTCCCGGGGAGATAGCCTGCAGGCTGCCTCTCCACCTGGGGCTTCGATGCATAGCTCCTTTGCCCATTTAGCAACATCCTGTAGTCTGAAATGTCGGAATCCAGTTCAGAGTATTAAATACTCTAAACTGAATACTGAGTGGCCTCAGGAGCAGGGCAACCCAAAATAATTTAGGGGTGCCCTGCCCCCGAGGCCACCCAACACCCAGCCTCGCCACTGCTCCTGTAACCACCATGAGCAGCTCCTCAAACGCCGCCAGAGCGGGAAGAGCACTCCGAGGCTGCGGCGCCCCAGAAGCCAGGGATGAGGCTTCATCGACGTGCTCATGGGAAGCGCCGAGCGCGCCCGCCGAGCACAGAGCCGGTGTCTGCCTCATCTGGTGAGAGCGCGAGGGACATAGGATCTGATCCCTGCGCCTCAGCCAGATCAACACTCAAAACAAAATTCATGCTGATCATCGTCAGCAATGTGCCTCTGTTACGGAGGAACACATTTCTTACTGAACCCAGCCATGATACTTTTGTATTTATTATTTTATATATTTTCGTACTGGCACAGAGAGTAGGTTTGCTCACACTTCACACAATGCGATCTGAAGACAAAGAAACCTGAAGACGCTCCCGCCATGTGTTATTATACCCTCTGTTCAGGTGCGCGCAATCACACAGCTGGCGCTGATGAGCTGCGTCACCAACAGAGGTATTATAAGCCAATTCTTGGCGTGTTTGACACACGTGCTTCACAACCGGTCACACAAAGAATGTTCCCCATAGCGAATGCTACGCAGCATCGAGTGTAGCTTTGACAGGAACCTCATTAATGAAGAGCTCAAAGAGAAGCTTGAATTCTACTCTGGTAAGACAAAATTAACACTTTGAAATTCATGTACATGTTATTCTTACTCTTATTAAACTCTTTATTTATTATCTGAAGGGACTTATTCATTTTAAATCATAACATTTCAGATCTTCAGTTAGACCTCATGGCAAAGCAAGGCCACGAATACACAAAGGACTACAGAGAGTTTGCTCACGCTGCATCTACATGGTCCAAAGGCATACAAATACCTCAGAGAGACTCGACATTTTCCCCTCCCACATACAATATAAAGGTAGGCTTAATGTTGTTCGAATTCATTTTAGGAAATCATTAATGCAAACACACTGAAAAGCTTCTTCTAAATTTTTTTACAGGTGGCTGCGTTCAGTGGATTCCAAACTTGGCCTGAACAAGATGATGCTGAGAGAAGATGCCAGGAAGACCAGGCTAAATATGGCTGTGTTTCACTAATTGTGTGTGTGTGTGTGTGTGTGTGTGTGTGTGTGTGTGTGTGTGTGTGTGTGTGTGTGTGTGTGTGTGTGTGTGTGTGTGTGTGTGAGAGTGTGTGAGAGTGTGTGAGAGTGAGTGAGAGTGTGTGAGAGTGTGTGAGTGAGAGTGTGTGAGTGAGAGTGTGTGAGTGAGAGTGCGAATTGTTTCTACAAAATATTAAAATGTTTATCTGCTACAATCTGTTTCTGCTTCTTTATCATATTTATAGTGTGTGGTTTATAAATTACCTTATATCCTAAATCACATATTTAGATTTTGAACGTCTGATTACTTTATATCTTTTATCAGAATATTATATAACCGTTAAGCCTACTATGAATATTAAAATACTCTGAACAATGTGTCCTGTATCATAGCTACATGAATGACCTTTGCAGCAAAAGAGCCCGTGTCAAAATTAGTTGGGTATTCGTGAGAAATTATTGAATAAATGCGCTGACAGCTCATTGCACCTGGCAAACAAGTTACACTGAGTGGGCTGACGACCGGTCCAAGATGGCGGCTCCACGGCTCGTTCGCGCCAATAGGCAGTAGCGTTTGATGGGCGTCTACCTATATATGTCTATGGGCGTAATTACCCACGCACGCGCTCATAATGCCTTCCACGGGCTTACGATGCAACGCTCCCTTTGCCCATTTTAGCAACATCCTGTGACGAAGGAGTCTGAAATGTCCGGATGTATTCGCCATTTTTGCCCTGACTTTGAGGCTATTTCGGCAAATAGGGGACCAATGGGCGGATATCATCCATAATTATTATACAATCTATGGTCCAAACCCCCAAACTAGCAAAATTAGTAAAAAACAAACGTCTTTGGAGAGTTTCTTCGCAAAAGGGAAAAACTCAGTGAGGAGACAGAAGAAGAGCATACGACTTCCAAGACAAAGTAAGCTGCATTTAACAGACAGTACCAAGGGTCCTACTTAAAATATGGATTTATAGCGACAGGTGATTCCTGTGCACCAAGCCCAATCTGCATAATATGCGGCAGCTGGTGTGACGGATCAACTGGAGTCAGGTTATCTGGCGGCACTGTGCAGCTGCAACAACAACAAAACAAAGTGTAGGTGTCTAGAGAGATGCCTGTTCAAAACACATACTCACTAAGTCGCAGTAATGTTGAAAAATCTTGAAAATGGTACATTTTTTGGTCCGAAGGACGTGGATTCCACCAACAATATAATTGATCAAAGATTAAGTATTGTTGGAAAGCGTACACTGCAGTAAAGTAAGTTTGAGATTAGACAGAGTCGTCTGTGACAGATAGCGTCAGGTGAACTCGGGTTAACTTGTGATGCATCGACAGCTGCAGCTGACTTGACTTTACAATCGTGAAGTTTTACTACAATGACTTTGTCTTAACATGTGGTGTAATGTATGTAAGTAATTATGGCCATTAAACACGCGATTACGCTTTAGTTTCTCTGTTTGTCGCAGAATAGCTTAGCCGTAGCCTAAACAGTTACAACATTTTTAACGTCTTTTATTTTATTTTTCAGTCAACAGCTTCACTGTAACTTCAACAACTATGTTGTATTGTAGGCTAAACCTAATAAAAGTATGTTTTACCTTCTCATTTCAGATTATGTCCAGTCTACACTACAGTTGGAGAGTACAGCTGTGCTTTCTTGGAACCTTCAGCTTTACTTGCATCTCCCACAACCTGTTTGTAAAAGTATCAACCTGCTGCATTTGACAGATGCTCTCATTGTCAGTAAATAAGAAGGAACACACTGTGACACAACTGTGACATTAAAATAAATTCAACCTTTCCAGAGGTTTTGAATTTCAGTTACACGAGCCCCTACTCTCTGAACTACCTTTAACAAATATGACAGTGCTTAACATTCACACAGGGCATGAATCAAATGTAGACACAACTGCAACATGTATAACAATACTGTATATTTTTAATAGCATTCATTCATTCTTTCATATGTGTTCAGGTCTTTCTGTACTTTTTTAAACATATTTTGGTAATGTCTTGTCTGAAGTACAATAAAAGTAAAATGTCACACACAACATTTTCTACATGTTATTTAACAATGATCTCCTTTTAGCCGCTGTCAAACAAAGCACATTTAAACACTATTAAGTCTTAAACTATCCACATAAAAACTGTTCTGTAGAATGTTTAAAATAAAAGCTGGGTTAAGGTCCTGTGAGACATCAGTAAAGCACTCTTAACATTTATTTGCAACACAATAGACAATGCATATATATGATCGAAAAAACGTCTAAATGTCTGAAATATTAAGTACATATAAAAATAGATTGGTAGATGTGTTAAATGATGTGCATTTATATAGCACTTTTTGGCACCCTTCTCAGGCACCCCAAGTGCTTTACATTGTGCTTTGCCATGACACAGGGATGCTCCAAAAAGTTAAAAAAGGTAACAATGATTGTACTACGTCAAATCTTCTTTAAATACTTCATATAATTGCTCATTTCATCTTTATTGTAGCTGGATTTGGCCAAATCCACGACACTGGACACTAGTGTTAAGTTGAAATATAATAAAATGCCATGTTTCATGTATTGTACTGATAATAATGGTCCTCAGATCATTTATCCAAATGAAAAGAGGGCCCTTTTCATTGACCCTTTTGGTGCCACCGACGCACAAATAAAAAAGTGCAAGGAAGTAACAAGGTACTGCTTTAATTGTGTTATTAGCTCCCACAGTGAGACAATTTCCAACATGATTCTCCTGTATTAGCTGCAGAATTGATTCTAAAGGGGGATGATGTCCAGCTCCCTGTCAGTGAGGAGGGTTGCCAGGATGAGACTGAGACTGCCTGCTCAGCGAATCAGGTACATGTTTGTCTAACATTTTGTTTTTTTTGACCGCCTTTACTGTTCCAGATGACCTGTTGGATTTATGCCAGGCCTGTGGACTTCTGAGCTCAGGTGCAACAGTTGATAAATGGGTAAGAAAAATGGATTATTGAGTGTGATTAAACCACTGGGTGAGATTCTAACATAATGGCTGTGATATCTCAAAACCTACAGCAAAGTCTTGCATTTGGAACCATATCATTTTTTTCTTCTCTACAGATTGAATGTTCCATGTGTAAGGGATGGTTGCACCTTTCCTGTGTAGGGCACCCGCCCACAGAAGGGGAATTTATTTGTGCTGGTTGCCAGCCTTAAATGGGCTAACCCCTTCCCCGAACAGCTGCACCTCTAGGCAACAATCCATTAAGTTCATGGATGTCTGTTGTATGTCTGTTAATCTTTTGTGCAAATTCAACTGGCTCAGGTTAACTGGGGAAAGGTGGTTGTGTTGATGCCTGTTCAAAACACATGTACCTGTAACATAGTTGATTATGCAAAACTGCTTTTCGCTGTTAATCTGATTTGTAATCGAACAATGTACTTTTTGGCACAAAGGTAAAGGTTTATTAAATTTGGCTCAGTAGTTGGAGAGAGCAGAGCACTGAGGTCAGTTTGTCTTATGGCCAAGTCCCAAGTTAACCTGTGACATTTCAACTTGTTTTAGACTTTTGTGTGAGCTTGGTGATGGGTTAACAGTAAAAACAGAGCTGTTCAAGTAGAATTGTTTGCATTTCATTGGGCTTTTAGAGGGTTTATGGAGTAAATGTTGTGTTTAGAACAAGCGGCATACTGACTCTTGAGAGCGCATTTTCTACGTAAATAGAAACCGTTTTCTCTACAGTTTGTCACTGTGCTTTGTCTCGCAAAGTAGCCTCTCAGCTCCCCTAAAAGAAATCCAAATGGTCTCTTCTTACAAGTATTTAGGCTTTGTTATTAATGAAAATCTGTCCTTCAAGCAACATATTGAGCATCTTGTATGTAAACTGAAGCTAAAGCTAAGTTTTCTTTTCAGAAACAAATCCTGTTTCTCTGTTAATACCAGGAAACGTTTAATTTTGGCAACTTTTTTTCCTTTATTGTTTTACGGCGATATCCTTTTTATGAATGCATCTGATTATCTTTTTAAAAAACTAGACACTGTTTATCACTGTGCTTTACGTTATATGACTAGCTGTGGAAACTGTGATTACTAATTTACATTGAATGCTGAGTTTCCGTTCCTGTATGATCGCAGGTGGTCTCATTTGCTGACTTTCATTGATAAATGTATTCTTGGGCTCCTCCCATCTTACTTCTGCACATACATGCGTAAAAACCAACAACAGTATGCTCTGCGTTCTCAGAAAAACATACTGATGGTGGTTCCCAGAGTTTGCAAGACAATTTTATTTATATAGTACAATTCATACACAGGTTTTAAACCTTGCCTTGAACATTTTTAAAGTTGAAGCTTTTCCAGGTTTTTTGCTGCATGAAACTTAAACGCTGCTTTACCCTGTTTAGTTCTAACTCAGATGTTCTCAGAGTTTACGAAGGTTCATAAACAACAAGCATGTCAGAAATATATTTTGGAGATTTTAAAACTGGACTGATGTGGTTGTACTTCCTGGTTTTGTTAGAACCCGAGCAGCAGCGTTCTGAATAAGCTGCAGCTGTCTTAACCCTTGTTTTGAGAGACTAGTGAGCAGGCCGTTACAGTAATCTAACCTGCTAATGTAAGTTTGGTTTAGACAATTATCCCTTTGACCATGGAAATGTTTTTAAGGTGATAAAATGCATGGAATGAACTGCAAAAGGACTTAAATCTATATGAACTTGTTACTTTAGGAGAATTTTAATCTATACTAAAAAGCGTGACAATGAGGTTGGTAAATTTAATGTTTTTTTAAACCTGCACAAACTGACTGTTTTGTAATTATTGAGTGTAAATATTTTTATTTGTGTGTTTGATAATGGTTTGAATTTGTCAAAAACTGTGTGTAATGCTGTCATTTTGGCCAGGTCACTCTTGGAAAAGGTATTTTTAAACTCAATGAGGATATCACCTGGGTACATAAAGAATAAAATTATGAAAAAATAAAATAAAAAAACATGTCCACACAGTAAAGGTGGCCAAAGACTACAGCTACATCCCTCGGCTGCAGAGCAGAATTTTGGGAATCATCTAAAGTCTCCAGGGGAACTCACAAGAGGACAGATGACCCTTGGGCCCTTGGTCTTCTCCCTGGAGTTGTGCTCCCACCTACAGCTGAACTGGCAAAGACATAACTCCACAGAGGTCACTCTCACAAGAACCATTATGTTTAGTTCTCATGCAGCAGTGGAAAAGTCTTTATTTATCAGCTTTAAACCAGAATCTCTAGGTGAACATATCTACACTGCTGCAGACATGGTTGTTACCTCTCAAACACTATTTATTTGTCTGTGTAATATATTCCATAATAAAGTCATACAAATAATGTTATTACTGTCAAAATGAAACCAATACTAATTCTTTATCTTGTTTTCGGTTTCTCTCTTTCTTTCTCTCTCTCTCTCTAGGACATGACTTGGCAACATAAACCAACAGCAGCAACAAAAGGACACTGTGGTTCAATAAAACAGTAATTTATTATAAATATGTGTAGGAAAGAATCTATAATTATTTATCTGTGCAATTAAAAAAACACCATGTGTTGGCCTGAGACCCCCTGTTGGCCGCATTTGTTTTCTAGAACTGTTTACATGACTCTGCAGTTCAGGCAGGTGCACCACTCAGCCCTGTTTGGTTCGGCTGGTCCTGGTGTGGCTTCATCTGTTCTTCATCACATCCAGAAAAAACCCTGGCAACCATCTGGAGAACTTCATCCTACTCCTCCTGCAACAGCAGTTGTAACTGTGCCTAATAATGGAACAACAAGCATTGTTCACATTACAGAGGACAAGCTCCCAGGTGCAGAATTCCTCCCATGGTAAGTTATGTCTAGTTCATGTTTGGATTAGCATGAAGGACATGACATGAGCAGATTTGACATGACCTGAAGAGAACTAGAAGCACCCAGCAATCACTGTATAAACCATAAGAAATTAAAATTATTATAACACTCTGTCCTTCACTTTTAGCATAGATTCTCTGTCTCCTTTTTCTTGGGGCTTTTTCATAAATGTATGTCTCACATTTTCCATAGTATAGGTAACATTTACTCCCTGTTTTTCAGTCACAGCAGAGTTTTCTGGTTAATTCACATTTAGCTCAGTCAGTAGTTGGAATCTGTTTTTTAGCTAGATCTTTGGCGATGTTACATATGCTATTGTGATGCCAGCATTCTTTTTTCTGATCCAGTGCTGCTTTGGCTGGGCACTATGTTTATGCAGGTGGCATAATTTTGTTTAATTTTTTGTATAATTTTCGCTTTGCTCATTTTTGGGAATGACACTGTAAATTCAAGTTTAAATTCACAGTCTTATGACATTGAGTGAAGAATTGTCTCCTGAAGTCCTCTTTCAGATTCCAAAGACAAAATCTTGTTTGTAGCACACTGATTCCCTGTTGATATTTCCAACAATTTTGGCAGAAAGTGTTTGTAGTTGTTTTTACCCCAGTCATGTTGAAAAATAGATACCAAGGCTCCAGTCGCTCGGCACGTCTAACATTTTGTTTAAAAAGTAAAAAAAAAAAACAATTGAAAGAAAGTAAAAAGTAATGTAAAAATTTTATCATAAAATCATTGGCTAAAGGTGGAAATAATTAAAAGCAAAGTAAAGCCGGTATGAGCATCTGCACGCTATAGGAGTTTTGACATTAATGTAGTCTCAGCATAAATAAAGGCAATTATTAAATCATGCAGATGAAAAAAAAACTGAGTTTCAAATAAAGATAATAAGTTTGAAATATGTGACTAACTTGTTTGTCATTTATTTTGTAAAGATTTTGCATAAAATGGCATTGCTTTTGTTGTTGTCACTTGAATCTGAAGCATTTAGGGCTGACATCCTCTGGGCAACTAGTTTTTGGGGAACTGTTAATTAATGAAACTTTGTGACTCAAGAGGTAACTGGAAGGTTGGCGGTTCAATCCCGCTCTCCCAGTACATACTGTCGTTGTGTCCTTGGGCAAGACACTTCACACATCTTGCCTAAGATGTCTGTGGCACTGGTGTATGAATAAATGTGAAAGTGTATGTAAGAATCAGTGTTGGTCATCTTACTTTAAAAAAGTAGTTACAGTTACACATTACTTCTTCCAAAAGGTAATTGAGTTAGTAACTCAGTTACCACATTGTAAAAGTAATTAGATACTCAGCAAAGTAACTGAAGTTATTTTTAAATGTTCTATAATGCTATTACGTTCTATAACATCTTTAATGTCAATTGAGTATCTGATTGTATCTGATTGAAGATTTAAAAACACAATATACAGTATTTTAGAACATTTGGCATTTATTTGAACTCTACAGTCTGCCATATGATATGCATAGAAATAAAAATATGTAAAAAATAAATATTGAAAAGCATAAAATTAAGACACAAATGTAAACTTGGGTAATAAGAAAAAAAGAAAGACCTGGCCATTAAGTAGTGCAAATCTCTGTACCTGTAAATTATTGCACAATAAACTGTTGTGAATATGTTGGCAGTAAGTACAGTAGTTATTATATTTTAGATTGTCTTGCGGGGCACCAGTCTCGATCTAAGAATATCTATTTTATAACCGTCTCAAGAACAAACGATTATGTCTCTGATAAAACTATTCAGTCTCAGACTCAAAGGAGGAGAATTCTATTTGTTTCCGTATATATCATTAATATAAACAGATAAAATACCATCACCAAGACATAAATTTATGGGGTTTTATGAAAACAAAGTTATGCAAATTAATAATAATGAATAATGGGATATGAAAATGACATAGTTATGGGAAAACAATGAGGATAATGAACACAAGAATGATTGACAACAGAACAATAAACAATTCTTCATAAAGGATTTGGGAACCAAAAGGGAAAGCTTGAATTATTTTACTCTATATTATCATTAAAACTACAGGGGTTTGAGGTAGTGTAGTGTCAAAACTGATCTCTTAGTCTTTGCCACTATTGTATGGAATAAGTCATGAACGCACAACCAGCTAAATGCCATAGAGTCTTTATTGTTCACAATCAACACAATAAATGACCCGAGAAGACTTTCCCCAGCTCTACTAAAGATTGAACAATAGACATAAGCTTTTATACAGTTTTGATAAGACCGTATAGTAATAACTTTTCATGTAAAGCTTTGAAGTTCATTATTAACTTTCTGATATCATACAGTAAGGCCTGGTAGATCTCCTCATTAACTCTCTGATATAATTTCTGTAAGGCCTTGAGGACTCTTCCCTGGGCCTCCCTTCCTCTGTAACCTTCGGTAACTGGCACCTGTGTCTCTATCTAGACCTTCCCTGTGTGTGTGTGTGTGTTAAACTAATCATGTTTTCTCTTTTAATATGTTTCTAGATGTATTAATATAACATCCCTTATTTAATTATAAACCATGCATAAGTATACCATAACATAACATAAACTCATCATGCTAAGTATACAGAATTAAAACACACAACATAAACATATTACACGACAGTAAATAGAAGTTGAGGTGACTTTTGGGCCTGAGCTTTTACAACATAGTATCACGCAAAGCTCTTTTTTGTCACGTGCAAACTCACCCTGGTGGTCGTGGAACGGCAGGCTTTGGCGTCAGGGTCCAAAGGTGTGCTTTCGGCTCTGGCGTTGTCCTGCGGTGGTTCGAGCGAAAAGGGCTGCACGTACACTCCGCTCCAGACGGGTCGCTGGGCGGCTTTAGTAGAAGTACTGTCATTGGCGTTAGCTGATCAGGCCGTGAACATCAGACTTCTGAGAAAAACAAGTCTTTGGTCCTTTCTGGATTCACAGGAAAGTCTTAGAAAGCTCTTTCTTTGGTTTGAAACTTGCTTTGCGAGATTTTGTTCAGTCAAAACTCGTCTCAGCAGGCACAGTCTTGGTACAATAAACTACAAGAATATATTTGTCGCACGGAAGTGACGTAGTTACTTGTAACAGCTGATCAAAAATTAAAACAAATCAATACGCGTAGATTAGAGGTAGAAAAATTCACGTTTAACACCGTGTGTACCACGTGGCTAGAAAAAGTAAAAGTTAAGCTAATGCTAGGTTAACGAATAGGACGAAGCAGTATGATGTCCTGCAGAAAAGAGGTAAAACAGAAGAGCGTAGAAGAGAGAGATTCTCTGTTCGGCAGGCAGTTTTGTTCACTCCGTTTGGGGGCATATTCCACACAAAAGGGGCGTGATTTGGGAATGGAATGGTTTTAACTTGAACTAAACTTTCCTCTGGGTTTACAAATGTTATATTTCCTTTAGTTTTTACAATTCATAAGCATACAAAACATTTTTATACTTTGTAGCGTTTACAGAGAAAGGCCTATTTAAATTAAACACAGTAACGTTATAAACAAAACATTTGTTCATTTTATTACAAATACAACTAGAAACTGTAGGGAATGAAAGCAGTCATTTGGTCTTGGTTAAACTTACCCTCCTGTGAGGACAGTATGAATCACTAACACATTTAATAATTTTGACTTTCTTTTAATGGAATAAACACGAAACGTCTTTAGTCCATTTCGTCACTAGATGGCAGTATGTGACCATCACAGAAGTCTCAAGGCTGGTAGATGAAAGCATTCCAGTGTTCGTAAGGAGATTCCATGCCCAGATCGTATCTAGGACAGTTTATGGCTGCTGATAGTTTGTGTTTATGTGGCAGTTCTGGCAGAGATTTACCTTTTAAGCTAGGCGCCGTGTTGACTCGGTCGCATCTATCCAGGGTCGTAAACTGAGTTCCTTCGTGACTTAAGACAACAATCTGACCATCTGGGGCTATTTAAAAGACACGTTTAATCTCCTTTGGGAAAGTAAGGCTATGTCCACACGAAGCCAGTGCATCCCTCATCCGATCTTGAGACGGCGTCGTCTCAAGAAAATATCTGCGTACAAACGAAACCACTGACACCGGCTGAAAACGATGTAGTATATATGCCAGACCAGTATGGGGCGCTGTAATTCTGCCACAGATATACACTATACACGGAGAAGAAGACTTTGAGCATGCGCATAACCTTGCGCGCTGCAGAAGAAGACGAAGACCTAAATATTTATTTTCTAATAAAAAATTTGTTAAAATTGTTGCAGTCATTTATTTAGAGTGTAGTAATTGGTGCCCTCATGTTTGTTGTTTGCTCTTCAATATACGGACTGAGTGCTTTGGACATGCGGAAATTCTCTCTCCATTCATTTTCTCCAGGTTGCTCTCCTGGTTCTCTTTCATGTGGATCTAAGAGCATGTGGCGTATGGTGTTGTCCATTATCGCTTGTTGCTCACCACAACTGCATAGAAGCAATAGATTTTGCTGTAATAAAGCTAGTAGGCTTAGTAGCTTCTGCAGCACGAACTCAATTATGTAGTCCGCCATTATTGTTGTTGCTGTTACGTGTGACGAGGCCGACACGTGATGCGATGACATCATCATTTTCACAAAATATACGGATTGGCTGTACACACGACACCGCAAGGGTGAAGGTTTCAGATTTATCCACTTTAGAACCAGGTTTCAAATAATAGCGGATTCAGTCTCCCAAAACGCCGGATCCGTGTGGACGAAACGCCAATACGATACAAAATGTATATGGATACAGTGATTTGTGTCTCCGTGTGGACAGCCCCTAAGACAGTGTCTTTTATGGCTCTTGAGTACCTGTAAAAACAAAGGGTCCATCATGTCTTTCGAGGTTACTGGGCCTTGACAAACAAGAAACATCTGGGGAGAATTCCAGATACACGGTTCAGTACCTGGGCAATTTCCTGTGGGTTGTCACTGTGGCGGGGCCAATGATATACAAACAGAAAACAATTCAACACTCTCTGTAGATTAACATGTTGTTCATTCTCAGTGAAAACAACAATACATTTATCTATACTAAAATACTCCTCTCACAACTAAACTATTGGTTGTAACGTGGGAGGACAAGCAAACAAGTGTCTTGTTAGCAAGTGTTGATGTGAGGTGCTTCAAAATGAATATAAGGCTAACAATCAATTAACATTGGGATTTGAATTTTTACCTTTGAGACAATTTGTGCAAATGTGGATTAACTTTATTATATGTACAACAAATAAAGGTTTATGAATGGCACAAAAGATGCTGTATCTGTTAATTAAAATTAGAGAAAACTGGTCCAATGACTGACAGAACCAAATAGCACTGAGCATGCTTTTAGTTGAATGGGGTGGGGTCTACAACATGATTTCATCCACAGTAACACAGGTCTAACTGATATTAGCCTAATTAAATATAAAATTGCGGGTCATCATCTCAAATTTAAGTCTTGAGAAAACTGTTATTTTCATAATCTAAAGGAGAATTCTTTGTTTTCAAACATGGCTTAACATAAACAGGTGAAAACACCCGCAACGACTTAACGTTTTATGTAGTTTTATCAAAGGTTACACAAGTTTGAATAAACATGGATAACGTGATATGAAAATTTTAACACAGTTATGGGAAAATAATAAGGACAATTAACACAGTGATGGATGAACAACAGAACAATAAAGCATTTACTTATAAGAGAATTGTGAAGCAAGGAATTTTTTTTATTATTTAAAATATGTTATTAAGCTTAAACTAAGGGACTTTTATAGGGTAGGACATGACGGCTTCGGGGCCTGAGCTTTTGAACAGTGTACAGTTTTCTAACACCACTCTTATGTGTCACGTGCAACTCACTCTGTTGGCTCGTTGGATACCAGCGAGGTCCTTGCGCCAAAGATCCGAAAGGGATTATTCAAAACTCTTGCTTGTCCTGCAGGGGATCTGACCAGAGGTTGCAGCGTGCTCGTTGTCTCAAGAGGTGTGGTCGCAGTGCGACTGGGGAGAGAACAGAGGCGTCCTGGAACTTTCGTAAGCTGCTAGGCCGTTGTAGTCAAGCTTCGTCGAACGGATAAAATTAAGTCTTTAAAGTTATTGCTAACCACTGAGCTACTGGGCGGCAGTAGCTCAGTGGTAGAGCGGCCGTCCTCCAACCGGAAGGTAGTAGGATCGATTCCCGCCCCACAGTTCATACTGTCGTTGTGTCCTTGGGCAAGACACTTAACCCACCTTGCCTCCAGTGACTGTAACACTGGTAATGTAATGTAAGTCGCTTTGGATAAAAGCGTCTGCTAAATGAATAAATGTAAATGTAAATGTAAATTGCTAGACCACTGGCAGTGTTGGGAAAGTTCACTTTCTACAAGAACTAGTTCAAAGTTCAGTTCACAAATTTTAAAATGAACTAGTTCAGTTCATAGTTCAAACTTCAAAATTTTGAACTAAGTTCACAGTTCCAACAATGAACTAGTTCATAGTTCTTTTTTTCCATATGTTGCTGCGAGCTATTATTTTTCAAAATTATTGCCACAGCCCATATACAGTAGAATCACAGACAGCAATTATTTTATCAGTTTTAACAATGAAGCTATGCGTCAGATTTAATTTTCATATCAAATTTTCAATCCTTATCCAACCAAGGTTTACATTAGCATTGAGGGGACATTGTTGCTTTAATGCTTTGTTGCTGTCCATTCACTCCACACTAGTAGCAGCTGCAGCTTTCAACCCTACAGTACATTCTCAAAAACATGACGAAAAACGTGCTGCTTGAATGGTCTTTTTTAATGAGGAATTATTCAAAGAAAAACAGGACAGTAATCATTAGGGTGAAAACGTTTTTAAATTTTAATAATTTTCCATTGTCCACATGCTAAAACAGAAGTAATTGCACAGGAAGATGTTACCACCTGCTGGGCATTGCTGCCTGTCGCACCTCCTCCAGTGCCCATGGGTCAGCTGCAGGGTCATCAGCCAGAAACCACCGTTCACCGGACGTTTCGCTTCTTTAATTCTGGGAACGCCTCCTGGTGGCGGAGCAGTGACAGGGACGCCTCCCTGTCACCCCTGCAGCTGATAGCTGTTCTCCCTGCAGCTGGTATATGGGGTTAGATGTTCTTCCCCAACACCTATCTTTCCTCCTGAGCCAGAGCCAAAAGCTACCTTTCTCTGCCTCCTCTGCCAGATCCTTTGTTGCCCTCCTTAGCCTCCCTCCGGTCACTCCTGCTTCCCTCAAGAGGCGTATGGTTGACAACCCAAGGAAACCTCGACATCCAACCTCCACTGGATGGATGGTTGTCTTCCAGCCAGCCTCCCGGCACTCAGCAGCGAGCTCTGAGTACTTGGACTTCTTCCTTTCGAAGGCGGCCTCGATCCCCTCCTCCAGTGGTACAGTGAGCTCAATGAGGTGCGTTACTCTTGCCTTGGTTGACCACACCACTATGTCTGGCCGAGAGATGTGGTGGTTATCTCCGTAGGGAACCGGAGCTGCCTGTCCAGGTCTACCCTCATGTCCCACTCCTGGTTGGGGGAGAAGGGCCTTGCTGTTTCTCTTGCTCTGGTGCTTCTCCTTACCCCTCCTTCCGACACAAAGATGGTGGGGTCCTCTGCTGATGGCGGTTGTTTGCTACCCTGTCGGCACTCCTCCAGTACTTCAGCTAGCTTTCTCAGGACCTGATCGTGGCGCCATCTGTAGCGTCCCTGTGAGAGAGCGATCTTACAGCCTGATAAGATGTGCTGTAGACTTGCGTTGGGGGCATTGCAGAGTACGCAGGATTCTTCATTCCCAAACCACTGGTGGAGGTTCCGAGGGCAGGGAAGCCTGTCGTAGGTTGCACGAATGAGGAAGCTAAGGCTAAGCCAATGACAACCACCCCCTACCTACCATCCTCCTCTCACCCACCTCCTGCACAGTATCAAGAGGAATCCCCAGTACTGAGCTGGCCCTCCTGATCAGCTTGTCCAGTCTCTTCCTTTCTGCACTAGAGATGCTGCTGCACCAGAATACTACACCATAGAATATGGCTGAGGCAACCACAGAGTCAAAAAAGGTCTTCAGTAGCTCTCCCTGCACACCAAAAGACCTCAGTCTCCTCAGCAGAAAGAGTCTGCTCTGCCCTTTCTTATAGATCGCAGCAGTGTTGTCAGACCAGTCCAGTTTATTGTTCAGATGAACACCCAGGTATTTGTAAGATTCTACTCTCACAATGTCCCTTCCCTGAATGTTCACTGGTGTTAACATAGTTTGTTTGTGCCTACGGAAATCCACCACCAGTTCTTTGGTTTTCCCCGCATTTAACTGGAGGCAGCTCCGTTGGCACCAGTCCACAAAGTTCTGGATCAGTTCTCTGTACTCCCTGTCATCATCATCTGTGATCAGACCAACGATGGCAGAGTCGTCAGAGAACTTCTGTAGGTGACAGGTTGCTGAGCTGAACCTGAAGTCTGCAGTGTAGGTGGTGAAGAGAAACGGGGCCAGAACCGTTCCCTGCGGGGCTCCAGTGTTGCAGACAATCATGTCAGACTCACAGTCACGAGTTTTCACATACTGTGGTCGGTCTGTGAGGTAGTCCAGTATCCAAGCACACAGATGATGGTCCACTCCCATGTCCACCATCTTATCCTCAGAAGCGCAGGTTGGATGGTGTTAAAGGCACTGGAGAAGTCAAAAAACATGACTCTCACCGTGCTCCCAGCCTTCTCCAGGTGAGAAAGAGCCCGATTCGGAGGAAGATGACAGCGTCCTCCACTCCAATGCCAGGTCGGTAGGCAAACTGAAGTGGATCCATTGATGGGCTCACCAAAGGTCGCAGATGGGTTAGCACCAGCCTCTCCAATGTTTTCATCAAATGTGAGGTCAGTGCTACCGGTCTGTAGTCCCCAAGGTCTTTTGGACGCGATGTCTTTGGTACAGGTACCACGCAGGATGTTTTCCATAGCTGTGGCACCTTTCCCAGCTTCAGGCTCAGGTCAAACATGTACAGCAGTATGCCGCACAGCTGGTCTGCACAGGTCTTAAGGAGTCTGGAGCTGATGCCGTCTGGACCTGCAGCCTTCCTCACTTTGATCTTCCGGAGCTCCATTCTCACCTGGTCTTCTGTAAGGGGCAGTGTGTATTGGATGGAGAGGGGGCTGGAGGGAATAGAGCTTGGCAACCGACGTCACAGCGCAGTGCATTCTGGGACGTAAACAAAAGGGCGCCACCATTTTGTGAGGTCGCACAAAAATTTATCAAAACAATGTTGAAAAGTGGATTAAAAGAACGAAATGTACTATATAGAGACAAACTTCTACCGGACGCAAGAAAACGGTACCTGGAAAAGATGGCATTGATCGGAAATGTGGATCCATATGAGGTGCCTTCAAGAGAATGTACTCGAGACCCCGATTTACCTCCTCTGACTTTTCCAGATATTTTTGTATATTTAGTATGCGGTGTGAGTGCTTATACCGAGGCTCAATTTCATAATTTTAAATCTATGGAAGCCCACGTTCAGTTCACAAATGGCTGGGTCCATGACTTGGAAGCCTACAAATCGCTGAGTTGTGAAAACACCGTCAGCATGCGTACAAAGGTGAGTATCATCTTGCTTACCTACCTGTGATTAGTGAAACACACATCTTTACACAATATTTAATGTGCGTGATATACAGGCTCATGCGCGCGATCACAAATGACCTATATATACATATACAACAATGTAATTTTCATTTACATTTTCATTAAATAAAAACCTTTTAAAAAATTATGTGAAATTAGCAACAGGACCCAAATATATATAATACTTGTGCCCACTGCTCTTTTCATTTACTGTTGTTCTGTATGTACACAGGTTATGCACTCACAGAGATTGAATGAGCCTCCTCTAAAGCCCTGGGTCATTGTGAGCAGCGCTGGGAAGGTGGAGTGTGCCCATTGTACGTGCATGGCAGGGATTGCTGAGACCTGTACTCATGTAGGTGCTCTCTTGTTTAAGTTGGAGGCAACAGTTCGAATTCGTGGCACAAAGACTGTCACTGATGTGCCAGCATACTGGGTTTGCCCAGTAACTTAAGCAAGATTCACCCAGAAGTGGGATATAGGATCAACTATACCTCCTCAGTTGCACAAAGGAAGACATTAGACCAGCGAATAAATATGCAGTCCACAGCACCAGCCATAAGAAGTCGGGCACAGAAACTGAAAACTCCTCCAGGTAATCTTGAAGATTTATCACCACTTCTTGATACGTTACTGCACCATAGCAAGGCTGTTGGTTTGTCAGGGATGGAGAAGTACTATGCCCAATACACACAACACACAGCTGCTGCACCATCCTCTGCTTTACCTCCATGCCTGGCGAAATCCCTGTATGATGAAAGCATAGATGCAAGTGACCTGTCTGCTGTCCTGCTGGCCTGTGAGAAGCACATAAATGCTGTAAGTGTGACTGACGAGCAGGCAGTAGCTGTAGAAGAGTACACCAGGCAACAACATCAGTCATCTGCATGGTATGATTACAGAAGCGGAAGAATTACAGCATCAAAAATGCATGCAGTATATGCCACCTCTCTGGAGAGGCCATCCCACACAGTTTTTACACAGGTGTGTTACCCACACATACAGCACACAGTATCAACTGTCCAAACCAGATGGGGTATCAGTCATGAGGGGGATGCTAGAAAGGCCTACACTGAATCCAGAGCTGCATCTCACACAAACTTCAAAATTGAACCGTGTGGCTTTATAATTAACAGTAGCTTCCTGAAATCGGAGCGTCACCGGATGGCCTGACTATGTGTGAATGCTGTGGGAAGGGCTGCCTGGAGGTGAAGTGTCCTTTCAAGTATCGGTCCTGCAACATCCAGCAGGCATTGGACATGAAGGACAAAGACTTTTGTCTCCAGTTGTCATCAGACAACCTTCAGTTGAAAAGACACCATCGCTTCTACACACAGATCCAGACACAAATTTTTGTCACCCAATCAAATCACTGTGATCTTGTTGTTTGGACCGAAAACGATTTCACAGTGGTGCGTGTCTTTCCAGACCAGGAGTTCTGGGAACCTCGTCTACAGAAAGCGCAAAAATTCTTCAAGAAAGTGTGCCTACCAGAACTTGTTGCAAAATATTACTCAAAGGACATGCAGCCTCATGTTCAAAGTGAAAGAGAGCAGTAGTAAAAAGTGGCTGTTGTTCATGAAAGAATTGCACATAGACCTACTCAGTTAAGAGTTGTTTTTTTATAAGTTTTACTTGACTCAGAGTGTTAGCCTGTTACTTGAAACGTGTTAATTGAAATTCAGTGTTTCAAAGTAGTTCAATACAAGAAGCACAAGAAACAAAAACATTTGCAGGATCTTTTTTTTGTATTAAAATTTTTTTAATGTTCAAATTGTCATCTGAAGTATTTCATGTACAAATAGCATACCATGTTCATTCTAAAGAAGGTACACACACCCCAAATACAAACATGTTCAATATCAGGAGGGTACCACACATTCACACACACCAAATTTCTCCAGGGTCTTTTACCATTTAACATGCACACTTTTCTGTTTCATCTGGCCTTACAACAACACTTGGACACATGTTAACTAGAATACAACAAACATTAACTATTTTATCAAGAAGGGTAAAATCTTCATCCTTACAGGAAGCAACAAAGTAATTGGTATGGTGTTATGTAACAGTGTGTACTTATTGCGCTACCTATAACCCTTTCTACATGTATCCTAAGGTGTGCTATAGCACGTGTGTCTTCCACATCCTTAGCATCAAGTTGACATCTGCGTTTAGTGAATGCAGGAATTTTAACTTCCGCGCACATCATTCCCACACTGTCTTTAATATTAAAGCCTCTGTCTGCTAACACAACATCACCAGGCAACAGTTTGTTAAGAATCCCACAATTCTCAGTTATGTGCTTGTCAGATGCTCGTCCCCCCCATCCCTTAGAAATAAATGAAATTAGGCCTTGGGGTGTAATTCCTATCAAGTATTTCATTGTGTGTGTACCTTTGTAGTGGGAAAATGATTGTGCACGCCATTAAATTTGACGGCCTCTCTGTACGTATTTCAAAACAGTCAACAATAATTGCAACATGCTTTCCAAAAGCTTGCAGAAATTGAGGTGGCATTGTGGCTTGTAAACAGTGCCGCTCAGGCCAGTACAACAATGGAGCGAGGCGTGCATACAGCACATCTATGGTGTCTACAAAGGTAGCAGAAAGAGTTCTACGTGACACATTAAAAATGTGTGAAAGATGCTGGATTGGAAGATCAAAGACGAATGAGTGTCAGTAAAACCATTTGAAACTGTGACAGCTTCTTTGCAACTGGCAGGAAGGGCTTAACAGTAGTAAACATTGAAAACAAAATTGCAAAACATGGAAGTCCCGTATAATATCGCACCTTCTCTGTATTATCTTTGAAAAACTCTTCATCCATCTTCAATTTGTTTAACTCAAACCTAAGCTCCTATTTTCTTGCAAAGGCGTGTTACTTCTGCACTGCTTTGCTCACAGAACTGGCATTCTACTCTTACTCTCTTAGCCGCTAGTTGGTCTGTTTCTGTCGTTTCCTGTATTCTTCCTCTTCCACAGCTGCCTCTGCTTGATCCATATTTCCCTCTTCTTCTGCATCTTCTCTCTCATCTTCGTTCATGATGTTTTGATCATTGTGGCCTCCTCCCTCAGATTCTCTCAAATGATGTCTATGCTGTCTGCGGGCATGCCGTTCTGACACTGTGGCTGTGACTTCAGAGTGACCCAGGTGCAGGGATGGAGCCCAGTCTGGATGAGACTCATCCATCTCATATGCTGGTTTACCTTTGGGGAGACAAAATTGTCCGAATTGAAACAAAATATTGCAAACAACAGTGAAAATGCTATATACTTCAGTTCCAACTTAACTCATGTGGCAAACAATACTAACAGGTGGCACACATAGAAATGTTAAGAGAATTTATCGTGCTTCAGTCATAGTGATCAAAAATTGGTCTCTACAATCGGCTGGATTACCCCCCAGACATTCTGTGTGCTTTTTTTATCACATTCATTTATCGCACTTTATTTGAACTAGCCTAACTTAGCTTGCTCACTGTGCCACAGTGTCAACAGAATAGTGCTAAGTTAACATTTACATTTACATTTAGTCATTTAGCAGACGCTTTTATCCAAAGCGACTTACAAGTGAGGATAACAATGGAAGCAACTTTAGCAACACAAGGTACAAAAAGCATAAGTGCACAAAAACTAGTCGGTTTAAACCCAGCGCAGTACGATGCTAAGGATAAGAGAATTTTTTTTTTTTTTTTTTTTTTTTTTTGTGAAAGGAATCGATAGAAAGGAAGTAGGGCTCAGTGTTTGTCAGTCAGGTGTTGTCGGAAGAGATGTGTTTTCAGGTGTTTTTTAAAGATGGCTACAGAGTCTGCTGATCTTGTAGCAGCGGGTAGATCATTCCACCAATGTGGAACAGATCCAGAGAAGGTACGTGAGAGTGATTTTGTACCTTTTGGGGACGGTACCACCAGACGTTGTTCATTTGCAGAGCGCAGGGATCTGGTAGGAACGTAGGTCTGTATTAGTGAGTGGAGGTATGGGGGTGCAGAACCAGAGGTGGTTTTGTAGGCCAAGAGCATAGCTTTGAACTTGAAGAGCATAGCTTTGAACTTGAAGTTAAAAAATGCAAAGGAACCTAAGACTACTCCACTCGGGAACAGAACAAAATAAGAACACATAATCATTTGCTAAGTGAAGTTTATACACTTACCCGAATGAAAATGCCTGGAACACACTTTCAGTGATCGTGGGATGTCTGCGAAGTGTATGTCCGTGCCTTATAGCGGATATCCAGGCCATCCGTCTCCGCTTGGTTACATCGGACACACGACTCCCTTGATTCTGTTTCCAGGCCGGAAAACAATAAAAAGAAAGTCCGTTGTCTATTTTTTTGCCCCTTCGATCGTGTGAACGGACCTTACATCCAACGACACAACATGTTCTTCCCATAGCTACGCTTAACAACAAGTGACCTCACAAAATGGCAATTTTTCCCATCAGCCACCGCGGCGCTAGATCAGTGACGTCACGCCCCCATCCCCTATTGGTAGAGCAGGGGAGTTAGGTGTGATGTGGGTAGGCTGTGAGCTGATAGCCGTGCAGAGAGAGGTGGGGCTGGAGCAGCCTGCTGTGTCGGCCGGGTTGGGGGGCTGCAGCAGAGGGGACTGGATGGGGGCAGGGGAGAGTGGCTGATCAAATCTGTTAAAAAATAGATTTAGATCATTCACCCACCTCTGGTCACCCTCAGTCTGAGGGCTGGTCTCCTTATGACCAGTGATGGTTTTTAGCCCCTTCCACACACCACTGACGTTGTTCTGCTGCAGCTGAGCCTCCATCTTCCTCCTGTAGCATGCTTTTCCTTCCCTGATCTTCTTTCTTAGTTCTCTCTGGACATTTTTCAGCTCTTCCTTGTTTCCTGATTTAAAAACCCTCTTCTTCTCCTTAAGAAGAGTCTTTATGTCAGGGTTGATCCATGGTTTGTTATTGGAAAAACACCGTACAGTCCTGGAAGGTACAGCATTCTCCACACAGAAATTGATGTAGTCCGTAATGCAGTCTGTTAGATTGTCAATATCCTCCCCATGAGGGTTACACAATTCCTCCCACAAAGTTGTTTCAAAACAGTCCTTCATAGCCTCACTGGACTCATCAGACCATTTCCTCACTGTGCGGGAGACAGCTGGTTGCCTGCATACAAGGGGTTTGTACACAGGTTGGAGATGAACCAGGTTGTGATCCGATCTTCCCAAGGGGGGGAAGGGTGTCGAGGTGTAAGCCTCCTTTAGATTTGTATATAATAAGTCCAGTGTTTTATTGTCTCTGGTGTGGCATGAAACGTACTGTGTGAATGTGGGCAGCGTGGAGGATGGAGGGGCATGATTGAAGTCTCCAGAGATGATGAGAAGGGCATTTGGGCTCTGTGTTAACAGTCTGTTTACCGCAGAGTGCAGGACATCGCATGCCAATTCACCGTCAGCAGAGGGGGGAATATACGCAGCTATCGCGATAACATGCGAGAATTCCCTGGGCAGATAGTACGGCCTTATGCTAACAGCTAACATCTCAATGTCCTTACAGCAGATCTGTTCTTTAATAGTAATGTGACCAGATTTACACCATCTATTATTTACAAAAACTGCCAGACCTCCTCCCTTCCTCTTACCGCTCTCCGTCGTTCTGTCCGCGCGCAGTAGTTCAAATCCCTCTAGAGCCACAGTCGAATCCAGTGTTAGCGGAGTTAGCCATGACTCCGTGAATATCATGATGCTACACTCCCGAATTCCCTCTGATGCCGGGTAAGAGCCGCTAGCTCGTCCATCTTGTTGGGTAAAGATCTCACATTTCCCATAATGACGGACGGCAGAGTTGGTCTGTAACGTCTCTTTTTAGCCCGACACAGAGTCCCAGCACGTTTTCCCCGTCGTCTGCTTCTTAGTTCGCGAGGATTGTCCGGTTTTTCCTGCCATATCATCGCTGTGTTGAGAATGCTAACAGCTGGTCCCTGGTGTAAACAATAGGACCACTGTTGTGAGCAGAGTTTCCAAACGCACCCGTAAACAAAGTCCAAAGAAACAGAAAAAGTAGAGCAAGCTCTGTGATTTTGTTGATGTCCATTGTGCAGTTTGTAGTTGCTCACACATACACAACAAAAGAAAAGAGTAAAAGTACCAGAACACTAAAAATAACACAAATATTACAAACTTAGCGGGAGCTGCTGCAACAGGCTGCCACTTGGCGGCGCCAATTATTAGGCCCGAGCCGGTGATGGCGGGAGGGCCTATTGGTTTTGCTCGGATTTTTTTTTTTTTTTTTATCTTTCTTCTTCTCCCCATATGATCCTAAATTTGACCCAGTGAACATGCACGAAAAGTCATTTTATTGGTCCCAGACTTCAAGCTCGTGAAAAATTTATGTATTTGAAGTCGCGAAAAAAATACGAAAAATGACTCAGTGGCGACCCTACAAAATCAAAATACATTGGGCCTATGGAAAGTGAAAGTAACTTTTTCCAACGTAGAAAAATGAAACTTGGTATATCCATAGGACACCTCAGGCAAACAGAAAAGTCAATGACAGTCACACCTAAACTTAACAGGAAGTCCGCCATGTGGGGTGAAGCAGCGCCACTAAAATCGCACCTTGCGCAGAAAGATGCAAATCATTGTGTTTTAATCTAAATGGCCCCAAATTTGGTGAGTATCATCTAGACACGTGTGCCAACCAAAGTTGTGACTTTGTTGTTGATATCTTATCGGGTATGGGTGTGGCAAGCCTGTAACGAGGTGGCCATTTTGTGAAAATAAAGCGTCTCTTAACTCTCAAACGCCTTCTCGGATCGAGTTGGACCCAAAAGGCGTTTGTGCACATTCATGACCTGAACAAAAAATATGTAAATAAAAGGGTTATCTTTAGAAATGGCTCTCCAGCGCCCCTACAAACTTATAATGGACCCAAGAATTTAGTTTGTCATAGAGACATAAAATTTTGTACACACATCTCTTATGTCATGACGAGCATAAAAGCCAATGACAACCACCCCTATCTATAAATGTGTTGCCATAGCAACGTCCCAAAAATGTGAAAAAGTCAATGGGAAGTGAAATTTTTAGTTTGTTGTAGGCAAATAAAACTTGGTACACACATCCACCATGGGCTTATGAACAAAAAGACATTGGGGACCACACCTATCACACACAGAAAGGCGGCCATTTTGAATTGAAAATGTGAACCGACTTAAAATACACCTCTTTTTAAAAGTACACAGAAAAAGCTGCTTCATTCCACAGACACCAAACTTGGGCAAAATGAGCTAAACACATGTATGTAAAAGAGACAAGTGTTTTTCTAGACTTTTTGCTCGAGTTATATTTTTTATTATAATTCGGTATATATTTTTTATTATAATTTTTCTGCAAAATGATCCTCAATTTAACCCAGTAAACGAACAACTAAAAGTCATTTTTATTGGTCCCAGACTTCAAGCCCGGCAAAAAATGTATGTATTTGAAGTCCCCGAAAAAAAAAATACGAAAAATGACTCAGTGGCGGCCCCTAGAAAAGTCAAAATACATTGGGCCTATGGAAAGTGAAAGTAACTTTTTTCCAACGTAGAAAAATTAACCTTGGTATATCCATAGGACACCTCAGGGCAAACAGAAAAGTCAATGACAGTCACACCCTAAACTTAACAGGAAGTCCGCCATGTGGGGTGAAAGGCACGGCCACTAAATTCGCACCCCTTGCGCAGAAAGATGCAAATCATTGTGTTTTAATCTAAATGGCCCCAAATTTGGTGAGTATCATCTAGACACATGTGCCAACCAAAGTTGTGACTTTGTTGTTGATATCTTATCGGGTATGGGTGTGGCAAGCCTGTAACGAGGTGGCCATTTTGTGAAAATAAAGCGTCTCTTAACTCTCAAAGCGGCTTCTCGGATCGAGTTGGACCCAAAAAGGCGTTTGTGCACATTCATGACCTGAACACAAAAATATGTAAATAAAAGGGTTATCTTTAGAAATGGCTCTCCAGCGCCCCCATCAAACTTATAATGGGACCCAAGAATTTAGTTTGTCATAGAGACATAAAATTTGGTACACACATCTCTTATGTCATGGCGAGCATAAAAGCCAATGACAACCACCCCTATCTATAAATGTGTTGCCATAGCACGTCCCAAATATTTGGAAAAAGTCAATGGGAAGTGAAAATTTTAGTTTGTGTAGGCAAATGAAACTTGGTACACACATCCAGCATGGGCTTATGAACAAAAAAGCCAATGGGGACCACACCCTATCACACACAGGAAGGCGGCCATTTTGAATTGAAAATGTGAACCGACTTAAAATACACCTCTTTTTAAAAGAACTCAGAAAATAGCTGCTTCATTCCACAGACACCAAACTTGGGCAAAATAGAGCTAAACACATGTATGTAAAATAGACAAGTGTTTTTCTAGACTTTTGCTCGAGTTATATTTTATTATAATTATAATTTATATATTTTTTTATTATAATTTTTCTGCAAAATGATCCTCAATTTAACCCAGTAAACGAACAACTAAAAGTCATTTTATTGGTCCCAGACTTCAAGCTCGGCGAAAAATTTATGTATTTGAAGTCGAAAAAAATACGAAAAATGACTCAGTGGCGACCCTACAAAATCAAAATACATTGGGCCTATGGAAAGTGAAAGTAACTTTTTCCAACGTAGAAAAATGAAACTTGGTATATCCATAGGACACCTCAGGGCAAACAGAAAAGTCAATGACAGTCACACCTAAACTTAACAGGAAGTCCGCCATGTGGGGTGAAGCAGCGGCCACTAAAATCGCACCCCTTGCGCGAAAGATGCAAATCATTGTGTTTTAATCTAAATGGCCCCAAATTTGGTGAGTATCATCTAGACACGTGTGCCAACCAAAGTTGTGACTTTGTTGTTGATATCTTATCGGGTATGGGTGTGGCAAGCCTGAGGTGGCCATTTTTGTGAAAATAAAGCGTCTCTCTTAACTTTCAACGCCTTCTCGGATCGAGTTGGACCCAAAAAGGCGTTTGTGCACATTCATGACCTGAACACAAGATATGTAAATAAAGGGTTATCTTTAGAAATGGCTCTCCAGCAAACTTATAATGGGACCCAGAATTTAGTTTGTCATAGAGACATGAAATTTGGTACACACATCTCTTATGTCATGTGAGCATAAAAGCCAATGACAACCACCCCTATCTATAAATGTGTTGCCATAGCAACGTCCGAAATTTGTGGAAAAAGTCAATGGGAAGTGAAAATTTTAGTTTGGCGTAGGCAAATGAAACTTGGTACACACATCCAGTATGGGCTTATGAACAAAAAAGCCAATGGGGACCACACCCTATCACACACGGGAAGGCGGCCATTTTGAATTGAAGATGTAAATACACCTCTTTTAAAAAACAACAAAAATAGCTGCTTCTTGCCACAGACACCAAAATCAGGCAAAATGAGGTAACCACATGTGTGTTCAATAGACAGGCGTTTTTCTTGTCGTTTTTGCTCGAGTTATATATTTTTCTGTAAAATGATCCTCAATTTGACCCAGTAAACGTGCAACTAAAAGTAAAATTTATTGGCCCCAAAATTCAAGCCCGGCAAAAAATGTATGTATTTGAAGTCCCCGAGGAAAACAAATAAAAATGACTCAGTGGCGACCCTGGAAAATGAAAATACATTGTGCCTATGGAAAGTGAAAGTAAATTTTTTCAAATGTAGAAATACAAAACTTGGTACATCCATAGGACACCTCAGGGCAAACAGAAAAGATTATTACAGCCATACCGTAAACAAGAAATCTACTATGTTGGGTAAAATGCGTGAGCACCTAAATCGCACGCCTTTGGCTAAAGGCTTTTTATCTAAACAGCTCCAAATTTGGTGAGTATCATCTAGACACGTGTGCCAAAAAAGTTATCAATTTGTTTTTTGATACATTTGTGGCTGTGGTCGTAATGACTCTGTGAAGAGGCAGCCATTTCTTTGGGAAATAAATGCCATTTCCCAATTGCCAGGATCCTTCCTTTAGAGGAAAATGTGTCTCGCGGTCTCAAGGAGGCGAGGGCCTTTATCGCCGCTTGCGGCTTTAATTTTATTATTATTATTATTATTATTATTATTATTATTATTATTATTATTATTATTATTATTATTAATTGCAAAGTCATGTAGCCATTAACCATTACAAAAAAAAAAAAATCATCAACTTTTATAAAACAAAGTTCAAAACCTTTTTTGACTTACCTTATTCATAAAGTTAGCTGCGTTCTCTTGTTGTTCTACACATAATAAAAGTTTGAAATGAGTGGAGTCACTATACATTTTTTTTCTTCTTATAAAATTAGAATACTGTTTAATGAATCTTTGATATACAGTTATGCTCATAAGTTTACATACCCTGTCAGAATTTGTGTTTTTTTGGGCCATTTTTACAGAGAATGTCGTTCAAAATTTGAAAAACCTTTTTCACTTATAGTTAGTGGTTGGGTTAAGTGATTTATTGTCACACAATTGTGTTTACTTTTTTTTTTTTATCATAATGACAACAGAATTACTATTATTATTATTATTATTATTATTATTATTATTATTATTATTATTACATACCCTGGTGATGCACACAAGTGACACAAACAGGTTTGAATGGCTACTAAAGGTAACCATCCTCACCTGTGATCTGTTTTCTTGTAATCTGTGTGTGTGTTTAAAAGGTCAGTGAGTTTCTGGGCTCCTGGGACCTCTATTATTCAATCTCTACATGCTTCCTTTAGGCCAGTTAATACGCAGCTGTGACGTATCATACCATAATTATGCAGATGACACTCAGATATACATTTCACTCACAGCAGGTGAAAATGGACCAATCCATTCACTGTGTCACTGCATCAAACAGATTGACACGTGGATGCAAAATAATTTTCTCCAACTGAACAGAAACAAGACTGAACTAAACATTTCCAGAGTCAATGGGATGATGTCTCAACCATACAAAGAAGCAAAGAAAAACCCACAAATAACATCAGCTGAAATACAGGACTGTCTGAAAAAAGGTGGTGTGGCTGGTTTAAGATGCACAATAAGGAGGCACATAAATAAAAATGGGCTGCATCGTCGAGTTGCCAGAAGAAAGGCATTACTACGCCTGCCACAAAGCATCCCACTTACAATACCCCAAACAGCACAAGCCTCAAAACAAAGTCATTTGGAGTGATGAGACCAAAATGGAACTTTTGGCCACAACCATAAACATTTGGAGAGGTCGACAAGGTCTATGATGAAAGGTACACCATTTCTAATGTAAAACATGGAGGTGGATCGCTGATGTTTTGGGGATGTGTGAGCTACAAAGGCACAGAAAACTTGGTCAAAATTGATAGCATGCTTCAAGATGAATGCGGCATCAGAAAATACTGAAGGAAAATTTGCACTTATCAGCCCGGAAGCTGCGGATGGGATGTACTTGGATGTTACAACATGGCAACAATCTAAAACACAAGACCAAGTCGACCTGTCATTGGCTACAGCAGCATAAAGTGAAGGTTCTGGACTGGCCATCTCAGTCTCCTGACCTCAATATCATTGAGTCACTCTGGAGATCTCAAACGTGCAGTTCATGCAGGACAGCCCAAGAATTTACAGGAACTGGAGGCTTTTTGCCAATAAGAATGGGCAGTTTTACCATCTAAGAAAATAAAGAGCCTCATCCACAAATACCACAAAAGACTTCAAGCTGTCATTGATGTTAAAGGTGGAAATACACGGTTTTAAGAACTGGGGTATGTAACCTTTCGATCAGGGTCATTTGGGTGGTTTCTGTTGTCATTACAATTTATTTTGAAGTTTTGTTAAAATTCATATTCTCTAAAAACAATGGCCAAAAAAATTACATATTCATAGTATTTTTCATTATGAGCACAACTGTACAATGGAAAATATTGCTTAAAGGACTGATTGGATATAGTCTTAATCTGGTAAAAACCTAATCCATGTGAAAAGTGTCTTCTCACCTGTCTGATTCTGCTGCAACAGTGAAGAGTCACTTGTTTCTTCTTCTCCTTCCTGTCCCTCACTCTGTAGTCTGGTGTAACATTGTGGGTCATTCTCTGAGACCATGGCATCGATCTTCTTCAGCAGAACTAATATCTCTGCTTCATCTCTCATACTTTTTGTACAAGTGTGGTATCTTTTTTCATCAAAACCACTGATGACTTTCAGATCTGTGAGTGCTCTGTCACATTGTTCATTGGACTCATGAGTCACAACTGTCATTAAATAAGCCACAGCTCCTTTTCCAAAGGTTGCCTCAAGCCGCTGCACTCCTGATTTGTACTGGCTGACATGCAGACCATGTGGAAGCAGGAGAAGAAAGGCATGAACACCTTTGTTTGAAGGGAACTGGTCAATGTTTTGGAGACCAAGTAAATTAATGACAGAGATGACCCGACCACACAGATCATACAAACTGGAGGAAAACGGTTCATTCTTTTCTTTGTCAGGGTCCAGTAAGAGGTTTGAGCCAGTTTCAACAGCATCAGGGTCACCCAACAACACAAGTGTCAGCTCAGGTGTCACTGAAAAAAAAATGTTATATTACATGTTATATTATATGTACAATGTATAATATATATATATAATGTATAAACAATATATTACATTGTTATAATGAGGAGAAGACTTGGACAAATCTTAGATTTTTTCTTTAAAATAATGTTAGAGAAATAGCTCTCACATTCAGAGTTTTCTGTTGTCAGACTTTCAAATGTTGGACCTGAGTCCGGTGTTTGTGATTCAAAACATTATTTTTTTTAACAAAGTCCACTCCTGTTGTACATTTTAATTGGCATTAGTTCTAAGCAAAAGTCAATACAATGCCTTATCTTTTACTGAAACAAATTTAAAATATTACTGTTTATTGTTTCTTCTTGTGATCTTCCATCTGTTGTCTTTGGTTGTTTTTCATTCTAAGTGGATAGATAGATAGATACATATAAAGATGAAACATGATTTGGGAATATCTTATAGTAGCTGAACTAATTTTACCTCGGCTGAAGCTTCACCTTCTTCTGACTCATCTACTGAAGGAATCATTTTAAGTAATTGACAAAAGATTAGACTGAATTATACTTGAGTCAACAGCGGTAGAAAAGGATAAATTAAATACTATTCTTTACCTGTACCTTCGTCATCTGTGACAGAAGAAATAGCAGGCGTGTTTTCTGGCTTCTTCTGTTATTGTTGTTTGACCTTGGTTCTCTGGCTCCATCTTACATGTTACTCACAAAAGTAATTCTGTAGAAACAAATGAGCTAAATATTTGTTTTTAAAACACAACTGTGATCCCATGGCACAAAACAAGTTAATAAACCTTGAGATAGCAACATGAGCCCAAAACCTGTTGATCTTTTGGGTCAACAGGTTTTGCCTCTCCAACTCCTCCCTTTGCGTGCGCAGTACGTGGTACGAGTACTGCTCCTTCCGGCTGCTCATTTTCTCCTTGGCTTCTCTAGACTTCAGGCAAGTTAGAACTGGCCCTGCTGCTGGACTCTGGGCCCTGCGCCGTCATCTCCTTGTTATGCACATTTAGTTTTTTTTTTTTTTTTTCATTACATACACTCACCTTGCACCTACAAGACTGCTGAACACAACTGAGGTACACACCCCACTGTACTTTTTGTTAATCCGTAGTTGTGTTTTATATTTAATAAATATAGTTTTTAAGCACTTTTTTGTTGTGACCCTGAGCCAGTTATAACATAGTGTAAACATTTAGGACACATTCTCTTAATCTTATCATTTAAGTAGTAATATATATATATATAAAACAGCCAGTGTGTAAAATGGTTTAGCAGAAAAAGAAACAATTACCAACAACAGCCATCCACATTTTCTCTTGTTCTCAACAATCTCAACAAGATTTTTTGCGAGTCAGTAGTGGAAGTCAATAGTGGAATGTAACTAAGCAAAAATACTGTCACTGTACATAATTACAAATGTTTTACTTTAAGTACTTTTGACTTTTACTCCACTACATTTTAAAGCAAACATCTGTACTTCCTTCTCCACTGTGACGTTTGTCTTTTGGGTCGTGTTTTCCCCCCTGATCTAGTTCTTAAACCGCCAAATGCAGATAAACTTCACCTTAATAATGATTTAGTAAGATCTTCAGCCACCTCCTAAGTCATAGAGGATGCTCTGAACAGGCCAAAGCCCAGTTTGGTCCTCCCTGTGTGGAGCCATTTGGACGACATGTACAGACATCCTACCATGCATCATTACGCAGTGTGAGGATCACAAAAACTGAGTGCAGTTTGGCTTTTGTGCACTGTGGAAAATTTTACGTAGAAAGAAATAATGAAAAAACTTGACAATCCTCTTAGGTACATTTGAACTTTGTACTTTTTCACTGTTAGTAGAGCCTTTGCAGATGTCAGCGTCTGTTTGATCTACAACTATGCAGACTGATTGATTTAAACAGAGAATTATTTGTTCTTATCCTAGCATTTAAAGTTTAGACTCACGCTCTTCTGTTTGTGGTCAGTAGCAGGAGAACATACAGTAAGTTACCAAAAAAACAACACCTGAGCCATAACGATTTTCACATCAGGAGTCACACTGCCCTTTTTAAGGTAACGACTATGAGACCAGAACAGCCTGAGTCCATCAGAATTAGTTTCAGGTTAAACCCCTCCTTCTAGAGATAAAAAACTCCGCTCTCTTACCAGTTGAACTCAGAATTTAAAAAGTATCTTAAATTGAACAATATTTCAGTCATTAACCTGTATTTTACTTTCAGTTTCTGTTACAGAAGAGTTAGACTTGTCTTCTTCTGGTCATAATAACCTTCTCATTCAAACTTTGTTGAGTAAACCCTCATGCTTATGATTAAACAGGTCTGGTAATAACAGTAAAACAAGGTTAAATCTATTTGTAATATTTGATGTAACAACACTAACTTACCGTATGTATGAGGTAGTTTGTTTTGAAGTAGCCTACCAGTGCTAGCAAAGTAAATAACATCAGATAAACCTTTTTATGTAAAGTCAACTCCATTTTCAAACAGAATCTTACATGCTGACACGTAACAGGGCGACTTTATGCAACACTTTGTATGTTTCTCTCTTTTTAATAAAAAATGAGTCAGTTCAGAAGGATTCGTTCTACGCATGTTGGTACTACTAATTCTGATTCTGTCTATTCAGTGTTCAGTACAGGCTTAAGACTTTGTGTTTGTTTGTGTTTTCACAGAGTCAAAGAAGGGAATATTTGCACTCCAACTTTGTCTTGAGTTCTTGTTCTGTTATGTCCTGTAGAAAGAGAAAATGCAAAAAAAGTAGCAAGTAGCAAGGCATTCTCACAAACCCTACGTGTCTTTTAAAGAAAAGCAAAATGAAGCCATACGTCTTTTTTGGAAAAACAAACAAAAAATGGTACTCATGCCTCCTCACATTTACTTGACAACATGTATTTATTTGTTCTCATTCAATTTTAAATGTACAAGAATGAACAACACTATGCTGCATTTCTTTATGTTTCTGGTCAAAAGTAGTGTTTTGATTGTTCTTCATACTTGGGCTGTTACAATTGACTTATAAACAACAAGCTGACACTCGCCCATTGCTTTTATTAAAACTCCACAGCCTGTTGAGAGTATATGTTCTCCACGGTGGCTCACTAGTCCAAAATACATAACATCTCTTCCCTTCTTACAAAAGATGTCAACTCAATTTAGTTGGGATGTCAACTTGCTAGTGTTAATTTGCCGATTAATACTAGCAAGTGACATTATAACACGTGTTAAAAACAAATGTTTGTATTTTTATTTCTTATTTTTATTTCAATGTTATGAGTGAAGCATGTGAAGTATAAGTATTAAAAATCTAACTTAGAGGGGTGGACTGCCTCAAAACCCCAGATCAAACCTTTAGGGTGATCTCTTTGTGGTTGTGTGTGCAGTTTTGTGGTAGTTCTGAAGGAACTGGTGTAGACTACCTTGTCCTCATAATGTTTTAAATGCATATTTTAAAGTCTTAACAGAACATTCAGGCAAAACATTAGTAGCAGGATGGTAATTATTAATGACGACAGCCCATGTCTTTACACCTACAAGTGAATGCTAGGTGTGCCGTTTTATTACTTCAAAAACATGGGCCTTGAACATTGACCTGCCTACTGCCTAGCCACACACCAGTCTGTCCCTTAGGGTCTCATTTAAAACATCCTTAAATTTACAGTGTTTACCCAACTTCCTCAGAGCAGCTACAAACATTCTGACAGACTCCTCCTCCTCTTGATTGCGTCTGTGAAATCTGATTCTCTCTGCATTTACAAGGGGCTTGAGTGAAAAATATTTCCTTATACGTTTAACTACCAGGTCTCTCTGGCTGTATCACATTTTGGAGCAAGTTAAATGGCTTGGGCCTATCACACTAAGCTTCTTATAAGAGTTCCACTGCTCCACTGATTTATCAAAAAGGCCAACTGAGCCGATAACTCCAACCATTAGCACTTTTATATAATTGTTTCCTTTTACTATTGTTTGCACTTACTGGTAGCACTCACAGTTTGTGAAAAAAATTAATTTAATTGCTGACGCCTTACAGCATCAGACTAAAAATATGGACGTCTTCCTCTCATTGGTCCCCTATTCACCAATATTGTCCTTACAACAGGACAATAAAATAGCGGTTACAGCACAGCATAGTAAAACAATAGTTTTCAGCTAGCATAAACGAACATATTTATCAAAAGTTTACCCCACAGAGTTGAAACTTAGCTCTGGAGACCTGGAGCCATCTTTTTTACCACACTGTAAACCTGATTAAAACACTTATAAAGCTCAGAAGAGACAGTAGAGGAAAAGCTTGAGGAAGTGAGTGTACGCAGGTTGCGTTGGAAAGTAACCAGCGGTAAAACATTTGCAGTGTCTTGAGAAGTTAGGTTGAGGTCAAGAGTTACAAAGAAATGATCAGACATGTGCAGTGAGGGGACCTCAGTGTGATGAGTGGGTGCAATACTTTATGTAGATAAGATCTAGTTGGTTACTAGACTGGTGGGTTTCTGATGTGGAGACCCGCTTTAGGTCAAATGATGCAGTGAGGTTATTGAAGTCAGCAGCCTCTGGCTTTTCAAGGTATATGTTGAAGTCTCCTAATACCACCAGAGAAGAACCATCCTCAGGGAAGGATGAAAGAAGTGCATTCAACTCCTCCAAGAAATGTCAAGGCTGATCTGGGGGACGATAGATAACAAAAAAATGACTTTTAACAGGGTGGGTGATAGTAACAGCATGAAACTTGAAGGAGCTGTTGTCACACAAGGGTGCTAGCTGTTTGAACTTCCAGTCATAAAGGATAAGTAGTCCGGTCCCTCCACCCCTTCCTGTGAGGCGAGGACTGTGGGAGAAAGTGTGATTATGGGAGAGGGCAGCGGCAGTGGCAGAGTCCTCTGGTTTGATCCATGTTTCTGTAAGTGCTACAACTGAAAGACCAGAATGTTGAACAAAAGCTGTAATAAAATCAGCTTTGTCAGGTTTATAATTACTGGGTGCTTCTAGTTCTTTTCAGGTCATGTCAAATCTGATAATGTCATGTCCTTCATGCTAATCCAAACATGAACATAGCCAGGGACTCCAGTCTGCACCTGGTAGCCTGTCCTGGAGAGTGTGTGAAAGATACGCCTCCTACAGCCTTTACTGCATGATATAAAATCTGCTGTATTGTTTATTTTTGCAAGCAAACTTCATCCTGTACAATTGTGACATGTTTGTACTTTTGCATCATTCTTGCAAGAATTAAACCTGACCATTGATATATAAATTATACTCTGTCTACTAGAATTCTAAGAACATTTGGTGCCATGACCCGGATGCCAATGTTCGCTGTTTTTTGTTCAAAGAGTGGACCTGCCTGACGCGCACGGGGAAATTTGAAACAAAGCATTTCCTGTGAGTCCCAAAGCTGCGCAGTTTAAAGCAGTACGACAGAATTCCACTCTGTGTGTGTGAAACACGGTGACAGTTTCGGGACTGAGATCAGAGAGATGAAGAGGCGTCTGGCTGCGGAACTGGACTATTGGAGTTTAAATTCAGGTAATCAGCATTTTTTTTGGGTGAGCAAAAAAAACTTCCGGAAGTGGGGTTTAGGTAAGACCTGCTTAGACCTGTTTGCCGGCTGCATGTTATCTACATGTATTTGTGTATTTCCGTGTAGTTTAATATCTGGGGTATGGGAGGCAGACTAAACAGATACTGTTGATACTAAACACTAAGATACCGTCCCTGGACAAGGTAAAAGTTTGTGTTTTAAGGCTCTGTTTACATCTTATAGTGAAACTAAAAATGGAGCGTGGGTTATAGATCGGTGTTAGAGATTGTAGCCTTGTTAGTCTTAGCTTGATAGATAACTTAGGCTCTGTAAGTATTAATGGAATTCTTGAATCTGACTCCCAGATCACGTGCAACTCTTTGGTATAGAGAGAATAACGGATTATAATAAGTGGTTTAGGTTCTAAAAATTTGCTTGTCTAGGAAGTACAAGATTTACTCCATGAAAACAAAAACAAAAGTGAGATTAATAGGTTCGAAGTCAGGACACCATAAAGAAAAGACTAGGAAGTAGCCGCTAACAGTGGTCTAGGCCAGGGGTTCCCAAACTTTTCAGACCCCCAATATTAGACAGCTGACGATCCGCGAACGAGAACGATCCTCTTTTCTTCTTCTAAATGCATGTAGCCCACATGCAAATTATTATTATTTAGCCTATTGTATTTATTTTTGGAATGTAATTATTTATCTATTATTATTTAATTTATGATTATAAAGGGGTGCACTTAAGACAGTATGTTTATCATAAAATAATTAATGAATGTTTTATTAAAAAAAAAAAAGAAAGAAAGACAGTTTTTACAGTTTTAGAAATGTTTGTGTACTATTCATTCTTAACATGAAGACTTGTTTTGGTGATTTTATTATACTATGCTTTTTGCCCAAAATGGACTTTAAAAGATAAAAAATGACTAAATAACAAAGTCTCTCTCTCTCTCTCTCTCTCTCTCTCTTCCATCCACATGAAAAACAGCCCATTACAACCTGTGTTAAAGCAGTCCGCGGATATGGCAAATAATAATCATAAAAAAACTGTCATAATTAATCGGAGCAAACAAAGTTTTACTAAGTTTTACAAAGTTTTACTTTGGGAAGTTTATTTTAATTATCCTAAATTTATACTACATCATTACAACCTTTTAAAAATATATAAAAATAATAATCATAAAAAATATATATAATATCTGAGAAATCATCTCAAATAAAAAGGTAATTGTCAAACTAACAAGTGACTTAACTGTAATGTGGTGGTTCGATCCCCGCCAAAACATCCCTAAACATCGTGAATATCCATACTGCAACCTACATTGCCTCCAGTGTTGTTCTGTAACACTGGTAAATAGCTTAATGTATGTAAAGCGCTTTGAATGTCTACTACAGTAGGTGGAAAAGCGCTATATAAAAAACAAAAACAAAGGTAAATTGTTACAGTCTAAGAGCATATGCCAAGATGCTTGATATGTTTTAATCACTGTTTGAAGTTATTTTTTTATTTTTGGGGGGGATTTATTGATTGGAATGTTGGAATGTTTTCAATTAATAATTATTGTAAGTCATCGATCTCCGGCCGACTTTGTAGTTGTTTCATCTGACCTCCGGCCGTATGTCTTGGACACTCGTGTGAAGAGAGGGGCAGAGCTGTCAACTGATCACCACCTGGTGGTGAGTTGGATTCGATGGCGGGGAAGAAAGCTGGACAGCCTCGGCAGGCCCAAACGTGCTGTGAGGGTCTGTTGGGATTGTTTGGCAGAGCCCCCTGTCAGAAAGATCTTTAACTCCCACCTCCGGCAGAGCTTCGACCAGATCCCGAGGGAGGTTGGAGACATTGAGTCCAAGTGGACCATGTTCTCCACCTCCATTGTCAATGTGGCCACTCGAAGCTGTGGCCGTAAAGTCTCCGGTGCCTGTCGTGGCGTTAACCCCCGAACCCGGTGGTGGACGCCGGAAGAAAGGGATGCTGTCAAGCTGAAGAAGGAGACCTACCGAGCCTGGTTGGCCCGTGGGACTCCTAAGGCAGCTGATAGGTACCGGCAGGCCAAGCAGACTGCAGCCCGGGTGGTCGCAGAGGCTAAAACTCGGGTCTGTGAGGAGTTCGGTGAGGCCATGGAAAAGGACTATCGGTCGCCTCTTAAAGAAATTCTGGCAAAACCATCCGGCGCATCAGGAGGGAAGCAGTGCCCTGCCAACACTGTTTACAGTGGATGTGGGAATCTGCTAACTTCAACTGGGGATATAGTTGGACGGTGGAAGGAATACTTCGAGGATCTCCTCAACCCCACCGACATGTCTTCCACTGGGGAGGCGGAGGCCGAGGGCTCGGAGGTGGACTCGTTCATCACCCAGGCCGAAGTCACTGAGGTAGATGGGAAGCTCCTTGGTGGCAAGGCACCGGGGGTGGATGAGATACGCTCTGAGTACCTCAAGTCTCTGGATATTGTGGGACTGTCTTGGCTGACACGCCTCTGCAACATCACATGGCGTTTGGGGACAGTACCTCTGGACTGGCAGACCGGGGTGGTGGTCCCTCTTTTCAAGAAGGGGGACCAGAGGGTGTGTTCCAACTACAGAGGGATCACACTCTTCAGCCTCCCCGGGAAAGTCTATGTCAGGGTACTGGAGAGGAGAATGCGCCGATAGTGGAACCTCGGATTCAGGAGGAACAATGCGGTTTTCGCCTCGGATCGTGGAACACTGGACCAGCTCTATACCCTCTCCAGGGTACTGGAGGGTTTATGTGAGTTTGCCCAACCAGTCCACATGTGCTTTGTGGATCTGGAGAAGGCATTCGACTGTGTCCCTTGTGGCGCCCTGTGGGGGGTGCTCGGGGAGTATGGGGTCCTGTACGACCGGAGCAGGAGCTTGGTTCGCATTGCCGGCAGTAAGTCAGACCTTTCCCGGTACATGTTGGACTCTGGCATGGCTGCCCTTTGTCACCGGTCCTGTTCATTATCTTTATTAACAGGATTTCTAGGCGCAGCCAGGGGCCGGAGGGAGTCTGGTTTGGGGACCACAGGATCTCGTCTGCTTTTTGCAGATGATGTTGTCCTGTTGGCCCCATCAAGCCAGGACTTCCAGTGTGCACTGGGACGGTTTGCAGCCGAGTGTGAAGCGGCTGGGATGAGGATCAGCACCTCCAAGTCCGAGATCATGGTTCTCAGTCGGAAAAGTGTGGCTTGTCCCCTTCAGGTTGGTGGAGAGCTCCTGCCTCAAGTGGAGGAGTTTAAGTATCTTGGGGTCTTGTTCACAAGTGAGGGAAGGAAGAAGCGTGAGATTTACAGACGGATTCTGCATCTGCAGTAATGCGGTCGATGTACTGGTCTGTCGTGGTAAAGAAAAAGCTGAGCTGCAAGGCGAAGCTCTCGATCCTCGTTCCTACTCTCACCTATGGTCATGAGCTTTGGGTCATGACCGAAAGAACAAGATCCCGGATACAAGCGGCCAAAATGAGCTTTCTCCGCAGGGTGGCGGGGCGCTCCTTAGAGATAGGGTGAGGAGCTCTGTCACTTGGGAGAAGCTCATAGTAGAGTTGCTGCTCCTCCACATCGAGAGGAGCCAGCTGAGGTGGCTTGGGCATCTGTTTCGAATGCCTCCTGGACACATCCCTAGGGAGGTGTTCCGGGCATGTCCCACCGGTTGGAGACCCCAGGGAAGACCTAGGACATGCTGGAGGAACTATGTCTTTCGGCTGGCCTGGGAACGCCTCGGTATCCACCCGGAATAGCTGGAGGAAGTGTCTGGGGAGTGGGAAGTCTGGGCGTCTCTGCTTAGACTGCTGCCCCCGTGACCCAGCCCCGGATAAGCGGTAGAAGGTGGATGGATGGACAATGTGCAGTTTATTATGGTTGCATCGCCTTTTGTGCGAAACAGATGATGATTTATGTGTTGTATTAACAATAGGGCTTTGAAAACTAATCTAAGAAGAGCAGAAAAGAAAATATGTAAGAATAAATGAAAATTAGTAATAATAAATTACCAGTGGGATAGATAGACGGCAGCGTGCTGTTGCTTTCAATCCTTCCAATTACCTACAGTGTTTGGCATGAGGATTGGGGACTAATAATACCTTTATCCTGTGCCACAACCCCCATCTCGCCTTGAACACTGGCTGGAGTACCACTTATTACTCGGTGTGCCTCCAGACTGCTGGGTTGCCTAGACCACTCGTAGCGGCTACTTCCTAGTCTCTTCTTGATGCTGTCCTGGTTGAGTACTGGGAGGTATTCAACAAGGCCAAAGCAACCGCCTTGCCTCTGCATCAATCCTATGATTGTCCCATAGACCTTCTTCCTGGGACAACTCCACCAGGGTCTACTATATTCTCTCTCAGCTCTGGAAATGGAGGCCATATAATTTTGCACAAGGGACGATTTGGCAGCAGGGATAATTCATCTGTCTTTGTTTCCTGCTGGTGCTGGGTTCTTTTTCGTGGGGAAGAAGGATAAGACCCTTTGTCATTGCATTGATTAGCGTGGTCTCAACGATATCATGGTGAAGAACCACTATCCTCTGCCTCCTCTGTCCTCAGTCTTCGAACTGATTCAGGGAGTCACCAGATTCTCCAAGATTGGCCTGTCATCTGGTCCGCGTCAGGAAGGGAGATTAATGGAAGACGCCTTCAACACTCCTTCCGGGCATTATGAATATTTGGTCAAGCCCTTTGGTCTCACTAACGCACCGGTCAAGACAAGACAAGACATTTATTTTTGTATAGCCCAATATCACAACAACAGTCGCCTCAAAGGGCTTAACAGACTGCACCAGACAACATCCCCTGTCCTTAGACCCTCCATCAGGGTAAGGAGCCCTACGTGTACCTACAGCTGGGCTCATGAACAAACTGGTTGAAAGACAGGGTTGAAAGACAGGGTTGTACACCATAAGAGTGCTTTGGAGGATAGAGACCGCACATTCAGGAGACCAATCTTTAGTCTTGACGTAGAGCCTGCATTTGAGGGCTGGTCCAGTGGAGTCCAGGGAGTGACAGGAACAAGCTGCCGAGCTCTAACAGTTCTGCGGGTTTAAAAGAATGCCTCTGAGTTATAATAACATGAGGACATGATGCTTTTGGGTCACTGACTCTGTGAGTTTTCAGATGTGTTTGAGGACTAAATAAATTCACCATATCTAATAGATTTAGGCAGTAGACATCGGATTCATACGGCCTAACCAGACAACTAAAAGCTGCTACATTATCCAGTTCCACACCCGCACTATCATGACTAGCAGGTTCTCTAATTCCTGCGACCTACTGAGATTCCTTGTGTCAAATGCATTGAATGCAGCTGTCTATATTACTAGACAAAATGGCAGCACCTTGTCCAGTAGGATGCAGGCCGTCTGCCCTCAGCAGGCCTGGGCGGCCCCAGAAAGAAGGCCAGTTATCCACAAAACCATAACCTTTCTGACTACAATGCCGGGCCAGCTACCGGTTCATGGAAACTAATCTGCTATACTGTTCATCACTACTCCTTACGGGGAGGGGGCCAGAGACAATTAATCGATGCCGACTCATCTTGTTCCCTAGTTCAAAAGTCCTAGCTAGGCTATCTTTGGTTACCTCAGACTGCCTCATTCTCACATTATTGGTGCCGACATTAGTAACTATCTGCTTGTATGTAGTGCGAGTATGTGTCCTGGGAAACTCTCCCTTCCTGTGTGATGTCAGCACCCTAAGGTTAGCCTCTATGTCAGAAACCCTGGCCCCCGGTAAACAGTGGACAATGACTATTATCTCAAGTCTAACATTGCGGGTATTGGAGTCCCCTATCACCAGAGTACGATGCTCGCTCCGGTTGGCTGGCGCAGAGGGAACAGGCCGGTGATCGGCGCGGACAAGCGGACTTGAAAGCGCCGAAAACCGGTTCGCGGTCAGAGGGGGTGACCGCGGACAGGAGCGGACAACCGGAGGCTTGCGCCTGCCTGCACCCCCCGCCAGCAGACCGGCACGAACGCAGGACTCTTTGCAACAGCTGCCGAAGCAACTGAGCCGCAACATGAGCTAACGCTAGCAGGGCTGCTATCAGACCTGCTATCAGACCTGCATCTGATACTATCCGGAAACCCTGACACATCTAAAGTAACTAAACCCTGTCTATGCTGAGCTAGCTGCTCTAACTCACAAACACGTCTCTCTAATAGAGATAATCTGTCTAGTAACACCAAACAAAAATGGCAATCCATTGCCCCAAGCCGATGCAAACAACACAGAAACGCTTAGCTAAGCTAGTGTAGGTACAGCTAAGTCAAGCCAACTGTTCACAACTCACAATGATAAATTCTAACACACACACACACACACAGCAGTACAACCACAAGTTACAGGGAAAACTCAGAACACACAACAAGACTAACCACCAGTAAGAAAACAGTAACAAACACAACAATCAAGGTATGCTAAGCGCTAACTCAATTGCTAAAAACCCGCTAGCATGTTAGCTAGCGGGCTAGCTAGCACAAACAGAAGTGCCCTGTTCACAAAACGACAGCAACTCTAGTACTAACCTCTAGCAGAAATATAATCAGTATAACAATGAATGAGGTGTGGTGCACAGTTAAAGTGTTGACAATGTTTAAGAAATAATAAATACGTAACTTTGGGACAATGCCAGGAGAAATTCGTCACCGGGATGCGTTCTTCGTCCAAATTCGTCCCTCCAGTCGCTTCCAGAACTTGGTGAATTACATTGTGCATAACATGCTACCCTGGTTTGTTTTCATCTACCTTGATGATCTTCCATGACATCACGTCCATCTTCGTGATGGCTGAGGAGTGCAAGTTCGACATCTCTTTCCTGGGCTACATTGTGTCGGAAGGTTAGATCTGATTTGACCACTCCAAGGTTACCACGGGCCTAGACTGGCCAGCACCATCCAATCCAAAACAACTGCAGACTCCCTGAGCTTTATCAGCTTTTACAGACGCTTTATTCGAGGCTACAGCATCTTGGTCGCCCGCTGACCTCTCTCACCTTCTCCAAGATTCATTTCCAGTGGACCGAGGATGCTCAGAGAGCCTCAACAACTTGAAGACTTCACCTCTGCCCCCATCCCCATTCCGGACACCTCCAATCAGTTTGTCGAGGCGGTGGACGCTTCTGACGTTGGAGTTGGAGCAATACCCTTCCAGTGTTCCCCGTTTGACCAAAAGCTTCACCCCTTGCCTTTTCTCTCACCGCCTGAATCCAGCCGAGAGAATTAGAAACAGCGCCATGGCGCTACTGGCAGTCAAACTGGTGCTGAAGGAGTGAAGCCATTGGTTGGAAGGAGCGGAACAGCGTTTCATAGTGTGGATGGACCATTGGAACCTCAAATACATCAAGTCAGCCAAGCGTCTCGTTGCATCAGTCCCTATTTTTCACAAGGTTAACTTCACCCTCTCCTATAGACCTGGCTCCCAAAACCTGTAACCGGACGCTCTTCCGCCAGATCCAGGGGGAGGATTCTGTCTCTACTCTAGGTATCCTGGACTGAAACCACCTGGTGGCCGCAGTTACCTGGCCAATGGATATGATCATAGATTGTAAATAAATGGATGTAATCCCCATTGGTCCCCTATTCATCGATTTTGTTGTTATTAAAGGGCAATAAAATGACGGTTACATCCGGTCTTTTCGGCTTTTATTACATAGTAAAACAATAGTTTTTAGATAGCATAAACGGGCATATTAATCAAAAATTCAAAAAAAATACTTGTAAAGTTGCCATTGGGTCTCTTTTATATTTCCGCTTTTGGAGCCTGCCATCTGGTGGACAGCGTATATCGCTGTATTTCACTGTATATTGTTGTATGGCGACGCCCTTACTCGAGGACCGCTTAAGAAGTTCCATGAGAGAGGCTAAGATATGATTCACGTTGCTACAGGTGACATTTATAAAATTCCATTGAGGGGGACTAATATGACAAGAATAACTGGGGACCTCTGGACAGTAGTAACTAGCTCATGAGTGTGATTAACAAGATACATACATACATACATACATACATACATACATACAAATGTTTTATTACACATATATTTTTTTAATGATTATATTACTGTGGGGAAAAAAAAGTTCTTCATGCCTTTTAAACAGAGCTGCAGTAATAAAATTTACTTAGTAATGTTTAATGCAACACTATGTAACGTTAACCCCTAGGGGCGCAGATTCCTCTACAGTCTGTGTTGTTTGTTTTCGAGAGGAGACTATTTGTTAAAAGTTTAACAGAGTTACTTTATTTTATGCACTTTTTTCTCATATTTGAGGGAAACTGGTACAGTGCTTCATGAGAGTTGTCTTTGTATTTACAAGGATTCATATTGACCACACACTCAGAAGAAGCAGGAAGTTTTAAATCTGATGTTTTATTTTTTTCTCCTTTGAGGAAGTTAATCAGGTCACTTAGAAATGAATGAGGAAGCCCTGTCTCTGATAAATGCCTTCAGGATTTCCTTCATGTTTTTAAATGTAATAAAAGCATTTCTTCTTGCTATGAGTTCCCTGAAACCAAATGACTTGACATTTGACATGACTTGGCATACACAGTGCCTAACTGTCACCTAACATCATTCAGACTCCTCAACTGCAGCAGCTGCACACTGAGGCATCGTATACACTGAGCTAATATGTTTACATCAGCTGTAGTCTTTGTTTACTTCTACTGTGTTTCTACAACTGGGGTTAAAGGTGACAGTGGTTAACGATCCTGCCTCGCAGTAAGAAGGTTGTGAGTTCAACTCAACTAGATCTTCGGCCAACTTTGGCCTTTCTGTGAGGAGTCTGCATGTTCTTCCTGTGTTACCGTGGGTCCTCTCCTTGTACTCCGGCTTCCTCCCACCACCAAACAACATGCATTAATAGATTAATGAGCAACTCTAAAGTGTCTTTAGTGAATGAATGGAAGAGTGAATGGTTGTCTGTCAGTGTCTGTCTCAAGTGTCTGCGACTAACCAACCAGGATGTACCAGGCTGCTGGGATAGGCTCCAGTCACCCGCGACCTCTAACGGGACTAAGCAGTGGAAAATGAATAAATTAATGTTTCTACTACTGATAAAACTACAAATATCTTACAAATATAAATAAATAGAATAAACTGTGTATAAAATCATTTACATTTCCATTCAACAAATACACAGCTCTTTAAAATTGAAAATTGAATATATTCATGTCACTCAGGCCCAAAGCTGCTGGGATAGGCTCAGGCCCCACAATCCCAAACAAGATGTTATAAATAAATTAAATTTATATATGTTTAATGTAATGTATTTTAACACACAATGTTAAGTATACATTTTATACACATTCGTTGTTCTGAAACTGTCTGAAGTGTTACCCCAGTCACAAATAAGTTCAGTTTTTTTTACAGTGTCCCATTTTGTGAAACATTTAAGTCATTGTAATTTGCTAACATCACACTAAAACAAAAGTTACACAGCTCCATGAAAATGTTCTCCCACAAATATGTGACTTATCATGAAACAAAAAAGATCAAGACTCAAGTCCCCTTCTCAAGTCAAGAATAACTACAAACAGGTTTTTAAGACACTGAACAATAAAGTGAGACAATCAATAGCTTTACAAGTTTGTTCAGTCAGGGGGCTGTTCATCTCGGGGCCCTAACCGGGATAGGTCATAGGGCCATTCCTCAGCATGTATTTAAACAAACTGTGCCCTACATCAGAACATCTCTTGTTCATCAATTCAAAAGTCAGCCCAGTCACAAAGACTGGCAGCCGAGAATACAACAACTGTACATGTACTTTAGGCAAGAGTTGAAGCTCATTTTTAACCTGAAACTCAACCTAAATATGTGACAAGGAACTGTGACATTAGCCTTGTTGTATTGCTTACACAGAGAAATTGGTCAGGGTGTTAAGGTTTGAACACTGGTGGACCCACATTAAGCCGGAGCAGAGCTGCTTGTACCAGATTGTAGCTTAACAGCTAATTTCCATCTGTAGTCCTATTTTGGGGAAACCAGAGTACCTGGAGGAAACCTACGCAGACACAGGGAGAACATGCAAAGTCCACACAGAAAGGCCCTGCCCTGGATGGGAATTGAACCCAGGACCTTCTTGCTCTGAGACCAGAGTGCTAACCCCTCTGCCACCATGCCGCCGCCGTGCAATTGAAGGTAGATTTATTTAAAACCAGGGTGAAGTGAGGCGGGGTCCTGAGCGGCTGGAGATATGGTGGAGAAGCAGACCGGGGACTGAAGGTTTAGACTGGGAAGCAGGAGCTGACAGCACTGAGGAAGACAGATAGACAAAGCAGGTGCATTTGAGGATGTAATAATGCAGAGTTTTCAAATTTGCAAAAAGCCTGGATCAGTAAACACTACTAAATGAGATCTGGTTATGAAGTGGTGGTGATTGGAGAATGTTTAACAGGTGTGGCAGTCTACAGGTTTACTGAATATCAGAGGTGTAAAGAGTACCTGAAAGCCATACTTGAGTAAAAGTACAGATACCTTACTGTAAAAATTACTCCACTATAAGTTACAAGTCACCAATTTAAATACAACTTGAGTAAAAGTCTTAAAGTATCCCATTTTAAAAGTACTTAAGTATTTTACTTGAACGTTGGCTCAAATGCACTAGTCCTCAAAACAAAGAAATATTGTAGGTTAGTGAAAAATAAAGTTTATTTATGAGGTTTTACTTCCTAATATAGAAAAGAAATTGAACACCTCAATATTTCGACATGGCAGACCAAAAACACAGATTAAACAAGTCGCCCAAGTCAAACTCAAGTGCTCAATAAAGGCATATAAAAACATTTTCAAAAAGGTATTTTCAGTAAAATGGACAAACAAAAACAAAACAAAACAAACTGCATGAAGAGCTGGCTTCGGCTTCATCAGTGGCTGTAGCCATCGATCATTTATGTGAAAAACACCTGGCTCGCAGGCTGCTAATTTACGCTCACAACGGAGTAACGATTTAGGCAAAAAGCATCCAGTACCTCCAATAGCCAAGAAATAAGCTTGCAAGCAACAAAGTTGACTTGACGTGCACAAACACAATGTAACAAGTAACAGTAAGTGTCAGTTCAAATGTAGTAGAGTAAAGAGTACAAGTATTCAATCAAAAATGTAGAGAGTAAAAGTTGCTTATATTTTTGATACTCAGTACAAGTACAAAGTAGCCAAAAAATACTTAAGTACAGTAACGAAGTACATTTACTCAAGTACTTTACACCTGCTGAATATTCAGTAGAACTGAATCCACAGAGAAAGCATTCTTTCTGATTCAAGCTGTGATCTGTGAGAGCTCACCTCAAAATAATAATTATGAAATAATTATAAACTTTACTGAAAGAAGGTTTGAAGTAAAATCATCTGGACTCAAGGTGAAGACATTTTGTCTCTAATATCAAGAGACTTTATCAATTCCTCAGAATTGATAAAGTCTCTTGGAATTTGTCTCTAATTCCAAGAAGAATTGATAAAGTCTCTTGGAATTAGAGACGAAACGTCTTCACCTTGAGTCCAGATGCTTTTACGTCAAACTTTTTTTCAAGATGTCCTGGATGACTAAGCGTCATAGTAATTCTATATTATATATTATGCTCTCACCTTTGCTCCAGTTTATATGCTTATCCACATACAAGTATGACTTAATGTCTTTAGCTGTATCTCCTATTGGCGCCATGCTAATCCAAACAAGACAAAGACATCACTTTGCACTACATCTAATCACTGTTCAGGGACACTCTGTCCTGTACACTTAGTGGCATATACACATAAACTTATTCACATCTATGACTGACACGTCAGCTCATTACACGTCCATCCACGACCCTGGAGTTGAGAGGCGGGCATAATGTACACCTATAAAAGCTTCATGTGTTGTAAACATGTTAAGCAAATCACCATGTTGTTGCCTGTAGTGCAGATTTGTTTCATTCTTGCAGGAATTAAACGGGTCTTCCATTTCTAGATTAACCATGTTCAGTCTCCGTTGTCTCATTTGTGATCCTAACCTAATAATTATTTTAACACTGAGAACCTCACAAACATAAACTTTACTAACATCTACAAATCTATACTTATCAGTTTATGTCTATTATAAGTTTGTGTTAAAAGACCAATAATTAAATACAATTTCAAGCTAGTTCTTTAAACAAAAATAAAAGTGCATGAGGCTATAATCTGTTAAACAGTGTGCTCTCATGTTCCATCAGAATTACTAAACTAGAGCTATATTCCACTCTTTATGAGGCTACACCCTCTGCTACTGACAATATAATTGTGTGACACTGTCACTTTACCCAGTGACAACATTCATTTTTTTTTTCCTACCACATCATCACACACATGTGACTCAACAGGAAAACTGCAGTTTACATGGATCTTTGTCACAAGTCTCTTGAGGCTCATCAGAGCGTGTTAGAGCTATCAGTGCCGATGAATGAGGAAGTTCTAAGAAATCTCATCTACATTTCTTTCATTATTATGAAATGGTATGTGATGGTATATGATAACATTCATCAAACCTGAGCCATAACATTATGAGACCAGAAAACACAAAAGAACTCGATTGTATCTACTTAATAGGAATAACCACTTTTCTCCACAAACAGACCTTATGGCAGTCATAAGTCATCAGCCTCATTTTTGTGACTCAACCTGAGGGTAGCAGCAGCGCATTACGCATACAGCACAGAGACGGAGCAGGAGACTAATATTTGCTGTGAATTCATAATTTTGTACACTTTGTTTATTTAAAAAAAACAAAAATAAGTCCATTAAAGGGAGATATTTAGTTATATCACTGTACTAGTGATGGGAAGTTCGATCATTTTACTGACTCAGTTCTTTAAGTCTCGTTCAGCAAAATGAACAAATCTTTTTCAAGTCATTTGCTCATTTCAGCAGAATCTAATTAAAATGTTGCATATTACAATTTTTAATACATTTAGTACTTTTGGAATAAAAACTATAATAACTATAAGCTAATGCATTCATGGCCAAACTTTGAAAAATAAATTATAAATTCATTGCAGCTTACTTCAGGCAGAGAGTTCAACTCACCTCTTAATCCAAATAGTTTTTTCCTTTGTCACTTCATATTTAGCTTAGCATTAATTCCACAACATGTCTGGTCTGGGCCGTGACAGCCTCATGTAGCTGTAGCTAATACATCCGTCCGTCCGAAACAGAAAGGACTCATTCATCTCCGAGTCGTTGTTCGTTCACCAAGTCCCAGCCCCATAGAGAAAGAGTATGCAGTTACCGGAAACAGAAAGGAACTGTTCATCTCACTCGTTCATTTCATGAGTCAGTCTTTGGGTCTGAGTTTCGTTCTTTTGTCACGTGACCGCTTCAGTCTCTCGCAACATCATTACACTCATTATTATTGACTGTATTGTATTATGTTTAGGAATTATTATAAAGTTATCAAAATATATCTGCAATAAATATTATCTGAAAATTTAAAAAGTTCCATTTGTTTCTGTCAGTCTATTTTTAGTGTTAAATGTTAGTGCCACTTTGTTTTTTTATTATTATTTAAACTATTATAAACTATAAAATTATTACCTAAGATTAGAATCCACTGTAAAGTCTCAATCTTTGCTTTATCAGGAATTTCCGCGGATAAGAAAAATATAAAGATACAATTTGAGGCCAGAAACGCATCACGTAACTGAAAAAAATAAATAAATAAATAATAATAATAATTTGCGTTTTTTATACAGTTATGTAAAATATATGCGTATGTATTAACTTATTTCTGTATCCAATGCGTGACAAAAGAACGAGACTCAGACCAGAAGACTGACTCATGAAATAAACGAATCCTTCTGTTTCTGCATTCAGCCTACGGGGACTTGAATGAACGACTCAGAGACTCGGGAGATGAACAGTTCCTTTCTGTTTCCGGTAACTGCATACTCTTTCTCTATGGGGCTGGGACTTGGTGAACGAACGAACGAACGAACGACTTGGGAGATGAATGACTCCTTTCTGTTTCCTGTATGAGATGTGGTGCAATGCGCATGCGCAGGTCTACACAAAAATGAACGACTCACTCTCTGAGATGACTAGTTGTTCCCGAGTCATATTAAAGACTCGTTCAAAAAGAACGAATCGTTCATGAACGACTCATCACTACACTGTACAACAGTGATAGTTACAACAGCTGGACACTGTTTATCATTGTGCTTTACGTTTTTGACTGGTTGTGGAGATTGTGTTCACCATTGTACATTGTATGCTGCAGCTCAGTTTCCGTCCCTGTATGTTCGCAGGTGGTCTCATTTACTTACTTTAATTTATAAATGTATTCTTGGGCTCCTCCCATCTTAATTCTGCACATACATACGTAAAAAGCATCAACAGTATGCTCTGCGTTCTCAGAAGAAGTCATAATTTTGTGTTGTTTCTGAACACATAATAAACTCTACTTTGCCCAAATTCTGTACTGGATTTTAACTGATTAATAATCCAAAAGGCCAATCATAAAAATACTTAAAGTCATAAAAATTTATCCAGCTTGATAATGCATCCACTTTAATTATTTAAAAGTATTGGTACTGCTATTGGTGATACTGGCCCAGTATTCACTTGGTGTCAGCTCAATACCAAATTTAGATGTATTGCACACCACTACTGAAGGCTTTATCTGCCCCTCCTTTTTTACACTCCCTACAGGTAAAGAACACCTCCAGGTAAGTACTAATCCTTCAAGTAGGTGTAAGGCAGCTAACATTAGCAGGTAGGTAATCAGTTACTTTTACAAGTTTGTTGTTCCATACAATTGTGCTTTTAACTAAAGCAGACAAAGGAAACAAAGAAAAATAAACCAAAATACAACAATACAAAAAAAAAAACTAAACTACTCAAAACTTTTTTCATTCATCCAATTAAGAAAAATGTAGGGTAATGGTTCACATCTATATTTTATAACTTGAGCCAATGAAAAATAAATAACTTGCCCTAACCAATATTTTCTGTGTCCATGAAACCTATTTTAAAAACCTAGCACAAAGTATATATTTTTTGTCAAAGAAAGTTGATTAATTTGAATTATATTTTTGATCTCTCTATATATAAATATTAATAATTATAATAATAATAATAAACTTTATTTTATAAAGCACCTTTAAAGGCAACTTCTCAAAGCGCTGTACAAAAACAAGCAATACAAGGCTCAAACAATAAAAGTAACATCAACGATCAAATGCTAATTTAAAAAAATTAGTCTTAAGTCTACCTTTAAAAACGTCATAGCCCTGTGCTTACCTAAGATCAGGAGGCAGAGAATTCCAAAGGACAGGAGCATATGAAGAAAAGGCCCTTTCACCCATAGATCGTAAGCATGTTTGAGGAACAGCCAACAAGTTGGATTGTTAAGAACGCAGTCTCCGAGTTGGGGTATAGGAAGTTAACAACTCAGATAAATAATAAGGGGCCAAGCCATGCAATGCTTTATATGTCAGCTTTATATCATAATTTTAAAAACTACTCTGAATCGAACTGGGAGCCAGTGTAAAGACTCCAAAACTGGTGTGATGTGATTGCATACCCTGGACCCAGTCAATATCCTGGCGGCCGAGTTTTGTACATATTGTAGTTTGTTATGTGTGGATTTAGAGACTCTGGCTAGAAGGGCGTTACAGTAATCTATCCTAGAGATAACAAAGGAATTCATCAGCTTTTCAGCTTCTGAGAAATTTAGCATAGGACGTAATCTAGCTATGTTTCTGAGGTGAAAAAAGGATGATTTAACTGTACTGACAAAAGAATCAAATGAAAGCCTGGTTCCGGTCCGTGAATCGGGCGGAACTCGTCCGAGCGCTCCGTCCTCTCCAATATGACCGGATTTTTCCGACTCGGCGGCTCCAAAATTTCCCTCTGCGTGATCGGGTCCTGTGTACTGTTACATGCCGGGTGGACAATAATGACCACGTCCTGTCACCGCTGCGCTGCCCTGACGGTCAGCGCGCACCGGCCTTGGATCTGGCACAACCGACTTGGATTGCTCTACCCAACGCTTGCTCCAGTGCAAACAAGGCCTTCTTCCTCAGCAAATTATTCTCAAAGGAACACCTTGACTTTATGTTTTTAACAGAGACCTGGCAGCGTGAAATGGACTACACTCATCTGAACGAGCTGTGCCCTCCGGACTGTTCTGTGTTTGGGACACCAAGGGTCTCGCGGCGAGGAGGCGGACTCGCACTCGTGTACCGGGACTGTTTCTGCTGCAGGTTGACGAACTCAGACTCTTTCGACTCCTTTGAGATGCAGATGACTATGGTTGGCAACAATGACTCATTTTATTGCATTTTAATTTATTGACCTCCTGGTCCTGGTCGCTTGTTTTTAGAGGATTTCTCTGAATTTTTATCTTCAATTATCAAACTTGAAAATGTTCTGATACTCTGGGATTTTAACCTCCATATTGATGATGCTTCGTGTAATCTGGCATCTGATTTTTTAACACTCACTGAAGCATTTCATTTTAAACAGCATGTCTCTGGTCCTACACATACAAAAGGCCACACTTTGGACCTTGTTTTTTCTTTAGGCCCGAACATTGACCAGTTGAGTGTTACAGACATTAATGTGACGGACCACTGGTGTATATTTTTTAACTTGTCTTCCAATGTGGACTGTCTTCCTTCTAAACCAATGTCACAAAGACGCATCATAAATGGATCCACAGCTGAGAAACTTTCTGAGTCATTTGACCCCGGGGTTTTTGATGGCTGTAGTGAGCCTGAATCTTTTATGCAGTCTTTTAATAACCACTGTTTGTCTGTTTTAAATAAGGTTGCTCCTCTAAAAAGTAAACACACCTTCCCTAAAAATCTCTGCCCTTGGATAAATGAGGAAATCTTATCTTGCAGGAGAAACTGTCGTAAAAGATTCAAGATTTTTATTCATCACATACAAAATTATATACAGCATATATAACCAGCAGTGAAATGTGAGTCAGGTCCGCTCCATGGACAGTGCAATTATTAAGGAAAACACACAGATGAAAATATGCATGAATATAGCTATGTAAGAATGAAATAAAAGTAAACAATAAAAAAAATATATATAAGAATAGAATATAAAAAATGTGTATTGTGGGATTAAATCTAGATCGCAAAATAATGTACATGAATGTAAACTGTAGACTTAAATATTAAAATGTACGGGGATGTACAGTGTGCATATATGCATTTAGCTGTGGTCTTAAATATTAAGATACACAGGAAGGTGCAAGAAGCAAATGTGCAAAACAGGGTGACACTGTCAGTGTGTCTATGTGAGGTAGTGTATGAAGTAAAGAGATAAGGTGAACATTAAGTGGAGGCATGAGAATGTTAAAAAGCTGGTTTAGAGATCCAACTAAAACCTGTTCAAATCCAACTTAAACCTGTTCAAATCCAACTAAAGCCTTTTCAAATCCAACTAAAACCTGTTCAGATCCAACTAAAACCTGTTCAAATCCAACTAAAACCTGTTCAAATCCAACCAAGACCTGTTCAAATCCAACTAAAACCTGTTCAAATCCAACTGAAACCTGTTCAGATCCAACTAAAACCTGTTCAAATCCAACTAAAACCTGTTCAAATCCAACTAAGACCTGTTCAAATCCAACTAAAACCTGTTCAAATCCAACTAAGACTTGTTCAAATCCAACTAAAACCTGTTCAAATCCAACTAAGACCTGTTCAAATCCAACTAAGACCTGTTCAAATCCAAATAAAACCTGTTCAAATCCAACTAAAACCTGTTCAAATCCAACTAAAACCTGTTCAAATCCAACTAAAACCTGTTCAAATCCATCTAAAACCTGTTCAAATCCAACTAAGACCTGTTCAAATCCAACTAAGACCTGTTCAAATCCAATTAAAACCTGTTCAAATCCAATTAAAACCTGATCAAATCCAACTAAAACCTGTTCAAATCCAAATAAAACCTGTTCAAATCCAACTAAAACCTGTTCAAATCCATCTAAAACCTGATCAAATCCTTCCAAAACCTGATCAAATCCAACTAAAACCTGTTCAAATCCATCTAAAACCTGTTCAAATCCAAGTATTACCTGTTCAAATCCAACTAAAACCTGTTCAAATCCATCTAAAACCTGATCAAATCCTTCTAAAACCTGATCAAATCCAACTAAAACCTGTTCAAATCCATCTAAAACCTGTTCAAATCCAACTATTACCTGTTCAAATCCAACTAAAACCTGTTCAGATCCAACTATTACCTGTTCAAATCCAACTAAAACCTGTTCAGATCCAAATAAAACCTGTTCAAATCCATCTAAAACCTGTTCAAATCCAACTATTACCTGTTCAAATCCATCTAAAACCTGTTCAAATCCAACTAAAACCTGTTCAAATCCATCTAAAACCTGTTCAAATCCTTCTAAAACCTGATCAAATCCAAATAAAACCTGTTCAAATCCAACTATTACCTGTTCAAATCCAAATAAAACCTGTTCAAATCCAACTAAAACCTGTTCAAATCCAACTGAAACCTGTTCAGATCCAACTAAAACCTGTTCAAATCCAACTAAAACCTGTTCAAATCCAACTAAGACCTGTTCAAATCCAACTAAAACCTGTTCAAATCCAACTAAAACCTGTTCAAATCCAACTAAGACCTGTTCAAATCCAACTAAGACCTGTTCAAATCCAAATAAAACCTGTTCAAATCCAAATAAAGCCTGTTCAAATCCAACTAAAACCAGTTCAAATCCAACTAAGACCTGTTCAAATCCAACTAAGACCTGTTCAAATCCAAATAAAACCTGTTCAAATCCAACTAAAACCTGTTCAAATCCATCTAAAACCTGTTCAGATCCAACTAAAACCTGTTCAAATCCTTCTAAAACCTGATCAAATCCAACTAAAACCTGTTCAAATCCATCCAAAACCTGTTCAAATCCAACTATTACCTGTTCAAATCCAACTAAATCCTGTTCAAATCCATCTAAAACCTGATCAAATCCAACTATTACCTGTTCAAATCCAACTAAAACCTGTTCAAATCCAACTATTACCTGTTCAAATCCAACTAAAACCTGTTCAAATCCATCTAAAACCTGATCAAATTCTTCTAAAACCTGATCAAATCCAACTATTACCTGTTCAAGTCCATCTAAAACCTGTTCAAATCCAACTATTACCTGTTCAAATCTAACTAAAACCTGATCAAATCCTTCTAAAACCTGATCAAATCCAACTAAAACCTGTTCAAATCCATCTAAAACCTGTTCAAATCCAACTATTACCTGTTCAAATCCATCTAAAACCTGTTCAAATCCAACTATTACCTGTTCAAATCCAACTAAAACCTGTTCAGATCCATCTAAAACCTGTTCAAATCCATCTAAAACCTGATCAAATCCAACTAAAACCTGTTCAAATCCATCTAAAACCTGTTCAAATCCTTCTAAAACCTGATCAAATCCAAATAAAACCTGTTCAAATCCATCTAAAACCTGTTCAAATCCAACTATTACCTGTTCAAATCCATCTAAAACCTGATCAAATCCAACTAAAACCTGTTCAAATCCATCTAAAACCTGTTCAAATCCTTCTAAAACCTGATCAAATCCAAATAAAACCTGTTCAAATCCATCTAAAACCTGTTCAAATCCAACTATTACCTGTTCAAATCCATCTAAAACCTGTTCAAATCCAACTAAAACCTGTTCAAATCCATCTAAAACCTGTTCAAATCCTTCTAAAACCTGATCAAATCCAAATAAAACCTGTTCAAATCCAACTATTACCTGTTCAAATCCAAATAAAACCTGTTCAAATCCAACTAAAACCTGTTCAAATCCAACTGAAACCTGTTCAGATCCAACTAAAACCTGTTCAAATCCAACTAAAACCTGTTCAAATCCAACTAAGACCTGTTCAAATCCAACTAAAACCTGTTCAAATCCAACTAAAACCTGTTCAAATCCAACTAAGACCTGTTCAAATCCAACTAAGACCTGTTCAAATCCAAATAAAACCTGTTCAAATCCAAATAAAGCCTGTTCAAATCCAACTAAAACCAGTTCAAATCCAACTAAGACCTGTTCAAATCCAACTAAGACCTGTTCAAATCCAAATAAAACCTGTTCAAATCCAACTAAAACCTGTTCAAATCCATCTAAAACCTGTTCAGATCCAACTAAAACCTGTTCAAATCCTTCTAAAACCTGATCAAATCCAACTAAAACCTGTTCAAATCCATCCAAAACCTGTTCAAATCCAACTATTACCTGTTCAAATCCAACTAAATCCTGTTCAAATCCATCTAAAACCTGATCAAATTCTTCTAAAACCTGATCAAATCCAACTATTACCTGTTCAAATCCATCTAAAACCTGTTCAAATCCAACTATTACCTGTTCAAATCTAACTAAAACCTGTTCAAATCCATCTAAAACCTGTTCAAATCCAACTATTACCTGTTCAAATCTAACTAAAACCTGTTCAAATCCATCTAAAACATGTTCAAATCCATCTAAAACCTGTTCAAATCCATCTAAAACCTGATCAAATCCTTCCAAAACCTGATCAAATCCAACTAAAACCTGTTCAAATCCATCTAAAACCTGTTCAAATCCAACTATTACCTGTTCAAATCCAACTATTACCTGTTCAAATCCATCTAAAACCTGTTCAAATCCATCTAAAACCTGATCAAATCCTTCCAAAACCTGATCAAATCCAACTAAAACCTGTTCAAATCCATCTAAAACCTGTTCAAATCCATCTAAAACCTGTTCAAATCCATCTAAAACCTGTTCAAATCCAACTAAAACCTGTTCAAATCCATCTAAAACCTGATCAAATCCTTCTAAAACCTGATCAAATCCAACTAAAACCTGTTCAAATCCATCTAAAACCTGATCAAATCCTTCTAAAACCTGATCAAATCCAACTAAAACCTGTTCAAATCCAACTAAAACCTGTTCAAATCCAATTAAAACCCGATCAAATCCAACTAAGACCTGTTCAAATCCAACTAAAACCTGTTCAAATCCAACTATTACCAGTTCAAATCCATCTAAAACCTGTTCACATCCATCTAAAACCTGTACAAATCCAACTAAAACCTGTTCAAATCCAACTAAAACCTGTTCAAATCCAACTAAATCCTGTTCAAATCCATCTAAAACCTGATCAAATTCTTCTAAAACCTGATCAAATCCAACTATTACCTGTTCAAATCCAACTAAAACCTGTTCAAATCCAACTATTACCTGTTCAAATCCAACTAAAACCTGTTCAAATCCATCTAAAACCTGATCAAATTCTTCTAAAACCTGATCAAATCCAACTATTACCTGTTCAAGTCCATCTAAAACCTGTTCAAATCCAACTATTACCTGTTCAAATCTAACTAAAACCTGTTCAAATCCATCTAAAACATGTTCAAATCCATCTAAAACCTGTTCAAATCCATCTAAAACCTGATCAAATCCTTCCAAAACCTGATCAAATCCAACTAAAACCTGTTCAAATCCATCTAAAACCTGTTCAAATCCAACTATTACCTGTTCAAATCCAACTATTACCTGTTCAAATCCATCTAAAACCTGTTCAAATCCATCTAAAACCTGATCAAATCCTTCCAAAACCTGATCAAATCCAACTAAAACCTGTTCAAATCCATCTAAAACCTGTTCAAATCCATCTAAAACCTGTTCAAATCCATCTAAAACCTGTTCAAATCCAACTAAAACCTGTTCAAATCCATCTAAAACCTGATCAAATCCTTCTAAAACCTGATCAAATCCAACTAAAACCTGTTCAAATCCATCTAAAACCTGATCAAATCCTTCTAAAACCTGATCAAATCCAACTAAAACCTGTTCAAATCCAACTAAAACCTGTTCAAATCCAATTAAAACCCGATCAAATCCAACTAAGACCTGTTCAAATCCAACTAAAACCTGTTCAAATCCAACTATTACCAGTTCAAATCCATCTAAAACCTGTTCACATCCATCTAAAACCTGTACAAATCCAACTAAAACCTGTTCAAATCCAACTAAAACCTGTTCAAATCCAACTAAAACCTGTTCAAATCCATCTAAAACCTGTTCAAATCCAACTAAAACCTGTTCAAATCCAGCTAAAAACCTGTTCAAATCCAACTAAAACCTGTTCAAATCCAACAATTACCTGTTCAAATCCATCTAAAACCTGTCCACATCCATCTAAAACCTGTTCAAATCCATCTAAAACCTGTTCAAATCCAACTAAAACCTGTTCAAATCCAATTAAAACCTGATCAAATCCAACTAAGACCTGTTCAAATCCAACTAAAACCTGTTCAAATCCAACTATTACCAGTTCAAATCCATCTAAAACCTGTTCACATCCATCTAAAACCTGTACAAATCCAACTAAAACCTGTTCAAATCCAACTAAAACCTGTTGAAATCCAACTAAAACCTGTTCAAATCCATCTAAAACCTGTTCAAATCCAACTAAAACCTGTTCAAATCCAGCTAAAAACCTGTTCAAATCCAACTAAAACCTGTTCAAATCCAACAATTACCTGTTCAAATCCATCTAAAACCTGTTCACATCCATCTAAAACCTGTTCAAATCCATCTAAAACCGGTTCAAATCCAACTAAAACCTGTTCAAATGCATGAGGATGTTAAGAAGCTGGTTTAGAGTTCAAGAGCCTGATGGCCTGGGGGAAGAAACTCTCTCGGTTTTAGCCATCAGGCTACGGTAGCGCTTACCAGATGGCATCAAAGTGAAAATATGATTAGTGGGGTGGGTGGAGTCTTTGATGATTTTTGCAGCTCTACTTCTGCAGCGTTTGTGGTAGATGTCCTGCAGAGAGGGGAGAGCAGACCCTGAAATGCGCTCAGCTAAGGGCTTTGCAGTCTTGACTGGAGCTGTACCCATACCACACAGAGATACATTGAGTCATTATACTTTCTTTAGCTCCAGAATAGAAAGTTTTCAGGTTTGCTGGTGAGACCCTGAATTTCCTCAGCTGTCGCAGATGGTACAGTCTTTGCCTGGCTTTATTAACCTGTGTTTGAGTGTGAGTAGTCCAAGTCAGGTCCTCAGAGATGTTTACACCAAGGTACTTGAAGCTACTCACCCTCTCCACAGGGGTCCCGCTTATCATAAGAGGAGTATAAGGCTGCTGCTGCGTCTTCCTGAAGTCTACAATCAGTTCTTTAGTTTTGCTCACGTTCAGAGAGAGGCAGTTGTCCTGGCACCATGATGTTAATTTCTCTACCTCATCTAAGTTTGCGGTCTCATTATTGTTGTGAATGAGGCCCAGAACCACAGTATCATCAGCGAATTTGATAATGGATGTGGAGCTGTGCGAGGACACGCAGTCGTGTGTGTAGAGAGAGTAGAGCAGGGGACTCAGGACACAGCCCTGTGGGGCTCCTACGTTCAGGGTGATGGAGCTGGAGGTGTACTGGCCTAGTTTCACCACTTGAGGTCTGCCGGTGAGGAAATCAAGGATCCAGTCGCAGAGTGAAGGATTTAGTCCGAGATCAGTGAGTTTGGAGGCTAGCTTTATGGGGACAATAGTATTAAAAGCTGAGCTATAGTCAATAAATAGCAGCCTTACATAGTTCCTGTTATTGCTGTCAATGTGTGAGAGAGAAGAGTACAGGATGTGAGAGATGGCATCATCTGTGGATCTGTTTGTGCGATAAGCAAACTGAAGAGGGTCCAAAGTATCCGGGATGGAGGAGCAGATGACGTTTTTAACCAGTCCCTCAAAGACCTTCATGACTATTGATGTGAGGCCTTACATTCACTCGCTTAAGTGCCCTCCGAACCTCGTCCTCCGACACGGTGATCGCATGATGATCGCTGCTCTGACTGCTGCTCCCTAACGCGCTGATCGGCAGACTCACACTGCTTTGATTGCTTTCAAAGCGGCCGTAGAAAGTGTTAAGCTCGTCAGCCAGCGACGGATCTGCTCTCACCACTGTAGAGGATTTATTTCCAAAGTCACAGATGGTCCTTAGTCCTTGCCACATGCGTCGGGAGTCATTTAGCTGGAAATGTGACTCTATGCGTTCCCTGTGTCTGTGTTTGGCGGCTCTTACTGCGTGTCGGAGAGTGGCGTTGTAAGCAGCAGTGCGTTTGTTTATTGCTGCACGGATTGATCTGTCCACCCACGGTTTCTGATTGGAGAATGACCTTACAGTTATTGTGTCCGTAGCTTGTTCGGCTAGCGTGTTTACAAAGCTTAGTGCTACATCCGTGAACTCGCTGACGTCCAATGAGCTTGCGCGAAACATGACCCAGTCCACGTCATCACGTTGCTTCTGATTGGGCGGACCAACGCGTCACCACCCTCTGCACCGGAGGTTCTTGAACGAGCCGTTGTTTATATTCCGGTGTGAGGAAAATGGCGGCATGGTCCGATTTGCCGAAAGCCGGTAGTGAGCGAGCTTTGTAGGCATTCTTAAACTGAGTGTAGCAATGATCCAGTGTATTCGGTCCTCTGGTTGGACAGGATGTTTGTTGATGTTGCCGCTGAGCGCATTGTGAAGCTCAGACAAAGCCAAGCCAGTGTCTGCTTGTGGAGGGATGTAAACAGCAGTTATAATGATCGATGAAAACTCCCGAGGCAGATAGAATGGGCGGCAAATAATGGATAGTGGAAAATAAAAAATAGTTTGTGGAAATGCACAAGTTTGGAAGTCCACAGACTGCACTTGAAGAAGCTCTTTATGTCACTAAACTTCTGTCTCAAGTGGAGAAGTTTAAGTATCTTGGGGTCTTGTTTACAAGTGAGGGAAGGAAGGAGCGTGAGATTGACAGACGGATCGGTGCAGCTTCTGCAGTAATGTGGTCGATGTACCGGTCTGTTGTGGTAAAGAAGGAGCCAGCTGAGGTGGTTCGGGCATCTGTTTTGGATGTGTCCTGGACGCCTCCCTAGGGAGGGGTTTCGGGCATGTCCCTCCGGGAGGAGACCTCGGGGAAGACCTAGGACATGATAGAGGGACTATGTTTCTCGGCTGGCCTGGAAACACCTTGGTAAGAGCTGGAGGAAGCTCTGTGGTGAGGGAAGTCTGGGCGTCTCTGCTTAGACTGCTGCCTCCGCCACCCGGCCCCGGATACGAACTTTATACGCAGTAAAACAAGATTGTTTTATAGAGCTTTTGGGTCTGAATAATGATAAAAAAAATGTCATAAATGTATTGAATATAAGAAAAGGGTAGGGGAATTACAAACTAGATTCCAAAAAATTTGGGACACAAATTGTGAATAAAACCAGAATGCAATGATGTGGAAGTTTCAAATTTCAATATTTATTTCAGAATACAGCATAGATAACATATCAAATGTTGAAAGCGAAACATTTCAAAATGTTGTGGCAAATATTGGCTCATTTTGGATTTTAGGAAAGCTACGCATTCCAAAAAAGTTGGAACAGGTAGCAATCAGAGGCCGGAAAAGTAAATGTACATAAATGTACACATAAGGAACAGCCGGCGGACTAACTTGCAACTTATTAAGTCAATGGGCAACATGCTTGGGTATAAAAAGAGCCTCTCAGAGTGGCAGTGTCTCTAAGAAGTCAAGATGGGTTTTAACCCATTGCTGCGGCGAAAAATAGTGGAGCAATATCAGAAAGGAGTTTCTCAGGGAAAAATTGCAAAGAGTTTGAAGTTATCATCATCTACAGTGCATAAAATCAACCAAAGATTCAGAGAATCTGAAATAATCTCTGTGCGTAATGGTCAAGGCTGGAAAACCATACTGGATGCCCGTGATCTTCGGACCCTTAGACGGCACTGGATCACAAACAGGAATGCTACTGTAATGGCAATCACAACATGGGCTCAGGAATACTTCCAGAAAACATTGTCGGTGAATACAATCCTCCGGGTCATCCGCCGTTGCTGTAGGTCAAAAAAGAAGCCGTATCTAGCCATGTGATCCAGACTAAAGAGGACAACCCAAGTTGTTATGAGCGCTCATTTCAGAAGCCTGTATCTCTGATGGTATGGGATTGCATGAGTGCGTGTGGCATTGGCAGCTTACACATCTGGAAAGGTACCATCAATGCTGAAAGGTATAGCCAAGTTTTAGAACAACATATGCTCTAATCCAGACGTTGTCTCCATCAGGGAAGACCAACATGACAATGCCAGACCACATACTGCATCAAATACTGCCTGAAAACACATCTCTTCCATCAACACCTGACTGACAAACACTGAATTATACTTCTTTTCTATTGATTCCTTCTCTATTTAAAAAAAATAAAATAAATCTTTCCTATCCTTAGCTTTGTATACTGTGCTGGGTTCTAACTGACTAGTTTTTAGTGCACTTATGCTTTATTTTACCTTGTGTTGCTAAAATTGCTTCCATTGTTTTCCTCAATTGTATGTCGCTTTGGATAAAAGCATCTGCTAAATGACTAAATGTAAATGTAATTACAACATCATGGCTGCGTAGAAGAAGAATCTGGTTCTGAAATGGCCAGATCTTTCACCCACAGAAAACATTTGGTGCATCATAAAGAGGAAGATGCGACAAAGAAGACCTAAGACAGTTGAGCAACTAGAAGCCTGTATTAGACAAGAATGGGACAACATTCCTATTCCTAAACTTGAGCAACTTGTCTTCTCAGTCCCCAGACGGTTGAAAACTGTTATAAAACGAAGAGGGGATCAGTGGTATCATGGCCTTGTCCCAACTTTTTTGATATGTGTTGACGCCATGAAATTTAAAATACACTTATTTTTCCCTTAAAATTATACATTTTCTCAGTTTTTATCACATTTTATGTGCTGTATTCTGAATAAAATATTGAAATTTGAAACTTCCACATCATTGCATTCTGTTTTTAATTTGCATTTTGTACAGTGTCCCAACTTTTTGGGAATCGGGTTTGTAGATAAGTGCACCTAGAAAGTCTGGTTTAAAGCTGATAAATAACAAGGACTTTTCCACTGCTGCATGAGACCTAAACATACTGGTTCCTGTGAGAGTGACTGACACACCTGTTCTCTGTGGAGTTGTGTCAGACGATTCCCCAAAATTCTGCTCTGCAGCTGAGGGATTTAGCTGTAGTCTTTGGCCACTTTTACTTTGTGGACACGTTACTGCTGTAATAATAACACAACATCATTATTAGTATTTTGTTGTTTTATTGTGTTAGGGTCATAATTCACTCAGATTTCTCAGAATTCACAATGACAGTAACTTATTTTGATTCGTTGTTCCTGTTAGCTGCTTAGCATCCTCTATTTTACAAGTGTGTTATCATTATTTAGCATTCAACAACTAAATTTCAAAACACCAGAATATATTATATATGGTAATTATGTCTTACCTTTTTTAATAAAAAAAAAAGCAAGCTCAGGATCTGTTTTTATCCCCGAAGTAGACCGCAGTTCTCTCCACTCTGCCTATGTTCACTCTTCCCCTGACTTTGGTCACATTTTTTTGAGGAGACAGACATTGTTTGGGCTGTGCTAGAGGCTGTTTGTTTTATTATGCTCGCAGAATCCATCTTGATACATACGTGTGGTACACCTAAAATGTGCTACCACATTGTTTTTATTTATTGAATTATTTTTAGCAATTGGCCAGATTTATATTTTAGTCATACAGGTCATCTGTATTGCAACACATTATTAACCAGACATTTTACAATGTAATTTTACAGTTCTTTCCTAATCTTATTGGGGGCATAGAGCATTAGAAGGGAAGTGGAACCTTTGTTCAGGGAGTAGTCACCCCCCAGGTTGCACTTAGCGGACGGATTTCCTGTCTCCTCAAACGCAATCTGGACGTGGACAGACTCCATGTGTTCATTGCTCTTGCTTCATCTGTTGTGTTTTCAGGTTAGTACACGGTAAAAACCTCCTAAAAGTAACTTTGTGAAGCCATGCCTTGTTTCTGGTCCAGTATATAGTTTTTTTGTGATGACTGTTTGGACGTTTTGCTAAAAAAGTGTAATAGCTAATTAGTAGTGGTAAAGTCGGCCACATGTGGAAAATCCCGCGCCAACATATGGTTAAGTCCTGCAAGAGGATTGGCGTGGTAATAGGGTTGAATAATCTGCGGTAGCAATGTAAAGGTAACGTAAATGTTTTATTAATTTGGTAACAGTTATAAATTTGTATGTTCGTGTAAGTTTGGATTAAAGAACACAGAGTTTCATACTTATTTGGAAAATATGTTTATTCTGAAGTTGACAAGATGAATGTATTGAAATAAGTTTAATAGTAAGTTTAGAATGTATACCAGTTGTTTTGGCATGCTTTGTGTTCATTATAGTGTTATTTCCAGATAAAGATATAGCTAAATATAGTGAGGTCATAGATGGATATTCCTGTATATCGCAGTATTGTATTGCATTCCAAGTGACTTGAAGTACAATGTAGAGGTAACTTTACAGGATGAAGTATGGTAAATTAAAGTTATCGAAGAGTATTACCTGATGGAAACATGTATTATTATGGACAAAATGCACTTTTATTGTACACTAAAAAAAAAAGTTGAACAATTAAAGAAAAAACGAAATCTGGACGTGAACGACAGACTCCATGTGTTCATTGCTCTTGCTTCATCTGTTGTGTTTTCAGAAATCCTTACTGCTACGGCCACCCCACACTGGGGCCCGTAACAGATCGTTCGTCCGGGATCAGCACGCCATCCATCAATGGACCACTGCTGATCCAGTGTAACTGGACTCCGGGACCACAACAACTGCCTGTTGCCAGAACAAGGGGTCTACAGGTGTGTGACAAAGGCAACGTGACCAGTGAAGAGGGTGCACAAGCCTAAAGAGTGCAGCACTGCAAACCCAGGTGTCTAAAGACAAGCAGAATGTCGGTCAACGGACGAGGAGTAGTCTGGAGCATAAAAAAGAAGCTTCACCAGCTCACAGCTTCTGAGGCTTACACCATTGCTACCAATCTTGGACCAGAGGGGCTTGACGCAACTCAACTAAGCAGAGACGATGAAGAGAGCTGTGTTGAATACATCACTACTTACCTGACTTGTCCAACAATATCGGATCGAGACGATGAGGGCCTGCCGATATTACAAAGGCTAGAATCTATTATTGATGGAGCCATCAGCAGTCGTAGTCAAGGCCTTGTGATCCTTGAGGCTGAAGTAGATGCTAGGGAAACCGTCGCACAAACGTCCCAACCACAGGATGGCGCCAGGAGACGAATATTAACACGTTGCTAGCTCATTATGACAACCTACAGAGACAGATAAACCAAGACCAGACATCTGCCACCTCCCTTGATACAGAAAGACTTTTACCATTGCTAGGCAGCAGTAGTCAGCCCATGAGCCAACCAGTTCAACTAGAAGCATCAGGAGGCTCACCACTTCCTGCTCAGGAGTCCGTTCAACAGCTGACTTTCCTACAGAACTCTGTCACCCAACCAGAGACGTGCTCCAATCATTCTGGTGAGAGTATAATAGCAATGAAAGACTTGCCACTGCTATCCCGCAAAGAGTTTAAGACACACGGAGGACTGATAAGTGACACAACATCTGAAATAAGCTATAATAGTATCTGCAAACAAATAGATGAGGGTCTCCAAGAAAATCACACATCAAATGAGTGCTTTGTGTAATTAAACCAGGTAACTTTAGGGACATGCTGACAATTAAGAAAGACCTCACCGTCACAGAACTTAAAAGCTTCCTACAGTCCCACTTAGGGGATAAGAGTAGCACCGAGTTTTTTCAAGATTTAATGTGTGCCAAACAGCATGATAATGAGACAGCATGATGATTGGACTGAAACAAAAGATCCTGTTTTCCCTGAAACAGCCAGACTCAGTTGTTAAATATGACGCATCAACAATCCAGTGCATTTTCCTGAACACCATTTGCCAGGGCATAGGAGAAAAGCATGAAGTTGTTCGTCGAGACCTAAAAGCCCTTCTTAGTGACCCAACCATCACTGATGAAGCCTTGTTGCGGCAAGTTATAAGAACAACTACGGAAGAGAGTGAAAGGAAGTGCAGACTTGGCCGCGGCTCAACCCAAAAGGTAGCCCCGGCACACACAGCTAACACAGAGACTAAAGAAAAAAACAAATGCGAGACAAGGGTTAATAACATCAACAAAGATGACACACTTCAGAAACTGAGTGATCAAGTAAAAGCATTAACACAAGCCATGGAAAGCCTGAGAGCTTTAACAGTAGTAGCCCCAACCTCTGAACATAATGGCACGCCCATCAACACGCCTAAGACCCAAATGGGAAGAAATCTACAGAGGCCTAGTTTATGTCAAAAGTGTGTCTCCCAAGCTAACCCAACCTGTAATCACTGCTTTGCCTGCGGTGAAGAGGGCCATCGGGCCCTAGGCTGTATGAAAAAGCACCAGCCGCCGGGAAACTGGAAGCGGTCAGGGCAGAGGGACCACCCCTGATCGCCGGCTCTCAGCTGTCCCACCACAAGAAAAGGTTCAAAGCAAAGGTAAAGAAGGAAGCAGCTACTGTCAGCTTAGTAGACACTGATAGAACAGCTAAGCCTCATAGGTTAGTGGCCCCTGTAGTTGGTCGCCAGTCTCACCTAAAATGTATGATGGCTGGATATGCAGTAACTGTTTTATAGGACACTGGAGCTGGAGTGAGCCTGTTAGACCATGCCTGGATAAAGAAATACTTACCAGGGCAACAAATCAGACCTTTGAGTGAGCTGATGGACGATGATCTCAATGTGCGCGCTGTCACAGGGGACTCAGTACCATATGATGGGTGGATAGAGGTTGTAGTCAATCTGGAAGGCAATGATGATCCAGACTTATCCATTCGTGTACCTTTCCTTGTGAGCCGACTTAAGCTTGAGAAACCAATAGTAGGCTTTAATGTGATAGATGAGTTTATTAAAGACAATGGTGGAAATTACAAACTCATAGAGCTTCTTGCTAAAGTCATGGGGATTAAAGTTACTGCTTTAGATGCAATAGTAAGTCTTCTCCAAACTCAACAGCACCCAGATGATGAACAAGCAACTTTAAGAGTGGGCTACAAGGTATCACCATCTACCCGAGTCAAGTTGCCTACATTAATTGCAGAGTGCCAGAATGTATCAGTGCTACAGAGTCACTTGTTTTATTTGAGCCCACACTTGTCAATGTTCATCTAGAGTCACTTAGTGTAGGAGCAGGACTGTTACAAGTTTATCAAACAGAGATACCATTTGTCAAAGTACCAGTGTCAAACTATTCAACACAAAGTGTGACATTGCCCAGTTTGATAGTCTTGGGCAGCATTGAACTAATTGCCAAGATAGTTGAGACAGACAGTCCCAGTGGTATTGAAGGAACGATAACAGAAGACACCCACACCAATGACTCTGTACCAAAGCCCAACTCTGGACAGGTGCCACCAAATCCAACTCAATGGCACCCCCCGGTGGACATTAGCCACCTGACAAATGAGCAACAGTGTGAGGTGAGACAAATGTTATTTGAGGAATCAGGTGCTTTTGCTCGAGATGATGGCAACATAGGTAACATTCCCAGTAGGGATGCTCATATTGACTGTTTAACCGTTAACCTAAAGTAAAAATTTTGATCGATTAATACTATTAATACTTTTTTGTTTGCTGCATGGTTTATGCAATGGCCGCACCATTGGTGCATATCCAGGTCCCGCCCGGTCAAAACCCGTCAGAATTGGCTGAAAAGGGTGTCAATCGAAGGCTAACACTTCCTGTTAGCATTTTAGTAGCTTTTTTCGCGGTCTCGAAAGAACTTATGGCTTTTATTATCAATAGAAATGACAAAAAATGTCGCAGCTGATTTCAAGTTGGAAATACTCATCTGCAGTTTTTGAGCCTTGGAGGATATAACATGTCTTGTGGACCTAATTATTTTACTGGATATTATTCCCTGGACCTTTACGGACAGAAATACACCAAGCTTACGTGGATTTGTTGCTGTTTCAGTCCAAGAGACCCGTCAAAAATCTATAAAAGTCTACATGGTCTTTCTCCACCATCTCTAAATGAGTTTATTAAATTCAGATCTGGGACAAGTGACAGAGTGACCAGAGCCTCTGCTCGAGGTGACTGTGCAGTTCCTTTGCGACGCACAGCCTTCAGTCAACAAGTGCTGTCAGTCAAAGGAACAGAGATTTGGAACAGCATCCCAGCTGTGATCAGAGACAGTCAGACAATAAACACATTTAAGACAAACCTGAAATGTTGGCTCAAGAGGAACCAGGTCTGTGAGCATTACACCTGAAATGTTAAGTGTTGATTAAATGTTGCTTAAGTGTTGTTTAAGTGTTGTTAAGTCTAATGTTGTCATTTGTATTGAATGTGTGTTTATTGTGTTATATGTTGTCTGTTATCTTGTCCTGACCTGCCAGGGACTACAGATGGAAAGTAGCCACTGTGCTAATTCTGGCATATTTACATTTTTATGTTCATTAATATGCACTGTCCCTTTTAAATAAATAAAATAATAAAAAAAAAAAAAGGTAAGACAAGTCCAAACTAAATCTTTGTTCTTGTCTGTAAAAAAGGCTTTGGTGTCGGCGCTGTGGTTGTAACCTGTTAAAATGGTTTATATCGTCTGAAAGATGAGACTTTAAGCTTTGATTTGGTATATATATTGTTGGGGTTTGCATGACGAGGTGCAAGCACAACGCAGGCTTTCTTTTGTAGCGTGTTTACGTCCCGGGACCGGGACGTTGTACACTAAGCCGTTAATGCCAATTCAATATTATAATCTTATCAGTTAACGGTTAATAATCGATTAAGGAGCGGCGGTTGTCGGTCGGGAAAATTAATCAAAATGAGCATCCCTAATTCCCAGTCTACAAATAACTATTAATCTCAAAAATGACATTCCAGTTCAGCGCACATATACCGCTATCCCCAAGCCACTTTATAAAGAGGTGAAAGAGTACATCCAGGATCTGCTTGCTAAAGGCTGGATAAAGAAAGATGGAACACTGAGACTTTGCATCGATTACAGACTCTTAAATCAGAAAACAGTAACAATAGGAGAACACCTTTGTTCAGGGAGTAGTCACCCCCCAGGTTACACTTAGTACACGGTAAAAACCTCCCAAAAGTAACTTTGTGAAGCCATGCCTTGTTTCTGGTCCAGTATATCGTTTTTTTGTGATGACTGTTTGGACGTTTTGCTAAAAAGTGTAATAGCTAATTAGTAGTGGTAAAGTCGGCCACATGTGGAAAATCCCGCGCCAACATATGGTTAAGTACTGCAAGAGGATTGGCGTGGTAATAGGGTTATCTGCGGTAGAAATGTAAAGGTAACTTAAATGTTTTATTAATTCGGTAACAGTTATAAATTTGTATGGTCATGTAAGTTTGGATTAAAGAACACAGAGTTTCATACTTATTTTACAAATATGTTTATTCTGAAGTTGACAAGATGAATGTTTTGAAATGTGTTTAATAGTAAGTTTAGAATGTATACCAGTTGTTTTGACATGCTTTGTGTACATTATAGTGTTATTTCCAGATAAAGATATAGCTAAATAAAGTGAGGTCATAGATGGATATTCCTGTATATCGCAGTATTGTATTGCATTCCAAGTGACTTGAAGTACAATGTAGAGGTAACTTTACAGGATGAAGTATGGTAAATTAAAGTTATCGAAGAGTATTACCTGATGGAAACATGTATTATTATGGACAAAATGCACTTTTATTGTACACTAAAAAAAATGTTGAACAATTAAAGAAAAACCGTGAACGACAGACTCCATGTGTTCATTGCTCTTGCTTCATCTGTTGTGTTTTCAGAAATCTTTACTGCTACGGCCACCCCACACTTGGGGCCCGTAACATACGCCCGCTCACTAATACGCTTGTTGTCATAACGGCTATACTAGGAAGTGAGAGCTGTACACGGAGCGCACACTACGTCACATCCAGGGAAATTTACCGCAAAACCAACCCGAATTCTGCACATGAAATGACCCAAGGTTATAGGCTCATAGAGACAACTGTTTTTAACAATTAACTTTTTAACTCGGTCGTCTCATCTCATTATGGTTGGCTCATATTTGGGCAAATGAAAACATTATTTGATCTTAAAAAGTTACCCTTTTTAAGTCCCTTTTGAAGAACAGGACATTGTCATCTGACAGATTGCGATTACCCAGTTTGCTATTGTAAGTCTTTTAATCGCATTGTTTGCTGCAAATTAAGGAACTGTAAAGCCGTAAGAAATAAATATGCAGACAGGGGACATCCCTGTTGGACTCGGTTTAAAGTGAATCTAGGAGATGTACTATTGCTTAGCTTGATAGAAATGGCTATCAAACCCAAACTTTTCCAGTGCTGCCAAGATGAAGCCATGCTCCAGTGAATCAAATGCCTTATGGAAGTCCAAGAAAATAATTAAGTTGTTGTCTTACAAGCTTCCTCTATTTATTATTTTATTGTCATGACCAAGTCAGATTAAGATATTCGTCAATAATTGCGCCAAGTGTTACTTTCAATCTGTTAGCGACAATTACGGCAAAAAGTATACAATCATTATTGAGCCACCAAAGGGTCTCTCCTTTCCTTCTCCAAGTCTCTTGGAATTAGAGACGAAACATCTTCACCTTAAAAACCATTTTAATGGTGAACTTACAGAATTTTTTTCTGAAAGTTAACATTTGTTTTAAATAAAAGTCGCAAATTTATTATTTTCAAGTTCAAAATTATTTATAACAGTTTAAAATATAATTTTTGGGGTTTCAGATTACTTTTTTTGACTTTCGGATCACCTTCTTTCAGTCTCAGATCATCTTTTTTCAGGTTCAGGTTTTTTAGCATGTTCTGATGTGGGGGGCGTGGCCACAGCTGAGAGGTGTGTTGAAGCATAAGTAACAGCCTGGGAATGAAGGCATGGTTCTGCCTCTTTCACGGTGCCTTCAGGTAATGTAGGTCACCCCAGATGTTTTAAACAGCACTACACCGTTTGTTTTAAGTGTTTGGTGGTCAAAACAACCAAGCTTTGAGTCACTTTGTCTTTTAATAGCCCTTTAAAGTTACATTTTGCATTGGATACAACCTACAGGTCATAAAGTTCCACACCGGAAAAGTGCATTTTCCACCACCACGTACGACTTGAAAGCAACAGCCCAGTAATACTGCAGTTATGGCGTCCAGCTCTACAGGTCAGCTTGCCGGCCACAGGTCAAGTGTGTTTTTGGCCGTAAGTATTGACTAATATTATTGTTTACCATGAACGGTTAAGAACGCCTGGAACAAGTATGCCATCCATCAGTAACTGAACTCAGTTATTGTTATAATCCCTATAGAGCTATAGACTAGAGCAGGGGTGCCCACACTTTTTTGGCTAGCAAGCTACTTTTGAAATGACCAAGTCAAAATGATCTTCCTACATATTACTTCATACAGCCTATATTGAATAGTTAGTCAAAGTGGTCCGTGCATGTTGCCAAGGGAGAGACAAAGTAGTATAAACTCTTTTTTCTTCTCCATGTGAAGTAATATTTTATTAAGCTGAACTGTTAACCTAACATATCAATAGAAGATTGTTTCACAAAGTTGGTTCTCTTTCTAAATTATGATGAATGTCAAGCACAAAAGCTCTGAAGAAATCTGGAATAAATGAAATGGACTCTGACTCACTTTCAATGTAAACTTCCGCTCTCTGTTATGTTTGGACTCATGGAGGAAAAGCTCACACCGAAACAGTTCAAACTCTTTTAACTCACCATCGCAGTTACCACAGTTAAAATATGGAAAACAAGGACAAAAGTCACCATTAAACAAACATTCATCAACACATTCTTCAAACAAATGTGCACAAAACTGAAGAAAAGGAAAAGCATGGCGTCACACGACTTTTATTTGTCATATTTGTCAGACTGGACGTCTTTCTGTTTAATGTAATGTTTACCAATTTACCAATAATAAATTCAAGTCTGAGTCCAGGATGAGCCCTAGTTTTCTTAAGCACTTGTGATCACCTGCTCATCTCCAAAATGTTTTTTCAGGAGTCGTGCCTCTTTTAATTCAATGGTGTATTCAAACGCTCTGATGAAAGCTTTAAAGGTCAGTGGGTCACCTTTAAAAACAGGAACATCTTTTCTAGGTAACTGTGACTGCTGTTGTTGTTTTACAAGTATCTCTGTTTTCTGGCTTCGTTTTAGTCACAACTTATTAAAATGCTCTTGTCACATCGTTCATATGTAGTCTGTGGTGCTTGTTTTGGAGGATCCTTATTATTTATTCTTCAACTTTGTGTCAAAAATGTGTCTCACAGTGCATTCATCAGTTCATTTACCTTTGCGGTGGATCAAAGGCATTCCAGTGTAATCCAGACATTACAATCCTCAGCAACAGGTAGAAACTCAGTGTGCTGCCAAATCTGGTGATGCTCAACACTGAAAACATGACGACATCAAACACTTCAACGCCTTAAAATAGCGCTTTCAAATATCATTTGCGAGACACAAACAGGTTTTTGTTTTTGTTAAAATTCTATAAATATATATTAAAAATTAAATAAAACACACAATTGGCAGATGACACAGCCCTATTTTTAAAGGTAAAGTTCAGGGAATGTCATAGAACAAATCAAGAACTGCTGCATCTGGTTTTATATTAAACACATCCAAACGTGAAACTCTGAGTGACTTGATTTCAATTTGTGATATTTTAGTGAAAGAGGTTAAATATTTAGGAATACATATCACAAAAGATTGTGCAGAAAGAGAAAATGTGAATTTTGTCCCTAAGTTAAAAAACCCAAACAATATCAAATGTATAGCTACAAAGAGACAGAAGTCTATTGACAAAAGCTGAAGACGTGTCCAGATTTGTTAACCCTGCCTTGTCACCAGAGGTCAGTGAAGCCACATGCAAAGAAATCAATAAACTATTAATAGACTTCAGATGGAAAAATCCATATTTACCAGTTCCAAGGATGCTGGAGGACTTGAACTTTGGGATTTTATAGATTTAAATGATACCTTTAAAATCTAATGGATTGAACAATGCCTGAGGTCCCCAGACTCAGGCATTGTTCAATCCATTTGATTGAACAATGCCTGAGTTCAATCAAATGGATTACATCCATATTTAAGGATGTTTAAGAGGATGATGGTCTACAGTTTCTATTACAAAGCCAATACAGTGTTCCAACATGAGCTCTAAACCTATAAGCTTTCTACCAGCAGGCTCTATTGGCATGGGACTCTAATATGGAACAAGGAAGTCATTACAAAACCAAATAAGTCATTGTACTTAACAAAATGAATACACAATCAAATTATACACGTAGACAGAGTATAATTTAAAAGGCAATGATAATGTTTAATTCCTTGCAAGAATGAAGCGTGCACACATGAACATGTATCAAGGCTACGAAGTGTGGTTTGCTTGGGGAACAAACAGGGAACAACAGGGATTTCCTTATATCATTGCAGTGGAGGCTGTAGGAGGCGTATCATACACACACACACTCCCCAAGGCCCAAGCTCCAGGTGCAGAAGTCCCGTGGCAAGTCATGTCTAGTCTAGTTCCAGAAGGACATGAATTTGACATGACCTGTAGAGAAGTATGAGCACCCAGTAACTATAAACAATTTGAAAAAAAAAATGATTATAACATATACAAACAAAAACTATGATATTGATAATTATATCTTTTCACTGAGCACAATTACAAATAGAAACTCTACTAAAACAATTTAAACGTATGAGTTATTTTGTTAAAGGGAATGTAATAAAATGTATGTGATGTTTAAAAAGGTGATGCATTTATACAGTTTATGGTTTGGTCCTGTGTGTTTATAGACTTTATATCTACACACGTCTGAATTTGTCACTGAGACACAACTGTGAATTTACACAATGTAGGCTTACCTTTATCATTTACACCAAACTAATGTTGCCTTTGTTTTGTTCTTGATTTAAGTTTATTATACATTATTCTAGAGGAATTTGTCTGTACATTCTTACACAAACATGTATGAATGTGTAAGAATGTGAATGTATTTGGTGTTGGTCGGAGAGTCCGTAGGCGCGGAATGGCTGCCACGTCTCTGTCAGTCTGCCCCAGGGCAGCTGTGGTTACAGATGTAGCTTTTCACCACCAGTGTGTAACTATAGAGTGAATGAATAATCGATATGTAAAGCGTCTTTGTGTCCCTGGAAAAGCGCTTTATAAAATTGATGTAATAATAATAATAATAATAATAATAATAAATAATAATATAATGTAACATTGGTACTGTTATGTTAAGGGATCGATAGAAAGGAAGTAGAACTCAGTGTTTGTCAGTCAGGTGTTGACGGAAGAGATGTGTTTTCAGGCGTTTTTTAAAGACGGCTACAGAATCTGCTGATCTGGTAGCTTAGTAGATCATTCCACCAATGTGGAACAGAGCCAGAGAAGGTACGTGAGAGTGATTTTTTACCTTTTTGGGACGGTACCACCAGACATTGTTCATTTGCAGAGCGCAGGGATCTGGTAGGAACGTAGGTCTGTACTAGTGAGTGGAGATATGAGGGTGCAGAACCAGTGGTGGTCTTGTAGGCCAAGAGCATAGCTTTGAATTTGATGCAGGCGTCAACCGGGAGCCAGTGTAACCTAATGAATAGAGAAGTTACGTGCGCTCTCTTCGGTTCATTAAAGACCACTCTTGCCGCTGCATTCTGGATCAGCTGCAGAGGTTTGGTTGTGCAGGCAGGGAGTCCAGCCAGTAGAGCATTGCAATAATCCAGTTTGGACAAGACAAGAGCCTGGACTAGAATTTGCGTAGAGTGCTCTGATAGGAAAGGTCTAATTTTTCCAATGTTGTAGAGGATGAATCTACAGGACCGGTTTGTGCTGGCGACATGACTTGTGAAGTTTAGCTGATGATCAATTACCACTCCCAGATTTCTGGCAGTGCTGGACGGTGTAATGGTTGATGGGCCTAGTTGAATGGAGAGGTTTTGGTAGGTCTTTGGATTGGCCGGAATCACAAGCAGTTCTGTTTTTGCAAGGTTCAGCTGCAGGTGAACCTTCCTCCAAAGTGAGAGGTCACTCAGACATGCCGAGACGCGAGCAGAGACCGTCGGATCATCAGGTTGAAATGACAGGTGGAGTTGAGTGTCATCTGCATAGCAGTGATAGGAAAAGCCATGCTTCTGAATGACAGAGCCAAGGGATGTCATATATATGGAAAAGAGTAGCGGTCCAAGCACTGAGCCCTGTGGCACCCCTGTATTGAGATGTTGGGACTCAGAGACCTCGTTTCTCCAGGATACTCTGAATGACCTATGCGAGAGGTAAGACTTGAACCATTGCAACGCCAGAGACACCCATCGCCCTGAGAGAAGACAGGAGGATGTGATGATTAACAGTGTCAAAAGCAGCAGACAGATCCAGTAAAATGAGTATAGATGACTTGGATGTTGCCTTTGCCAGTCTCAGGTCTTCTAGCAGTGTAGGGTTGAGAGGGGGTTTCTTCAGTATTGGTGTGATGCGGGCCTCTTTGAAAGCTGTGGGGAATGACCCAGTGGAGAGAGATGAGTTTATGATGTGGGTGAGAGCAGGCACGACAGATGGAGAGATGGCCTGAAGGAGATGTGTGGGGATGGGATCCAGCGGGCAGGTAGTAGGGTGGTTAGAACTAATGACCTTGGAAACATCTTCTTCAGTTAGAGGAGAGAAAAAAGAGAGCAAGCACATATCAGGGGTCTGAATGAGCTCGACAGGTGGTGGCGCAGAGAACTGACTGCTGATGGCGGTTTTCTTTACAAAGAAAGACGCAAAATCATCAGCTGTTAAATCCGATGAAGGTGGGGGAGCAGGCGGCAAAGGAGGGCAGAAAAGGTTTTAAAGAGAGTGCAGGTGAGTTGATTAACCTAGAATGGTAGTAGACAGTTTTTGCAGAGGTGACATCAGTGGAGAAAGTAGAGAGGAGAGACTGGTAGATACAAAGGTTAGTAGGATCTTTTTCCTCTGTGAACCACCTCTTCCTGAAGTACTCCTCCTTCTAGGCCTCAGTGAAGCCCCTGACCTCTGTGACCCTTTCCACCCAACTCCCAGGGATGATTGGGTGCTGCCGGTCGGGAGGTGATCCATGTAAGGGCAGAAGGAAGCAGTGTGCCTTTGATGAGGTTTATCAACAGCACATTGACCTGTGACCTCTGTGTAACCTCAGAGATGACCTGACATTTGTGTAAATCCATAGGCAGTCTGCTCTCCTCAAGGCTTTCGAAGATGAACAGGAATTTCCTGTCGGCCAGTGTCTCTGCCATCAGCTTCTGTAGCGTTGGATAAAATAACTTCAGTATAACTTCAGTATCAGCGTCAGCAGACTGTAGTCCTGCTCTGGGACCAGGTTCAGTCTCTTAACGACAGGGGCGTCACCAGATCCACCTTCTGGTTCTCTGGGCCCAGTCCAGTGTGAACTTCAGAACCAAGAAGGTCTTTCCCACTCCAGAATGGTCATTACTGTAGCGTATGAGCTATAATATATGAGGTAATCAGAAATATTAATTTATTAATTTGGGTAAATTATTAATTAATATTTTTATCCTCAAAATTGTCCCGTAAAGGGGCACCAACAATAATACTGTAGCGTATATAGTGTAATATACAAGGGTATGTTTGTATAAACATATAGAAGATTAATTTTAATAATTTCAATAACTAATTTTGATATTAATATTAATTCATTAAAATTAATTTCTAATTAAAAGGGGGCACCACCCTGGTTTTAACAGGTCCAGAGAAACTGTTTAGCCTAGTCTCATTGATCTTAAAGGAAGAGAATTCTATTGTTTTCGAACATTTCTTAATTATAAACAGAGAAACATTAATGTCTTTTACGGGGTTTTATTAAAAATCACACAGATCTAACACAGGTATAAGGATAACTAACATTGGAACAGGGAAGGAATTGGAAACAATACACAGGAACGAACAAAAGATTAAATACAGTTGTAAACATTTGCTTTCACAGGGTTTGTGAAACCAGAGGAATGTTTAGACATAATCTAACTGATGGCATTTAACCAAAGGGTTTTTAACGGAGGAGGGAGTGGCGAATTTGGGCAGAGGACATTTTAACGACGCCAAGGCTGTTGTGTCACGTGCGGACTTACTGAGGTCAGCGGGGCTGGCTCGGTCCGGTGGGCCGCTATCAGCGGTCCGAGCGTCCTGAATGTTGGAGCGTTCTGGGCGCTTCCTGGAGCGTTCCACCCCGAAGATGCCGTCGCAGCCTGGTCCAGTTGTTGATGGTCCGGTTGTTGCCAAGAATGCCTGGGCCTCCGTGCACCGTTAAAAAGTCTTAGGCTGGGCAGGTCATTGCAGTGTCCATTTGCTGGTTAAAACTTGCTTCTGCGCGCGCTCCTTTGGGAAAGTAGCAGGCGCTTTTAGCAGGCACAGTCTTAGAACAAAAGTTTACTCGCGCTAACACGAGGCTCAAAAGCTTTTAGGCCATGGTCGCCTTGGGGCAGGCTGGTCCGACGAGGCCGGAGGGGCCGGGGCAGGAACAGAAGAGAGGGCCAGCAGCAAAAGAGCTTTAGCCATGGTGGCATTAGCGGTCCTGAGTGGACCGGACCTTGTGGGGTCAGCGAAGGCGGAGGGGCAAGAGCCAGCAGCAAAAGAGAGAGAGTTTTGGCTCGCAGCCAGCTTTTATTAACTTCGAGCCGGGGGGCGCTCTTCCGGCGGAAGAGGAAGTTGGCGGAAGGGGAAGTTGCTTGGGAACGTCTAACTAAAGTTTTTACTAAAGTTTTTAAAACATTCCTTTTGTTTCAACCCATTCTCATAACACATAACAAACATTTATATCTGTAGGATTATACAAAGAAAAGTCGGGTATTATGAATATGTAGAATATTGTTGAAACATTAATTACATTTCATTTAAAACACAACGGAAACCATAAACCATAAAGGGAGTTATTTGATGGAGCGCTCTCTGGTGAAGAGCACAGTTCTTGAATCCAGCTGGAATAACAATGTTATCATCAGTTTATGGTTAAAAAGACATGGCGCCAGGGGGGGGTGGCACTGGTCCTGAGTCACCTTTGATCCTGGTGCCTGGTGAACCCAGGTTCCACTGTTTGTAAAAGCAAGAGCAAAGTCATTAATAGCATTTCTCTAGTCCATAAAGCACTTTGGCCATGCTTTTATCTGAAAGAAAACAGTGTTAAGTTTGAGGCTTTTAGATACAGGCTTGTCTCTGAAGGCCTCTGGCAGGGGCAGTTAAGGCAGGACAGTTAATCCGTGGGGATTCCAATGGTGGTTCTGCTACATTACCACTCTTTTTTTTTAGATTTTGTGACACCTGATTTAAGCGTTGTGCACAGTCTTCTTGGACTGAGTCTCCAGCTGCCTGACCTCATGTTGGGTATCGACTTCTCCACTGACCTCTGTGATGTACAGCTCTTTGTAGATCCTGTTCAGAGCCGTTCTACAGACACACTTTCACATCTCTGCTGCAGACTCCTCATATGCTCACCCGGAAAACAAAACAGCTTTAAATTAAACTAGTTCTTCTAACTATTTTTTTTAATTATCTATTCATACAAACACATCTTAACAAAACAAGTTGTTTTCCTTTGACTTCTTTTCAGGTCGTGTTCAAAACCAAACAACCTTATGGAGCCTCAAACTAAACCTGAACTTACCTGGATCTAAACCTGAACTGGCTTCAAGCAACAGGCCTTAGGTGTAACAGTCCAGACTGATCTGACAGACACTAGTGTACGCAGCAGAAAACCTACAAGCTGTCTTTCTAGTTCTGTCTACATTTTGGGAACATATAACTGCAGAATATCACTAAAACGAAGACTGTGACGTCTGTGCTTTATGTACACAGGACATTATTACAATATTACTTTTGTAAAAAAACAAAACAAAGAATGAGCTCCCTGTGAGGGAGACTGGTCATTTTTAGTAAAACAGATAATAATGAGTGAATGGCCACAGAACATTTTTTGGAAAATAAATAAGAGAGAGACAGCATCACTTTTTGTCAAGGGCTTTAAAAATATAATTTAAAACCTTAGCATAGTGACAGAACCCTGACCTTATGGAGTTACAGCCAGATGCACTTTAACTTCGTTATTAACCAAAGACCCAAGTCTTTGCCACAACAGAGAGTATTGAAATAGGTTTATGTGCACGTTGCAGAGTGGTTAGCACTCCTGCCTCACAGCAAGAAGGTCGTGAGTTCAAAACCCGGCTGACTCTAACAATCCAGTCTTTCTGTGAGGATTCTGCATGTCCTCCACATGTTACCGTGGGTTCTCTCCGGGTACTCCGGCTTCCTCCCACCGTCCAAAGACATGTATGTACAGGTTAATTGGAAACTCTAAAGTGTCCCTATTGAATGAATGTGAGAGTGAATGGTTGTCTGTCACTGTCTGTCTCTAAATGTCAGCCCTGCGACTAACTGGCCATTGTCCCCGCCTAAGGCCCAAAGCTGCTGGGATGGGCTCCAGTCATCCGCGACTCCTAACAGGAATAAGCGGTAGAAAATGAATGAATGAATTAATTTAGTGATATCCCCTCCCCCTGTGAGAAAATGGTCCAACCCATCACTTAGTGGAGTGGGAGCTAAACAGTCAGTGACCGGCTCTTTGATTTTTCACCTGGTGGACGGAGGACGCATCCCAGTGATGCTAACAATCAGGCGAGTCTATCTCTCTTGGCATTGTCCCAAAGTTACGTATTTATTATTTCTTAAACATTGTCAACACTTTAACTGTGCACCACACCTCATTCATTGTTATACTGGTTATATTTCTGCTAGAGTTTAGTACTAGATTTGCTGTTGTTTTGTGAACAGGGCACTTCTGTTTGAGCTAGCTAACATGGTAGCGGGTTTTAACTTTTGAATTAGCGCTGAGCATACCTCAATTGTCATGTTTGTTACTGTTTTCTTCCTGGTGGTTAGTTTTGTTGTGTGTACAGAGTTTTCCCTATAACTTGTGGTTAGTACTGCTGTGTGTGTGTGTTAGAATTTATCATTGTGAGTTGTGAACAGTTGGCTTGACTTAGCTGTACGTACACTAGCTTAGCTAAGCCTTTCTGTGTTGTTGTTGCTTGTGGCCATGGTTTGCCATTCTTGTTCGGTATTACTAGACAGATTGTCTCTATTAAAGAGATGTGCTTGTGAGTTAGAGCAACTAGATCAGCTAGGGTTTTCTGATAGTATCAGATGCAGGTCTGATAGCAGTCCTGATAGCGATAGCTCCAGTTGTGACTCAATTATTGTTTCGGCAGCTGTTGCAAAGACTGCTACGCTTGAACCGGTCCGGCAGCGCGAGCGTACAGGCAGGGGAAAGCCTCCGGTTGTCCACTCGTGTCCGCGGTCACCCCCTCTGACTGCGAACCGGTTTTCGGCGCTTTCAAGTCCGCTTGTTCGCGCTGATCACTAACCTGTTTCCTCTGCGCCTGCCAACCGGAGGGAGCATCGTACTCTGGTGATGGGGGACTCCATTACCCGCAATGTTAGACTTGAGACTTCAGCCATTGTCCAATGTCCAGGGCTTCCGACATAGAGGCTACCCTTAGGGTGCTGAAATCACACTGGAAGGGAGAGTTTCCCCAGACACATACTCGCACTACATACAAGCAGATAGTTATTCATGCTGGCACCAATATTGTGAGACTGAGGCAGTCTGAGGTAACTAAAGATAGCCTAGCCAGGACTTTTGATCTAGGAAACAAGATGAGTCGGCATTGATTAATTGTCTCTGGCCCCCTCCCCTGTAAGGGGTAGAGATGAACAGTATAGCAGATTAGTTTCCATGAACCGGTGACTGGCCCGGCATTGTAGTCAGAAAGGTTATTGTTTTGTGGATAATTGGCCTCCTTTCTGGGGCCGCGCAGGTCTGCTGAGGGCAGACGGCAAAACTGTTAGAGCTTGACAGCTTGTTCCTGTCATTATCGCTCCACTGGACCAGCCCTCAAATGCAGGCTCTACATCAAGACTGAAGATCGGTCTCCTGAATGTGCAGTCTCTATCCTCCAAAGCACTCTTAATTAATGATCTTATTACTTCTCATAGCTTGGATTTACTTTGTCTTTGTGACACACACACACAAAAATGGGCAAACCAAAGAAAAATAGACAACTAGAGCACCACCACCAGGGGTCACCACTACCACCACATGGGACCTCAGCAACTAAAACAGAGATGATAAAGTTGTTAACCGAGATGGTAAAATCATTAACAAGTCCCAGCACTCAAAAACAGCTCACATCACAATCAATAAAATTCATAAACACTCCCCTTGTACAGGGTAGGGGGTTCAGTCCAAATTAATCATAAAACAGTCCAATGGTGATGCCAAAGAACAAACAGCGAACAGCTGCCAGAACAGTTGCCAGTAAACAGCAGCAACCAGCACTTTTCTGGACTGAGATTTCTGGTGTTCTTCCAGGAATCTGTAGTGTCAAGACTGATCCCTCAGTCTTTGGCACTATTGTATGGAATAAGTTATGAACGCAACACCAGATCCAATGCCATAGAGTCTTTATTGTTCACAACCAACACAAGAAACGACCCGAGTTGCCTTCCCCAGCACTACTGATGTTTAAAAAGTAGACATACGCTTTTATACCGTTTCAATTTGACAGTACAGTAATAACTCTTTCTGTAAAGCTTTGAAGTTCATTATTAACTTTCTGATATCATCCTGTAAGGCCTGGTAGATCTCCTCATTAACTCTCTGGTGTCATTTCTGTACGGCCTTGGGAACTCCTCCTCAGGCTCTGTATCCTCCGATAACAGACACCTGCGTCTTTATCTAGTCCTTCCTGTGTGTGTGTCTGACATTAGGTTTTCTCTTTTATATTAATATGTTTAAATGATAACTAACTGAGTATACATAGTTATAAACACATAACATGTATGTGTTTATATGGGGTTACTGCCCCGAGTGCTCCGAAGACCTTGGGCACCACTGTCGCCTTCACCTTCCAAGTTTTTTCCAGCTCTTCTCTGAGCCCTTGGTATTTCTCTAGTTTCTCGTGTTCCTTTTTCCTGCTGTTTGTCCACCACCACAATGTCTGGTTTGTTTGTCATTACCATTCTGTCAGTCTGAATCTGGAAGTCCCACAGGATTGTAGCGACCAGGACACCAGATTCAAGTCATCGACGGTATCACACTCAGGGTGACTGCACATAAATGTCACGAACGAACAATTTATGCTGTAAAACTCCTTCTTCAGACTCAGAAAGTGTTTACTTTACCAACAGAAAAGGATTTTTAACAACTCAGTGCTAGTGAAGAACAGATGGCCGTTGTTTCTCTAAGCCAGAGGAATTCAGGGGTAAACCTAATTAACGACTTTTACCCTTCTCCATCTCAAAGCAGATCAAAGGTGTTATCTCTGAGCCTTTAGACTGGCTGGGCCCAGGACGTGACAGTTACGGGTCTTTGAAATACGATTTTTGTGTATTGGCCTCAAAACAAAGACACGAATGACCTTTGAGGTCAAGGAATCTGAGCCTTCTGGATGATACCATACTACCCTCTTGTAATTTAGGTGGGATAAGTTCCCCCAAACCAGGCCTTTCCCCAAAAGAAACACGCCCAGGCAATGTAAAACGACTCTTTTCAAACCGCACAAAAACCCTGTGCGCGCCGGAAATAGCTCTCTTAAAATCCTGCTCTCTTAGTCTTCGCTAAAACTACTCTTCTCTTACGTTTCTCTTTGTCCCGAGCAATCTTGTTTGCGTGCGGACTCTTCTCTATAAACTCTTGTTTTAAATTTTTCTAGACCCGTTGTACCAGCCAGACAACGTGATTTTTATTTTTAAAGCTACACATAGCTTATTTTTGTAACACTCTTGTGACGTCACTTACACGAGAAGGAAGACATTTTGGTAGTTCTTGTGAAAGAACAAAAACTCCGCTTGAACTAACAGACGCTTTAAGCCAGAGGAACGACTCCCGAGAGACCCTTTTTCCAGTGGTCTAGCGATATTTTTCAAGGACTCTAATCTGTTCTTGCCTAATGCCAACGGCAAAGAAATAGACTAATACGGCTTTATACAGTTGACGCCTTTCCACAACTCCATTCCCCGGCCGCCCGCGGAACCAGCCAGCGGCCTCGGTCACGTGACAAAAACCTTGTTCAAGCGGTACCTTCGAATCCAAGACGCCCGCTTCAGAACCCAAAGCAAACCTTTGGACCTGTGATGGAAATCGAACTGGGCCAGTGCCAGCGATCCAAATAAGCCGCACGTGACACCGCAGGAGTTTGGCGTTTTAAACTGTATTTCATAAGCTCGAGTCAATTCACCTATCTCCTCCCTAAACCCCTTTTTAATAATCCGGTAATTAAACTCCCCAGCCGAGTTTTAATCAGTCAAAACATTCATTATCCTCCACAAAGTTCTAGACAGTAAAGGTTATTGTTTATTGTTCTGTGTTAATCATTATTCCCATTATATGTCAATAATATACCCTTTGTGTCATTTCCCATTAATATGTTAACTTGGTATAATCTTTAATAAAACCCCATAAAACGTTAAAGATCTTGATTTGGTGTTTTAATGTTTATAGAAGCACATATTCGAACACAGGTCGAATTCTATTCCTTCAGATTAATTGAGACTTAGTAAATATACTCAGTTTCCCAGAACTTATCTGGGTGGTGCCCTAACGAGACAATTTTGATTTTAAAAATATTAGTTGATAATTTACCCAAATTAATAAATTAATATTTCTATAATCATCTACAGTACAGTAGTCTACACAGTAATAATCCTACAGGATCTTGGCACGGTCATTCTCTACCACCTTTGGAGGTGTTTCCCACTTTGACCTCGGGGTTTCCAGTACATACTCCGTACAGATGTTCCTGTACCCCATGCCAGCCACTTGGTTATGGCGCTCCATGTATGCTTTCCCTGCCAGCATCTTACACACAGCAGTTAAGTGTTGGATTGTTATATATAGAATGTGTGTGCTGTGCATTGGTGCTCTGCAGTAATGTCCTGAAAGCTTAAGACAAAAAGCTTTTGAGACAAAAGACCAGACAAAGGCCCCACTACAGCACCAGTCAGCCCAGTTTCACTAATACGAAACTAATACGATCATAATAAAATTGGAGAGTGATTTGTACATCATCTGAATTCCATTATGTCGACAAGCATATTCATTGATATAATAATATTGCATCAGCTTAATCTTTGTCTCAAACAAACACTAGTTTATGTTGCAAATTAAGGAATAAAGAGTTTAAGAGAGAAAGTATTTTATAATTTTTTTCTTTTTAATATAATATAAAATAATAACAGTTTAATACTATGTTTAGACAGATGTCAAATGCCAATAAACTGAATCAACAAAAATCATTTATATTAATGGATCTGACCCAACTTTATACCATGATAGAATTATTGTCTGGTTGGATGTAGATTGTGATTCAACGTGTATATTCTGCTTAATTTATGTCTTAGGTCTCACTATATTGGTCAGTTTAAAGGTTTTGGTAATTATATGAAACTTGGCCAGGATTAGTTTATTTATCTGATCCCCTCTGTTGCAAGGTGTTTAGAGTAGGAGATACACATTTTGTCTAAACTCAGGCCCATTATAACCACATATCTTTGATATACTAATCCTGACATATTATAATGCTTTTCCCTATCTAAGTCTCTACCTTCAAAACAATGGAAAAACAGGATTTAGTCGTGATGAAACCACCAGGGTCAGATGTTTCAGTGGAGGCCTGGTTCTATTATCTTGACAAATGTATGGCATTAAAAAGGCTGAACATCACAAAAATGGTGTTGGTGTGTTGAGATTGATTTAAAAGAGAGGTGTGAATGTGGTTGAAAAAAATAGTTTGTCTGTGTGTGAGTATGAAGGTGTAAAAAACCCATTCCAGAAAAGTTGGGACACTGTACAAATTGTGAATAAAAACAGAATGCAATGATGTGGAAGTTTCAATTTCATTTTAATATTTTATTCAGAATACAACAGAGATGACATATCAAAGGTTTAGAGAAAATCAATCATTTTAGGGCAAAATAAGTTGATTTTAAATTTCATGGCATCAACACATTTCAAATAAGTTGGGAAAAGGGCCATGTTTACCACTGTGTGGCATCCCCTCTTCTTTTTATAACAGTCTGCAAACGTCTGGAGACTGAGAAGACAAGTTGCTCAAGTTTAGGAATAGGAATGTTGTCCCATTCTTGTCTAATACAGTCTTCTAGTTACTCAACTGTCTTAAGTCTTCTTTGTTGCATCTTCTTCTTTATGATGCACCATATGTTTTCTGTGGGTGAAAGATCTGGCCATTTCAGAACCGGATCCTTCTTCTACGCAGCCATGATGTTGTAATTGATGCAGTATGTGGTCTGGCATTGTCATGTTGGAAAATGCAAAGTTATCCCTGAAAGAGACGATGGGATGGGAGCATATGTTGTTCTAGAACTTGGATATAGCTTTCAGCATTGATGGGGCATTTCCAGATGTGTAAGCTGCCCATGCCACATGCACTCATGCAACCTCATATCATCAGAGATGCAGGCTTCTGAACTGGGCTCATAACAACTTGGGTTGTCCTCTTTAGTCCGGATCACATGGCGTCCCAGTTTTCCAAAAAGATCTTCAAATTTTGATTTGTCTGACCACAGAACAGTGTTCCACTCTTTCCACAGTCTATCACAAATGAGCCATGTCTCCAGAGAAAACTCCTGTGCTTCTGGATCATGTTTAGCAACGGCAAATGGCACGGTTTGTTCACCGACAATGTTTTCTGTAAGTATTCCTGAGCCCATGTTGTGATTTCCACTACAGCGATGCAGTGTCGTTTAAGGGCCCGAAGGTCACAGGCATCCAGTATGGACCCTTACGCACAGAGATTGTTTCAGATTCTCTGAATCTGTAGATCATGTTAACTTTTTTTCTTTGAGAAACACCTTTCTGATATTGCTCCACAATCTTTGCCACAGCATTGGGGGAATGCCCATCTTAACTTCTGAGAGACACTGCCACTCTGAGAGGCTCTTTTTATTCCCAAGCATGTCGACAATTGACCTAATAAGTTGCAAAATGATCCTCCAGCTGTTCCTTATATGAAAATTTACTTTTCTGGCCTCTTATTGCTACCTGTTCCAACCTTTTTGGAATGTGTAGCTCTCATGAAATCCAAAATGAGCCAATATCTGACATTACGTTTCCAGACATCCCAAGTCTCCCGGGAATTGCGGGAGTCTCCCGCTTTTTGTTAGCGGCTCCCTAACACACATTTTACGGCAGATTACACAAAAGTGTACCCCTGTCTTATAAGTGTCATACATTATTTGGTTTGTATGTAAATAGTTACTTCATTGTTCTGTTATATTCAGCTGTATTTCGGTATACAAGTAAAGTCATGTCCTGTGGTGAAATCCTCGGTCATATCCTTGTCCTCCTTCCTCTTTTTTTTTTAGAGGGGGAGTGCTTCGGGAAACCTCCCTGAAATGACTTTTTGCAGGTTGGGATGTCTGCATTTCAAAATATTACTTTCAATGTTTGATATATTATCTTTATTCTATTGCAAATAAGATATACGTTTATGAGCGTTTTTAATTATTGCATTCCTTTTTTATTTACAATATGTACATTTTCCTAACTTTTTGGGAAATGATTTGTAAGTAAAACACACACTAAAATCTGATCTGATCGAATCTGATTATTTTGGGAATGTATCCTGGACTTAGGCTTTCATATTTCTATTTTTTAGTGTTAATCATTTGATCCAGTACTAATTATCTTGTACTGATCTGTAGAGACATTACATGGTATTTCCAAAAAATATTTTTATATTTTTTATTACTCATTTATGAGAGGCCCTCAGTTTTTGTAATTAAACTCTCATTGCTCCAAAAATAATAATACATCAAAATCAATTATCAACCTAGTCAAGCTGTAATAACTTTATCCCAGTTGTCCCTCTTTGTTCCTCATTTCTGAAATTCAAATTTTTTGTTTTTTTCTTTTGAAAAAGGGAGAGATGTCCCCTCCCTGGACCCCTACCAATTTTCATATTGGTCTAAACGCTCGAATGATGACGCCATTGCCACTACTGTCCATTCAGCACTTACACACCTAGAAAATAAGGACACTCATGTGAGAATGCTGTTCATAGACTTAAGTTCAGCATTCAATACAATCATCCCTTTACAGCTCACTCATAAATTGTCACAGGTGGGACTCAGCACATCGCTGTGCAACTGGTTGCTGGATTTCCTGACGGGAAGACCTCAGGCAGTAACATATCCAGCTCCATCATTATGAACACTGGAGCCCCTCAGGGATGTATGTTGAGCCCCCTCCTCTTCACTCTGCTAACATATGACTGTACACCCATACACAACAACAATCAAATCAACAAGTTTGCTGATGACACGACTGTAGTTGGTCTCATTAACAACGATGATGAGACAAAGTTCAGGAGCGAGGTAAGCCGCCTGGCCAGGTGGTGCGGTGACAACAATCTCTCTCTGAACGTGGAGAAGACGAAGGAGATTGTTGGTGACTTCAGGAGAATGCACACACGTATATGTTAATTTTAAAGGAGCCACACGGGTAAACATGAGCTATATATTTAACAGAAACATATTTTCTTGTCATATACCGTATTTTTTGCACCATAAGACACACCCGACCATAAGACGCACCTGGTTTTTAGAGGAGAAAAACAGGAAAAAAAAAATATTCTGAACCAAATAGTATAATAAAATATTTAATAAAGTATAACACTCTGCCAGTATCTCAGTGGACTACTGAGAAGCCTGGACACGGGGCGGGGGAGGGCACTTCTTCTATTCGGACCATAAGACGCAGGCACTTTTCCTCCCACTATTTGGTGAAGAAAAAGTGTGTCTTATGTTTGGAGACATGAAGGTTAAGTCTAAGTCTTTTTCCAAATGGACAGTGTCTTGTGTCTCAATTTTTGTTTGTCTCTGATTTAAAATAAAGCCATCTTAATAATTTTTATCAGTGGTGCCATTTCCCCTAAATCTCTCACATGTAGCTATTTTTCTGACTATCTTTTTGTTACAGCACTAAATAGAATGTGTTTCTTAAAAGGTGCATTACAGAAGATCCAGAGCACTAGTGTGCCACCTCTGGTGTTATCGGTATGGCATCCAGTGCTGTGCGTGCTCACTTTGCACACGCTTGTATGAGCATGAACAAACAACAAACAAATAAGAATCAGCTAGATTCAAGTGCCCTGGAGGCCTGTCTCTTCCCTGTGTTCACAAGATTCATTTTAAACTTTGCCGCTAGTGTTGCTTAGTTTAGTTATTGCGGCAAAGTGAGAACAGGAAGTGAGAACCAGGTAAACGAGCACACATCACATCACATCACAAAACAGCGCAGGAGTTTTGATCCCAAAACCTTCTCATTTAATTGACTGTACAGGCTTACAGACGCAACCGGCGATAATCCTGCACATCAGGTGGTTGCTGATGCATGTATGGGTTAGAAGAACTCTCTTTCTCTCTTTCTGTATTTGAAATGTGTCCAGCATTGTCTGATTTTGTTTTATATTAATCACTTTTGCTGATAATTATGGACAACTGGAGCGTGTGCTGCGTTTGCAGAGGATACTATTTATCACATACACTCCTCTTAGAAATCTTCCTTAGTGGATCATTTGAGAAGTTACCAGAAGATGATCATGAATTAGGCCCATTGTTTTTGCAAATGTATATTTAACTTAATATTTTCTGCTAAAAACAAATATGTATTTGTTAATGATCCATTGAAGTAAAGTGGAGACTTGTTGACATGACAATAAGTGCAGTTCCCTGACTGTGTGGACATGAACGTCATCCACTTCGTGAGAATCAGAGGAGACTTCAGCTGACGTCCTTCAGGATCTGTTTCAGGATGTTTAAGACACAAAATGCTGCATTTTCTTTTATACAAATATATGAAGATTACTAATATCATAACAGTATAAGAGTAAGACTGAGACAGCTATTGCCCTGTGTCTCATTACAGTTGTGAACTTGCCTTTGTTACATTTATATGATTAGATACAATATAATGTCTCTGCAGTTATTATATTATGTTTCAAGATGGATGATAATAAATGAAAGAACAATATCTGACATTAATGACGGAAAAGACCCAAACTTTATGCCCTGATCATTATTACTTTCATGAATCTACATTGTCAACAAAAATATATAAACCCACACACACACACATTTGACATTGCATTGTGGTAGAATGATATAAGAAGCATAAGCAAGCTACATAAACTCACTGGGCATTCCTTTCTTTATATTTACAATTCAGAGTTAACAATGAAGAGTCTTATGAAGTCACATAAAAAATGTGTCTGTGAAGGACTGAGAACCTTCACAGACATATGAAGTCACATGTTATATGACTTTTAATTCATTTTCAACAGCAAGTTTTTTTTTAAACTGTAAAAAATAAATAATGCTGTGCTTCCTTAAAGCTTCTTCTCTCACACTTTCACTTTTCACCCGTCACAGTTAAAAAAAAAAAACTCATTCCTCACAAGTACTTTGTTCTATCAAACTATAGTTCAGAGCTAACAATAGTTTGTGACTAAATTTCAGGGTTAGACATCTCTGCCTTGTTAATCATCACATAAATGCATTGCCAATATTTGTATATATTAAACTATTATAATATATGTGCGTTTCACTACGTTTTTCTTTTTTCTATTTAATTCTTTTTAACCTCATTCCTGTTCTAGTTCGCTTTCAAGACAAGAAAAATCAGGTTCTGTCTGTTTTCATTCCCTTTCTTCTAGGCTTTGAATAGCTTCATGATCAGTGATCTTTCTCCAGTCGCCAGGAATTTTTCCATGGCCTGTAAATTTTAAGTCATAGTGCTTTTCTATCTCCTTCTCAAATTTACACACCACCCATTTCCAGTATGCAGGTTCAGATTGATCAGGGATGATGCTCCAGTTTTTATATTTATCCCCAGCAGTTCGATATTGTTTAAAAGGCACTTTTCTGTTTAAATTATCAGGCTTAAAAGATTCATTGCTCGCTACTTTTGTTGTGCAGAATGACAAACATAAGTCCTTTAAGCTCTTGTATTGCAAGCCATTGACTGCAGGAGATTGATGGAAAGGCACGCTATGATCTGCCTCGTGACCTTTGACAGTGTTGGTACAAACAGCTTTACAGAAGGGACATGTTTCCCAGCAGCAGTTACAATGATGATCAATGAGACTTTGGTCTGGCTGCAGCCTGAACTCCTTCATCTTATCCAGTGAGAGACTCTTGAGATCTTTACAGATGGGGACAAGGTCTTTCTCTATTTCTTCTCTCAAGAAGTCAAAAGTGTGAACATCACTGAAGTTTTGATAAGAAACTGCTTTAAATGTTAGCTTGTCTTTTGTCAGTTCTGAAAACTCTTGCAGCCACATGTTTATGTCTCCGTTCTGTGTTTTGGTCTTTTCTGATGCATCATATAAAGCCTGTTTTATCAGTTTAATGATGTTGTCAACATTCTTTGAGAGAAAACTCAGTGACTTTTCTTTGTAATCTGTGTCTAAGTGATGTTGTACTTCCTTTTTAATGAAACTCTCAACGTATGTCTTTGGGTCACAGATGTAACTGATATATTCTTTAAAGTCCTTCTTCTCTGCCAGAGACTTTAACACATGTTTCTCTAAGTTCAGTCTGTTCCCACTGAATGCTTGGACACTACACCTCATGTCTGCAGCGATGTCGATGGCAGTTTTGTTACACACAGCCTCAGTCATAGAAGCCTTCAGTTTTTCACAGATCAGTTCTGCAAGTACAACAGCAGATGAGGCAGAGGAACTTCCTTTGCAGAAGCTCCTGTAGATGCTGTAATAGTCACTTTTCTTACTTTTCAAAAATGTGTGAGCATCATTGTTTTTTATGAACTGCATGTGAGACTCTAAAAGCCACTTCTCTGTTCTGTTAAACACATACAGTAAAAGATCCACTTTAAACTCCTTCCTCAGAGAGTATTTCCAGTGTGATTCAAAATCTCCAATATTTGTCATTACATTTAGTGCCACATCTTGCAGGTAAGCAGAACTGTAGCCTCTTGTTGCCACAGGTTTGCTTTTAATCAGCTCTACAGACTGATTTTCAATAGTGTGGATGAGATCCCTGATCTGCTTTTGTTCCTTATCTGGAAGACGACCAGTGAGGAAATGTATTACTCTACCCCCCTTGTCAGTAAAATGGTCATACCATTCGCCATCTTTCTCTTTGACTTTATCTTGATGCTTTTGCTGTTTAGGGCGTTGGCGCCTCTGGCCTACATAGACAGAATAATCTCTATGCACTGACAGATCCATGTATTTGTTTACTTTTTTAGATTCAACAACTACAGACAATTCAATACCGAGTTGATGGAGGACTTTGAACACTTTCTGCTCTAATCTGATTTTCTCATTAGGTTTTATTTCATGTGTCAGTTCAGTGACCAGGCCTTCCCAAACGGAATTGAACTGTTTTTTGAGTTCCTCTTCATCTTTTGCTTTGTCTTTCAGCTGATGAGCAAGCTCTTTGATTTTTTGCAGAAGCTTGTCCTCTAACATTGTCTTCTTCTCATCCAGCTTTTTACCAGTTTTCTTCTGTTCAATAACATCGTTCAGTTTTCTGTGAAGTCCTTCAACCAGCTCATCAAGAAATTCCTGAATCTTGAGTTCATGTTGGTCACTCCACTGAACCAACATTTCCTTGTAATTGTCATTATCAAAGTACAGAGCAACAATTTTTTTTATTTCTTCATGTTTTTGGTAAATTTTTCCATAGAGATAATTCAAATCGACCTGGAGAAGTGATCCATTTTCAATTTTGGTATAAAGGTTGTTTTCAATGGTCAACATCTCTTTCCTCAGGGCCCATGTCCAATTCCCAAACTCAATCTCAAGTTTTCTGTAAACAGCAATCTCAAGTGTGTTTTTGAAACTGAACACAAAGTTTTCATTTATCAAGGCATTCCAGAGATCCTGAACTTTGGTTTTGAACTCAGAGAGAGTCACTCCAGAGGACTTTGAAGCTTTGGAGAGGATGAAGCTCTTCAGATCTTGGACACTTTCACTGTAACCTGGATTTGGAGGAGCCATCGGTGGACTTCCCTCCCACAGCTGAGCAAAGTACTTCACATCTGTTTGTACATCAAACTCAATGACATCACTGAAACTATCAGCATCAAATACTTCCTCTTTGGCTGCTAGTTGGACCATTTGGTCCAGTTTATCCTGCAGTTTTCTTTTTTCATCCAGGTTTTTTTCCACAGCTCCAACATCTGTGATGTTCTGAAGAACAAACACACAACTTACGGAAAGTTTGACTTTTTTCATCCTCATAAAAGCCTGAACCAAAATCTGCAGAATTTCTTGCATCTCAGAGGGATTTTCTCCGAAGATGTTGACCAGAGTCATGTTTCCCAAACCAACCACAAATGTTGCCAGCTCGTTGTCGTGGTGAATGGTGGTGTTATCTTCCAATTCCTGACCTTGCAGCCCCTCAGTGTCCACCACAAGGATGTAGTCCCACTTAAAATCTGTCTTCATGTCTTCTGACAGTTTGACCAGCTGCATGAAGACCCCTCTGGTGCATCTGCCTGCACTGACTGCAAACTGGAGACCAAACATGGCATTCAGCATAGTGGACTTCCCACTGCTCTGTATCTCTAAAACTGACAGAACAAACACTCTCTTGTCCCCGAGTTTCTTGATAACCTCGTCTATAAGACTAGAGATCCAAGTTAAGGGGACATGGCCTGCATCTCCATCCATCAGCTCCATTGGGTGTCCTGATATCATCAGCTCTGCAGCCAGCTCAGGGTATTTAGACCAGTCAGTCTGGTCACTTTTTGGTGGTTTCTCTAGAGACTTATGGGCTTCATAGATCTGAACCATTTCTCTGAAGATATGCTCCAAGCCACATGTCTCTGACCGAAGGTTTTTTGATAGTTCTGCAAGATCCACCTGTTTGTTTTTTAACTTTTTGGATTGTTTATGTTTCTTTTTTGAGTCCAACACCTCAGAACACTTCTGATCATAGTTCTGGAGAGTTAAAGACAGGTAATCTGTGGCATGAGCATCAAGTAATATCTGGGTCCATTTCAGGAAAAACTCTCTCTCTGTTGAAGGCAAAGATGACAGGGAATTGACAAAGGACATTATCAGGTCACTACAGGAAGCTATGCACTGATCTTCTCTTAGTTTATGTAACTCATTCTGCTTTTTACATTTCTCCTTCTCAACATGTCCTTTGAGGCAATACTGCTCTTTGTTTATTCTGCACCAGTCATGCCACGGTTGGCCTTGGCAGGGAAGAAATTTGCTTTTAATACTTGAAACATTCACACTTTTAATTATCTCCATAATTTCCTCAGCAGCAGACAACCCTTGTTGGCAGTGGGTATCATCTTCATCCACTCTGATTCCAGTCTCAGACATTGATTCAAGCTGAAAAGACTTGTGTGGACCAGATAACGTTTCTCTAATGATTATTTTCAGTTCTTCAGAAACATCTGACTGGCTTCTGTCTTTGAGGCCAACTCTGTATTTTTCATTCTTTATTTTTTCTGCACTACCATCAAAGTCTTCGATTAGAACAATGAGAGGTGTCTGAGACGTCATAAAGGGCTTAATTTGAGCTAAGATCACTGCAGCAATCTCATGTTTTCTGTCCAGTGTTGGGACAAGAACCACATTGACTGAGGACTTGTCCATCAGTATACTGAGCTGTTTTTCATGAGTCAGACCATCGCCGTGAAGATTACAAAAGGCAACACAGTCTTTAAAGGTATCAGTGGGTTTTCCAGCAGGGCAGTACCAGGCTATCTCTGCTACACCGTCAAACAAAAGGTGGGTTTTTGTGCTGCCTGGACAGTTTCTGTGAAAGAAGGTGTTGTGGCGGTCGTTGATCAAAGAGTTCATCAGCTGAGATTTGGACACAGACAGAGAGCCCAGACGAAAACAAAACACCAGAGGTGTCTCTGCTTTGCAGACGGGCATTGACTTCATAGTGAGGACCTCTGAGTTATCTTTGGTTTCAGTTATCTTCCATGTTTTTTTTATTTGTCTGAAGGTCCACAGAGGACATTCAATGTCCAGAGTGACAGGGTCAGGCACCAGCAGAGGTAACGCGTACTGACACTGTGATAGTTTTTTGACCATTGTCTGCTTTAGAAAACTGTCTGAGCAGTGAAACACTGCCATCTGAATGTCTAAAGGATGTATGCTATTCTTTTGGGACTTATCTACACTGTTCACACTGGTGTCAGCAGAACCAATCAAGTCATCATCATCTGTTTCCTCATCACCACTGTTATCTTTTCTATGACCTTCATTAAACTGTTCCTGTTTAATCTGAACATATCTGGCCCTGTAGTCTAACATCATTATTCTCTGAAGATAAACAAAGGAGAGGTCACTTTCACAAATGTCTTGGTCACGTTTTAGAGGTGAACCTAACAGAAGAATCTCAGCTGAGGTCAGTTTTTGCTCATATCTGTCCTGGAGGTGGAGTCTGCTCAACAGCTTTTCAGTTTCTTCATGATGCTGCTGCTCCATGGTAGTTATCTGTGAGAAATTAAACTACTGTAGCAATTATAAAAAAAAGTTATGAGAAGTGAAGTATCTCTAAATACAGCACTTTTTAGTCAGTATATTATTGTATTTTGTTGTCTCTTACCTTTTTATTAATATCCGCAATCTTGCCTAAGAAACACAAGGACAAGAAACACAATATTGTTAATTTGATATAAAGGGGAAAGAAAATAGCCTGCAGAAAAAGTCTGTGAAAGTGTGGACTGATGAGGCCAGTGAGAGGCTGAGGGACTGTTTCCAGACCACCAGCTAGGATACACTTTACAGCTCTTATGGACAGGACATTGACGGCCTAACACACAATGCATCTACATCAACTTCTGTGTGCAGAACACTGTGCCAACCCAGAAGGTGTAGTTTTTCTCCAACAACAAGTCTTTGGTGACCCCTGAGCTTAATGCCCTGCAGTTTGAGAAGAAGAGGGCTTTTCTATCAGGTGACAGAACTCAAATACAAATCCACAGTCTACACTTCAGACTTTGTTTGCTGTGTGTCTGAGGGGATTGACCTAGAGTACAGGTCGGACATCATAGACTTTATTGTTGGTGTGGGCTCAACCACCTGCAGCTAAACACCAGCAAGACCAAGGAGATGGTGATTAACTTCAGAAGAAGGACATCTCCCCCACACACCGGTGAACATCCAGGGCTCGGATATTGAGACGGTGGACAGTTTCAAGTACTTGGGTTTTCACCTTAACAACAAACTGGACTGGTCCAACAACACCAACGCCCTGTACAAGAAGGGTCAGAGTCGCCTCCACCTTCTGAGGAGACTGAGATCCTTTGGAGTGTGCAGGCCTCAGTTAAGTACTTATTAGAACTCTGTGGTAGCCTCCACTACGCTGTGGTCTACTGAAGGGCGGGCAGCACAGACTAGGACAGGAAGAGACTCAACAAGCTGGTCCTGAGCTGCCAGCTGGAATTGAGGAGGTGGGTGAGAGAATGATGTTGGCCAAACTGACATCCATTAAAGACAACAGCTCTCACCCCCTTTATCAGGCTTGGAAAGCTTTGAGCAGCTCCTTCAGCGGCAGACGGAACCACCCTCAGTGCAGGAAGGAGTCCTACCGCAGATCCTTCCTACCTACTGCAGTAACACTTTATAACCTACAATAACCAAGAATACTCTGCAATGTCTATTTTTTTCTCCCTACTTTACTTTGTAAATATGTATATAGATAGCTTTTGTTTATTTTAACCTTCATATTTTATTCCATTTAAAATGCTGCTGAGACTTTGTATACATTTGTTTATTCTATTGCATGCGCACATTTCTTTTATTTGTTTGCACTTTACCTGTCTAATAGCTGCTGTACAAGTGAATTTCCCCTCTGTGTTTTAATATAGTACGTCTTTAGGATTTATGTGTGACATGACATTGCAAAATATCATAAAGTGTCCTCAATAGTGCAGTATAAAAGTATTATAGTTTTATCAAATGAGTTAAAATTAGCTGGCTCAACAACCACTCACATTTCCCCACAACAAGGTCCTGTTGAGTGATCTATCCCAGCTGCACAGTCCCTTGGTTGTACTATCACCAATGGTAATGTCAAATGCTGTAAAAAGTCTCCTAACCATGGAATGATTTATTATTTTCTAAAAAGTTTAATAAAGCTCAGAGTATGTTAAATCTGTCAAAGTTAGAAAAAGTGTTTTTTAGTTTTGCAGGGAGTCTTTGCTAGAAAGTCCGAATCAGTTACTATGGCCATTGACTGCGTAAACTAAACACGGTCACTGACAGGTTTTCTTCCTCTAGTCTCAATAGGACGACCAGACAATTTGATTCCCATTCTCTCGGGTTCAAACTGTTGTTGGGTCCTTGGGCAAGACACTTAACCTTCCTTGCCTCCAGTAACACAGCACTGGTGTATGAAAGAGTGAGAATGTTGGGACAACCGATTATTTTAAATTAGCCTACGGTTACAATCTGGCATGTGGGTCGTGTGTGTTCATCAACATGCACTGTTCCTATCAAATTAATATTACTCTCAATTACCTGTATCCTTTATTTCAGAAGGTATTCCAGAGTCCTGTGTGTCACTTTTGTTGTCATTTATTTTCTTGGCATCATCTTCTTCATTCTCAGAAAGCTAAAAGACAATAACCAAAAAACAGTGGGGTGAAATACAAAGGGAGTTGGACATCATTGGGTTTTGAGTGGAACTGATATCATGTACGTAATTTTTATGTTATTAGTAATTGCATGCTTAATGTTTGATCTTACTACATGGGATCTTCTCTTTGTGGTAGTTTTGTGTGTAGGAAAGAGGTAATGGTGACTGGAGCCTATCCCAGCAGCTTACACCCTGGACAGTGGCCAGTTAGTCGCAGGGCTTTATATAAACAATCTTATATGTTTGTATGTTTGTTATGTCTTGTATATGTTAGTTCAGGTTTAATGGAAACAGGGAACCGGAAAAAACCTGAATAAACCAATCTAACTGCCTTGATAAATTTTTCGCTTCTCTCTGCTTGACTACAATATGGCGACGAGGATTGGATCAGCACGTAATTACACTGGTAGGAGGATTATTTCTGATTATCTTAGATGACTGAGAGGTCTTAGATGTGATTGTTTCTTTAATAATTTCAATTGTGGCTTCATAGACAATTGATAAAGAGGGAAATGTCAGCTTGTGAACAAGCTGTTAATGTGTATTGAAGTCTTTTTGCAGCAGTTTACTGGGATACTAGCTGGTGGCAGAATTTAGGTGTTTTTATTTTTTTTGTGAACCATAAATATGCACAGACTAGGTCTGATGTGGGATATTCTCCTCGGAGGAGTGGCTGGGACCATTCCGGCAGGGCTTTATGCGTTCGCTGGAGACACGCGCTTGTTTTTGTTTTATTTGCGGGGGTTTCCCTGAGAGTTTTAATTGAATTAATTTAATTTAATTGGGTTTCCTTGAGTAAGTGATGGACTATTATCAAGACCTAGAATAACAACATAAAGTGAGAATAAATTGGTCAAAGAAAATCAAGATCTAGAATAACAACTTAAAGTGAGATTGATAGTTTTATTTTGCTGTGGTTTCCCTGATAGTTTTATTTGCAGGGGTCTCCCCGAGAGTAGTGTCCGAAAGAGGACCGCTACGATATATCTATCTATAGGATGCGCTAACCTAACATAACGGTGAAATACATTTAAATAAATTGCCAGAGTCCAAAATGCCTACCAAGTTAATTCGGATTTGTACACTTTGTGAATCCCCGCTCTTTTTGACCCCAAAACACGATTCCTCCGGGCAAAGATGGTTCCTGGACACCTCTAGGTTTGCTCACGCAACAGCTAGGAACCTTGGTCAGTCACCCAGACCCCTGACCACTCCTAAGCCAGGCCCACATCCTACAAACCCCCTATGTGTCCACTTCCCCACTATTTTGGGGAAACGTGTCGAAGACCACTGCCGACCACCCCTAAGCCATGCCCACCTGCCAGGAACCCACTATGTGTCCACTTCCCCACTATTTCTGGAAAAGTGTCGGTGACCACTGCTGACAACTCCTAAGCCATGCCCACCAGCCAGGAACCCACTATGTGCTTTCAGAACAAATCAGAAGTAGACTTATTTTGATCGTGGAAGCGTTTTGGAGAGGCTACGACATTGTGATCAAAAGGTCAAAAGGGTATGCGCTAAAGGCCCAGGAGAGATATCTTTTGAGTCATCATTTTCTGCCTTCACTCTAGAGCCACCGCCTTGAAACACTTTAGTTGGGCCCACATAGGACTTTGGACCAAAGGGTCAGAAAATCCAGTTGCCCATTATTTCAATGTATTGTCATGTAGTGTGTTCACGTCACGGCACTAGAAAGGCCCGATTGTCTCGGGAGTGGACTCTTTTTTCTCATCACAGAGCGTGGAAAGCGGGTTAGAAGTTTGCTAAACATTGTGAAGGGGTCAGGTCAAAAGGGTACTAGATAAAGGCCGAAAAGGAGAGATATCTTTTGAGTCATCATTTTCTGCCCTTCACTCTAAGAGCCACTTTGGCTGCAAAATTCAGGGATGCAGGACTTTTGTAGAAAACTTTGGGAAATAGCCCATATCTCAATGTATTGTCTGTAGTGTGTTCACTGGCGGCACCTAGGAAGGTGATCGATTAAAATGTCTTAGTGGACTCTTTCTCATCACAGCGATGTAGTGATGTATGAAAGTTTGGAGAGGCTACAACATTGTAATTAAGGGTCAAAAGGTCAAGAAAACTAGATAAAGGCTAAAAAAACGGTATCTTTTGATCATATTTTCTTCCCTTCATCTAGAGAGTTCAACTTTGGATTTGATTCAGGGATGCCCTGGAGCCAGCGTAAAATTTGGGGTAAATATCTCAAATGCTAGAGCTTCACTTATCGATTAAAATGTAACTCACAGTATTTATGGTAAAGTTGAGGCTACAATTGGTAAGGGGTCAAAAGGTCACTTGTATGCACTAAAGGCCCAAAGAGATATCTTTCTGAGTCATCATTTTTCTTCCCTTCACTCTAGAGCCAGCCGCCTTCAATGTGTTATTCAGAACAGGCCTAGACAAAATTGATGGTACCTCTAGAAATGACTGTAAATAATGTGACTAAATGAACATGTTAATTCAAGGTGTGTGCACTAATTAGCATCACAGGTGTGTACAATCTTGTAATCAGTCAGTGGGCCTATTTATAGGCTTCAGGTAGTCACTGTGTTGTCTGGTGACATGGTGTGTACCACACTCAACATGGACCAGACGGCTAAGGAAAGAGTTGTTGCAGGAGAATAGAAATAAAATTATAGACAAGCATGATGGCCTAAAAAAGTTTCTCTGATCTACCTCAAGCTCTGCACCCTGTTAGAGGGCTTTTGGGGACTTTCTCGAGGAGTTAAGAAAAACCCTACGTAGGCACAGATCAAAAGGAGATCTGGCGAAGTGTATAAGAGGAGACCGAGGGAATAAAGGCTGACCCATTGAAGACTGTTCTTAGGAAAGTAATATAAGCGTCAAAATTATTATTATTAGTTAGGAAAGCACATATTGGGTGCTATAAAAGTATTCAAGGCTGGAGCGGTCTGGTTCATTCAGGTTGGTATGTATACTTGTAAATATGTGTTTAGTGAATGCTATTATCAACAAGGGGTTATAATTTAGCGATGTAGTGATGTACCAACATGAAAGTTGAGTCTAGAGAGTATTTCCCAAGTGGAATAGAAAAGTAACAAGTAAGAAACAGAAACTAAACTAAAACCCTGTTGATATAATGTTGATAAGTAATGGTTAGTCAGAGGATTAGTTTAGATGTCTCTTTGAATGAATACACACGTGGACAAAATTGTTGGTACACTTCGGTCAATGAAAGAAAAACTCACAATGGTCACAGAAAAAACTTTATTCTGACAAAAGTTGTGCAATAATAAATAAAAAATTTTGTCCCTGTTCCATGAGTTTATGTTAACAGTAGAATGTTAACAGCATGGTTGAAAAGCAATGTCTGACTTTCATTGGTTAACATTCATAGAATTTTTATTTATTATTACTTTTGTCAGAATAAAGTTTTTTCTGTGACCATTCTGAGTTTTTCTTTCATTGACCGAAGGGTACCAACAATTTTGTCCACGTGTGTAGAATAATAATATGTATGTTTCATTAAAAAAAAAAAAGTAGCACTAGGCAAAGATAAAATCTGTAACTTAAAGGATGACATATACACTTGAGGCTCGAGCCAGTGTTTATAGATTATTGTTTAACATTTTGGTACAAAGCAATCAGACATGTGGAGAAGTTTTTGTTTTGTTTTTGTTTTTGATTTGTTCAAACTGAAGAGCTTATATAGCATATGATGTTTAGATGATTAGAGACATTGCTGACATGATAATTTAGATATGGACACAGACACAATGCATACATAACAGATCTAACACGTCTCTTATGAGTTACATATCTCTCCCCCTCCTCCATGTCAGTTCCAGGCCTGAAACCAGAGAACAAGATCAGAGGGAGGGGCCAAAGCAGAAAGCAACCCCAAGGGACATTGAGAACTGCAGACACAGCCTGAAAAAGTAAGAGGACCAAGTGGCTTCATCAAAAGATGAGTATGCCTGAACAAATGGAACTATATACGTGTGCCTTGCAGTGCACACAGACACAGAAGAACACACTCCCTACGTAACAAGTGGAGTAAAGGACAAGAAGAAGGAGAAGACAAAGACAAAGACAAGGAACATTTGATGACATAAGACCACCAGTCCTGCTGTTTGAAGGAGGAGAACATCAGTGACTTTCAAACAAACAAAGACTGTCTTGGAGAACTCTTTGGCAAAATCAACACATCTGGCAACGAGCGGAGGGGTTTGACACACATGCGCACACACTAGAGACACACAGTAGAGAAACAAACACAGCATGAGGTGGTAACTGTAACAATACCACTTAATCTTTTATCTCAAATAAATGTTAGCGGGCAATTGTAATTGATAGATTGATGGGGATATTGATCATGTCAAATATAATAGTATCGTATGATCACATGATCATTCATGTTTCAGAGATGATCCTGCATGATGATGGGCACGTTTAGGAAGGCCCAGAGAAACTAAAGGTTAAATGCTTGTTTCTACTTTTAAAGTGGCTTAGAGATCCATTGCAGCAAATTAACTGAATTTAATATTTGTAACCTTTTATTTTTGTTTTTATTCAGGCCTGCATTAGCCTCCAAGTTTTTTTTTCTCCACAGGTCACAATATAAAGAAATTACAATTGGTACAAGAGTGATCTTTGTGGGAGCTGTGTCACGGACAGGGTAACATCCTGTGCCCAAATATAGAACCTGCCAACCAAGCATTTCCAAAGTTCTATAAGAACAAAATTATGATGACGTCATCTTAAATTGCGCAGAGAAAAGGCCTGGCTTAAGTGACTTTGACTACACTAACAAAAATGGACTTGACTTTAAACTAACATTATGTGTCTGTTGTCTGAGTGAGTTAACTACTTCTATTACTTACAGAAGATGATACCAGCTCATGTATACATCCTTACATGAAGTAGTGGTTGTTCGAGATCAAGTCTCTCTCAGTATGTTTTTACAAATCCTCTTTATAACAATAATAATTTTGTCCATTACAGGCATTGCTGAACGATCAACGAGGATGAAATAACCAAAATGATTATGTAATGATTTGTTGTGGGATATAGGCAGGGTTTTTTCAGCTGGAACCAACAAGGACACAGGGCGAAGAACAAAGGACGAAGGACAAAGAAAGAAACTACTGATAATCTGGTAACAACAAAAAAATTGGTACATTCATTCTTTTTTTAAATTACATATTTCCTAACTACATTGAGAGTAATACGGTGAGTCAGAAGAATTAATATTGCATTTTTTATTTTTGATAACATCAAAATGTGGTAATGCATTAGAGTGGAGTTAAATGTTTATGGGTGAATGAGAGAGCTACAAAGAGCTGTGGAAATGACAGAGGTCTTAAGCTAAGAAGCTCAGAGTAAAGAAAGCTAGAGCATCCATGAGCAGTCATATGGTTTTATGGTTAGAAAATGGTTTGACAGATGTTAACTTTTCTTATCCGAGTAACTGACACAATGGGACAACACGACTACATATCATCAACTACGTTTTGATGAGGCATAATGATGATGATTGTTTCTGTCAGCAGTTTGATAAAGGCTAATAGTCGGTAACCTTTATAGCAACAGCAAGTTGGACATTTTTCTAATAAGTCACCACAATTATTATTTAACCTAATCTGAACTTTAATAAAAAATAAGTTGTGAAATAAAACCATCATTTAATTATAAGTCTGAACAGGAGACTTTAAGGAATTAAACTGGTTTGTTATGTATTGAATCGTAAGACTAAGATGAGCTTTTGCCCAAATTTGTTTAAATATAATAGACTTTTGAACAATTTAGGAAGTACATCATCAATGAAGGATTTCCCTAAAATGCCATCTGTGTTCTCATGACTTTTCTCAGCACCAGCAGGAGATGTGCTCTGACCTCGATTAGTGAACAAAGTAACAGTAATATACTATTGTTATTTAAACAAACCTTACTGAAGTGTAATAATCATGTCAAAGTGGTTTAATGTAAACAGGTGTTCTCAGTAACATCACATAAAAAGGCACAACGTTACTGTGATACTATAATAAACTTTGAATAAATATTTTTAGCAGGATAAGAAATGAATAAGAGTTCTAACAATCTGTCTAATTATTGATAATACAATACATCTAGACGAGTTTTGTGGCCATAATGTTGAGAGTGCAGATGTTTTGGCTGTTATTTTGTGAGTAAGAGTCTGTGTTTAGTTAACGTTGTCTTCTTTCTTAAGGAACAGTGTATTGAGTGTATGATAAAAAGAATAGGTTATTATGAATAAAAATATTTAGTTTAAGAGAGAGATCAGATATCTGGCAGGTAGGATCTAGTCTGTATTATTGGGGTATTGTAGAATATTTGACGACATTGATCTGGGTTATATAAAGAAAGGATAGGAACATGTGATTGGAGTGACTCTGATCATGGAGAGAGGCTGCAACAAGAAGCCTTCATGATGATGCTTCTATAATTATTTGTTGGTTCCTATTTGTTAAAGAGGACAGTAATTTACCAAATTTTTGAACTTGAGTGACAAAGCTTTGTTTTAAATAATTTAAATAAATGAAATGATAATGAAATCTGTATTTGGTTTACCTTATCTCCTGCTCATTGGTCACTTCTGTTTTCTCACTGTTGTCGGGTAGGTTAGAAATGTTTTTGATTTACTTATATTGTCAAACAGGCTCAAGGTTGTAGATATGATTTACACCAGTGATCATTGACTGAATCATCTCTGAGAAATAAGTTATTATTTCATAAACATAAACAATTGTTCTGTTTGAGGCCCTTGTCAAAGAGGTTAAATAATGTTCTGGATCATGTGCAGCCTTCTGTGAGTCTCTGCTGCAGCCACTGAGAGTAAAGACCAGGGGGGTCCAACTTAAGGTTCGTGGTACAAATCTGGTCCTAACATTAATAATTACTGTTAATACATTTAACAGGTGCATGAAAGAGTAACAGTTAAACAACGTGTTGAAAGTTGTTTGGATAGAGTACTTCTGTTTTATGGAAACACATGAGACCAGTGTTTATTATTGTGTTTGATCTTAATTAATATCCACTTATTCAATGTACCTAGCCTTTTATCTACCAATAGGAAACAACCCAAATAAGCAAATCTAGTTGATAGTTTGTTATCCTGATTCACAGTAATAGAGTCAGAGAGAGAGAGAACACAGAAACAGAGACATATATGTCGCAGGTCCCTATCTCTGTGACCAACACATCACACACACAACACGTCACAGCAGCAAGAGCAAAACAGTTTAAATGAATGAGGTCAATATTTTTTGTATTTTAATGATGTACTGGTGTGAATCAGGATATTAAAATAGATGCTACTCTACTCTTCTCGTAGAGTGGGAGGAAATACATTTTGACAAATAAGGAACAGAAATTGATTCTCTTTTCTTTGATTTATAGGTAACGGAGGTGAACTAAAAGAAGGATGCAAGGATCAAAAGTCCAGCAGAGCTACAGTATATTGGGAAGAGAATCAAGACTGGAAGGCTGTTGGCAGCTGACAACACCAGAGAAACCAAACAACCTCCTGAATCACATTATCACTGAGCTCAGGGGGTGTCACACAAATGGGTCCGTGTTCTCCAGTTCTAATTCATCAGACTCCTCACAACCTGGTTCGGTGTCCCAATGCGGAATTGATTACACATACTGAACCAAAAGAGTTAAAGGATCAACGAGCTATCCAATCAACGAGTTCCAGAGTTTAGGACCGGCCACTGCAAAAGAACGATCGCCCCACTGTTTGAACCGGGACCGGGGCACCTTCAGCAGATGTTGCCCAGCAGAACGTAGAGCTCTGCTGGGTTGGTGAGGGGTCAGAATCTCACACAAATAAGAAGGTGCAAGGCCCGTGAGTGCATTAAAAACAAACATTAAGATTTTAAAATTAATTCTAAACTGGACAGGGAGCCAGTGCAGGGAGTACAGGACAGGTGTTATGTGCTCTTGTTTACGACTGTTAGTTAGCAGTCGGGCAGCAGCGTTTTGCACAAGCTGCAAGCGGTGAAGTCCAATTTGGTTAACTCCACATAGAGCGCATTGCAGTAGTCTATGGGGAACATATATATATATATATATATATATAAAAACTTTGTCCTTCACCCTCCATGTGGTCTCATCCTTCGAGCTCGGGTCCTCTACCAGAGGCCTGGGAGCTTGAGGGTTCTGCAGTATCTTTGCTGTTCCTAGTACTGCACTTTTCTGCACCGAGATATCTGGTGTTCTTCATAAGGCTATATATAGCCTTATACACACGTGGACAAAATTGTTGGTACCCTTCTGCGTTCAATGAAAGAAAAACTCATAATGGTCACAGAAAAACTTTATTCTGACAAAAGTAATAATAAATACAAATTCTATGAATGTTAACCAATGAAAGTCACACATTGCTTTTCAACCATGCTTCAACGGAATTATTTAAAAAAATAAACTCATGGAACAGGCCTAGACAAAATTGTTGGTACCCCTAACTTAATATTTTTGCACAACCTTTTGAGGCTATCACTGCAATCAGGATTCCTGTAACTGTCAATGAGGCGTCTGCACCTCTCAGCAGGTATTTTGGCCTCCTCATGAGCAAACTGCTCCAGTTGTTCCCGGTTTGAAGGGTGTCTTTTCCAGACGCCATGTTTCAGCTCCTTCCAAAGATGCTCAATAGGATTGAGATCAGGGCTCATAGAAGGCCACTTTAGAATAGTCCAACGTTTTCCTCTTAACCATTCATGTGTATTTTTAGCTGTGTGTTTTGGGTCATTGTCCTGTTGCAAGACCCATGACCTGCGACTGAGACCAAGCTGTCTGACACTGGCCAGCACATTTCTCTCTAGAATCCCTTGATATTCTTCAGATTTCATTGTACTCTGCACAGATTCAAGACACCCTGTGCCAGATGCAACAAAGCAGTCCCAGAACATAACAGAGCCTCCTCCATGTTTGACAGCAGGGACAGTGTTCTTTTCTTGATATGCTTCATTTTTCCGTCTGTTAACATAGAGCTGATGTACCTTGGCAAAAAGTTCCATTTTTGTCTCATCTGTCCATAGGACATTCTCCCAGAAGCTTTGTGGCTTGTCAACATGTAGTTTGGCATATTCCAGTCTAGCTTTTTTATGATTTGTTTTCAACAATGGTGTCCTCCTTGGTCGTCTCCCATGTAGTCCACTTTGGCTCAAACAACGACGGATGGTGCGATCTGACACTGATGTTCCTTGAGCATGGAGTTCACCTTGGATCTCTTTAGAAGTCTTTCTGGGCTCTTTTGTTACCATTCGGACTATCCGTCTCTTTGATTTGTCATCAATTTTCCTCCTGACGTCCAGGAGGTTGGCTACAGTATAATGGATCTTAAATTTCTGAATGATATGTGCAACTGTCAATGTCTGACTTTCATTGGTTAACATTCATAGAATTTTTATTTATTATTACTTTAATTGACCGAAGGGTATATATATATACATACATATATACTTACTACTTTTAAGCTGATATTTACTTAATAATGGAAGGCAGTAGCTCAGTGGGTAGAGCGGTCGTTCTTCAACCGGAAGGTAGGTGGTTCGATTCCCGCCCTCCCCACAGCTCAGACTGTCGTTGTGTCCTTGGGCAAGACACTTAACCCACCTTGCCTCCAGTGGCTGTAACACTGGTAATTACATTAGAACAATGTAAGTTGCTTTGGATAAAAGCAGCTAAATGAATAAATGTAAATGTAATAAAAAGTTAATTAAAACTGTCAATATATGAAACCAATGTACCTTTGTAGCAAGGTTATGCTTCTTTTGCACTGTATTGCACTTTTTTGCAATGCAAAATACACAAATATAAGTATGTTGCGTGCAAATTGTTCAAAAAATCATTGGTAAAAAAATAAATAAAAGATTTTCACAATGGGGCGTCCCTGACCGCACACTAGGGTCCCTGAAGGATCAGGTCCAGGTGTGAAAGGATGGGTGGATTTTGTTTATACAACCAGGGCATGTGGATACAAACAGCGCATTGTGCAAATCTCAATGGATATGTGAATGAAAGTGGCTATAATAAATAATAAGAACATTAAATATCCACAGGTTTATGGTCCATTCTGTCGCGGACTATAAACACATCTGCACGTTCACATCATGTCTTAAATAAGCAACTCGTTTACGTCCAATGGCAAAACTATACACACAAGTTCCTCTGATATTAAGGTACAGTTTACGGCAACCTTACACTTCCTGTGATCCGGTGAAAATAAAACGTGTGTCATTCGACAGCCACTGAAACCACTTTATTTTGGCGGAGGCAGAAAAGGACAGAGCATTAGAGCTGAATGTACATTACAGTTAGACATAAGTGATATAAATGGAATAAACTTAATTTTTCAGGTGTAACTTTAAAAAATAAATCATTGGTATGTAATTGCCCATGTGCTATAAAAAAGGAACAAATTTTTTTTTTTTATTGTATTGTATGTAGCAGATCAGTCTTCGAATTCCCCACTGATCAACTTTTCTGTCGCTTTCATCATTGCCAGAGGCCTTCAGAGACAAGCTTGTATCTGAAACTCAGGAAGCCTGGAGAAGACTTGGTTAACACTGTTTTCTTTCAGATAAAAAGACTGCCAAAGTGTTTTGTTAAGGACAGGAAATGTAATTAATGACTTTGTTTTTGCTTTTATAAGAAGTGGAACCTGGGTTTACCAGTCACCAGGTCAAAGGTGACTCATGACCAGGGCAGAACATGGGCGCCATGTCAAATAACTGTAAATTCTTGGAGATAAATTTGTAGATTCAGCTTTACCCAGAACTTTCTAGTCATTCTGAAGGACGTCGGGATGTGTTTGATCCCCCAAGAGCCCCTGGCCTTTGTATGATCACATACTACCCTCCAGTGGGTGAATGGACTAATGACCTCGACTTGATCTAAAAGACATTTCTGTATTAATTTGAATAAAAGATACTGTGTAATGTGCTAACAATTATCGTTCAGCTTTCCAGGACGTGGAGTTGTGACGAGACCAAAATGACTGCTCTCATCCCATTTTTGTTTACAGGTCATGTTTTATTTTTATTTGAGATGTAATGAATATGTTGCCACGATATTCATACTATGTGCATTTTCTCTGTATAATCTTACAAGTACAAATGTTTTGTGTGTTTTATGAAAACCATGAAAGACATTGCAAAGCAAGAAATGTTAAAACTTAGTTTAAACCTTTAAACATTTAAACTTCCCAAAGCAACGCCCCTTTTGTCCGTAAAAGCGCATAGACATCCGAAGGTGATAAAAGCTGGCACCCGTCCAAAAAGCTCTCTCTTCTCTGCTTCCTCTTCGCACCTAGCTTCCTGTTCCGTAGTTTAGTTCCCCTTTGTCTTAGCATTAGCAATAGCTTTCATTTTTTTCTTTCTTTTACACACACCACGTGCTAAACGAGGAGTTTCTCTAAGTTCATACGAACTTAGAAGTTCTTCTTGAACAACCGTGAACAGTGCCTCCGTTCCTTCCATCAACGGAAGTTATTTTTGTATTTTATTTTTAAAGACTTTGTGCCTGCTAAAGAGTCCGTTTGACGAGGCCAAGCGCTCGCAAAAGCAAGTCCTATACCAGCCTAACAGCTGTCCGGGCCTCTTTCCGTGGACCTTGCAATAACTTTTATAAACTTAAACTTTTACACGGTGCCATGGAGGAGATAAAGGCTGTGCTAGTTTGGACAGCAACAGGACGCTTTTTGTTCTCTCCCCGGCGCACTGCGAACCCCTCTGGAGGAGACGTGCATGCTGCATGTCTATTAAGACTGATATTTTATCTCTGTTTGTCCTTTGTTGTGTTCAATTCGTCCCTGTGTTCCCATAATTTTATTCATCATTGTTCCTTTGTATAATTTTTAATAAAATTCCATAAAGACATTAGTGATTCTCTGTTTTATATTAAGTTATATTCGAAAACCAGAAGAATTCTCTTCTTTATTGTATTTTAAAATAATTAGATTTATTTATGAACAGAAACAAATTATTAAAACAATACGGTTGTGCTTAACTGTATTACACAGCTATATTAACAGCACTTATTTGTGCTTCAGATGTAGTTATTAAAGAACTGGGGCAATTCCATTGTTTTTTCCATTATTTGACACACCTATAGTTCTATTGAATGTCATGATGTCATCATAAACCTAGGGAAACACTATTAAGACTGATATTTTATTTAATTATTTTACCTTTGTTACAAACTTTGATGAGTAAGTATAGCACATAAAGATATATATGTATCTTATTGTATAGATTTGTAAATTTATTATTTAGTTATTTTAATCTGATAATTTGCATTTTGAGGTGAGCTCTCACAGACCACAGGGAATGGTTTCTCCTGTGGCTTCAGTACCAGTGAAAATATTCAGACTTTGACAGGACTCTTAAACTTTTAAATAAAAATTTGAACTTTATCTCAGAATTTTCCAGTACAGTACGGTATTCTTGGCCAAAGCAATGGCACAACTGTTTCAAGTCACATGTTTTGGTTCTTTTTGTGTTCAGACTATACATAAGCTTAACCTCTCAGCTTAAAGGAACTGTTCTATTGTTGTAATGTAATCTGCTACTACCAGTCTTTTGTGACTAGGCTGACTTAAATTAGTGAACAGGAGCTGTACTGAAATTTCTAAATTGTTTCTATAAATCCAGGTTGATGCCTATCCCGCTTAGGGCCCCAAAATGAACATTGGCTAACATTAGGAGGACAGTGCCAAACCAAATGAAGATTTTTGTTCCCTTAATGACCACTTGTTGAGTGAGTCTGTGAAGTTGTGAATTTACAACCCAATCTTTGTCAGAAACCTGCCAGGACAGGGAGGAGTATGGGGAGAAAGGATATCTCCACAGGTTGCTAATGAGGATATGAGCCCAGGACCTGTTGAGGATGGTATTAGCAATCATCCACAACAAAGCCTGTGGTGCCCAGCAGCAAGGTTTACATAACAGCTACTCTGATCAGTATTTATAGCTGGAGTAGCCTACAGTGTAAGCAAACAGTTGGAAAAAGAAAAAAATGGCACTGGTTTCATTATGAGCTCGCTTTTAACAACTTTTTTTTTATATTACTAGCAAAAATCCACAAGGGCAGGGCACTGGAAATTGCTTTAAAAAGCAGGAGAGGGCTGTGGGTGAAAGCCTTTGCTGTAGGCCACAACATGCCACAAATAAATATACAAAGTAAATATAGTAACATTAGATGAATGATAAATAGAAACAATAATAGGTCAATTCAGGAAACTTCTTTCTGACACACAGTACAGTATATAGAGCCTATATGTGACCATTCTACTAATAGGCAACAAAAAACTACAAAGTTATTAATTGCAAAGTCATGCAATTACAAAAATCATAAACTTTTATCAAACAAAGTTAATTAAACTTTTTGACTTACCTTATTCATGAAGTTAGCTGCTTTCTCTTGTTGTTCTACACATAATGAAAGTTTGAAATGAGTGGAGACACTATTAAATTTTTTGTTCCCATAAAATCAATCTGCTAATGAATCTTTGATATACATTTTTTGGGACCATTTTTCAGAGAATGTAGATCATAACTTGAAAACCTTTTTTCAATCATTGTTAGTGGTTGGGTGAAGCCATTTATTGTTTTAATCATAATGACAACAGAAACTATCCAAATGACCCTGATCAAAAGTTGACATACCCTGGTGATGCACATAAGTGTCACAAACAGGTTTGAATGGCTACTAAAGGTAACCATCCTCACCTGTGATCTGTTTTCTTGTAATCTGTGTGTGTGTATAAAAGGTCAGTGAGTTTCTGGGCTCCTGACAGACACTTTCGTCCAGTGCTGCACTGACTTTTCTGCATTCTGAGTCATGGGGAAAGCAAAAAAATTGTCAGTGTCTGTGGGAAAAAAAGGTAATTGAACTGTATAAAACAGGAAAGAGATATAAAAAAATATCCAAAGAATTGAGAATGTCAATCAGCAGTGTTCAAAATGAAGAATTCTGTTGAAACCAAACCAAGCTCAGGTTTGGGATGCAAAGAAAACCCCACAAATAACATCAGCTGAAATACAGGACTGTCTGAAAAAAGGTGGTGTGGCTGGTTTAAGATGCACAATAAGGAGGCACTTGAATAAAAATGGGCTGCATCGTCGAGTTGCCAGAAGAAAGCCATTACTACACAAATGCCACAAAGCATCTCACTTACAATATCCCAAACAGCACAAGCCTCAAAACTTGTGGAACAAAGTCATTTGGAGTGATGAGACCAAAATGGAAATTTGTGGCCACAACCTTAAACATTACATTTTGAGAGGATTCAACAAGGCCTATGATGAAAGGTACACCATTCCTACTGTGAAATATGGAGGTGGATCACTGATGTGGGGATGTGTGAGCTACAAAGGAACAGGAAAAGATGAAAGCAGCATGTTATCATAAAATACTGAAGAAAAATTTGCACTCATCAGTCAGGAAGCTGTGCATGGGACGTACTTGGACGTTCCTACATGGCAACAATCTAAAGCAACCAAGTCAACCTGTCATTGGCTACATCAGCATAAAGTGAAGGTTCTGGACTGGCCATCTCAGTCTCCTGACCTCAATATCATTGAGCCTTTCTGGGGAGATCTCAAATGTGCAGTTCAGGCAAGTCAGCCCAAGAATTTACAGGAACTGGAGACTTTCTGAAAAGAAGAATGGGCAGCTTTACCATCTGAGAAAATAAAGAGCCTCATCCACAACTACTACAAAAGACTTCAAGCTGTCATTGATGTTTAAGGGGGGGCAATACAAGGTATCAAGAACTGGGGTATGTAAACTTATGACCAGGGTCAGGTTAGTTTCTGTTGTCATTATAATTTAAAAAGAGTAAACACAGTTGTAATGGTACCCAACCACTAACTATGAGTAAAAAAAAAGATTTTGTTATAATTCATATTCTCAGAAAAAAAAAAAGCCCAAAAAATCACATATTCTGCCAACTTATGAGCACAACTGTACAATAGAAAATATTGCTTAGAGGACTGATTGGATATAGTCGTAATGTGGTAAAACCTAATCCATGTGAATAGTGTCTTCTCACCTGTCTGATTCTGCTGCAACAGTGAAGAGTCACGTGTTTCTTCTTCTCCTTCTTGTCCCTCACTCTGTGGTCTGGTGTAACATTGTGGGTCATTCTCTGAGACCATGGCATCTATCTTCTCCAGCAGAAATAATATCTCTGCTTCATCTCTCATACTTTTTGTACAAGGGTGGTATCTTTTTTCATCAAAACCACTGATGGCTTTCAGATCTGTGAGTGCTCTGTCACATTGTTTATTTGACTCATGAGTCACAACTGTCATTAAATAACCCACAGCTCCTTTTCCAAAGGTTGCCTCCAGCCGCTGCACTCCTGATTTGTACTGGCTGACATGCAGACCATGTGGAAGCAGGAGAAGAAAGGCATGAACACCTTTGTTTGAAGGGAACTGGTCAGTGTTTTGGAGACCAAGTAAATTACTGACAGAGATGACCCGACCACACAGATCATACAAACTGGAGGAAAACAATTCATTCTTTTCTTTGTCAGGGTCCAGTAAGAGGTTTGAGCCAGTTTCAATAGCATCAGGGTCACCCAACAACACAAGTGTCAGCTCAGGCGTCACTGAAAAAAACATTGTAATATTACATTATATATACAATGTATAATATAAAAAAATGTTTAAGTAAAAGCATCTTGACTCCATTTTTGAGTTCACCTTGAAAACTGAACCAAATGCTTTTACTTAAATCTTTTTTTCAAGATGTCCTGGATGACTGAGGACCTTCACAGAAATGTATAATATATTACATTGTTATAATCAGGAGAAGACTTGGACAAATCTTAGATTTTACTTTAAAATAATGTTAGAGAAATAGCTCTCACATTCAGAGTTTTCTGATGTCAGACTTTCAAATGTTGGACCTGAATCTCCCAGTGTTTGTGATTCAAAACATTCTTCTTTAACAAAGTCCACTCAAGTACATTTTAATTGGCATTAGTTCTAAGCAAAAGTTGATGCCTAATCTTTTACTGAAACAACTTTAAAATACTACTGTTTATTGTTTTATTTCCTTCGTGTGATCTTCTATCTGTTGTCTTTGGTTGTTTTTCATTCTAAGTGGATAGATAGATACATATAAAGATGAAACATGATTTGGGAATATATATAGTAGCTGAACTAATTTTACCTCGACTTTAGCTTCACTTTCCTCTGACTCATCTACTGAAGGAATCCTTTTAAGTAATTGACAAAAGATTAGACTGAATTATACTTTAGTCAACAGCGGTAGAAAAGGATAAATTAAATACTATTCTTTACCTGTACCTTCGTCATCTGTGACAGAAGAAATAGCAGGCGTGTTTTCTTCTTCTTTTAATGTTGTTTGACCTTGGTTCTCTGGCTCCATCTTACATGTTACTCACAAAAGTAATTCTGTAGAAACAAATAAGCAAAATATTTGTTTTTAAAACACAACTGTGATCTCATGTCACAAAACAAGTTAATGAACCTTGAGATAACAACATGAGCCCAAAACCTGTTGATCTTTTGGGTCAACAGGTTTTGCCTCTCCAACTCCTCCCTTTGCGTGCGCAGTACATGGTATAAAGGCTGCTCCTTCCGGCTGCTCATTTTCTCCTTGGCTACTCTAGACTTCAGGCAAGCTAGAACTGGCCCTGCTGCTGGACTCTGGGCCCTGCGCCGTCATCTCCTTGTTATGCACATTAAGTTTTCTTTTTTTTTTCATTACATACACTCACCTTGCACCTACAAGACTGCTGTACACCACTGAGGCACACACTCACACCCCATTGTACTTAATCCGTAGTTGTGTTTTATATTTAATAAATATAGGTTTTAAGCACTTTAACTTGGCATGGTCTCCCTTTTTTGTTGTGACCCTGAGCCAGTTATGACATAGTGTAAACATTTAGGACACATTCTCTTAATCATATCATTTAAGTAGTAATATATATATAAAACAACAAGTGTGTAAAATGGTTTAGCAGAAAAGAAACAATTACCATTAACAACAGCCATCCACATTTTCTCTTGTTCTCAACAATCTCAACAAGATTTATTGCATTTTCTTATTGTTTTAATGCAGAGTATGACCGAGTCAGTAGTGGAATGTAACTAAGTAAAAATACTGTTACTGTACATAAGTACAAATGTTTTACTTTAAGTACGTTTAACTTTTAATCCACTACATTTTAAAGCAAACATCTGTACTTCCTTCTCCACTGTGACGTTTGTCTTTTGGGTCGTGTTTTCCCTCTGATCTAGTTCTTAAACAGCCAAATGCAGATGAACCTCACCTTAATAATAATTTAGTAAAATCTTTAGCCACCTCCTAAGTCATAGAGGATGCTCTGAACAGGCCAAAGCCCAGTTTGGTCCTCCCTGTGTGGAGCCATTTGGTAGAAATGTACAGATCCTTGCCATCCTACCATGCATCATTATGCAGCGCAATGCAAGCATTATTAAGCATTGTGTGAGGATCACAAAAACTTGTTCAATTTTGCTTTTGAGCACTGTCAAATTGTAAGGAACAAGATTAGATTGGATTAGATTAGATACTTTATTGATCCTGAGGAAAATTTTAAGTAGAAAGGAATAATGAAAAACTGGACAATCCTTTTAGGTACATATGAACTTTGTGCTTTTTTGACTGTCACTTTAGGAGAGCCTTTGCAGATGTCAGCGTCTGTTTGATCTACAACTATGCAGACTTATTGATTTAAAGAGAATTATTTGTTCTTATCCTAGCATTTAAAGTTTAGACCCACGCTCTTCTGTTTGTGGTCAGTAGCAGGAGAACATAAAGTAAGTCACCAAAAAAACAAACACCTGAGCCTTTAACAATTCTCACATCAGGAGTCACACTGCCCTTTTCAAGGTAACGACTATGAGACCAGAACAGCCTGAGCCCATCAGATTTAGTTTCAGTTTAAACCCCTCCTTCTAGAGATAAAAACTCAGCTCTCTTACCAGTTGAACTCAGAATTGAAAAAGCTCTTGAATTAAAAATTATTTCAGTCATTAACCTGTATTTTACTTTCAGTTTTTGTTACAGAAGAGTTCGACTTGTTTTCTGACTCCTCTGCCTCTATTTTTTGGTCTCGATGCTCTGGCTCCATCTTGACTAATGCTGAACAGAACAGAAGACAGAGGTATAAAGAAAATGGAACCGAAAAAAAAGCTACATAAAGTAATAGATTTACACACGTGGACAAAATTGTTGGTACCCTTCGGTCAATGAAAGAAAAACTCACAATGGTCACAAAAAAAACTTTATTCTGACAAAAGTAATAATAAATTAAAGCCATAGCGGCGATAAAGGCCCTCGCCTCTCTTGAGACCATGGGGACACATGCACTCGGAGGAGTGCATTTCGTGCTTTAAAGCGTAAACTTCACGGTAAAAGGATTCTGAGGAGTTTTCTAAGACTCTAGCCGTGGCTCTGGAGGGGCCTCCTCTAAAGGCAGGATCCTGGCAATTGGGAAATGGCATTTATTTCCCAATAGTTGCCTCTTCACAGACTCATTACGACCACAGCCACAAATGTATCAAAAAACAAATTGATAACTTTTTTTTGCACACGTGTCTAGATGATACTCACCAAATTTGGAGCTGTTTAGATGAAAAGCCTTTAGACAGAAGGGGTGCGATTTAGGTGGTCACGCATTCCACCCAACATAGTAGATTTTCTGTTGAGTTTACGGTATGGCTGTAATAAACTTTTCTGTTTGCCCTGAGGTGTCCTATGGATGTACCAAGTTTTGTATTCCTACATTGGAAAAATTTACTTTCATTTTCCATAGAACAAATGTATTTTGACTTTTCTAGGGTCGCCACTGAGTCATTTTTCGTATTTTTTTGGGGACTTCAAATACATAAATTTTTGCTGGGCTTGAAGTCTGGGACCAATAAAAATGACTTTTAGTTGCACGTTTACTGGGTCAAATTTAAGATCATTTTGCAAAAATTTTTTTATAAAAAATATATACCAAATTATAATAAAAAAATATAACTCGAGCAAAAAAGTCTAGAAAAACGCTTGTCTATTTTACATACATATGTTTAGCTCATTTTGCCCAAGTTTGGTGTCTGTGGAATGAAGCAGCTATTGTCTGTGTTCTTTTAAAAAAGAGGTGTATTTTAAGTCGGTTCACATTTTCAATTCAAAATGGCCGCCTTCCCGTGTGTGATAGGGTGTGGTCCCCATTGGCTTTTTTGTTCATAAGCCCATGGTGGATGTGTGTACCAAGTTTCATTTGCCTACGACAAACTAAAATTTCACTTCCCATTGACTTTTTCACATTTTTGGGGCGTTGCTATGGCAACACATTTATAGATAGGGGTGGTTGTCATTGGCTTTTATGCTCGTCATGACATAAGAGATGTGTGTACTAAATTTCATGTCTCTATGACAAACTACATTCTTGGGTCCCATTATAAGTTTGTAGGGGGCGCTGGAGAGCCATTTCTAAAGATAACCCTTTTATTTACACATTTTTTGTTCAGGTCATGAATGTGCACAAACCCCTTTTGGGTCCGACTTGATCCGAGAAGGCGTTTGAGAGTTAGAGACATTTTATTTTTTACAAAAATGGCCACCTCGTTACAGGCTTGCCACACCCATACCCGATAAGATATCAACAACAAAGTCACAATTTTGGTTGGCACACGTGTCTAGATGATACTCACCAAATTTGGGGCCATTTAGATTAAAACACAATGATTTGCATCTTTCTGCGCAAAGTGCGATTTTAGTGGCGCGCGTTTCACCCCACATGGTGGACTTCCTGTTAAGTTTAGGGTGTGACTGTCATTGACTTTTCTGTTTGCCCTGGGGTGTCCTATGGATATACCAAGTTTCATTTTTCTACGTTGGAAAAAAGTTACTTTCACTTTCCATAGGCCCAATGTATTTTGATTTTGTAGGGGTCGCCACTGAGTCATTTTTCGTATTTTTTTTTCGGCAACTTCAAATACATAAATTTTTCGCCGAGCTTGAAGTCTGGGACCAATAAAAATGACTTTTCATGCATGTTCACTGGGTCAAATTTAGGATCATTGGGTCGGAAGAAAAAAAAATAAATAAAAATTAAAGCCGCAAGCGGCGATAAAGGCCCTCGCCTCCCTTGAGACCGCGGGGACACATGCACTCGGAGGATCGCATTTCGTGCTTTAAAGCGTAAACTTCACGGTAATGTCAAATAACCGGGCCTGTGCTACTACCGGGGCCTGCTACACCACCTTGTAATTTAGAGTTAAAGGTCTCCACAATCCCTGGTTTTCCTTGGAGCTGTCTAAACCTTTGAAAATAATAGATTATGCTTGGGCTAAGGCGAGAAAAACAAAGTACTGTTTTTTTAAAAGAAAGGTGTATTCTAAGAAGATTCTCACATTCAATTCAAAATGGCCGCCTTCCCGTGTATGATAGGGTGTGGTCACAATTGGCTTTTTTGTTCATAAGCCCATAATGGATGTGTGTACCAAGTTTCATTTGCTTACGACAAACTAAAATTTTCACTTCCTATTGACTTTGTCCACATATTTGGGGCGTTGCTATGGCAACACATTTATAGATAGGGTGTGGTCACCATTGGCTTTTTGTTCATAAGCCCATACCGGATGTGTGTACCAAGTTTCATTTGCTTATGATAAACTAAAATTTTCACTTCCCATTGACTTTGTCCACATATTTGGGGCGTTATGGCAACACATTTATAGATAGGGGGTGGTTGTCATTGGCTTTTATGTTCGTCATGACATAAGAGATGTGTGTATCAAATTTGAAGTCTCTATGACAAACTAAATTCTAAGCTCCCATTATAAGTTTGTAGGGGCGCTGGAGAGCCATTTCTAAAGATAACCCTTTTATTTACATATTTTTGTGTTCAGGTCATGAATGTGCACAAACGCCTTTTTGGGTCCGACTTGATCCGAGAAGGCGTTTAGAGTTAAGAGACATTTTATTTTCACAAAAATGGCCACCTCGTTACAGGCTTGCCACACCCATACCCGATAAGATATCTACAACAAAGTTATAACTTTGGTTGACACACGTGTCTAAATGATACTCACCAAATTTGGGGCCATTTAGATTAAAACACAATGATTTGCATCTTTCTGCAAGTGCGAATTTAGTGGCCGCGCCTTTCACCCCACATGGCGGACTTCCTGTTAAGTTTAGGGTGTGACTGTCATTGACTTTTCTGTTTGCCCTGAGGTGTCCTATGGATATACCAAGTTTCATTTTTCTACGTTGGAAAAAGTTACTTTCACTTTCCATAGGCCCAATGTATTTTGACTTTTCTAGGGGCCGCCACTGAGTCATTTTTCGTATTTTTTTTTTCGGGGACTTCAAATACATACATTTTTTGCCGGGCTTGAAGTCTGGGACCAATAAAAGTGACTTTTAGTTGTTCGTTTACTGGGTTAAATTGAGGATCATTTTGCAGAAAAATTATAATAAAAAAATATATACCGAATTATAATAAAAAAAAATATAACTCGAGCAAAAAAGTCTAGAAAAACACTTGTCTCTTTTACATACATGTGTTTAGCTCATTTTGCCCAAGTTTGGTGTCTGTGGAATGAAGCAGCTTTTTCTGTGTACTTTTAAAAAAGAGGTGTATTTTAAGTCGGTTCACATTTTCAATTCAAAATGGCCGCCTTCCTGTGTGTGATAGGGTGTGGTCCCCATTGGCTTTTTGTTCATAAGCCCATGGTGGATGTGTGTACCAAGTTTTATTTGCCTACAATAAACTAAAAATTTCACTTCCCATTGACTTTTTCACATTTTTGGGGCGTTGCTATGGCAACACATTTATAGATAGGGGTGGTTGTCATTGGCTTTTATGCTCGTCATGACATAAGAGATGTGTGTACCAAATTTTATGTCTCTATGACAAACTAAATTCTTGGGTCCATTATAAGTTTGTAGGGGGCTGGAGAGCCATTTCTAAAGATAACCCTTTTATTTACATATTTTTTGTTCAGGTCATGAATGTGCACAAACGCCTTTTGGGTCCAACTCGATCCGAGAAGGCGTTTGAGAGTTAAGAGGCGTTTTATTTTCACAAAATGGCCACCTCGTTACAGGCTTGCCACACCCATACCGATAAGATATCAAAAACAAAGTCACAACTTTGGTTGGCACACGTGTCTAGATGATACTCACCAAATTTGGGGCCATTTAGATTAAAACACAATGATTTGCATCTTTCTGCGCCAAAGTGCGATTTTAGTGGCGCGTTTCACCCACATGGTGGACTTCCTGTTAAGTTTAGGGTGTGACTGTCATTGACTTTTCTGTTTGCCCTGGGGTGTCCTATGGATATACCAAGTTTCATTTTTCTACGTTGGAAAAAGTTACTTTCACTTTCCATAGGCCCAATGTATTTTGATTTTGTAGGGTCGCCACTGAGTCATTTTTCGTATTTTTTTCGGCAACTTCAAATACATAAATTTTTGAGCTTGAAGTCTGGGACCAATAAAAATGACTTTTCATGCATGTTCACTGGGTCAAATTTAGGATCATTGGGTCGGAAGAAAAAATAAATAAAATTAAAGCATAGCGGCGATAAAGGCCTCGCCTCCTTGAGACCGCGGGACACATGCACTCGGAGGATCGCATTTCGTGCTTTAAAGCGTAAACTTCACGGTAATGTCAAATAACCGGGCCTGTGCTACTACCGGGGCCTGCTACACCACCTTGTAATTTAGAGTTAAAGGTCTCCACAATCCCTGGTTTTCCTTGGAGCTGTCTAAACCTTTGAAAATAATAGATTATGCTTGGGCTAAGGCGAGAAAAACAAAGTACTGTTTTTTTAAAAGAAAGGTGTATTCTAAGAAGATTCTCACATTCAATTCAAAATGGCCGCCTTCCCGTGTATGATAGGGTGTGGTCACAATTGGCTTTTTTGTTCATAAGCCCATAATGGATGTGTGTACCAAGTTTCATTTGCTTGACAAACTAAAATTTTCACTTCCTATTGACTTTGTCCACATATTTGGGGCGTTGCTATGGCAACACATTTATAGATAGGGTGTGGTCACCATTGGCTTTTTTGTTCATAAGCCCATACCGGATGTGTGTACCAAGTTTCATTTGCTTATGATAAACTAAAATTTTCACTTCCCATTGACTTTGTCCACATATTTGGGGCGTTGCTATGGCAACACATTTATAGATAGGGGGTGGTTGTCATTGGCTTTTATGTTCGTCATGACATAAGAGATGTGTGTATCAAATTTGAAGTCTCTATGACAAACTAAATTCTAAGCTCCCATTATAAGTTTGTAGGGGGCGCTGGAGAGCCATTTCTAAAGATAACCCTTTTATTTACATATTTTTGTGTTCAGGTCATGAATGTGCACAAACGCCTTTTGGGTCCGACTTGATCCGAGAAGGCGTTTTAGAGTTAAGAGACATTTTATTTTCACAAAAATGGCCACCTCGTTACAGGCTTGCCACACCCATACCCGATAAGATATCTACAACAAAGTTATAACTTTGGTTGACACACGTGTCTAAATGATACTCACCAAATTTGGGGCCATTTAGATTAAAACACAATGATTTGCATCTTTCTGCGCAAAAGTGCGAATTTAGTGGCCGCGCCTTTCACCCCACATGGCGGACTTCCTGTTAAGTTTAGGGTGTGACTGTCATTGACTTTTCTGTTTGCCCTGAGGTGTCCTATGGATATACCAAGTTTCATTTTTCTACGTTGGAAAAAAGTTACTTTCACTTTCCATAGGCCCAATGTATTTTGACTTTTCTAGGGCCGCCACTGAGTCATTTTTCGTATTTTTTTCGGGACTTCAAATACATACATTTTTGCCGGGCTTGAAGTCTGGGACCAATAAAAGTGACTTTTAGTTGTTCGTTTACTGGGTTAAATTGAGGATCATTTTGCAGAAAAATTATAATAAAAAATATATACGAATTATAATAAAAATATATAACTCGAGCAAAAAGTCTAGAAAAACACTTGTCTCTTTTACATACATGTGTTTAGCTCATTTTGCCCAAGTTTGGTGTCTGTGGAATGAAGCAGCTTTTTCTGTGTACTTTTAAAAAGAGGTGTATTTTAAGTCGGTTCACATTTTCAATTCAAAATGGCCGCCTTCCTGTGTGTGATAGGGTGTGGTCCCCATTGGCTTTTTGTTCATAAGCCCATGGTGGATGTGTGTACCAAGTTTTATTTGCCTACAACAAACTAAAAATTTCACTTCCCATTGACTTTTTCACATTTTTGGGGCGTTGCTATGGCAACACATTTATAGATAGGGGTGGTTGTCATTGGCTTTTATGCTCGTCATGACATAAGAGATGTGTGTACCAAATTTTATGTCTCTATGACAAACTAAATTCTTGGGTCCATTATAAGTTTGTAGGGGCGCTGGAGCCATTTCTAAAGATAACCCTTTTATTTACATATTTTTTGTTCAGGTCATGAATGTGCACAAACGCCTTTTTGGGTCCAACTCGATCCGAGAAGGCGTTTGAGAGTTAAGAGCGTTTATTTTCACAAAAATGGCCACCTCGTTACAGGCTTGCCACACCCATACCCGATAAGATATCAAAACAAAGTCACAACTTTGGTTGGCACACGTGTCTAGATGATACTCACCAAATTTGGGGCCATTTAGATTAAAACACAATGATTTGCATCTTTCTGCGCAGAAGTGCGATTTTAGTGGCAGCGCGTTTCACCCCACATGGTGGACTTCCTGTTAAGTTTAGGGTGTGACTGTCATTGACTTTTCTGTTTGCCCTGGGGTGTCCTATGGATATACCAAGTTTCATTTTTCTACGTTGGAAAAAAGTTACTTTCACTTTCCATAGGCCCAATGTATTTTGATTTTGTAGGGGTCGCCACTGAGTCATTTTTCGTATTTTTTTTTCGGCAACTTCAAATACATAAATTTTTCGCCGAGCTTGAAGTCTGGGACCAATAAAAATGACTTTTCATGCATGTTCACTGGGTCAAATTTAGGATCATTGGGTCGGAAGAAAAATAAAAAAAAAAAAAAAAAAAAAAAAAAAAAAAAATCCGAGCAAAAACAATAGGCCCTCCCGGTCATCACCGGCTCGGGCCTAATTAAAGCCGCAAGCGGCGATAAAGGCCCTCGCCTCTCTTGAGACCGCGGGGACACATGCACTCGGAGGAGTGCATTTCGTGCTTTAAAGCGTAAACTTCAGGGTAAAAGGATTCTGAGGAGTTTTCTAAGACTCTAGCCGTGGCTCTGGAGGGGCCTCCTCTAAAGGAAGGATCCTGGCAATTGGGAAATGTCATTTATTTCCCAATAGTTGCCTCTTCACAGACTCATTACGACCACAGCCACAAATGTATCAAAAAACAAATTGATAACTTTTTTTTGCACACGTGTCTAGATGATACTCACCAAATTTGGAGCTGTTTACAAGGGGTGCGATTTAGGTGGTCACGCATTCCACCCAACATAGTTATAGTTGAGTTTACGGTATGGCTGTAATAAACTTTTCTGTTTGCCCTGAGGTGTCCTATGGATGTACCAAGTTTTGTATTTCTACATTGGAAAAATTTGGTGTTTTTTAAGTCGGTTCACATTTTCAATTCAAAATGGCCGCCTTCCCGTGTGTGATAGGTGTGGTCCCCATTGGCTTTTTGTTCATAAGCCCATACTGGATGTGTGTACCAAGTTTCATTTGCCTACGACAAACTAATATTTTCACTTCCCATTGACTTTTTCCACATATTTGGGATGTTGCTATGGCAACACATTTATAGATAGGGGGTGGTTGTCATTGGCTTTTATGCTCGTCATGACATAAGAGATGTGTGTACCAAATTTTATGTCTCTATGACAAACTAAATTCTTGGGTCCCATTATAAGTTTGTAGGGGGCGCTGGAGAGCCATTTCTAAAGATAACCCTTTTTTTACATATCTTTGTGTTCAGGTCATGAATGTGCACAAAGCGCCTTTTTGGGTCCAACTCGATCCGAGAAGGCGTTTGAGAGATAATAAAAATGGCCACCTCGTTACAGGCTTGCCACACCCATACCCGATAAGATATCATAAACAAAGTCACAACTTTGGTTGGCACACATGTCTAGATGATACTCACCAAATTTGGGGCCATTTAGATTAAAACACAATGATTTGCATCTTTTTTTGCATAGGTGCGATTTTAGTGGCCATAAGTTTCACCCCACATGGCGGACTTCCTGTTGAGTTTAGAGTGTGGCTGTCATTGACTTTTCTGTTTGCCCTGAGGTGTCCTATGGATGTATCAAGTTTCATTTTTCTACATTGGAATAAAGTTACTTTCACTTTCCATAGGCCCGATGTATTTTGACTTTTCTAGGGGTCGCCACTGAGTCATTTTTCGTTTTTTTGGGGACTTCAAATACATAAATTTTTCGCTGGGCTTGAAATCTGGGACCAATAAAAATGACTTTTAGTTGTACATTTACTGGGTTAAATTGAGGATCATTTTGCAGAAAAAATATGATAAAAAAATATACCGAATTATAATAAAAAAAAATATAACTCGAGCAAAAAAGTCTAGAAAAACGCTTGTCTATTTTACATACACGTGTTTAGCTCATTTTGCCCAAGTTTGGTGTCTGTGGAATGAAGCAGCTATTGTCTGTGTACTTTTAAAAAAGAGGTGTATTTTAAGTCGGTTCACATTTTCAATTCAAAATGGCCGCCTTCCCGTGTGTGATAGGGTGTGGTCCCCATTGGCTTTTTTGTTCATAAGCCCATACTGGATGTATGTACCAAGTTTCATTTGCCTACGACAAACTAATATTTTCACTTCCCATTGACTTTTTCCACATATTTGGGATGTTGCTATGGCAACACATTTATAGATAGAGGGTGGTTGTCATTGGCTTTTATGCTCGTCATGACATAAGAGATGTGTGTACCAAATTTTATGTCTCTATGACAAACTAAATTCTTGGGTCCCATTATAAGTTTGTAGGGGGCGCTGGAGAGCCATTTCTAAAGATAACCCTTTTATTTACATATTTTTGTGTTCAGGTCATGAATGTGCACAAACGCCTATTTGGGTCCAACTCGATCCGAGAAGGCGTTTGAGAGTTAAGAGACGTTATATTTTCACAAAAATGGCCACCTCGTTACAGGCTTGCCACACCCATACCCGATAAGATATCAACAACAAAGTCACAACTTTGGTTGGCACATGTGTCTAGATGATACTCACCAAATTTGGGGCCATTTAGATTAAAACACAATGATTTGCATCTTTCTGCGAAGTGCGATTTTAGTGGCGCGCGTTTCACCCCACATGGCGGACTTCCTGTTGAGTTTAGGGTGTGACTGTCATTGACTTTTCTGTTTGCCTGAGGTATCCTATGGATGTACCAAGTTTCATTTTTCTACGTTGGAAAAAAGTTACTTTCACTTTCCATAGGCCCAATGTATTTTGATTTTGTAGGGGTCGCCACTGAGTCATTTCTCGTATTTTTTTTTTCGGCGACTTCAAAAACATACCATTTTCGCCGAGCTTGAAGTCTGGGACCAATAAAAATGACTTTTCGTGCATGTTCACTGGGTCAAATTTAGGATCATTTGGTCACAATAAAAATAAAAAAAAAAAAAAAAATCCGAGCAAAAACAATAGGCCCTCCCGGCCATCACCGGCTCGGGCCTAAAAATTAAAAAAATCCGAGCAAAAACAATAGGCCCTCCTGGTCATCACCGGCTCGGGCCTAATAAAAATTCTATGAATGTTAACCAATGAAAGTCAGACATTGCTTTTTAACCATGCTTCAACAGAATTATTAAAAAAAAAATAAACTCATGGAACAGGCCTGGACAAAATTGTTGGTAGCCCTAACTTAATATTTTGTTGCACAACCTTTTGAGGCTATCACTGCAATCAGACGATTCCTGTAACTGTCAATGAGACTTCTGCACCTCTCAGCAGGTATTTTGGCCCACTCCTCATGAGCAAACTGCTCCAGTTGTTTCCGGTTTGAAGGGTGTCTTTTCCAGACGGCATGTTTCAGCTCCTTCCAAAGATGCTCAATAGGATTGAGGTCAGGGCTCATAGAAGGCCACTTTAGAATAGTCCAATGTTTTCCTCTTAACCATTCTTGGGTGTTTTTAGCTGTGTGTTTTGGGTCATTGTCCTGTTGCAAGACCCATGACCTGCGACTGAGACCAAGCGGCCTGACACTGGCCAGCACATTTCTCTCTAGAATCCTTGATAGTCTTCAGATTTCATTGTACTCTGCACAGATTCAAGACACCCTGTGCCAGATGCAGCAAAGCAGCCCCAGAACATAACAGAGCCTCCTCCATGTTTGACAGTAGGGACAGTGTTCTTTTCTTGATATGCTTCATTTTTCCGTCTGTGAACATAGAGCTGATGTGCCTTGGCAAAAAGTTCCATTTTTGTCTCATCTGTCCATAGGACATTCTCCCAGAAGGTTTGTGGCTTGTCAACATGTAGTTTGGCATATTCCAGTCTAGCTTTGTTATGATTTGTTTTCAACAATGGTGTCCTCCTTGGTCGTCTCCCATGTAGTCCACTTTGGCTCAAACAACGACGGATGGTGCGATCTGACACTGATGTTCCTTGAGCATGGAGTTCACCTTGGATCTCTTTAGAAGTCTTTCTGGGCTCTTTTGTTACCATTCGGATTATCCGTCTCTTTCATTTGTCATCAATTTTCCTCCTGCGGCCACGTCCAGGGAGGTTGGCTACAGTCCCATGGATCTTAAATTTCTGAATAATATGTGCAACTGTAGTCACAGGAACATCTAGCTGCTTGGAGATGGTCTTATAGCCTTTACCTTTATCATGCTTGTCTATAATTTTATTTCTATTCTCCTGCGACACCTCTTTCCTTCGCTTCCTCCGGTCCATGTTGAGTGTGGTACACACCATGTCACCAGACAACACAGTGACTACCTGAAGCCCTATAAATAGGCCATCTGACTGATTACAAGATTGTACACACCTGTGATGCTAATTAGTGCACACACCTTGAATTAAAATGTCCATTTGGTCACATTATTTACAGTCTTTTCTAGGGGTACCATCAATTTTGTCCAGGCCTGTTCCACGAGTTTAATTTTTTAAATAATTCTGTTGAAGCATGGTTGAAAAGCAATGTCTGTCTTTCATTGGTTAACATTCATAGAATTTTTATTTATTATTACTTTTGTCAGAATGAAGTTTTTTCTGTGACCATTGTGAGTTTTTCTTTCATTGACCGAAGGGTACCAACATTTTTGTCCACGTGTGTATATTTAAGATCTCAAGATGATTAAGAAGAAATGCAACAATTACTTCCTTAACTTTATTGGGACCAGAGACCTCTCCAGACCCATGTGACTAGAGGGAAAAGTGAAAGCACAGAACCATCTGAGACATGCAAGAGACAGTAAAGTAAAGAATATGCTCCTGGTTCTGAGAGAAATATGTAACTAAAATCTATAAGGGACATTTGGTTATAATAACCCTCTCATTCAAACCTTGTTTAGTAAACCCTCATGCTTATGATTAAACAGGTCAGTAAACAGTAAAACAAGGTTAAATCTATTTTTAATTTATGTAACAACACTAACTTACTGTATGTATGTGTATTCATTATAAAAAAAACAGTATATTTGTATCTAAGCATGCAATTAATCAAGCTTGTTTTTTGTTTTGAAGTAGCCAACCAGTGCTAGCAAAGTAAATAACATTAGATAAACCTTCTTAGTAAAATCAACTCCAATTTCAAACAGAATCTTACATGCTGACATATAACAGTTGAAAAACAGGGCGACTTTATGCAACACTGTATATTTCTTTCTGTTTTCTCTAAATATGAGTCAGTTCAGAGGGAATTTGTTCTACACATGTTGGTACTACTAATTCTGTCTATTCAGTGTTCAGTTCAGTACTGCTAAAGACTTATTGTTTGTGTTGTCACAGATTCCCATAAGGTAATATTTGCACTCCAACTTTGTCTCTGAGTTCTTGTTCTGTTGTGTCCTGTCGTACGTCTTTTTTGGAAAAACAAACAAATAATGGTACTCATGCGTACTCAAATATACTTGACAGTTGTTCAACATGTATTTATTTGTTTGCATTCAATTTTAAATGTACAATTTCAGAATGAACCCAACTATGTTGCTTTTTTATGTTTTTGGACAGAATGATTGTTGTGATGGTTCCCCATACTTAGGCTGTTACTATTGACTTATAAACAACAGGCTGAGACTTGCCCATTGCTTTTATTATAACTCCACAACCTGTTGAGAGTATACTTCATTTCTCTACGGTGGCTCACTAGTCCAAAATACATAACATCTCTTCCCTTCTTACATAAGATGTCAACTCATGTTGATACCTCAACTTACCTAGTTGGGATGTCAACTTACTAGTGTTAATTTGCCAATTAACACTAGCAAGTGACATTATAACACGTGTAAAAACAAATGTTTGTATTTTTATCAGTGAAAAAAAGGTTAGGAAAAGCATCTTGGACTCGGTTTTCAAGGACGTTTCGTCTCTAATTCCAAGAGACTTTATCAAATCTGAGATCAATTGGTAGGAGAGATGAGCTGATATCTCTAGAGGGAGGAGTTTCCCCTGAAACCAAACCTGATGGACCAGGCTGTTCTGGTCTACTTGTTGGCTCTGAAAGGTAAATGTGACTCCTGATGTGAGAGTCGTTAAGGCTCAGGAGAGTCGATAGTGACACTGCGCCATTAAGATGCAAAGGGGTTAGTGCCACTGCTTCATTCAGGTGCAGATACGTTAGTGATACTGCTCCATTCAGGTGCTGTGTTTGTTGTTCTAGGGTGCAGCTCTTTTATTTTAGGTTTCAAAACACTGTTATAAATACTAGGCAACATGAATCTGAGGCCACCTCCTCTGTTCAAAGAAGGCTTTTCCATTTTCACAAAAGTGGCTTCCTTCACCCCTCTCTCAAACCATCTGGCCTCTCTGGACAAAATTGGAACATTGCTGTCCTCTAAGGAATGTCCTTTCTCTTTGAGGTGGAGGTGGACTGCAGACTCAGGTCCTCCAGGATTGGCTCTTCTGTGCTGATTCTTGTGAAGCTGTTTTGTTTCACCGACATAACTGTCACTGCACTCTTCACTGAACTGCATAAACTACATTACTCTGTTTGTGCGAGGGGATCTTGACGCAGCGTGTTCCCTGGTTTAAAGTGGACTTCTTCACCTTGAAAACTGAATCCAGATGCTGTTACTTTAACCTTTTTTCCATGTAGTAGAAACTTAGCTCTGGAGACCCGGAGCCATCTTTTGTACCAGGCTGTAAACATAATTTTTACACTTATAAAGCGCAGAAGAGACAGCAGAGGAAAAGCTCGAGGAGGTGAGCATACGCAGGTTGCGTTAGAAAGTGACCAGCAGTAAAACATTTGCAGTGTCTGGTGAAGTTAGGTCAAGGTCAAGAGTTACGAAGAATTTATCAGACATGTGCAGTGAGGTGACCTCAGTGTGATGAGTGGAGCAGTACTTTATGTAGATAAGATCTAGTTGGTTATGTCACGGCCCCTCCTCTGCCTGGCAGGGGCGGTTCCTCCTGTTGGCAGAGGAGGGTCGTGAGTAATTGGAGCCACCTGGGCTCAGGTATTTAAGCCACCAGCTACTGGGCTGTGTCTCTCTCTCAGCTACACCAGGGGCCTGTTTCAGAAAGGAGGTTAAGTGAAAACTCTGAGTATGTTAACCCTGAAATGAGGGAAACTCTGGGTTTTCCGTTTCAGAATGGGAGGTAAATCAACCCCAAGAAAGCAAAGTAAGTCAAGCCCGTTTCTGAAAGAGAGGTAACTTATACTCAGAGTCAGTTACCATGGTAACTTACTCTGTGAACCTAACCTGGTCGGGAGCAGGTTTTCTTCAGTAAACCCAGAGTTTATTTCGGTGTCCTCCCTTTTAAAGAGGAAGTGGTATTTAAACACCTCATTCATTCTTTCGATACATTCATTCATTGCACATTTCAGTCACGCAGAGCGGATCAAATTAAAGTGAATGAAATGGCATGTCCTTTTATGGACGATCCTGTGGATGAAGAGGCTGCATTAATCCGTAGGGAGTTACATTTACGTCGGAGAGGATTTTGAGGCCCAGAGTGGATTTTTGTCATATCCATATTCATTTTTATTTGAGCGGTACCGTTTTTCTTTACAGTCAATAAGATACATCCATAATCTCATCCATCCTTACATCAGAAATATCAGCCATCGCGCCGTGCTCTTACATCCGAGCAGATGCTTTTGCGTTGCATTACGTTTCTTTGCAAATGGTAGTTTTCTGTATAACATCGGGGATGCAGAACATATTAGTAAGGCTACTGTTTGCAGAGTTGTAAGGAAAGTGTGCCTCGCTCTTAAGCACTTTTTGAGAATTTTTGTGTTGTTTCCTGGGCACAAACCTGTCAGAGCCATCAAAGAGGAGTTTCACAGGATTGCAGGTCAGTGATGTATAAATCGGTTTAAATGAGCTAACCTGATAAATGATTAAGAGCATCTTGCTGCAACCCCTGGAAGTAAACTAATAATTAGAATTCCTTTTAGGATTTCGAATGTGGTTGGATGCATTGATGGCACACACATTCCCATCATTGCACCTTCCGAAAATGAAGCTGACTATGTCAACAGGAGGTCCATCCACAGTATTAATGTGCAGGTACACTGACAGCCTACTATTTCTAATGGTGAAAGACTACATCACAATACTATAACATGTCTCATTCTTTGCACTGTCAAGATCATATGTGATGCTGCACATCTCATTACAAATGTGGAGGCCAAGTGGCCCGGTTCTGTTCATGACTCACGAATGTATCGTGAGTCAACCCTGAGCAACAGACTGGAAAGGGGTAAGTAAATGCACGTATTTCAATGTATGCATTACACACTTACAGGGAACTTCTATGCAGCTCTAAAGCAATGTGAACTTTCTTACAGAAGAGATTGATGGCTTTCTGCTGGGAGATAGGGGTTACCCATGCCAGCAAAACTAGTTACCCTTACCCAGAACCTGAACCAGGCCCCAGCGCGCTTCAATGTGGCACACTGCAGGCGAGCCGGGTGGAGATGACCATAGCCCTGTTGAAAGCACGTTTCCAGTGTCTACGTCACCTCAGGGTAACCCCTGAAAGGGCCTGCGACATTATTGTGGCATGTGTTGTTCTCCATAATATTGCAATAATTAGAGGAGCAACACCCTGCCCTAAATACAAGACCCAGAGGAAGACCCCATCAACCCGGCAGATTTCCAGAATGGAAGGGCAGTCCGGGATATGATATGCCGCAATGTCTTCTCAGATTAATACACATTATATCCACCACCACCACAACCAACCACAAAATAAAATAAAAATGAATAAACACAAAATCACAGCAATTTATATGGTGTTCTTTATTTCCTACACATTCAAAAAAGAAAAGAAAAAGTTTTTAATATATTTCCAATACTTTTCACCTGAATTCACCTGTGACCATGCACTCACCTCTAGCTTTAGTTTCAGAATCTCGATTTTTGGATCTGGCGGTCCAAGTAAACAAGTTCTTTGCTGTTTCTTTCTATTTTTTTTATAAGAAGTCTATATAACTCCTTAACTGGCAGCTGAAAATACAGTACATTACAGTTACATCATGTAGTTCTAAAATTCTACAGAATTAAACTGTCGCATTTACTGAAAATCACTGAACTGTGTTCATCTGTGCACCAGAAGTTGATGGACCGTCCTCCTGCTGTTCCTCCACACTCTGGGGTGAGAGATAAGAATGTCCGTTTATACTTGGATATAAACTTAGATTGTATAGGCTACTCCACATAAAAAGGTGAAGAAATGTGAATGTGTAGATTGTTTGATAGACACATAATATTAACATTACCTCTGTAGGCCTCTCTGTGGCAGCAGAAACGGTTTCTTCATCCCCATCATCCTGTGAAGATGAGCGTTTGAGTACACTTTATAATACTATTTGTCATAATTTGTGTTGTATTGAGTCGGCTACTTACAACTGCCTGGGGTTCTGTTGGGACAGGAGGCTCCAAAAGACAGATTTTACCATCAGAATCTATTGGGACCAACGAAAAACCCATCCCAAAGTAAAATAAATGGAAAGATCACAAATAGCCTATAAAAAAACACATAGGTAGACCTCATACATTTTATGAAGGCACTTGAATCTTCAGGAGTGACTGTCTCTGATGAAGTCCCTCCAGGAATTCCCTCAGCCATTGGCCTTCCAGCATTCAGGCTCAGGGCCATCTCCTCTGCATTTGTCAGAGGTGGTGGTGCAGGTCCTCTCCCCGTTTTGCGAGCCTCTGCCTTGTTTCTGTTGGCTGTCAATTGAGAATGAACATTTAGACATATGTCAAAAATGCTGCTGCACTGCTAGACACTGGATGCTATTCAGTTATTTAATATGTCAAATGTTAGTAAAGTCAGGTAGACTACAACCATGATATGCTCAAGCCTTACCTGATTGAATTACGTTTTATATTTCATTTTCAGCTGCTGCCATGTTCTTTTAACACCTGCAGGATTGCACCTACATGAAAATTAAAATAAGGTTGAATTAATGTAATAATTACTATCTCTATAAAGTATTGGTCTACTTGTTACTAATTACTTTCTAAATCCCATATCAACATCAACCACTTGAACAATACAAGGAGAGACAAGAAACTGCACTTTTAATGCTTTCAAATAAACATACAATTGCATGAATTAATCTTGAAAAAATATATCTTTTAAAATTTGATGTTAAATCCACTATTATTTTATACAGAATTGCTTTATAGTCTATGCAGCATTTAATGCAATTACATCAAATTTTACTTTAAATTACGGAGTAATCCCTTTAATTATATTACAGAACTGTAACTAAAAACTTTAGTTAACTTTAGTTAGTTAGAACTAAAAAGTTTTTTAGATTACTTAGTAATTAATTACACACAACACTGTATAACAGTAATTCAAATGTAAACTTACGCATTGACTCGAGCAGCTATTTTCTCCCACGCTAACTCTCTGTCCTTATGCTGCAGCCGTGTTGCTTTTTTAAAAATATATGTTCGTACTCTCCATATGCTTGCATAAGCACATCCAGTTCTGCTGGTGAAAAATATGAAGACCTCTTTTTGTCTGGCGCGCCGCCATGGTGACTCATAATATCTGCGCTCCATTGATAATGGCTTTTATAGTTGTGGTGCAGCTTAACTCAGAGTCAATCAACTTAGAGTTGATTGAACTAACCAATTTCAGCTGATCTGTAACCGAAAACTCAGAGTTTCCCATCTCAAGGTAAGTCAACTCAGAGTTCAAGTTTTAACTCAGAGTTGGTTGAACCTCCTTATTGAAACAGGCCCCAGGTATGGTTTGGTTAGTTATGTTGTGTTGTTGTTCTTTTTAGGTTTACACTCCGTCCATGTTACACATACAGATTCACACATCCAGGCACCCTACAGACACCACTGATTCAGACCTACTCACACCCCATGCCTTTTCTTTGTTAAAGTTATTGATTTGAGTTTAATTAATAAATACTTTTTGATTGGCCTACCCTTGTTGTTTGTGTCCCCTCATTATTTGCCACAGGCTATGAGCCGGCCTGTGACAGTTACCAGACTGGTGGGTTTCTGATGTGGAGACCTGCTTGAGGTCAAATGATGCAGTCAGGTTATTGAAGTCAGCAGCCTCTGGCTTTTCAAGGTGGATGATGAAGTCTCCTAATACCACCAGAGAAGAACCATCCTCAGGGAAGGATGAAAGAAGTGCATTCAACTCCTCCAAGGGGCGATAGATAACTACAAAATGACTTTTTTAACAGGGTGGGTGATAGTAACAGCATGAGACTTGAAGGAGCTGTTGTCACACAAGGGTGCTAGCTGTTTGAACTTCCAATCATTAGGGATAAGAAAGTCGGTCTCTCCACCCCTTCCTGTGATGCGAGGACTGTGGGAGAAAGTGTTATGGGAGAGGGCAGCGGCAGTGGCAGAGTCCTCTGGTTTGATCCATGTTTCTGCAAGTGCTACAACTGAAAGTCCAGAATGTTGAACAAAAGCTGCAATGAAATCAGCTTTGTTCACAGCAGACTGCCAGTTCCACAAACCTATTGGGAAAGTAGATAAGGCTGTTATGGTGCTATGATAATTTTTTATTTCCTAGGGTTTATAATTATTGTTGTGACCTGTTTGTACTTTTGCTTCATTCTTGCAAGAATTAAACCTGACCATTATTTTTTTATTTATACTCTGTCTACGTGTCTCTATGGATAATATAAATAAAGAATTCTTATAACATTTGGTGCTGTGACCCGGATGCCAATGTCCGCTGTTTTTTGTTCGGAGAGTGGACCTGCCTGACGTGCACGGGGAAATGCAAAACAAAGCATTTCTTGTGAGTCCCAAAGCTGTGCAATTTAAAGCAGTACAGGCCAGAATTTCACTCTGTGTGTGTGGGTTCCAGGACTGAGATCAGAGGGATGAAGAGACAGAACAGAGGCGTCTGGCTGCGGAACTGGACTATTGGAGTTTAAATTCAGGTAAATTCTTTTGGTGAGCTAAAAAAACATTTGAAAGTGAGGTTTAGATAAGACCTGCTTAAACCTGTTTGCCAGCTGCATGTTGTCTACATATATTTGTGTATTTCCATGTAGTTTAATATCTGGGGTATGGGAGGCAGACCACAGTGATACTAAACACTAAGATACCGTCCCGGGGACGAGGTAAAATTATGTGTTTTAAGTTGCCTGCACAACCAAATCTCTGCAGCTGATCCAGAATGCAGCGGCAAGAGTGGTCTTTAATGAACCGAAGAGAGCGCACGTATCTCCTCTATTCATTTGGTTACACTGGCTCCCGGTTGACACCCGTATCAAGTTCAAAGCTATGCTCTTAGCCTACAAGACCGCACCCTCATATCTTCACTCACTGATACAGACCTATGTTCCTACCAGATCCCTGCGCTCTGCAAATGAACAACGTCTGGTGGTACCATCCCAAAAAGGAAAATAAACACCCTCACGTACTTTCTTCCACATTGGTGGAATGATCTACCTGCTGCTACAAGATCAGCAGATTCTGTAGCCATTTAAAAAAAAAACTGAAAACACATCTCTTCCATCAACACCTGACTGACAAACATACAAACTGAATTCTACTTCCTTTCTAGTGATTCCTTCTTTATTTTAAAAAAAAATGAGAAAAAAAAATATATAAAGAAAATTCTTTCCTATCCTTAGCTTTGTATACAGTGCTGGGTTCTAACTGACTCATTTTTGGTGCAATTATGCTTTTTGTTACCTTGTGGTGTTAAAATTGCTTCCTATGTTTTCCTCACTTGTAAGTCGCTTTGGATAATATTTTATAAATGTTTCCTGGGAGCCTCTAGGTCTCGGCCTACCTCCGTCAGACACCAGTGCTCTCCAAACTTCCTCTGCCCTTCCCAACCTACCTGTTCCTTTTTAGCTAAAAGAAGTTGCAGACAAACAGCAGCAACACAGAAGCGGTAAGATAAACTATTTCCAACAAACCTTTTATTTATTTATTTATACATTCTATTGAGATAGACCAAAAAGGTACTAGCCTGCATGATAAAGAAAATTGTATGAAACCTGAAATTGATATAAATGTAATGTATTTCTAGGAAAAATGCACAGTTGCCATGCAGACCGGGAGCGAGGTGGAAGTGGGCGTGGCAGACGAGAGGGCACTGAGAGAGAGAGTGCAGAAGAACGAGACTGGGGTCCAGACAAGAGGATGACCTCATGACTGACCTTCATTTAACAGGTCAGGTACATAAACCCACATGTACATACACACACATAACACACACAAAACAAACAAACACACGAGAGACACATGGGACACATACATCTACAGAGTTTGGATGTGCTTTTGAATTTTGAAGAAAAATAATAATTAGTCTGACCCCACACAGTATGATGCCAATGAAAGAAATAATACAGGGGGCAGAATGAAAATGATCACTTTGTAATGGAAAGAATTTGAATATGTAAATTAGTATATACATATTTGGGCCATAAGCTCACTTATAAAAGGAAAACATGTTACAAGTTTTTATGGGTGCACGTGGCAGAGGGGTTAGAAGGTTGTGAGTTCAAAACCCGGCCGACTCAAACATTCTTGGCCAACTCCGGTCTTTCTGTGAAGAGTCTGCATGTCCTCCAAGTGTTACCGTGGGTTGTTTCTGGGTATTGGCTTCCTCCCACCGTCCAAAGACATGCATGTATAGGTTAATTGGCAACTCTAAAGTGTCCCTAGTGAATAAATGTGAGAGTGAATGGTCTCTAAATGTCAGCCCTGCGACTATCTGGCCACTGTCCAGGGTGTACCCCGCCTCAGGCCCAAAGCTGCTGGGATAGGCTCCAGTCACCCGCGACCCCTAACGGGACTAAGTGGTAGGGGAAAAAAAATGAATGTTATAAGTTCTCAAGTAAGTCATGTCATGTTAGTCATGTTAAAAGAAGAAGAAACGATTATGGATTTTTCTGGTTTGGTTCTGACAAATAATTTGAGACAGTGGATACAGCACAATCACTGTTTGGGTTCACAAAGTAAGACAAAATAAAAGGGGTTTCACATCCCTCCCTTCCTTTGCTCACCTTCTAGAGCTAGAAATGTTTTTTTTTTATTTTTTTTGTTTTTTTTTTAAGAACTGGAGTTTTAGCTCCTCAGTTATTGTTGGAGCCTTTACATTAAACAAACTTTTTAATGTTGAAAAAAAGCTTAGTTAGAAATGTCAGGTCTGTTGATACTAATATAGTCCACATTTGGGTTTTATTGATTTTATGGAAAAGTATTTGGTAAACTAAACAACAAAATCAATGGGATTAAATATTGTTTTTTAGAAAAATATTGTTTTAAGTAATTAAGAAAACTGAAAAAAAGACAGTTGAAAATAGATAATGACAAAGGGTTGTTTTTAAATGGTATTTCATGATCAAGGTACAATACCTTATCACTAAAATAGATCCTGACGAATGTGAAAGATTTAAACTGTAATGTAAAAATGTGTAAACATATCTATATGTTAAAATGGTTAAAACAATCTTGGATGATTGTAGCAGTGCTTATTTGAGTAATTTGAAGTAAATGATAAATATGTAAATAAAAAGGTAAATTAACAAGGTAAATTGTTAAAGTTTAAGAGCATAATGTTTTGGATAATAATTATTGTGAGTACTAGGAGGACTAACACAATAGTCTGTCCTTTTGAACAGAATTAAATAATTTCCTTTGCCAAACCCCTAGAGGTATTCATGGTGAACACTGCATCAAATCTTTTGAACTTTAAGAAAAAAAGTTGAAATGTTACCTTTAGCATTTTTTTTAAATTGACAGTAATGACTATTACTGATAGCAATTTTTGTTGATTTGAATAAATAAAGAGGAACAAGAACATTTAATTTTACACTTGATGTTTAAGTTTCTGTTTGACATTAAGTGAGGTTCATTCTTTGTGGACAAAAATCAGATTTTGAGTTTGATGGGTTGACCAGCATTTTTCCACTTTGTTTTGGAGTGATGCTGTGTTTTTGATTTATGGAATTTAAAGAATCAGTGCATTACTCTGTACAATTTTGTATTGTAACATAAACATATCACATTATAATCATTTGTTGGCTTTAATTTGACATAAGTTACGTGGAACTGATTACATATACTTGATGTCTTGGTTGTGTTTTGTCATCGCCTTGGCAGAGGGGTGGGCAGGAGAGTTTTTCCCAGCGATAGGTCATTTACCGAATGGTCAAATGTTCTTAGGCTAGGTCAGCTGCCCTGCTGGGTTTTTGCTTCTGCCATTGTATACAATTCACAACCAAGCTAATATTTTGTTTTATTAGCATAAAGAAGGGGGAATGTTATAATATTTTTTTATTTCCTATTTTTTATAATAACTGGGTGCCCCTAGTTCTCTTCAGGTCATGTCAAATCTGATCATGTCATGTCTTTCATGTTAATCCAAACATGAACATAGACATGACTGGACGAAGACATAACTTGCCAGGGACTTCATTCTTCAACTGGGAGCTTGTCCTGGGGAGTGTGTGAAAGACACGCCTCCTACAGCCTTTTCTGCATGATCTAAAATCTCCTGTATTGTTTACTTTTGCAAGCAAACTTCATTCTGTACTTTTTTTGTTTTTGTTTTTTCATCCTGTACTTTTGCAACATTCTTGCAAGAATTAAACCTGACCATTCATATTTAAATTATACTCTGTCTACATGCCTCGCTGGATATTATGGATATAGAATTCTTATAACATATGGACAGTGATACAATGTGCAGATTATTATGGTTGCATCGCCTTTTGTGGAAAACAGATGATACTTTGTGTGTTGTATTGACAATAGGGATTTGAAAACACATTTAATAAGAGCAGAAATGAAAATATGCAAGAATAAATTAAAATTAGTATAAATTACCAGCGGAGTGGGAGAGACAGACGGCAGCGTGCTGTTGGCATGAAGATTGGGGACTCTGTCTTCTAATAATTATATTACTGTGGGGAAAAAAAGCTAGCATAACGGTTCTTAATGCATTTTAAACAGAGCTGCAGTGATAATGTTTTCTTAGTAGTGTTTAAAGCAACACTGTAATTTTTAGCCACTAGGGGCGCAGATTCCTCTACAGACTGTCTGTGTTGTTTGTTTTCAAGAGGAGACTATCCAAAACTGGCAAGTTTGGAAAGAAAAACAACATGTCTTTTGAAACAGTAGGGCCATTTTAGTGCATTCTGTTAAAATACAAATACAACTCTGCTAGGGTCCAGTGTATTGCCATTTTCTGCTCCCACTGTTTGAGCTGCTAACTCAGGAGAGGTCTGCGCATACCAGTGGCATTAAATTATAAATAATAATAATTGAGTTTTCTGTCCATCTAAGGAGACTTTGTCAGTGAAATAAGTATGGTTCTACAGTGTCTAAGAATCCTTAAATCAATACAAGAATGTATATTTTTGTAATTGTAAATTACGTGATGCAACTAACTAAAAGTTTAATGCAGTGTTAATGCATTTTTTCTCATATTTAAGGGAAACTGGTCCAGTGCTTCGTGAGAGGTGTCCTTGTATTTACATAGATTCATAGTGACCACACTCAGGAGAAGCAGGAAGTTTTAAATCTGATGTTTTTGTTTTTTCTCCTTTGAGGAAGTTGATCAGTTCACTTAGAAATGAATGAGGAAGCCCTGTCTCTGATAAATGCCAGGTCAAGTCAAGATTTCCTTCATGTTTGTAAAAAGGGACAAAATAATAAAAGCATTTCTTCATGCTATGAGTTCCCTGAAACCAAATGGCTTGACAAAAATTTACAAAAAGCATGCACAGGTCCTAAATGTCACCCAACATCATTCAGACTCCTCAACTGCAGCAGCTGCACACTGAGGCTACGTATACACTGAGCTAATATGTTAATAAGTCAGCTGTAGTCTTTGTTTACTTCTACTGTGTTTCTACCACTGGGGTTAAAGGTGACAGTGGTTAACGATCCTGCCTCGCAGCAAGAAGGTTGTGAGTTCAACTCGACTTGATATTCGGCCAACTTTGGCCTTTCTGTGAGGAGTCTGCATGTTCTTCCTGTGTTACCGTGGGTCCTCTCCTTGTACTCCGGCTTCCTCCCACCACCAAAAGACATGCATTAATAGATTAATGAGCAACTCTAAAGTGTCTTTAGTGAATGAATGGGTGAGTGAATGGTTGTCTGTCAGTGTCTCTCTCAAGTGTCTGGGACTAACCAGCCAGATGTACCAGGCCCAAAGTTGCTGGGATAGGCTCCAGTCACCTGCGACAGCAGTGGAAAATGAATAAATTAATGTTTCTACTACTGATAAAACTATAAATATCTTACAAATATAAATAAATAGAATAACCTGTGTAATACATTCACATTTTCATTCAACAAATACCGCACAGCTCTTTAAAATTGCAAATTGAATATATTCATGTCACTCAGGTCTAAAGCTGCTGGGATAGGCTCAGGCCCCACAATCCCAAACAGGATGTTAAAAATTAATTTGATATATTTAATGTAATGTATTTTAACACACAATGTTAAGTATACATTTTATACTTATGCATTGTTCTGAATCTGTGTTAACCCAGTCACAAATGAGTTCAGTTTTATGGTTTTACAGAGTGTCCTATTTTGTGAAAAAGGTGTGTCAATGTAATCTGCTAACATCAGATTACACAGCTCCATGAAAATGTTCTCCCATAAATATGTGACTTATCAGGAAACAAAAAAGATTCTCAAGTCAAGAATAACGACAAACAGGTTTTTAAGACGCTGAACAATAAAGGGAGACAATCAATAGCACTACAAGTTTGTTCAGTCAGGGGGCTGTTCATCTGGGGGCCCTAAGCGGGATAGGTCATAGGGGCCATTCTTCATCATGGATTTACAGAAACAGCAGTGCCCTACATCAGAACATCTCTTGTTCATCAATTCAAAAGTCATCCCGGTCACAAAAGACTGACAGCAGCAGAATACAACTGTACATGTACTTTAGGCAAGAGGTGAAGCTCATTTTTAACCTGAAACTCAACCTAAATATGTGACAAGGAACTGTGACATTAGCCTTGTTGTATTGGTTACACAGAGAAATTGGTCTGGGTGTTAGGGTTTGAACACTGGTGGACCCACAAATGCAGACAAGTGAGTTGAAGAAAAAGGTTTAAAGCTTATAAACTTGTTCAAAGATTTATTAAACAACAGGGTGAAGTGAGGCGAGGTCCTGAGCGGCTGGAGGTATGGTGGAGAAGCAGACTGGGGACTGAAGGTTTAGACTGGGAAGCAGGAGCTGACAGCACTGAGGAAGACAGAGAGACAAAGCAGATACATTTGAGGAAGTAACAATGCAGAGTTTTCAAATTTGCAAAAAGCCTGGATCAGTAAACACCACTAAATGTGAAAGATCTGATTCGTAAGTGGATTCTTGTAGTGGTGGTGATTGGCGGATGATCAACAGGTGTGGTGGGATTTTGTATTGCAAACCTGTCAAAGCCTGAATATTCAATAGAACTGAATCCATAGAGAGAAAGCATTCCTTCGGATCCAAGCTGTGATCTGTGAGAGCTCACCTCAAAATAACATCAGTTTAAAATAACTATAAACTTTACTGAAAAAAAGTAAAAGCATCTGGACTCAAGGTGAAGATGTTTTGTCTCTAATATCAAGAGACTTTATAAATTCCTCTTGGAATTAGAGACGAAACGTCTTCACCTTGAAAACTGAGTCCAGATGCTTTTACTTCAGACTTTTTTTCAAGATGTCCTGGATGACTGAGAAGCTTCACAGACATATAAACTTCACTAACATCTTCAAATCAATACTCGTCAAAGTTTGTGTCAAAAGAAAAATTATTAAATACAATTTCAAGCTAGATATTTAGTGTTCTTAAAAACAAAAATAAAAGTGCTTGAGGCTCATCTTTGTTAAACAGTGTGCTCTCATAATCCATCAGAAGCACTAAACTACAGCTATATTCCACTCTTTATGAGGCTACACCTTCTGCTACTGACAATATATTTATGTGACACTTTACCCAGTAACAACATTCATTAATTTTTTTTCTACCACTTAATTCCATTAGGGGTCATGGATGAATGGAGCCTATCCCAGCAGCTTTTGGCCTGAGGCGGGGTACACCCTGCAGTGGCAGTTAGTCACAAGGCTGACATTTAGAGACAGACAGACACTCTCACATTCATTCACTAGGGACACTTTAGAGTTGCCTATTAACTTATACATGCATGTCTTTGGACGGTGGGAGGAAGCCGGAGAGAGTTGAATAAAGCAAGTATTTTATTAAATTATTGATTTTAATGATATGTTAACTAATAACTGTGTAATACTATGTTTAGACAGATGTTAAATGCCAATAAACAGAATCAATAACAATTAATTTTGTTAACGGATCTGACCAAACCATACCATGATAGAATTATTGTCTGGTTGGATGTAATTATGTGTTGTATCAGAGAGAAGCTAAAGTAAATCTGAGCCATGTTAATTTAATTATCAAACTGGTGACCCTTAGTATGTGATAAATTACTCTTTTGAACCAAACCATTGCAGTGTATTTGTTTTCTCTTGTGTGTTGGTGTTGTACTTGACAGGTTTTTATTTTTTTATTTTGTCATAGGATTTTGCTGTAGTCATTTTCATATAACATATGTAAAACAAAAGTTAAGTTAACATGGCTCGGAAAAATGCACCGACCCCATGTGACTCAACAGGAAAACTGCAGTTTACATGGATCTTTGCCACAAGTCTCTCGAGGCTCATCAGAGCGTGTTAGAGCTATCAGTGCCGATGAATGAGGAAGTTCTACCAAATCTCTTCTACGTTTCCTTCATTATTATGAAATGGTATGTGATGGTATATGATAACATTCATCAAACCTGAGCCATAAAATTATGAGACCAGAAAACACAAAAAGAACTTGATTGTATCTACTTAATAAGAATAACCACTTTTCTCTACAAACTGACCTTATGACAGTCATGAGTAATCAGGCTCATTTTTGTGTCTCAACCTGAGGGTAAGCCTCGGTGACTCGACTGAGACTTGCTTTTTTATGGCTCGGACTTGGACTTTTTTTATTCTCAGACACCAGGACTCATTACTCGACTCGACAGAACCGAGTCTCTATTCACATGTTTTTTTGGGCTTAGTTTACTTTACTAAAAGTCTAAAGTCAAAATGAAGCTAGGGATTATACATTTGGAAGTAATAATCTGTGCAAAAAAGATTGAAGCAATAAACAAGAAGTATAACATATATTAAGCACTCTGCAAAAAGACCAACCGTTTTTTATCATAAACAGCTACTCACTTTATACTAAACTATTGTGTGGATGGGTTTGAATGAATAAATAAATAAATATGTGGGAAAGTTAGCCAATGTGTCTAAGCAGGAGACAGACTCAGTAAGGTGCATTACCAGAGATTTTATTCAAATGTAGTGACCATCGTTCCCGCCACAGGAATTTCCCCTCTTGGAATTGCTTTTGGGATTAACATCTGTCTTCTAATCATTTACAGATGGTCAGTGGTTGTAAAGATCAAAGAAGCCTTCAGGAGATTTAAATTAACGACTCTGTTTGTTTTCATAAGAGGTGAGAGCTGTCGTATCAAGGTACAGGTCAAGTAATTTAACCACCAGGAGGCCAGAACCACTGGCGCCATGTCAGTCAATTGTCAATTCTCTGAGATAGGAGTGCTTATTCAGCTTCCCCCCAAAACCCACCGGAATGCCTTTCATCTGTCAGCCTTGTGATTCTGCGATGGTCAAATGCTGCCCTCTGGTGGCTGAACTGATGAATACCTCGGACTTCGCATTAAACAGACATTTTTGTTTTTAATTAAAAGTTCCAGCACTGTGGAGGGCTCGGAAGCCAGATTGGAATATTTCATAGAGATTATTGGAAGATAAGTGGGTGTGAATTTGAGCAGCAACATTTCTTTCCAGAATTTTGGCGATGAAAGGAAGATTAGAGATTAGGGCGAAAGTTATTAAGATTGGTGTGGTCTGAACCAGGTTTTTTGAGTATCGGAGTGACAAGTACGTACTAATCCTTCAAGTATGTGTAAGGCAGCTAACATTAACAGGCAGGTAATCACTAATGTTATTTTTACAGGTTTGTTGATCCATACAATTACTTTTACAATACAAGTACTTTTAACTAAAGCAGAAAAACAAAGAAACATAATTATAACAAATGTATTTTATAACTTGAGCCAATGAAAAATAAATAACTTGCCCTAACCAATATTTCCATGAAAACTATTTTACAAAACCTGGCACAAAGTATATTTTTCTTGTTGAAGAAAGTTGATTAATTTAAATTCTATTTTTGATCTAAACAAAAATATATTAATTTAATCAAAACAAAACTTCTCATTTAAAAAATATGTATTAGAAATGATAATTTCTCCAATCAAGTTAAGTTAATAGAGTTAATAGAAATTATTTATTTTGAACAAACAAAAAATATGGATCCAGCTCCTCAGCTTGGCTAAAGCCTTTGGTTCCAGTTCCAGATCCTGACTCACCCATGTTCCAGCTTCCAGACTTGGCCCCAGCACCAGCTCGAGTCCAGCTTGTGGTCCACAGTTTTGTCCTTTCTGACTGAGGAAGGCTTGAGGAAGTCACATCTCTACATCTGTCTGTTAACCAAAAACCCTTAGCTTCCATAATAAAACAACTCCCCCCACCTGTACAAATACTCTCCTACCATAACAGCAGCTACGATAAGGTTAAGGCCAATGAAATGTTTCCATCTGAGAACTCTGATATCCTGCATAAGAGAGAGAAGCAAGGGAGTGGGAGAGAGGGTGTGACAGAACGTTTTGGCAATAGTCAAAAGTAGAAAGCACTAACCAATTAATTTATCATCAAAAGATTTGAATTAGGAGACAGTCGGCTACATAAGCAGCTTGTTAATGCCGCGTGAACAAGAAAATCTACAAAATAATTATATCTTAGAACACTATAAGATAGTTTTAATTTGGTAAAGTATTTAGATACATCAAAGTGTCATTAAAAATTTAAGCCACCTTAAAGGAAAAATACAACTTAAGACGTTGTGGCCTTAATTTAAAACCTTTGAAAACTTTTTTTTTTTCAGTGTGGTACGGCCCATGACGTCGACATATTTTCAAAATGGCTGCAGAAAGGACACACCTCCTCTTTGTTCAAGTCATGTGGTGGTACAGGTGTTAAAATAATTGAAGGTTTACACATATTAGAATGGTACAGGATAAGGTTTGCTTAAAAAAAGATAAACAATACATGAGATTTTATATCATGCCGTAAATAAAGTGGTAGCAGGTGTATTGTTCACAACCCCCATGACAAGTTCCCAGGTGCTGGATGTAGTCCGTGGCAAGTTATGTCAATGTTTGGATTAGCATGAAGGACATGACATGACCAGGACTAGGAGTAAACAGTAATAACTATAGGAAATATATAATTATCCTTACAACAGGTAAGTGTGGACTGTATTTGGATGTAAATGTACATTTTAAAATTAACTGAATGATTTTAACCAAGTAAAACATTTTAAATTAAATATGTTTAAGTGTTGTAAATGAAAGTTAATATAAACTTTTACTAAAAAACACAAACCCTGAATAGAAATGTCTAGTTTAGTTGTATATTCTCAATCATATGCAAAATGAACAAACAAATACACAAATGAAAAAAATAAAGTAATAAATTGAATAATGGTACAAAGTGAACACAACCCTCTTTGTCACAAAATAATAATCTATTAAATGTCTTTTTATTTAAAATATCCAGAGTATTCTGATTTGTAACTAACTTTGTAGACTCGACTTGGACTTGATTCAAGTATTTAGGCTTTGTTATTGATGAAAATTTGTCCTTTAAACAACACATTGAGCATCTTGTACCTAAACTGAAGCTAAAGCTCAGTTTTCTTTTCAGAAACAAAACAGGAAACGTTTCATTTTTGCATCAGAAAAAATTTGGCCAGAGAGGAAATGGAAAAGCCCTCTCTAAACAAAATAGGTGACCTCAAATTCATGTTGCGTTGTATTTATAAAAGTGTTCTGAAACCTAAATCAAAACAGTTTCTCTCTAGAACAACAACAACTGAATGGAACAGCGTCACTAACAACTCTCCTGAGCCACAGGAGACACTGTCCTTTCAGAGCTAACAACTATGAGACCAGAACAGCCTGGTCCCATCAATGTCATTTTTAGGTCAAACCCCTCCCTCTATAACCCCTGTTTTTTTGTACATACAGAGCAACAGAGAACATATTTTAATTTAATTGCGTAACATGAGTTTGGTCCTTAATTTTTCAATGATTTGTCAAAAGGACTTTTTGAGACAACTGGGTTTTTTAACAATGTATTATTTTCCTAAATAGTAAGAAGAGTCAAAAGAAACTAAACATAATGTTTGGTTAGAGGTGGTGTAAAGAACCAGAACCGGGAGAGGAAAAGAAGGCGTGGCCCGTAGCAACAGGTTAGAATTTGTTTGTAGTTTGTCGTCAATCAGTACCCTTCTTGAGCACCCAAAGTGCTTTACATCGTGCTTCCATTCACCCACATTCACTCCTGGGGCAGACAGAGAGGGGGGCTGACATACACATGGCACTCAGAGGCTTCTCCGATGTAGTAAATGCGGAAAATTAATTCGAGGACCGAGGGAGACACAAACCAACAAGGAAACTGGGTTAAAATGTGAAGACTTAAAAATAATTAAGAATAGAAATGCTTAAGAGTAATGTTAAAGTTAAATATATTTCAATGATGTTTTTGGAAGTGTGGAAGAATAAAATGTGTTAAGAAGTAAAAGAAAAACCAAGAAATAAAATCTAAATAGGCCTAGAATCAGGAAGCTGAAATAGGTCAAATTCTGTGCCTGTGAGCAAAAGCACAGGAAGTCATGACACACAGGGACACACACAGAGGCAGATACGACTAAGTACACACAGAAGGTTCACAAAGAGACAGGGCACACGAAGTTCACAGAAGGGCAGTGCCACTCGGAGAGTTCACAGAGGACAGGGGCACACATAAAAGTTTTGTACGACAAATGCACACAAACTTCACAAGGGACAGGGCACAGGAGTTCAAAGAGAACTCGGTGTGCCACATACAGAGTTCACAGGGTGTAAATATTTGTCAGAGCGCATGTGTGTTGACGTCACAACTACACTCTTTCCAGAAGGTATAAAAGGAGACTTGAATCTCCAGCGAGCGGTTCTGGCTGATCCCTTTGATTCAGGGGCAACCCTGTATCAAAGTATGGACAGCATAAACCCCACTTTTCCTCTAAACAATCTCTGTCTAAAATCTATCTCACTTATTCAAATCACCTTATTCAACCCTGTATCTAAGAATCTTCCCCACGGATACTAATTTTCCGGTCTGGGTCGAACACGAAGATTATCTACTCTCTTCCTCTAAAAAATCTCTGTCTAAAATCTGTCTCACTCTCTCCACTCTGAAACCACATCAAGTCTAGTACTCGAGTTGAGGTTTTGTGTTGTGTTTGTCTTTGAAGGTTTTGAGTTTTAAAACCACTCTTACTGTCCTATCCACTTTTGTTCCCTCTCTGGGCTCAGGCCTGAGGGAACACACCCTTTTTTCCCTCACAACTATTCACCAAGAATCTTCCCCACGGATAAAAAATTCCGGTCTGAGTTGAATACGGAGATAAGCTACTTCTTCCTCTAAGATCTGTCTCACTCACTCTACTCTCAAACCACATACTCGAGTCAAGGTTTTATTTTGTGTCAGTATTTAAAGGTTTTGTGTTTTAAAAACTACTTCTAATGTTCTATCCATTTTTTTTTTCTCTCTGGGCTCAGGCCTAAGGGAACACGCCCTTTTTTCCCTCACAATTATCCACTAAGAATCTTCCCCACGGATACTAATTTCCAGTCTATGTTATAATGTAAGATGTTATATTGTGAGAAAGGAAAACATTTTTTACATGTTAAGTTTCATACTGTAATTTTTGTTTAATCATTCAATCAAAACCTAGTTCAAAACTAGGATAAAGACATATTCAATCTTCAGGTCGTTCTTTAAACTCCTCCCAGCCTCTCCCATCGGCACAGAGGTCTGATTATCAGAATCAGACTCACTAACAGGCAGGCCGTCCGAATCGTCCACTGGACATCAGAATAACAGGGAGATTCGACCGCCGCACATAAGCCTAAGGTAAGACCTCTACTAAAATCCTCTATAAAATAAATGGGACTGTCTTGAGGGATAGCGCTCATTAGAGGAGTCACACACTTGGGGCCCAATTTTATAGATGGAGCTGTTTTAGGGTTAGACCAGGCTTTAACCAACCGACTTGCAATCGGGTCTTGCATCCGCCTACAGTGATCTGTCAGCCGCTGAAGTCAATAATGTGTAAAAGCGAGTACTGTTTTAGAGTCTCATATAAATAGGAAATACCAGGGAGGAAGTCCTCACAGAAGGGACGACTCCCGAACATTGTAACTGACCGTTTGACCATTAGTGACGTTCGCAACACCGACCACCACCGAACTCACCTCTACAGTAACACACACACAGTCCTGTTGTCGGTAAACACAATAAATGTTAAAAACTAACCAGGGAGAGTAGCATTCTTGTTTAACTAAAGGTAAATTAAATTTATTAAAAATCGATTTGTTTTTAATATTGGCCATATTTGCAGAAGTTGTGACACTGTTATGAATTGAAAGACTAAGCACATGGATGTGTGAGGTAATTATGTATGATTCTGTGTCATTGACACCTTTACTGTCCATTCTATATAGTATAATATAGTATATGGCGTATAGTATTTCCTAATCAAAAACAGTGGTTTAATAGCAAGGTGAGAACCCCGCACAGAACATGGGATGCTGCTTTTAAATCAGGGGACCTGCATGCCTTCAAAGACCATAAATCAGTGAAGGGCATCAGAGTGGTAAAAAGCAGGTACAGGCAGTGCTTGGAGGAACACTTTAGCTAATAACAACTCCAGATGTATGTGTAGGAGAATAAAAACTCTCACTGGCTGTAAGGAGAGCTATACATCCACAGACACCAAAGACAGCACACTTTCAGACACTCTTAACACATTATTTTCTTGTTTTGATTTCCGTAACAATAAAACAATACATACTGCATTTCCATTGCCTCTCTCTGCATCATTGAAGAGAGACAACCCCATACAACTGCAACACCATCAAGTAAAATGTACCTTTCACAGAATTAAGAGAGGGAAGCAGCTGGTCCAGATGGAGTCACAGGGAGAATCCTGAAGACCTGTGCAGACCAGCTAGCAGGGATATTTACCACCATTTTCAATCTCTTCCTTCTACAATCTATCATCCCTACCTGCCTTAAGTCTAATATAATTGTTTGAGCGGCTCATTCTCTCGCATATTAAAACTGCCATCCCTGCTGACCTCGACAAATATCAATTTGCCTTTGTCAGCTCTCTGTGCTCATGGATACTGGACTTTCTAAGTAACAGACCCAAGATCGTCAGAATGGGAAACATCCACTCTCATCCTGAACACTGGCACACCACAGGAATGTGTTCTCAGTCCTCTCCTCTACTCACTTTTTACCAGCAACTGCTCCCTCATCCATATCACAAGCCCCATTGTTACGTTTGCTGATAACACCACAATAGTAGGTTTGACATCAGACAAGTGTGAGACTGCGTACAGAGAAAAGATTCAGCATTTCACAGAATGGTTCTTTCACAATAACCTTGACCTAAACATGAGCAAAACCAAGGAAATTATGCTGGACTTCAGAGCGGAATGTTGTGATGTATGATCTGTTCTCTTGCTTACCTTCTGGAAGAAGATACAGACTGATTAAAGTTAAAACCAATAGACTAAAAAACAGTTTCTTCCCCCAAACAGTTAGGGTTAAATAATCACACTCACTCCCAAACAACTGAACTGTGCAATAAAACTTGCAGAAATACATTAACACATTATTCCGCTGCACTGTATCACTTAAAACACTCACTACATATTTTAGAGTGTAATAATTTTATACATAGTTATGCTTTTATGTAGATATAGGTACATTTTTGTTACAGCTTTTAACTATGTTGTTGTTATTGTTGTCTGATACCCAGAGGAGCTGCTAAACTGTGTTTCACTGTTTCATGAGCAATAACAAGAATAAAGTTTTAATCTATCCTATTCTAAAAATAAAATTAAACTAAAAAATCAGATTGGTGTCTGTGATCAGAGATTACACCTGCATAATGTACATTCTTCTTCATAAATTGTATGTTAGCATTTATGAAGAAGAGGGTACACTACACACTTTTCAACATATTCACATTTTAATAATTACAATTACAATTACCTCTTCTTGAATACACACTCATAGATTCAAACTAATAAAAGTTAGCAGATGCTTTTATCCAAAGCGACTTACATGAAGCTTCCATTCATTAGTAGGGACTCAATGCGCTTTAACCAGTGTAATGCTACGTTCACACCAAACGCGAATTGCGCGAATAAATCCTGTCAGAGCGCATGTGTGTTGACGTCACAACTACACTCTTTCCAGAAGGTATAAAAGGAGACTTGAATCTCCAGCGAGCGGTTCTGGCTGATCCCTTTGATTCAGGGGCAACCCTGTATCAAAGTATGGACAGCATAAACCCCACTTTTCCTCTAAACAATCTCTGTCTAAAATCTATCTCACTTATTCAAATCACCTTATTCAACCCTGTATCTAAGAATCTTCCCCACGGATACTAATTTTCCGGTCTGGGTCGAACACGAAGATTATCTACTCTCTTCCTCTAAAAAATCTCTGTCTAAAATCTGTCTCACTCTCTCCACTCTGAAACCACATCAAGTCTAGTACTCGAGTTGAGGTTTTGTGTTGTGTTTGTCTTTGAAGGTTTTGAGTTTTAAAACCACTCTTACTGTCCTATCCACGTCCAACTACGCGCTATTCGCGCGTAGTTGGACGCTTGAACATTTTGAGTTTACTCGCTTCATTCGCGCGTGAAATTCACTTCATTCGCGCGTGAAACAACAGACGCGAATTCGCGTCATAGGAGGGGCTTCTGCCAGGCGGGTTGTCTTCCGGTCTTGTTGAAGAATGGTTGAGATGGGTTTTGTCGAGAAAGTAGCAGTGCTCTATTTACTTTGGAGGACTGAAAAACGGCGTGAACCCGTTCGGCGCTGTGCGGGGGTCCATCGGATGCTTCAGAGGCGGACCCAGCTCCGTAAGTTTCACAAACTTCTCCAGGAGCTGCGCCTGGATGACGGCTGCTTTCAGCGGTACTTCCCACTGAGCCGGCCCCAGTTCGATGACCTGTTGTCCCGAGTCTGTGCGAGGATTTCCCGCAGGACAGCAACTACTGATGCTCTATTCAAGTCTGTCCATCTGTCTCCAGTCAATATTTGATGTGATTATGAGTAATTAATATGTTAATATGTGGACAAATGTAGGGCAGGCCGCTAACGCTGCGAGCGCTGCACGCAATAGCAGGTGGATTAATTACTTATGGTACAATCAACAAAGATTTATAAATTGGACAATAGATGCAATTGAAGGTTTAGGCCAACAGGTGCATGCTACATCATTAATGACATTACAAAATAGATTTGTCTTGGATGGAATGGTAGCAGAAGAACAAGGTGTTTGTGAAGTGATAGATGGAGAATGTTGCACAGCTATTCCAATGCACACAGCTGATGAAGGCAACCTTACTAAGGCTTTAAAAAATTTGAAGTTATTAAGAAATGAGCATGTGTTAGGTTCGAATTGGAATACGAAGCCCAAAGGCTTAGAGGATTTTACAAATTGGTTAAGTCAGTTAACATGGCCAAAGTTATTTCAAATAGTAGGATTAGCAATTGCAGGGATTTTATTAATAGCTATGGTTGTTCTGTGCTGCACATTGCCGTTTATTAAATTAATAATCAACCGAGCTACGAACATATTTGCCGGACAGTTTCCAATGTATACGGGAGATAATTTACAACTAAAGGACATAGAGGAGGAAGAACCAATTTATGAAGAGATGAAAAATCTGTGGGAAGTAGTGTATAAAGAATAATGGTTGGGGAAAAGAAACGGAAACGAAGGGGACGGACAAAAGGCTTAGATTCAGGACAGTATAACGACGAATTGCAAGAAGTTCTAAATGAATTACCTTATGGGCCAATTTTAATTAACAAATCAAAAACGCATGTACAATATCTTGCAGTATCAGTGCAGTCACGAGGTTACCCTTTACCTACACCCCCAGTAGAATTACGAATAGAGTCAATAATTTGTAAGAAATGGATGAAACATGCTTTTACTTTGCCAACAGGATTAATTGTAGAGAGGGATGAAGTTTATTTGATGTATAAATATGATATGGTTAATTCTGCTGCAGGTGTATGTATCCCTTTGTTCACTAAAACAAAAATAGAAATAGTGACGTTAAGATTGGGACTGGACATTTTATTTAGTACACATATACATCTGAAAAGACAGGGCAGAATGCACATTGAAAACATGACAAAGGACCTGAGGAAGAGATATGGAGAATATACTGATGTATTGAGAATATTATTAAGAGGACAGTTACGAAATTTATACAAAGACTATTCTGCTGAACAGGATTCGTGGTATGAGATGTTAACACTGTGACTTTTTCAGAAGAATAATGTCTTACCAATCAGAAACCGAAGAGAGAGGAAGCGGGCGGACCAATGGTATACTGGAATTCGAGGACACGCCTTGGAACTCCCCATCTACGTCATCGAGGCTCTCTCCAACATCTCCGGAGAGCTTCCCCAGTGAGTCAGCCGAGAGGCCCACGGTGTATCAGGCTCTCCCAGTTCCAGGGAGTTCAGAGCAAAGCAGTGATAGCGATGAAAATCTGGGTGACCAGCCATGGGGTCGGAGCCAGAGGGAGACGTTGGAAGGAGGGCGGCGCTCGGTGGGCGAGAGGACCAGTTGCAGAGGTGCATCCAGTAAGGCGCCAGGGCGGCGAGGACGAAGCGGACGAAGTTTGGAGCAGTGCGCTGGGACCAGAGTTACGGAAGTCGACTATGTGTCGGACGAGGGTCTGGAACCAGTATTGGCAGCAGAGGTGGTGCGAAGGATGCTGACGGATGAAGAAATTCTTGAGCGAATCGAGCAACAACTAATCATCTACAGAGATCAGATGGTCATACGAGCAGGCTTCATTGTGGAGAACAATGAAAGCGGAAGTGACGTAGGTGCACAGGACAGTGTGCCTGCTGTGAGGAAGGCCGGTGATGGAATGGAGGTGGCCCCATAGCACTTCAAGAGAGGGAGGCGGCGTGCACGTATGGAGCCGTGGCGTGCCTGGCGAAGACAGAGAGAGATTCAAGAGTTGTTTGGACACTTGGACAATTACACCGGACTGCAGCTGGTATTCAGAGTGAGGTTTTGCGTGCTTTGAATACCATGCAGTCTGAGATATGGCAAGTTCGAGTGCGTCTTATGGACTTGAACATACGGAGAGATAGCGGAGATTCTGATTGACTCTCAGTTCTACTATACAAGGACTGAGAGTAAATGCATTTTTATTACACCTTTGTACTCATATAATTATATTTCTGTATGAGTAATTATATATCTTTGCATGCTTCACCAGTGTTCATTTTATGATAACTTTGTACTCATATTATTATATTTTTGTATGAGTAATTATATATTTTTGCATGCTTCACCAATGTTCATTTTATTACACGTTTGTACTCATATAATTATATTTCTGTATGAGTAATTATATATCTTTGCATGCTTCACCAGTGTTCATTTTATGATAATTTTGTACTCATATAATTATTATATTTCAGTATGAGTAATTATATATTCTTATATTGCATGTTAAGTGAAGGTACGACAAGTTAACCATATGCTATTATGGTAGGAAGAAGGGAGATCTACTGGGAATTGTTTGAACTAAATAAGTATAATTTGGATCTGTGTGATGAGTGTAATGCACATGTATGAACCAGTTGTAATGTTTAGCAAAAACAAGAGGGGATATGTGGTGTAATATTTTATATGTTATGTGTTTTAAACTATGTAGACCCAGTTAGTTATTCATTTAAACATTTAATATAAAAGATAAAACCTAATGTCACACACACACACACAGGAAAGGCCAGATAAAGACGCAGGTGTCTGTCAGCAAAAGTGACAGAGCCAGGCTAGGAGTAGCTCAAGGCCAGACAGAAATGACATCAGTCCCAGAGCCTTGCACAATGATATCAGAAAGAGTTATTACCTTTCTGATATCAAAACTGTATAAAAGCTTATGTCTACTGTTCAAACATTAGTAGATCTTGGGCATCATCTACTCGGGTCATTATTGTGTTGGCTGTGAACAATAAAGACTCTATGGCATGGAAATCTGGTGTGCGTTCACAACTTATTCCATACAAATAGTGCCAAAGACTGAGGGGTCAGTTTTGACACTACACCTGCACTGACTGCAAACTGGAGACCAAACATGGCATTCAACATAGTGGACTTCCCACTGTTCTGTATCCCTAAAACTGACAAAACAAACACCCTCTTGTCCCCCAGTTTCTTAATAACCTCGTCTATAAGACCAGAGATCCAAGTTAAAGGGACACGGCCTGCATCTCCATCCATCAGTTCCATTGGGTGTCCTGATATCATCAGCTCTGCAGCCAGCTCAGGGTATTTAGACCAGTCAGTCTGGTCACTCTTTGGTGGTTTCTCTAGAGACTTATGGGCTTCATAGATCTGACCCATTTCTCTGAAGATATGCTCCAAGCCACATGTCGCTGACTGAAGGTTCTTCGATAGTTCTGCAAACTCCGCCTGTTTGGTTTTTAACTCTTTGGATTGTTCATGTTTCTTCTTTAGGTCCAACACTTCAGACCACTTCTGATCATAGCTCTGGAGAACTAAAGAAAGATAATCTGTGGCATGAGCATCAAGTAATATCTGGGTCCATTTCAGGAAATACTCTCTCTCTGTTGAAGGCAAATATGAGAGTGAATTTACAAAAGACTTCATCAGGTCACTACAGGATGCTTTGCACTGATCTTCTCTTAAATTCTGCAGCTGATTCTGCTTTTTACATTTCTCCAGTTCAACATGTCCTTTGAGGCGATACTGCTCTTTGTTTATTCTGCACCAGTCATGCCACAGTTGGCCTTGGCAGGGAAGAAACTTGCTTTTAATGCTTGAAACATTTACAGTTTTAATTATCTCCATTTCTTTAGCAGCAGACAACCCTTGTTGGCAGTGGATATCATCTTCATCCACTCTGATTCCAGTCTCAGACACTGATTCAAGCTTAAACCTGTGTGAAATGGTAACTGTAGTTAAAATTTCTCTGATGATTCTTTTCAGCTCTTTAGAAACACATGACTGGCTTCTGTCTTTGAGATCCACTTTGTATTTTCCATCTGTTAACTGAACAGCGCTACCTCCAAAGTCTTCAACGAGAGCAATAAGAGGTTTTGGAGTTTTTAGAACAGACGACACTGCAGCACTTTCTTGCATTTGACCCAGTGTTGGGACAAGAACCACATTGACTGAGGACTTGTCCATCAGTATATTGAGCTGTTTTCCATGATTCAGACCATCACCGTGAAGATTACAGAAGGCAACACAGTCATTAAAGGTATCAGTGGGTTTTCCAGCAGGGCAGTACCAGGCTATCTCTGCTACACCGTCAAATAGAAGGCGGGTTTTGGTGCTGCCTGGACAGTTTCTGTGGAAGAAGGTGTTGTGGCGGTCGTTGATCAAAGAGTTCATCAGCTGAGATTTGGACACAGACAGAGAGCCCAGACGGAAACAAAACACCAGAGGTGTCTCTGCTTTGCAGACGGGCATTGACTTCATGGTGAGGACCTCTGAGTTATCTTTGGTTTCAGTTATCTACCATGTTTTTTTTATTTGTCTGAAGGTCCACATAGGACATTCAATGTCCAGAGTATCAGGGTCAGGCACCAGCAGAGGTAAGGCGTACTGACACTGATAGTTTTGTGACTATTGTCTGCTTTAGAAAACTGTCTGACCAGTGAAACACTGCCATCTGGACGTCTAAAGGATGTATGTTAGTCTGATGAGACTGGTCTACACTGTCTTCACTGGTGCTGGCAAAATCAAATATGGAAACATCTTTTTTAATTTTCACATGCACATGTAAAAGGCCAGAGCCCTCCTGTTTGACCTCAGTATATCTCGTCCTGTAGTCTAGTATCATCAGTCTCTGAAGAAAAGTCAAAGAGAGATCACTCTCACGTACGTACTGATCATGTTTCAGAGGTGGACCTATTTGATGAAACTTTGCTGAAGTCAAGTTTTTGTCTTGTAGGTGGAGTCTGCTCAACAGTGCTTCAGTTTCTCTGTGATGTTTTTGCTCCATCAGATTTTCCTAAGAATTATTAAAGTATATGTAATGATTATACAGGAAATAAAAATACAATATACTGCAGTGCAAAGGTAATTTTTATCTGTGTTTTCTTACCTGTTTGTTACAATCCACACGTGTATCTAAGAAATATACAGAACAAGAAGACAATGTTAAATTGTGAGGGCTGTAAGCAATATCTTGATTATAATTTTAAACAAACATCCATTTTTGTGCATTTTAGCAAATATTTTTGCCTTGTAGGTTATTGTAATAGGAATGATTTGTGAAAGAAACATTACCTTACGGGTATTAAACTACTTTTATAATGACCAAGTCTTAATTATTTACCTGCTTTTATATACACACGTGGACAAAAATGTTGGTACCCTTCGGTCAATGAAAGAAAAACTCACAATGGTCACAGAAAAAACTTTATTCTGACAAAAGTAATAATAAATAAAAATTCTATGAATGTTAACCAATGAAAGTTAGACATTGCTTTTTAACCATGCTTCAAAAGAATTATTTAAAAAAATAAACTCATGGAACAGGCCTAGACAAAATTGATGGTACCCCTAGAAAAGACTGTAAATAATGTGACCAAATGGACATGTTAATTCAAGGTGTGTGCACTAATTAGCATCACAGGTGTGTACAATCTTGTAATCAGTCAGTGGGCCTATTTCTAGGGCTTCAGGTAGTCACTGTGTTGTCTGGTGACATGGTGTGTATCACACTCAACATGGACCAGAGGAAGCGAAGGAAAGAGTTGTCGCAGGAGAATAGAAAGAAAATTATAGACAAGCATGATAAAGGTAAAGGCTATAAGACCATCTCCAAGCAGCTAGATGTTCCTGTGACTACAGTTGCACATATTATTCAGAAATTTAAGATCCATGGGACTGTAGCCAACCTCCTGGGCGTGGTCGCAGGAGGAAAATTGATGACAAATCAAAGAGACGGATAATCCGAATGGTAACAAAAGAGCCCAGAAAGACTTCTAAAGAGATCCAAGGTGAACTCCATGCTCAAGGAACATCAGTGTCAGATCGCACCATCCGTCGTTGTTTGTACCAAAGTGGACTACATGGGAGACGACCAAGGAGGACACCATTGTTGAAAACAAATCATAAAAAAGCTAGACTGGAATATGCCAAACTACAGGTTGACAAGCCACAAAGCTTCTGGGAGAATGTCCTATGGACAGATGAGACAAAAATGGAACTTTTTGCCAAGGCACATCAGCTCTATGTTCACAGACAGAAAAATGAAGCATATCAAGAAAAGAACACTGTCCCTACTGTCAAACATGGAGGAGGCTCTGTTATGTTCTGGGGCTGCTTTGCTGCATCTGGCACAGGGTGTCTTGAATCTGTGCAGGGTACAATGAAATCTAAAGACTATCAAGGGATTCTAGAGAGAAATGTGCTGGCCAGTGTCAGACAGCTTGGTCTCAGTCGCAGGTCATGGGTCTTGCAACAGGACAATGACCCAAAACACAGCAAAAACACCCAAGAATGGTTAAGAGGAAAACATTGGACTATTCTAAAGTGGCCTTCTATGAGCCCTGACCTCAATCCTATTGAGCATCTTTGGAAGGAGCTGAAACATGCCGTCTGGAAAAGACACCCTTCAAACCGGAAACAACTGGAGCAGTTTGCTCATGAGGAGTGGGCCAAAATACCTGCTGAGAGGTGCACAAGTCTCATTGACAGTTACAGGAATCGTCTGATTGCAGTGATAGCCTCAAAGGTTGAGCAACAAAATATTAAGTTAGGGTACCATCAATTTTGTCTAGGCCTGTTCCATGAGTTTATTTTTAAATAATTCCGTTGAAGCATGGTTGAAAAGCAATGTCTGACTTTCATTGGTTAACATTCATAGAATTTTTATTAGGCCCGAGCCGGTGATGGCCGGGAGGGCCTATTGTTTTGCTCGGATTTTTTTTTTTTTTTTTTTTTTTATCTTTCTTGTCGACCTATGATCCTAAATTTGACCCAGTGAACATGCGAAAAGTCATTTTATTGGTCCCAGACTTCAAGCTCGGCAAAAATTTATGTATTTGAAGTCGCCGAAAAAAATACAAAAATGACTCAGTGGCGACCCCTACAAAATCAAAATACATTGGGCCTATGGAAAGTGAAAGTAACTTTTTTCCAACGTAGAAAAATGAAACTTGGTATATCCATAGGACACCTCAGGGCAAACAGAAAAGTCAATGACAGTCACACCCTAAACTTAACAGGAAGTCCGCCATGTGGGGTGAAACGCTGCCACTAAAATCGCACTTGCGCAGAAAGATGCAAATCATTGTGTTTTAATCTAAATGGCCCCAAATTTGGTGAGTATCATCTAGACACGTGTGCCAACCAAAGTTGTGACTTTGTTTTGATATCTTATCGGGTATGGGTGTGGCAAGCCTGTAACGAGGTGGCCATTTTTGTGAAAATAAAGCGTCTCTTAACTCTCAAACCTTCTCGGATCGAGTTGGACCCAAAAAGGCGTTTGTGCACATTCATGACCTGAACAAAAAATATGTAAATAAAAGGGTTATCTTTAGAATGGCTCTCCAGCGCCCTACAAACTTATAATGGACCTAAGAATTTAGTTTGTCATAGAGACATAAATTTGTACACACATCTCTTATGTCATGACGAGCATAAAAGCCAATGACAACCACCCCTATCTATAAATGTGTTGCCATAGCAACGCCCCAAAAATGTGAAAAAGTCAATGGGAAGTGAAATTTTTAGTTTGTTGTAGGCAAATAAAACTTGGTACACACATCCACCATGGGCTTATGAACAAAAAGCCAATGGGGACCACACCCTATCACACACAGGAAGGCGGCCATTTTGAATTGAAAATGTGAACCGACTTAAAATACACCTCTTTTTAAAAGTACACAGAAAAGCTGCTTCATTCCACAGACACCAAACTTGGGCAAAATGAGCTAAACACATGTATGTAAAAGAGACAAGTGTTTTTCTAGACTTTTTGCTCGAGTTATATTTTTTTATTATAATTCATATATTTTTTTATTATAATTTTTCTGCAAAATGATCCTCAATTTAACCCAGTAAACGAACAACTAAAAGTCATTTTTATTGGTCCCAGACTTCAAGCCCGGCAAAAATTTATGTATTTGAAGTCCCCAAAAAAATACGAAAAATGACTCAGTGGCGCCCCTAGAAAAGTCAAAATACATTGGGCCTATGGAAAGTGAAAGTAACTTTTTCCAACGTAGAAAATGAAACTTGGTATATCCATAGGACACCTCAGGGCAAACAGAAAAGTCAATGACAGTCACACCCTAAACTTAACAGGAAGTCCGCCAGGTGGGGTGAAATGCGCGCCACTAAATTCGCACTTTGCGCAGAAAGATGCAAATCATTGTGTTTTAATCTAAATGGCCCCAAATTTTGTGAGTATCATTTAGACACGTGTGTCAACCAAAGTTATAACTTTGTTGTAGATATCTTATCGGGGATGGGTGTGCAAGCCTGTAACGAGGTGGCCATTTTTGTGAAAATAAAATGTCTCTTATCTCTAAAACGCCTTCTCGGATCAAGTCGGACCCAAAAGGCGTTTGTGCACATTCATGACCTGAACACAAAAATATGTAAATAAAAGGGTTATCTTTAGAAATGGCTCTCCAGCGCCCCTACAAACTTATAATGGGAGCTTAGAATTTAGTTTGTCATAGAGACTTCAAATTTGATACACACATCTCTTATGTCATGACGAACATAAAAGCCAATGACAACCACCCCCTATCTATAAATGTGTTGCCATAGCAACGCCCCAAATATGTGGACAAAGTCAATAGGAAGTGAAAATTTTAGTTTGTCGTAAGCAAATGAAACTTGGTACACACATCCAGTATGGGCTTATGAACAAAAAGCCAATTGTGACCACACCCTATCATACACGGAAGGCGGCCATTTTGAATTGAATGTGAGAATCTTCTTAGAATACACCTCTTTTAAAAAAACAGTACTTTGTTTTTCTCGCCTTAGCCCAAGCATAATCTATTATTTTCAAAAGTTCAGACAGCTCCCAGGAAAACCAGGGATTGTGGAGACATTTAACTCTAAATTACAAGGTGGTGTAGCAGGCCCCAGCAGTAGCACAGGCCCGAGGTGACGAAGCCAGAAGAAGATTCAAGCAGTAGCACAGGCCTGGTTATTTGACATTACTGTGAAGTTTACGCTTTAAAGCACAAAATGCAATCCTCCGAGTACATGATTCCCCGCGGTCTCAAGGGAGGCGAGGGCCTTTATCGCCGCTTGCGGCTTTAATTTTTTATTAATTTTTTTCTAAAAAATTATCCTCAATTTCACCCAGTAAACGTGCAACTAAAAGTAATTTTTATTAGTCCCAGACTTCAAGCCCGGCGAAAAATGTATGTATTTGAAGTCCCCGAAAAAAAATACAAAAAATGACTCAGTGGCGACCCTTAGTAAAGTCAAAATACATTGGGCCTATGGAAAGTGAAAGTAACTTTTTTCCAACATAGAAAAATGAAACTTGGTACATCCATAGGACACCTCAGGGCAAACAGAAAAGTTTATTACAGCCATATCGTAAACTTAACAGGAAATCTACTATGTTGGGTGGAATGCGTGACCACCTAAATCGCACCCCTTGTGCTAAAGGCTTTTCATCTAAACAGCTCCAAATTTGGTGAGTATCATCTAGAGATGTGTGCCAAAAAAGTTATCAATTTGTTTTTTGATATATTTGTGGCTGTGGTCGTAATGAGTCTGTGAAGAGGCAGCCATTTCTTTGGGAAATAAATGCCATTTCCCAATTGCCAGGATCCTTCCTTTAGAGGAGGCCCTCCAGAGCCACGGCTAGAGTTTTAGAAAACTCCTCAGAATCCTTTGGAACTTGTAACCTTGTACTTTTAGACAAGTTATATTTACATTTTGCCTTTTTAAACAGGGGGGTGCAGCGATTCCTGAGTCATCTCAAATCTCCAGCCAGTACTTTGTTTTTCTTGCCATAGCCCAAGCATAATCTATTATTTTCAAAGGTTCAGACAGCTCCAAGGAAAACCAGGGATTGTGGAGACCTTTAACTCTAAATTACAAGGTGGTGTAGCAGGCCCCGGTAGTAGCACAGGCCCGGTTATTTGACATTTCCGTGAAGTTTACGCTTTAAAGCACGAAATGCGATCCTCCGAGTGCATGTGTCCCCGCGGTCTCAAGGGAGGCGAGGGCCTTTATCGCCGCTTGCGGCTTTAATTATTATTATTATTAAAGTGAGGCCCAAAGAATGTGTGGCATTCATTTTGGCCATGTTTTTACGGTACACCTTTGTCTGTATGATTTATCTGACAAGCTGTTATTTATTGCTTGTTTTGGCTAATTAGACATTCCCATTCCCCAACAAGGAATGTAAAACATCCAAGTAGTTTTGAAATCATTGATGAATGTTTTGAATATATATTCCCAGGCCACGTTTAATTGTGAGCGGACAGACACTCCGTCCTGAACGCTCCACTTCAGCTGCTGTCTAATGAAAGGGAGCCATGGTGATGCAGTAAATGCCTGCTCGTTATCTGCGCAGCCTGTGAATGTCATTAGTGGTAAGGGCCACCTGACCCTGGCCCTATCAGTGCTCTGCAGCTCTCCTCCCAGGCTTTTAACCCCGCTCACCCCTAGCTGCACATGCTGTCCCGCTGAGGTGTATGCAAATGGGACCACTTCCTGACTATATGCTGTATCTGCCGGGACCAGGGTGGGATTTCCTCATTCCTCACAACGGGCCCCTTCTCTGGCTCCTCTGGGCACTTTAACTGCAGTCTACCATCTGGAGGGAGCTCTTATCACAGCCAGCATCTGTCCCCTTTATACTGAGGCGCACACAGAGGTCTTTGAGTGAAAAACGCAATCAAAACACATTCAGACGCATCACTAGTAACAGGTGCGAGCCACTGTCACACTATAAAAGACTTTGAAAGAGAATACATTTTAAGGAAACACAAAAGAACAATGGGTGTGTTGTGATATTTCTTGGCTTAAAAACAACATTAACAGAAAGAAATCTAGAAAAGGAGTTCTACAGCAATTGTTTGTCATTCAATCTTTACAACTGTGTTTAAAAGACGAACAGGGAATCTACTCTCCATACATTCTCTGCAACCTACTCCATCTTTGTTTCTTTTATTTTGATGGAGTCCCACTACTTATTTTGAATTTATTTACAGATAGCCCCTTGAGATGTGGGGGGTCCAGAACACATTCAGTTCAACAACATCACAGCCACACATCCCCCCAGTTAGAGTTTACACTTCAGTCCCTCAGCGTAGGTTTCCTCCGGGTACTCCGGTTTCACCCACCAAAAACATGTACAATACAGGACTACAGATGGAAAAGAGTTGGTAAAATATAATCTTTTCTTCGGCTTAATGTACATTGTACACTGTCCTAAAAATAAATCAATGAAAAGTAAAAACGGGCGGATGTATTCAGTTTATTTATGACATTAAACAACAGTACATTTAGAAGAAATGACAAAGGTACATTAGAAGTGTGTGCTTAATGAGGTTTTAAAAATATGTTATGAGGTGATAGCTCTTAGAGGCGAGGGAAGAATATTCCAGTCTGGGTAGTTTGCGTCCTACCCCTTTATTAAACCGTAGCACTGAGAAAAATGGGAATGGCCTTAAAGGAAATTGGGAGTGATGTGGAACCAACTATTGTTTAAGGTAAGTAGGGCAATTATTACTTTGTGTGCAGTATAACATAAAATTAAACCAATAATATTTTCTTCTTCCTTTGGTCTGCTGCCAACCAAGTGTTTCATACATGTTACAGTGATGTGTACACTATGGACAGCTCAACACAAACCTGCAGATGGCATTGAAAAGAAAGTCTTAGAACTACACTATTAGTATTTAAACAATGTCACCATAATCTATTAATAGAATAAGTGGGAGAATACGGGGAATACGTTGAAATGAGGGAAGTTAGATACCAATCAATTGGTATAATTGACCCAAACATGCTTTAACGTTTTTAACAATATAATCAATGCTAGGCTTGGATGAGGGGTCATTTTCAAAAGATGAGCCATTATTCAAATTATTCTGAAAATTGAATGGAAAGGACTTACAGTATCTTGTCCCAAACATGATTTTTTTTTGTATGATTTCTTCTCATTTAGTATGAGATTATGTTGGTGAAGCCATTTTTGATTCTTAGAGAAATCTGACTGTGAAGTGTTTTGAAGTGTCTTGGGGTCCATCAGTATATGATGATAAACAATAATGGATTGGATTTGTAAGGCGCTTTTCAAAGCTCTCAAAGCTCTTTACAGAGTCCATTATTCATTCACTCCACAGTCACACACTGGTGGTGGAGATGTGGCGCCTACAGACTCTCCAACCTCCAAACATACTCACACATTCATACATTCATAAAACCATTAAATAATGTTTGTCTAAAAGAAAGTAATGATCAACTCATCAAATAGTTTTTATTGGGACATGCTTATTGATTGTATTCATAAATTCTGTGTAATAAAAGTCCTTGGCATTATTGATAGTATAAGTATAGGTATAAGAAAGATGATGCCAGTTTATTTTAACCATATCTGGTTGAAAAGATCTTAAAAGTTTTACATTGTTTGAGTTGTATGTATTTGGGAGAAACTTTAGGAACCTTAATTTTCCAAACACAGTATAAGACAGTTATTACCCCTGATAAGATAAGTCAGATATTACCCCTGAGAGTGAGACCACTATTCTTTCTGGATTTGTTACCAGTATTCAGTCAAGTAGGAATGAGGACCATCAGTCGACTCTGGTGCGTACAAGGTTTCTATCGCCTGAAGGATTGATCAAGCCTGTTACTGTTAAAGTCACCAAGAAGTGACTCAACGGTGGTCAATCTGTTTTTCAGACAGAGCTGTGGACAAGCTCAAAAGTTATAGTACAGACACAAGAACCTATATATAACCTGTTCTTGAACCTTTATCAACTCTGAATAAGACATAACCATGTTTCAATGTCACTCTTAGATATGTTACTATGAAGCCATGTCTCTGAAATAAAGCTGACCCAGGACTAAGGAGATGTATTTTAGACACAATAAATTACCTTTATGCCTTTAGCAGATTCAGTGCAAATCATTGCAACCACATAGTACAAAATATAAGTGTTATTATTTGGATGTAATATGTATGCTACTTATGTTACTTATAGGTGTTATGATGAAGTAGATATTGAGATAAATATTCCCCTGATAAAAAAACATCCTAGAAATGTCCCAACTGCTCCTCCGGGTCAAGGGTCACTTTGCCTCCTCCCAAAGACAACAGAGGAAAATGAGCTTTGAACTCTATCCAGAATGTTATCAGGGTTCCCATGAGTCATTTCAAACCAGGAGAGTAGTTTTCATCGTTAAAATTATTGAAATATCCAAATAACAGGATTTGTAAACATCTCAATCTCTGTTTTCAAGACCGTGACTATAAATCTGAAGGCCCAATTGTTGGCATTATGTAAACCATGCAACATCTACTGTTTGCCTTTTTGTAAACCATTTGGTAAAACCATGTAACTTTTAACCAGAGGGCTCAGATTTTAATATGTAACCTCAAAGCCAAATCCTAAAATAATTCCAGGTAAAGGCTACACATGAACCTGGCTTAATAAAGAATTGTGGAGTAAATTAAAATTTTAAATGCTGTTCTGGATTGCAAAGACAAAGTCCTGGAAATGTCTGGCATGGTGATTTAACTTCACTTATGCAGAGAGCGAGAGAGATTGTTGGGACGTGTTCAATTGAATATTCAATACAGGTTGCTCTATGTTTTTTCTGTTTAGTGTCACAGTGGGAAAACCTGTACGTGATATTTATAGTAATACTGTAAGTAATGTCTGTCCAACTACAGTATATTTTCTCCTCAGGATGTTTATACTGTTTGATGTGGACAATAGAACAAGCACTTGTGTGCGACAATAGTAGATAAATACTGCGCTGGCGTCCATTAGTCTGTTGTATCCGTTCATATGAAAACGTCTCAGGCGTACTCTGCGTGCTCTGTTGTGCGTCTCTCCGAAAGCCCTTTCTCCAGACACCGCAGTGAATAGTGGCAAAAATCGGCCTGTGAACTCCAAAGAAACATCCGGAATTTTAGAAAGGAATGTCACATTCCTTTGCAGCTGAGTGAGCCCAGTCTTCCAGAGAGCCTCCTATCAGGAAGTGCGGCACAATGGGAGCAAATTGCCAGAAACACAAAGTCAGACATTTGGGAGCAAGGTGGGGGCAGAGAGAGGAAACTGTGTCAGGGCCCCCTCCCAAACAAACTTGCGCTAATATACTGTGCACATATTTATATGAAGACATTCAACACTGATGGACAAATGTTCAGCTGTGGATTTAGAAAGGTTATAGTTATTACATTATTATAAACAAAATTATTTAAGTGTATATTCATCTACTTTCCTTGCCTTTTATCAAAGATGCTTAATTCAATTTAAATGATTGTCCATGAGGGTTTCTATAGTTCACTTTTTCTTAATGAAAATCCAGTTTACTAACAATTGCACTCTGTTGCTGCTGCAGTGGAAACCTTTTCAGTTCTTTATCTGCCTGTTCCAGGGTGGGATTTCCTCATTCTTCACAACTTAGTCCGAAAAGTCGGTTTGGTCTCCACAGGGTGCAAACAGTTCCACATGCTTTGAGTGGAACTACTTCTGTAGTTTTGCATACTGCAGCTCAAACAGTAATGATGTAACAGTCAGAAGTTCATGTTGAAAGTTTGACCGCCTTCTGCTTTTAACCTCATTAGAGTCGTTTAGAAGTAGACATCTGGACATAATTATGAAACCTAAAACTACTTAAGTTTGAATACTTTTCAAACTATGTCCAGATGCATACATACATATATTATAATAATTATAATGAGTATACCATACTACTTTGGTAAACTCTTGGATATGGTCCAACTGTGTGATACTTAAAGATGAAGCTAAACGCTGCTGTCTTTTGATTGGGCCTTGAGAATTAAAAGAACTTATCTTGTTCATGTGTTAAATCATCTCCCAGGAAGAAATAAGGTTAAATGTTGTTCTTTTTCCACAAAGCTAGCCTTTAACAGCAACTCCTGCCTCACAGCAAGAAGGTCGTGAGTTCAAAACCCGGCCAACTAAAACATTCTCGGCCGACTCTGGTCTTTCTGTGAGGAGTCTGCATGTCCTCCACGTGTTACCGTGGGTTCTCTCCGGGTACTCCGGCTTCCTCCCACCGTCCAAACACATGCATGTATAGGTTAATCGGCAAATCTAAAGTGTCCCTAGTGAATGAATGTGAGAGTGAAAGGTTCTCTGTCACTGTCTGTCTCTAAGTGTCAGCCCTGCGACTAACTGGCCACTGTCCAGGAAGTACCCGCCTCCAGGCCCAAAGCTGCTGGGATAGGCTCCAATCACCCGCGACCCCTAACGGGACAAAGTGGTAGAAAATGAATGAATGAATACATTCAGCTCTCGCTTTGTGAAAACATTGCATAAAACATAATACATAACTTATTTGAGTACTGAAGTATAGTATATTCTGTTGTAATAAATGATTGTGATTTAGATACAGATATTGTGATACATTATCATGATTCTGATACAGCTGTCATGATACATTATTGTGATTGAGATGTGGTGTAAATGTATGTCTGTAAAATCATGATATATTTTTTTTTATTGTGGATGGTGTATTGTATCTATTGAAAATGTTTGTGTGGTACCATGTGATTTCCATCTATAATAGTGAGTCCCTAAAATATAAGAAACTTGTACAGCTCTCTGAATTTAAAGTTCAGAAAGCTTAAAATAAACAGGAAACATTTTATTTATTTATTGCAGCAGTATACAGCTATCTTTAGCTTTTCTCACACCACTACAAATAAAGATTTACTTTATTCTGTTTAATGGCATAAATCTAAATGTTTTTGTACAGATGTGTATGGTCTATGTGAATTCAGTTTGTCTAATAGTTTATTCCTCTTGTGTCGCCTTCACACTTTGTCTCAAACCTGACCCCACAGTTTGACCCCTACTCCTCTATCAGCTCTCGGGTCTGGACGGTATGTGGTCAGTGTCACAAAGGTCCACACCTGCTCCCTGCCCCACTCTGGCTTGTTTGTACCCCTCACACATCCATTTGGGGCCTGTGGCGGAGGAGCAGATTGTGGCGCGGCCTCAGGAAACGTCTTTATCTGTCCTGGAAGCAGCGTACTGAGCCAGCCATCTGCTCTCACTGCCTGCACGCAGCACCAGGAATGTGTGTAACCTGAGGTTCTTTGTTTAGACTTGTTGTGACTCTGCCATTTCGGTTGGCATGATGATGTGGATTAAGAATCTGGAGCGGGCCACAACAGTTGGCGTGTTTAAAAGTCTGAGCATTTACAGCTGTGGCTGATGTGACAGTAAATGGCTCTCCCACCTGCTCCTGACATAAAGGCAGTGTGTATTTATCCCAGAGAAGGATGGATACACTTATATATGTATAGTCAGACAAACAGGTGGTCCATTTACTTTGGCAATGATATAATCTCCTGTTTGTTCAGACTGGCCTCAAAAGTGGACCAGTGCAGTTAGATTAGTTTTGTTCATGTCACTGGGAATGGACTGATTCACATAAATCTTATCTTTAATCCTCTGATTAAGGTCACTTACACAATTTTATATCTATAAAATCTCAATTTCAGATTCCGGTCAAATAAAAAGTAAAAAGGTAAATCATTTTAACACAACTTTTCTTGTGTTTTCTATATTCTTTACTCGAGAATAAAATATTCAGGCCCTAAACCTGGGTAACAATCTCACTGCATCAAGAGACTCAGTACAATATGGGACTGTTTTGTATTGGTAACATCTGAAAAGGTTGGAGAGTAGCGTCTGCTACACAAACCCTGACGTTATATTGGAGCCTCAAAAGTTGTGTTTCTATTTGAAAACAAACTTAGGTGTATTGCCAGTATTTAAAATACAGATAATTAATAGTAAAGCCATTCACACGGCGCTCACAGCCTTCTCCAACCACCACCAAACTCCTCTACACTCACACACATTCATATACCAGAGCTGTGGCACTGGAGGCAAGGTGGGTTAAGTGTCTTGCCCAAGGACACAACAACAGTATGAACAGGGGAGAGTGGGAATTGAACCGCCAACCTTTTGGTTATAGGACAACTGCACTACCACTGAGCCACTGCGCCCTAATACCCAAATACCCAAAAAGCATACAACGCAAATGTATCGCAAACTGCAAACAACTTTTGCATATAAATGCTAGCGTTGTTTGTTTTTTTTGTTTGTTTCTTAGGTTTTTTAGACATGTTTCATTTCCTTTTTTGCCTCAATAATTATTCTATGTTGTGTTTAGCTCCAGTTTTGGAAAAATGGAGCAAAGGCAGAACAATTATCAGACTGGAACAGTATGTGTTTATGTTTTTTTAGGACTTTTGTTTTAGGACACAATTTTTGACAATGGAAATGTACCCATATTTATCCGGCCCATATCATAATCTAGTGGAAAGACAGCTGAGATGAAACGGTGAATGGGTGAGTGTGATGTTGCTGCCTGCTTTAGACTATGCACATTTGAGCACATACAGCACAAGAACCTAAAGTATACAGTGTAAAAAAAATCAAATAAGATTTAGCACTTACTGGATCACTTTTAGGCTGGTTATGTCTAAAATGTGTTGACGTTTTTGGACCATGATCATTCCACATGGAAACAGATGCTGTACACATAATGTGAGCTGAAAATTCCACTTCTTTCTACAGTGTGAACCGAGGCCCAGCTCGTTCTGTTTGTCTGTTTGTTGACGATACGGCTGCTCTGTGCTCGGTTTTGCACGTGCTGCAGTGCATTCCTGGTGGGTTTAATGTGTCCATATGGCGGGGGCTGACAGGTGCATCTGCCTCTGAGCTGCGGGGCAGGAGATAGGCTGGTGCTCTGCTTTGTTTCCCCAAACATCTGCCCCTTAGCCCAGAGCCTCTCAATCACACACAATACCAGCCTGATTAGTTCACATCTTTCTCCAATATCACCTCCTGAGCTGCACTTACCTATTTACCTTTAATGGTTGCAACATGTACTTGAGTAAACAGGCCCCAAATGTTTGTCACATTCTTTGTAGGTTACAACATACGTCTGTCAAGCCCGTTTAAAACTTTCCCAGATAAGGTATTTTTTCAATAAACATCAGGGCAGCATTGAAACCGACCGCTCATGCATTTAAAAGAATGGCCATGTTTTCTGTTGACACAAGATCCGTGTTGTGAGCCAAACACAGCTCCCTAGTTTTCCCCAAATGGATGAATTGAGCTTAATACCTTCCAAAGATTCTGCAACAGCGGTGGGAACAGAGAATGGCAGTGATCAGCACAGGCTTTCATTTCATTATAATGCAGAAAAACAAACATTTCAGTGGTTTTAAATGAATCAAACGTGGAACCAGAATCTAATCCACTGTTTGTTGTTCTGGATCACAGTCAAAAGTCAAAGGAGCACTGTCAATCCAGGACATGTCCCACGCATTTGCATTAGCAGTGTGAATAAACATAATGTGTCCTCTCTAATGTCATTTACACCTTCTCAACACACTGGCTCTCTGTACATTGTGTGCTGCTGATGTGCTGACTGTCTTAAAGCTGCCTCTGTGTTTAATGCAGCTGAGCAGATTAACTATGGCCTTTGATTGTAGTGATGGGTCGTTCGCGAGTGAGTCGGCTCTAAGAGCCGGCTCTTTTAAGTGAACGATGGGAGCCGGGCCACATATCTGAAGAGCCGGCTCTATTTCTTTTTAATATATCCTATAGTAATTAAACCATTATGTAATAATAAAATATTGAATTATTTTAGTTTAGTAAAAAAAATGTACTAATAATTCAATGAACACAAAAATATAATTATTTAAGTCTCATTAGTTTCAACTGTCTATTCCTGTCAATCATACACGAGGTGTCAGCCAATTATATTAGAAGGGAGGGATGAATGCGCCGGATCTTTGCACAACCTACATCGTTAAATGCGAACTGTGCACCCAACTGTGAAGCTAGCGGAGCTTCAAGAAACTAGTGAAGGTGGTGGAGCACCTGGAGCCAGCACCTCCACAGTTGGAGATGTAATCACTCAAGTAGGCCTACTCCGCAACCCACAGCAAAGCAGTCTTCTATAAAGGACATGTTTATGCAAAAGTCAATGTCTGTAGCGAAAAAAGGCCGAATTGGCCAAAAAAATGTAATGCAAATGTTTAATAGCATTCTTTTTTTTTTATAACAAATTAATGCATTTTTAAAGAAATTGTGAGACAATGTGAGTATGATTTCATTTAATAATTTAATTAGAACTGTTTTTACACGTATTGCAGTCAGAATCATAGTTAAAACATTTATTATTCAAAGAGCCGTTTGTGAGCCAAAAGAGCCGGCTCTTTTAAGTGAGCTGAGTCAAATGAGCCGGCTCATGAAAAAGAGCCGGATTGCCCATCACTATTTGATTGCAAAAGACACATTCATTGACCACACAAAAACAAATCACTAAACAGTCAACTTTCACACAGGTTTACTCTTTCTAAACCATAACTTAAAAGTAAGTAGTAATAGTATTTGTACTATTTGTATTTTGTAACTTAATGGTTAGAATGACCAGTTTTCCAGATCTCCAAACTGGGATTATTAGGCCCAAGCCGGTGATGACCGGGAGGGCCTATTGTTTTTGCTCGGATTTTTATTTTTTTTCCACCTATGATCCTAAATTTGACCCAGTGAACATGAACGAAAAGTCATTTTTATTGGTCCCAGCCTTCAAGCCCGGCGAAAAATTTATGTATTTGAAGTCGCCGAAAAAAAAATACGAAAAATGACTCAGTGGCGACCCCTACAAAATCAAAATACATTGGGCCTATGGAAAGTGAAAGTAACTTTTTTCCAACGTAGAAAAATGAAACTTGGTACATCCATAGGACACCTCAGGGCAAACAGAAAAGTCAATGACAGTCACACCCTAAACTTAACAGGAAGTCCGCCATGTGGGGTGAAACCATAGATAGTATAATTATGGATGATATCCGCCCATTGGTCCCCTATTCACCATCATTGTCATTACGAATGGGCAATAAAATGGCCGTTACATCCGGGCTTTTCGGGTTTTACTCCATAGTAAAACAATAGTTTTTATATAGCATAAACCAACGTAATTTTCAAAAATTCACCCCCCCCAGAGTTGTCACGTAGTAAAAACTTAGCTCTAGAGACCGGAGCCATCTTTTGTACCAGGCTGTAAACATGAGTTTTACTCTTGTAAAGTCGCCATTGGGTTTCTCCTTATATTTCCGCTTTTGGAGCCTGCCCTCTGGTGGACGGAGGTATATCGCTGTATTTTGCTGTAAAATCACCGTATGGCGGCACCCTTACACGACGACCATTTAAGAGGTACCATGGGAGAGACTTGGGTGAAACGCGCGGCCACTAAAATCTCAATCCCCTTGTGCAGAAAGATGCAAATCATTGTGTTTTAATCTAAATGGCCCCAAATTTGGTGAGTATCATCTAGACACATGTGCCAACCAAAGTTGTGACTTTGTTGTTGATATCTTATCGGGTATGGGTGTGGCAAGCCTGTAATGAGGTGGCCATTTTGTGAAAATAAAACGCCTTTATCCTCTCAAACGCCTTCTCGGATCGAGTTGGACCCAAAAAGGCGTTTGTGCACATTCATGACCTGAACACAAAAATATGTAAATAAAAGGGTTATCTTTAGAAATGGCTCTCCAGCGCCCCCTACAAACTTATAATGGGACCCAAGAATTTAGTTTGTCATAGAGACGTGAAATTTGGTACACACATCTCTTATGTCATGACGAGCATAAAAGCCAATGACAACCACCCCTATCTATAAATGTGTTGCCATAGCAACGTCCCAAATATTTGGAAAAAGTCAATGGGAAGTGAAAATTTTAGTTTGTCGTAGAAAAATGAAACCTGGTACACACATCCAGTATGGGCTTATGAACAAAAAAGCCAATAGGGACCACACCCTATCACACACGGAAGGCGGCCATTTTGAATTTGAAAATGTGAATGACTTAAAATACACCTCTTTTTTAAAAGAACACAGAGAATAGCTGCTTCATTCCACAGACAACAAACTTGGGCAAAATGAGCTAAACACATGTATGTAAAATAGACAGGTGTTTTTCTTGACGTTTTTGCTCGAGTTATATTTTTTTTTTATTATAATTTGGTATATTTTTTTTATTATAAATTTTCTGTAAAATGATCCTCAATTTGACCCAGAAGTCGCCGAAAAAAAAATACGAAAAATGACTCAGTGGCGACCCCTACAAAAGTCAAAATACATTGGGCCTATAAAAAGTGAAAGTAACTTTTTTCCAACGTAGAAAAATGAAACTTGGTACATCCATAGGACACCTCAGGGCAAACTGAAAAGTTTATTACAGCCATAGCGTAAACTCAACAGGAAAGCCACTATGTTGGGTGGAATGCGTGACCACCTAAATCGCACCCCTTGTGTCTAAAGGCTTTTCATCTAAACAGCTCCAAATATGGTGAGTATCATCTAGACACGTGTGCCAAAAAAAATATCAATTTGTTTTTTGATACATTTGTGGCTGTGGTCGTAATGAGTCTGTGAAGAGGCAGCCATTTCTTTGGGAAATAAATGCCATTTCCCAATTGCCAGGATCCTTCATTTAGAGGAGGCCCCTCCAGAGCCAAGGCTAGAGTCTTAGAAAACTCCTCAGAATCCTTTGGAACTTGTAACCTTGTACTTTTAGACAAAATATATTTGCATTTTGCCTTTTTAAACAGGGGGATGCAGCGATTCCTGAGTCATCTCAAATCTCCAGCCAGTACTTTGTTTTTCTTGCCTTAGCCCAAGCATAATCTATTATTTCCAAAGGTTCAGACAGCTCCCAGGAAAACCAGGGATTGTGGAGACCTTTAACTCTAAAGTTAGGTTACAAGGTGGTGTAGCAGGCCCAAGCAGTAGCACAGGCCCGGTTATTTGACATTACCGTGAAGTTTACGCTTTAAAGCACGAAATGCAATCCTCCGAGTGCATGTGTCCCCGCGGTCTCAAGGGAGGCGAGGGCCTTTATCGCCGCTTGCGGCTTTAATTTATTCTTGTGTTTCCTCGCCTGATGTTTTTCTTGTGCCACTTTTATTGGATTTTTGTATGCTCGGACCCTGGCCTTGTTTCTACCTTGTTTTCTGGATTTTTAGTTGTACATTTGGCTGGCTAAATAAACCTTTTTTGACCCTACTACAGTGCCTTGCGAAAGTATTCGGCCCCCAACTGAACGTTGCGACCTTTTGCCACATTTCAGGCTTCAAACATAAAGATATGAAACTGTACTGTTTTTGTTAAGAATCAACAACAAGTGGGACACAATCATAAAGTGGAACAAAATTTATTGGATATTTCAAACAACTAAGAAATTGGGCGTGCAAAATTAGCCCCTTTACTTTCAGTGCAGCAAACTCTCTCCAGAAGTTCAGTGAGGATCTCTGAATGATCCAATGTTTACCTAAATGATTAATCAGACCACTGCAAATCTACCAAGACCTGGCCGTCCCTCTAAGCTTTCAGCTTTTACTAGGAGAGAAGACTGATCAGAGATGCAGCCAAGAGGCCCATGATCACTCTGGATGAACTGCAGAGATCTCCAGCTGGGGTGGGAAACTCTGCCCATAGGACAACAATCAGTCGTATACTGAACAAATCTAGCCTTTATGGAAGAGTGGCAAGAAGAAAGCCATTTCTTAAAGATATCCATAAAAAAGTGTTGTTTAAAGTTTGCCATAAGCCACCTGGGAGACACACCAAACATGTGGAAGAAGGTGCTCTGGTCAGATGAAACCAAAATTGAACTTTTTGGCAACAATGCAAACGTTATGTTTGGCGTAAAAGCAACACAGCTCATCACCCTGAACACACCATCCCCACTGTCAAACATGGTGGTGGCAGCATCATGGTTTGGGCCTGCTTTTCTTCAGCAGGGACAGGGAAGATGGATGGAGCCAAATACAGGACCATTCTGGAAGAAAACCTGATGGAGTCTGCAAAAGACCTGAGACTGGGACGGAGATTTGTCTTCCAACAAGACAATGATCCAAAACATAAAGCAAAATCTACAATGGAATGGTTCACAAATAAACATATCCAGGTGTTAGAATGGCCAAGTCAGAGCCAAGACCTGAATTCAATCGAGAATCTGTGGAAAGAACTGAAAACTGCTGTTCACAAATGCTCTCCATCCAACCTCACTGAGCTCGAGCTGTTTTGCAAGAAGGAATAGGCAAAAATTTCAGTCTCTCGATGTGCAAAACTGATAGAGACATAACCCCAAGCGACTTACAGCTGTAATCGCAGCAAAAGGTGGTGCTAAAAAGCATGCCCAATTTTTCAGTTTTTTATTTGTTAAAAGAATTTGAAATATCCAATAAATTTCGTTTGACTTCATGATTGTGTCCCACTTGTTGTTGATTCTTCACAAAAAATTACAGTTTCATATCTTTATGTTTGAAGCCTGAAATGTGGCAAATGGTCGCAAAGTTCAAGGGGGCCGAATACTTTCGCAAGGCACTGTACCTGTGTTTAGGGTTGTGCATTGGAGTCTTCCACGTTCTGGGCAGTGTGGCCGTGACAATTTCTATACGGTGGCTCACTGGATAAAATTGTATAACAACTCCTACCTAACTATAAGCTCAGGTAAGTACGGAGTCGCCTCTCACGTGTAGGGTGGGTGGGGGTTAAGAGAATACATCATTTCTTTAGGGTAAGTCACTAGACCAAAATACGTAACATCTTCTCCCTTCTTGAAGTATGAGTTTGAACACGCTAACTTAGGGCTGAGGGTAGACTACCTCGTAAACCCCAGACCAAACCCATGGGGATTATTCTACCCCATTTTTTGGGGTTTGTTATAAGAATTCTATATCCTTATATTATCCAGAGAGACACGGAGACAAATTATATTATAAAAAGCGAAAGGCCAGGTTTTATTCTTGCAAGAATGAAGCAAACACACGGATATATATCAAAGGTACAGAAGTGAATTTGCTTAAAGAAGTAAACAAAACATGAGATTTTATATCACTGCAGTGGGGGCTGTCAGTGGGAGGTGTATCTTGCATACACCCTCTCCAAGGCCCCAGCTCCAGGTGCAGCAGTACCATGGCAACCCATGTCTATCTAGTTATGTCTACTCCATGCTTGGACTAGCATGGAGGACATTACATGATTTGACATGACCTGTAGAGAACTATGAGCACCCAGTAACTATAAACAATATAAACAATTATAATAATAAAAATTATTATAACAGGGTTATTCACTAACTATAAGTTCAGGCAAATAGGAAGACACCTCTCGCCTGATGGGTGGGTGGGTGGGGAGGATGGAGAGTATACGCCATTTCCAAACGGTGGCTAACTGGACCAAAATACATCTCCTCCCTTCTTGAAGAATGAGTTTGAACATGCTAACTTAGGGCTGAGGGTAGACTACCTCATAAACCAAAGACCAAACCCATGGGGATTATTCTGCCCCATTTCTTTGGTGAAGCAAAAACCCAGCAGAGCAGCTGACCTAGCCTAAGTACATTTGACCATTCAGTAAAGGACCTATAGCCAGGGAAAAACTCTTCTGTGCACCTCTTACCCCAAGCAGGTGACAAAACACAAAAATCAAATACCTGTAACCAGTTCAAATTATTAAATTAAACACATGTCAAATCAAGAACAACAAAATTTCAAAGAGTAATGCACTGATTCTTCAAAGTCAAATTCTTTAAAGTCCATAAATCAAATGGCCTGTCCCTGCCTGTCCATTTCTCTCCCTGTAACGAAAAGAAACAAAACATGGAGTGAGACTTAAGCACATTCATAATGATTAAAATCAATTCTCTTAAGCAAAATAAATTAAATTAACTACATGGCCCTTAGGACTGTAGTATGATCCGTCATGGAGCGGTTGTCTTGTTGGTGTACATGCAAATGATAACGTCCCCCAGATCAAAGTGTTCATCTGAGGTCAAAGCCTTGGCCTTAGTCAATCGGCAGGTGCATGATGTGCGAGATTTAATTAACGACTGTGTGTTTTCACAACAAGGAAAGATCAGGTCTATCAGGTACCAGATTCACGGCCAGGACAGACCATTGGTGCAGATGTCAGACAAGTCATGATTCTTGGAGATATGGAAGGCTATTAAACTTTCAAAGACCTAATTTTCCCTCACGCAGGAATGAGTTTGATGTAGAAGTGCCTGAGACTTTAGTGACCGAATAGAGATGCTGATTCCTGACCGAGATAAAATGACTTCTCCTCCCTTGTACAGCTTGCAGTTTATTAAAATGTTTAATGAATGTGTGTATTTTACAATGTGCGTAAATAGGCTTTTCCACGTATGATTCTAAGGTTTAAGTATTGTGTGGTTATGACATTGTGGAACAAGGGAATGTTTTAAAACTTAGTGTAAGCATATCATCCCCAAACCAAGCCCCTTTGTGATAAAGAACTTTGGGACACACCTCCAGACAAAGATGATAAAACCGCCTGTTAGCCAGAGGCTAGTCCTCTTCTCTTCTCCCTCCTCTCTGTTGTCCTACCCCTTCGTCTTAGCTTTAAATTTTTCATTTTTCCACGTGGCACCTCATGCTAAACGTGATTTTTTTTCTATCTACAATCTATGCTTATTGATTTGTTTTTAATAGTCTTTTCCTTGATCAGCTATTCAGAATACTGTACGTCATAACTGTGCGACGGAAGTTATTTTTGCATTTTATTTTGTAACTTTTGCCTGCTAAACGAATCTGCTTTACCAAGCCAAGCTCTCTCAGAAGCAAGTTAAACAGAAGGAAAGCAGCTTCTAAGACCCTTCCCAGTGGTCAGTGTTGTGCCTGAACGCGTTCATTGAACGATAGTTCATGAACTCGTTCATATTTTGGGTGAACGTGAACTGAACGTGCTGTATTACTGCCTGATGAACGTTACTGTGAACTCGTTCATTCTGGTGTCTGTGAACGGCACGCTCTCTCAGGTTAACTTCGTTCAATAGGGTGCCAGATTTCTATAGAGCCTTCCAGGCGAAAACCCGGCTAAAACACACCGCAAACGGGTCTTAATATGTAGCGGAAAAACACCAAACCTGGCAACACCAGCCACCTGTGTCGCACCGCCGTCCGCGGCATGCGTGACGCGTCATCAAAAAAAAATTAAATAAATAAAGCATGGAGGCGACAGCAGCATGTAGTAAGGCATATGATCATTTAAATTCATTCATGTAACTTGCTTGTTGAACCTGCCTGGTCTATTTTTCCAGGATTCCAAATTCGAAAATGAGTGAGACTCCCTCATCAACCGTAGGTAAGATGGATGGAAATGCCAACTCATTCATTCGCAAGTGGTTGGGGTTGCCACGGTGCCTATCTGAAACCGGCCTCTTTGGAAAAAACATGCTGCAGCTACCACTACAGTCCCTCTGGCCGCAAGTGGAATGCCCAAACCGAGGTCGATCAAGCTGTCGGTCGGCTACAACACCGAGAGATCATGGGCAGAGTTCAGGCAGGAAGAGCAGGACTAGGATGGGGAGAGACGCCACGCTTTTGGTCCAAGGCCAATCAAAAGCAAAGGAAGGAGATGGTGGTAGCAGAGGTGACGAGGAAGGAGGAAGATTGCTACAAAATCAAAGCCGTGTCACAGGGTCGACAAGGAAGCTGGACGACCTGGGAGGGAATTATGAAACGGAACATCAGTTGGTCAGACGTGTGGAAGATCCCACAAGCAAGACTTAGCTTCCTCATTCGTGCAACCTACGACAGGCTTCCCTGCCCTCGGAACCTCCACCAGTGGTTTGGGAATGAAGAATCCTGCGTATTCTGCAATGCCCCCAACGCAAGTCTACAGCACATCTTATCAGGCTGTAAGATCGCTCTCTCACAGGGACGCTACAGATGGCGCCACGATCAGGTCCTGAGAAAGCTAGCTGAAGTACTGGAGGAGTGCCGACAGGGTAGCAAACAACCGCCATCAGCAGAGGACCCCACCATCTTCGTGTCGGAAGGAGGGGTAAGGAGAAGCACCAGAGCAAGAGAAACAGCAAGGCCCTTCTCCCCCAACCAAGAGTGGGACATGAGGGTAGACCTGGACAGGCAGCTCCGGTTCCCTACGGAGATAACCACCACATATCTCCGGCCAGACATAGTGGTGTGGTCAACCAAGGCAAGAGTAACGCACCTCATTGAGCTCACTGTACCACTGGAGGAGGGGATCGAGGCCGCCTTCGAAAGGAAGAAGTCAAGTACTCAGAGCTCGCTGCTGAGTGCCGGGAGGCTGGCTGGAAGACAACCATCCATCCAGTGGAGGTTGGATGTCGAGGTTTCCTTGGGTTGTCAACCATACGCCTCTTGAGGAAGCAGGAGTGACCGGAGGGAGGCTAAGGAGGGCAACAAAGGATCTGGCAGAGGAGGCAGAGAAAGGTAGCTTTTGGCTCTGGCTCAGGAGGAAAGATAGGTGTTGGGGGAAGAACATCTAACCCCATATACCAGCTGCAGGAGAACAGCTATCAGCTGCAGGGGTGACAGGGAGACGTCCTGTCACTGCTCCGCCACCAGGAGACGTTCCAGAATTAAAGGAGCGAAACGTCGGTGAACGGTGGTTTCTGGTTGATGACCCTGCAGCTGACCCATGGGCACTGGAGGAGGTGCGACAGGCAGCAATGCCCAGCAGGTGGTAACATCTTCCTGTGCAATTACTTCTGTTTTAGCATGTGGACAATGGAAAATTTTTAAAATTTAAAAACGTTTTCACCCTAATGATTACTGTCCTATTTTTCTTTGAATAATTCCTCATTAAAAAAGACCATTCAAGCAGCACGTTTTTCCTCATGTTTTTGAGAATGTACTGTAGGGTTGAAAGCTGCAGCTGCTACTAGTGTGGAGTGAATGGACAGCAACAAAGCATTAAAGCAACAATGTCCCCTCAATGCTAATGTAAACCCTGGTTGGATAAGGATTGAAAATTGGATATGAAAATTAAATCTGACGCATAGCTTCATTGTTAAAACTGATAAAATAATTGCTGTCTGTGATTCTACTGTATATGGGCTGTGGCAATAATTTTGAAAAATAATAGCTCGCAGCAACATATGGAAAAAAAGAACTATGAACTAGTTCATTTTTGGAACTGTGAACTTAGTTCAAAATTTTGAAGTTTGAACTATGAACTGAACTAGTTCATTTTAAAATTTGTGAACTGAACTTTGAACTAGTTCTTGTAGAAAGTGAACTTTCCCAACACTGCCAGTGGTCTAGCAATAACTTTAATGACTTAATTTTATCCGTTCGACGAAGCTTGACTACAACGTAAGCCTAGCAGCTTACGAAAGTTCCAGGACGCCTCTGTTCTCTCCCCAGTCGCACTGCGACCACACCTCTTGAGACAACGAGCACGCTGCAGCCCTCTGGTCAGATCCCCTGCAGGACGCGCAAGAGTTTTGAATAATCCCTTTCTGATCTTTGGCGCAAGGACCTCGCTGGTATCCAACGAGCCAACAGAGTGAGTTGCACGTGACACATAAGAGTGGTGTTAGAAAACTGTACACTGTTCAAAAAGCTCAGGCCCCGGAAGCCGTCATGTCCTACCCTATAAAAGTCCCTTAGTTTAAGCTTAATAACATATTTTAAATAATAAAAAATTTCCTTGCTTCACAATTCTCTTATAAGTAAATGCTTTATTGTTCTGTTGTTCATCCATCACTGTGTTAATTGTCCTTATTATTTTCCCATAACTGTGTTAAAATTTTCATATCACGTTATCCATGTTTATTCAAACTTGTGTAACTTTTGATAAAACTACATAAAACGTTAAGTCGTTGCACAGGTGTTTTTACCTGTTTATGTTAAGCCATGTTTGAAAACAAAGAATTCTCCTTTAGATTATGAAAATATAACAGTTTTCTCAAGACTTAAATTTGAGATGATGACCCGCAATTTTATATTTAATTAGGCTAATATCAATTAGACCTGTGTTACTGTGGATGAAATCATGTTGTAGACCCCACCCCATTCAACTAAAAGCATGCTCAGTGCTATTTGGTTCTGTCAGTCATTGGACCAGTTTTCTCTAATTTTAATTAACAGATACAGCATCTTTTGTGCCATTCATAAACCTTTATTTGTTGTACATATAATAAAGTTAATCCACATTTGCACAAATTGTCTCAAAAGGTAAAAATTCAAATCCCAATGTTAATTGATTGTTAGCCTTATATTAATTTTGAAGCACCTCACATCAACACTTGCTAACATGACACTTGTTTGCTTCTCCTCCCACGTTACAACCAATAGTTTAGTTGTGAGAGGAGTATTTTAGTATAGATAAATGTATTGTTCGTTTTCTCTGAGAATGAACAACATGTTAATCTACAGAGAGAGTTGAATTGTTTTCTGTTTGTATATCATTGGCCCCGCCACAGTGACAACCCACAGGAAATTGCCCAGGTACTGAACCGTGTATCTGGGATTCTCCCCAGATGTTTCTTGTTTGTCAAGGCCCAGTAACCTCGAAAGACATGATGGACCCTTTGTTTTTACAGGTACTCAAGAGCCATAAAAGACACTGTCTTAGGGGCTGTCCACACGGAGACACAAATCACTGTATCCATATACATTTTGTATCGTATTGGCGTTTCCACACGGATCCGGCGTTTTGGGAGACTGAATCCACTATTATTTGAAACCTGGTTCTAAAGTGGATAAATCTGAAACCTTCACCCTTGCGGTGTCGTGTGTACAGCCAATCCGTATATTTTGTGAAAACGATGATGTCATTGCATCACGTGTCGGCCTCGTCACACGTAACAGCAACAACAATAATGGCGGACTACATAATTGAGTTCGTGCTGCAGAAGCGACTAAGCCTACTAGCTTTATTACAGCAAAATCTATTGCTTCTATGCAGTTGTGGTGAGCAACAAGCGATAATGGACAACACCATACGCCACATGCTCTTAGATCCACCGCGAAAGAGAACCAGGAGAGCAACCTGGAGAAAATGAATGGAGAGAGAATTTCCGCATGTCCAAAGCACTCAGAACTCAGTCCGTATATTGAAGAGCAAACAACAAACATGAGGGCACCAATTACTACACTCTAAATAAATGACTGCAACAATTTTAACAAATTTTTTATTAGAAAATAAATATTTAGGTCTTCGTCTTCTTCTGCAGCGCGCAAGGTTATGCGCATGCTCAAAGTCTTCTTCTCCGTGTATAGTGTATATCTGTGGCAGAATTACAGCGCCCCATACTGGTCTGGCATATATACTACATCGTTTTCAGCCGGTTTCAGTGGTTTCGTTTGTACGCAGATATTTTCTTGAGACGACGCCGTCTCAAGATCGGATGAGGGATGCACTGGCCTTACTTTCCCAAAGGAGATTAAACGTGTCTTTTAAATAGCCCCAGATGGTCAGATTGTTGTCTTAAGTCACGAAGGAACTCAGTTTACGACCCTGGATAGATGCGACCGAGTCAACACGGCGCCTAGCTTAAAAGGTAAATCTCTGCCAGAACTGCCACATAAACACAAACTATCAGCAGCCATAAACTGTCCTAGATACGATCTGGGCATGGAATCTCCTTACGAACACTGGAATGCTTTCATCTACCAGCCTTGAGACTTCTGTGATGGTCACATACTGCCATCTAGTGACGAAATGGACTAAAGACGTTTCGTGTTTATTCCATTAAAAGAAGGTCAAAATTATTAAATGTGTTAGTGATTCATACTGTCCTCACTGGAGGGTAAGTTTAACCAAGACCAAATGACTGCTTTCATTCCCTACAGTTTCTAGTTGTATTTGTAATAAAATGAACAAATGTTTTGTTTATAACGTTACTGTGTTTAATTTAAATAGGCCTTTCTCTGTAAACGCTACAAAGTATAAAAATGTTTTGTATGCTTATGAATTGTAAAAACTAAAGGAAATATAACATTTGTAAACCCAGAGGAAAGTTTAGTTCAAGTTAAAACCATTCCATTCCCAAATCACGCCCCTTTTGTGTGGAATACGCCCCCAAACGGAGTGAACAAAACTGCCTGCCGAACAGAGAATCTCTCTCTTCTACGCTCTTCTGTTTTACCTCTTTTCTGCAGGACATCATACTGCTTCGTCCTATTCGTTAACCTAGCATTAGCTTAACTTTTACTTTTTCTAGCCACCTGGTACACACGGTGTTAAACGTGAATTTTTCTACCTCTAATCTACGCGTATTGATTTGTTTTAATTTTTGATCAGCTGTTACAAGTAACTACGTCACTTCCGTGCGACAAATATATTCTTGTAGTTTATTGTACCAAGACTGTGCGCCTGCTGAGACGAGTTTTGACTGAACAAAATCTCGCAAAAGCAAGTTTCAAACCAAAGAAAGAGCTTTCTAAGACTTTCCCTGTGAATCCAGAAAGGACCAAAGACTTGTTTTTCTCCAGAAGTCTGATGTTCACGGCCTGATCAGCTAACGCCAATGACAGTACTTCTACTAAAGCCGCCCAGCGACCCGTCTGGAGCGGAGTGTACGGTGCAGCCCTTTTTCGTCCGGAACCACCGCAGGACAACGCCAGAGCCGAAAGCACACCCTGACGCCAAAGCCTGCCGTTCCACGACCACCAGGGTGAGTTTGCACGTGACAAAAAAGAGCTTTGCGTGATACTATGTTGTAAAAGCTCAGGCCCAAAAGTCACCTCAACTTCTATTTACTGTCGTGTAATATGTTTATGTTGTGTGTTTTAATTCTGTATACTTAGCATGATGAGTTTATGTTATGTGTGTTATGGTATACTTATGCATGGTTTATAATTAAATAAGGGATGTTATATTAATACATCTAGAAACATATTAAAAGAGAAAACATGATTAGTTTAACACACACACACACACACAGGGAAGGTCTAGATAGAGACACAGGTGCCAGTTACCGAAGGTTACAGAGGAAGGGAGGCCCAGGAAAGAGTCCTCAAGGCCTTACAGAAATTATATCAGAGAGTTAATGAGGAGATCTACCAGGCCTTACTGGATGATATCAGAAAGTTAATAATGAACTTCAAAGCTTTATATGAAAAGTTATTACTATACGGTCTTATCAAAACTGTATAAAAGCTTATGTCTATTGTTCAATCTTTAGTAGAGCTGGGGAAAGTCTTCTCGGGTCATTTATTGTGTTGATTGTGAACAATAAAGACTCTATGGCATTTAGCTGGTTGTGCGTTCATGACTTATTCCATACAATAGTGGCAAAGACTAAGAGATCAGTTTTGACACTACACTACCTCCAAACCCCGTTCGTAGTTTTAATGATAATATAGAGTAAAATAATTCAAGCTTTCCCTTTTGGTTCCCAAATCCTTTATGAAGAATTGTTTATTGTTCTGTTGTCAATCATTCTTGTGTTCATTATCCTCATTGTTTTCCCATAACTATGTCATTTTCATATCCCATTATTCATTATTATTATTATTAATTTGCATAACTTTGTTTTCATAAAACCCCATAAATTTATGTCTTGGTGATGGTATTTTATCTGTTTATATTAAGGATATATACGAAAATAAATAGAATTCTCCTCCTTTTGAGTACGAGACTGAATAGTTTTATCAGAGACATAATCGTTTGTTCTTGAGACGGTTATGAAATAGATATTCTTAGATCGAGACTGGTGCTCCGCAAGACAATCTAAAATATAATAACTACTGTACTTACTGCCAACATATTCACAACAGTTTATTGTGCAATAATTTACAGGTACAGAGATTTGCACTACTTAATGGCCAGGTCTTTCTTTTTTTCTTATTACCCAAGTTTACATTTGTGTCTTAATTTTGCGCTTTTCAGTATTTATTTTTTACATATTTTTATTTCTATGCATATCATATGGCAGACTGTAGAGTTCAAATAAATGCCAAATGTTCTAAAATACTGTATATTATGTTTTTAAATCTTCAATCAGACACAATCAGATACTCAATTGACATTAAAGATGTTATAGAACATTTAAAAATAACTTCAGTTACTTTGCTGAGTATCTAATTACTTTTACAATGTGGTAACTGAGTTACTAACTCAATTACCTTTTGGAAGAAGTAATGTGTAACTGTAACTACTTTTTTAAAGTAAGATGACCAACACTGATTCTTACATACACTTTCACATTTATTTATACACCAGTGCCACAGACATCTTAGGCAAGATGTGTGAAGTGTCTTGCCCAAGGACACAACGACAGTATGTACTGGGGAGAGCGGGGATTGAACCGCCAACCTTCCAGTTACCTCTTGAGTCACAAAGTTTCATTAATTAACAGTTCCCCAAAAACTAGTTGCCCAGAGGATGTCAGCCCTAAATGCTTCAGATTCAAACAACAACAACAAAAGCAATGCCATTTTATGCAAAATCTTTACAAAATAAATGACAAACAAGTTAGTCACATATTTCAAACTTATTATCTTTATTTGAAACTCAGTTTTTTTTTCATCTGCATGATTTAATAATTGCCTTTATTTATGCTGAGACTACATTAATGTCAAAACTCCTATAGCGTGCAGATGCTCATACCGGCTTTACTTTGCTTTTTAATTATTTCCACCTTTAGCCAATGATTTTATGATAAAATTTTTACATTACTTTTTACTTTCTTTCAATTGTTTTTTTTTTTTACTTTTTAAACAAAATGTTAGACGTGCCGAGCGACTGGAGCCTTGGTATCTATTTTTCAACATGACTGGGGTAAAAACAACTACTACAAACTCTTTCTGCCAAAATTGTTGGAAATATCAACAGGGAATCAGTGTGCTACAAACAAGATTTTGTCTTTGGAATCTGAAAGAGGACTTCAGGAGACAATTCTTCACTCAATGTCATAAGACTGTGAATTTAAACTTGAATTTACAGTGTCATTCCCAAAAATGAGCAAAGCGATGGGATTTAAACAAAATTATGCCACCTGCATAAACATAGTGCCCAGCCAAAGCAGCACTGGATCAGAAAAAAGAATGCTGGCATCACAATAGCATATGTAACATCGCCAAAGATCTAGCTAAAAAACAGATTCCAACTACTGACTGAGCTAAATGTGAATTAACCAGAAAACTCTGCTGTGACTGAAAAACAGGGAGTAAATGTTACCTATACTATGGAAAATGTGAGACATACATTTATGAAAAAGCCCCAAGAAAAAGGAGACAGAGAATCTATGCTAAAAGTGAAGGACAGAGTGTTATAATAATTTTTAATTTCTTATGGTTTATACAGTGATTGCTGGGTGCTTCTAGTTCTCTTCAGGTCATGTCAAATCTGCTCATGTCATGTCCTTCATGCTAATCCAAACATGAACTAGACATAACTTACCATGGGATGAATTCTGCACCTGGGAGCTTGTCCTCTGTAATGTAAACAATGCTTGTTGTTCCATTATTAGGCACAGTTACAACTGCTGTTGCAGGAGGAGGAGTAGGATGAAGTTCTCCAGATGGTTGCCAGGGTTTTTTCTGGATGTGATGAAGAACAGATGAAGCCACACCAGGACCAGCCGAACCAAACAGGGCTGAGTGGTGCACCTGCCTGAACTGCAGAGTCATGTAAACAGTTCTAGAAAACAAATGCGGCCAACAGGGGGTCTCAGGCCAACACATGGTGTTTTTTTAATTGCACAGATAAATAATTATAGATTCTTTCCTACACATATTTATAATAAATTACTGTTTTATTGAACCACAGTGTCCTTTTGTTGCTGCTGTTGGTTTATGTTGCCAAGCCATGTCCTAGAGAGAGAGAGAGAGAGAGAGAAAGAAAGAGAGAAACCGAAAACAAGATAAAGAATTAGTATTGGTTTCATTTTGACAGTAATAACATTATTTGTATGACTTTATTATGGAATATATTACACAGACATACAGATAGTGTTTGAGAGGTAACAACCATGTCTACAGCAGTGTAGATAAGTGCACCTAGAGATTCTGGTTTAAAGCTGATAAATAGACTTTTCCACTGCTGCATGAGAACTAAACATAATGGTTCTTGTGAGAGTGACCTCTGTGGAGTTATGTCTTTGCCAGTTCAGCTGTAGGTGGAAGCACAACTCCAGGGAGAAGACCAAGGGCCCAAGGGTCATCTGTCCACTTGTGAGTTCCCCTGGAGACTTTAGATGATTCCCCAAAATTCTGCTCTGCAGCCGAGGATGTAGCTGTAGTCTTTGGCCACCTTTACTGTGTGGACATGTTTTTTTATTTTATTTTTTCATAATTTTATTTTTTATTTACCCAGGTGATATCCTCATTGAGATTAAAAATACCTTTTCCAAGAGTGACCTGGCCAAAATGACAGCATTACACACAGTTTTGACAAATTCAAACCATTATCAAACACACAAATAAAAATATTTACACTCAATAATTACAAAACAGTCAGTTTGTGCAGGTTTAAAAAAACATTAAATTTACCAACCTCATTGTCACGCTTTTTAGTATAGATTAAAATTCTCAAGTAACAAGTTCATATAGATTTAAGTCCTTTTGCAGTTCATTCCATGCATTTTATCACCTTAAAAACATTTCCATGGTCAAAGGGATAATTGTCTAAACCAAACTTACATTAGCAGGTTAGATTACTGTAACGGCCTGCTCACTAGTCTCTCAAAACAAGGGTTAAGACAGCTGCAGCTTATTCAGAACGCTGCTGCTCGGGTTCTAACCAAAACCAGGAAGTACAACCACATCAGTCCAGTTTTAAAATCTCTTTTAGAGACCAAAATATATTTCTGACATGCTTGTTGTTTATGAACCTTCGTAAACTCTGAGAACATCTGAGTTAGAACTAAACAGGGTAAAGCAGCGTTTAAGTTTCATGCAGCAAAAAACCTGGAAAAGCTTCAACTTTAAAAATGTTCAAGGCAAGGTTTAAAACCTGTGTATGAATTGTACTATATAAATAAAATTGTCTTGCAAACTCTGGGAACCACCATCAGTATGTTCTTCTGAGAACGCAGAGCATTCTGTTGTTGGTTTTTACGCATGTATGTGCAGAGGTAAGATGGGAGGAGCCCAAGAGTACATTTATAAATGAAAGTCAGCAAATGAGACCACCTGCGAACATACAGGGACGGAAACTCAGCTGGAGCATTCAATGTACAATAGTAATCACAAGTCATATAACGTAAAGCACAGTGATAAACAGTGACCAGTTTTTTTTTTTAGAGATAATCAGATGCATTTATAAAAAGGATATCGCCGAAAACCAATAAAGGAAAAAAAGTTGCAGAAATGAAACGTTTCCTGGTATTAACAGAGAAACAGGATTTGTTTCTGAAAAGAAAACTTAGCTTTAGCTTCAGTTTACGTACAAGATAATCAATCTGTTGCTTGAAGGACAGATTTTCATCAATAACAAAGCCTAAATACTTGTAAGAAGAGACCATTTGGATTTCTTTTAGGGGAGCTGAGAGGGGATTCGTTTTCTATTTGAGAAGACCATAACTTTAGATCTGTCTGCATTTTTAGCCTCAGCTAATTTAGATAAGACTGATAACTGTGTCATCAGCATAAAAGTAAAAAAAAAAAGCATTTGACACATTTTGCCAAAGATTATTCACATAAATGGAGTACAGAAATGGGCCCAAAACAGAACCCTGGAGAACTCCTTTAGTTATTGGAAGAAAGGTGGAGGACATGCCATTGAGTTGTACACACTGAGTTCTACCTGACAGATAGTTAGAAAACCAGCAGTTAGCCAGACACTGAAATGTTTATCTTGTGTATCTCATGTATCTCGTATCTCGTTTAAACACAATTTGAGGGCTGCTTTTGGTAATTTTTGTTTGTCTAACTGTGGTGATAATGCAATGGTCACTTAAATCATTGGCAAATGTCCACCAGTATACAAACCTGAAAAAAAGTAGGGACACTGTACAAATTGTAAAAAAAAAAACAGAATGCAATGATGTGAAAGTTTCAAATGTATATCTTTATTTAGAATACAACATAGACGACAATTCAAATGTTAAAACATTAATAAAAATGTGATGATGGCTGATGTATATTATGGATGATGTATATTAATTGTTGAAATGTAAAAGAAACTCTAATTTAACTGTACTCCAATGTGACAGGGCCAAACTGAAAGGAAAGATTTCAGTGGAGCAGGAGGGGAGCTAAAATTACAAGTGCAATCGTGGAATTGATCCATGTTTGGCCTGAAGCACATTTTTCTTATTAAGTTACATTTAGTATCATGTGATTCAGACACCTGCTCATCTGACTCATTCATTCATTCATTTTCTACCGCTTTGTCCCATTAGGGGTCGCGGGTGACTGGAGCCTATCCCAGCAGCTTTGGGCCTGAGGCAGGGTACACCCTGGACAGTGGCAAGTTAGTTGCAGGGCTGACATTTAGACATAGACAGTGACAGACAACCATTTACTCTCACATTCATTCACTAGGGACACTTTAGAGTTGTCAATTAACCTGTACATACATGTCTTTGGACGGTGGGAGGAAGCCGGAGTACCCGGAGAGAACCCACGGTAACACGTGGAGGACATGCAAACTCCTCACAGAAAGACTCGGAGTCGGCCGAGAATGTTTGAGTCGGCCGGGTTTTGAACTCACGACCTTCTTGCTGTGAGGCAGGAGTGCTAACCACTCTGCCACATGCTCATCTGACTCATCTGAGTGAATCTGAGTGACTTTCAAACATGGGTAATTAAATGTATCTAACTGAAAAAACTTTTACCTTTAAGACACATACACACATACACTACATTGAACCCTTTTGCAGTTGGAAGTATTCCATAAATCCCAAGTGTGTCTTCAAATATGTCACATGGTTTTTGGGAAATCATTGCATGAAGCAAAGTTTCCCTTTTACTTTCTCTTACTATCCCTATATATAAGGGGCATTAACAGAGAGGCTGACCCAAGAAAAACCCTTCAGAGCTTTGATGCTTTTCATTTCTCAGGACAAGATCACAAGACGAAGGTATGTACATTTCCATATTCTGATCAATCCTTTATACTGTCTTTAGTGTCTGGGAGGATCTGTGCATAGATCTGCAGTTATCTGTGAATTAAGAAATAACAATAAACAAACATTATTAATTCAAGTGATGGGAATGTGAAGCCTATATGTTAGTTATGTTATTACAGTATATGTTATATTATTATTATTATTATTTTAATGTTATCTGCTTTTGTGTTCTTTTACTCTTTTACCTTTCCTCTCCCTCTTTCTTTCCTTTTTGTTTCATTCTCAGTGTCTGTGTGTATATTTAGCCAGAGAGTGTCCCATTTACTCTTTCCTTTTTCATTAACACTAAGCCTTTTGTAAACACTAAGAATAATTAAGCAATTAAGTTGTCTTCTTTTGTGTTTGTTATGATGAACCTGTAAGAGCAGGACAAAGTGAGGACAGAGGAAAGAGAGTCAGAAAACAGGCCTGTCCTTGTGGTGACAAATGACAAAGGTATAAGATAAAAATATATTTATAAAAGAATCTGCATTCATATTGGGTACAATGAGATTAGATGCTGAACCCCCAGCCATCAGAACACCATAAGCAAGAAACTCATGAGTAAACAAGAAGTTCAATGCCCTAGAGTCTTTATTGTAACAACAACAAACGACCGAGTAGACTTTCCCCAGCTATACTAAAGGTCAACAAATCAAACATAGGTTTTTATACAGTTTTCACGGAAGACCCTCTCCTTCTAGTGGAGACTTAAATATCCTTTTAAACCTTTGTCCTAGTTCCCCAGTGACCCCTTGTGCCAGACACCCATGTCTTTATCTTTGTCCAAATCTTCCCTGTGTGTGTGTGCATTAAACTAATCCTGTTTTAAAATCATTTACTCTGACATTATGTTGTTGTTTTCTCTTTGAAATATTTTTTTTTCTCTAGCTAGTCAGTAGATCTTTATCCCATCATTTACACTTTCAAAATAACAGAAAACGAAAAAATGGTGTCTACAAAAGTTTGAGCACCCTGCAGAGTTAATACCTGTCAGTGCTACATCCTTCATCCGCATTGATGAAAGTACAGTGACCTCCTCTGTCAGCCAGCACAATATCCAGTGCTTGTCTATTCTCTAGTACAGTTCTAGTGACATCTGTAAGTTTTTGTTCAATGGCTTGCAACGATTTAGCAGTAGAATTGAACATTCTCTGTTGAGTATAATAAAGATAATTAATCCACCTGCTGTGTTTTGCTGATGTTATTCCCTGTACCCCGTTTAAAACGGAACATACTTGGGCTGCTACTCCCATTTCTGGCACATATGTAACAATGTTCTTTACCTCTTTTCCACAAGGCTCAAATTTAAAAACTATTAATTTGTCCCACCTTGGTTTTACAGTTGGAAACTATTTCATCACCTTGTAGTGTGTAGTCCACGTGAATAACGCCCTCTGTATAACTTGAGCCTAGTATTACACAAAGCATAGAATACAGACATATCTGGTTGTCACACTGTTTACCCTGTAAGCTTTGAATAACTTATCTCAGTCTTTGTAGTCGTAGTTTCCAGGAAGCGCTCCTTCAGTCAGTCGAGTTCTCGTCCTTTGAGACAATGTCCATGTCCATGTCGGTGTCTTTGTCCGTGTCCTTGGTGGTAATGTCTTTAGTTGGTCCGTCAGCTAGCTTGTCAACGATCGCCTTCTTTATGTGCTGGTGATGGATCCAAGTTGCTTGCCCACTTTGAATGCTGTTGGTGATGTTAGCAGAACCTGGTATGGGCCCTCGAACCCTGGCTCCGACCACTTTTTTCGTCTCCATCTCTTTATCCACACATAGTCGCCTGGCACCAGGTCATGTAGTGGGCATGTATCAGGTCTGGTCCGGTCTGGTCAGGTCAAGCCTAGGCAAAAAGAAAAAAATTCTGCCAGCAACGTATTGTATTCTCCAATTTGTAATTTGTCATACGTTAGTTGTTAAAGATTAGTTATTAGTGTGATTAGTTGTTAGCACATATTTAGTTCCTTGGTGTGCACTTAATTTAAAATCCATCATTCAGTGATGAACTGGTCCTTGAGGTCTTTTTAGTTGTTGCAACTTACCCTGTGCAGTTTTAACATTGTGCCTGGCACACATACAACACTTAAGAAAGACTTCTACCACTACCTGCTGTATCCCTGGGCAGCGCCAAACTCCTCTGATAAGATTTACCATTTTATTTTGTCCATCATGATCTTTATGTGCTATTTCTGCAGCAATTCTATAACAGACTCGTGGTAAACATGGTGTTCATATACCATTAACTTGGGTTGCATAGTTTTTCCATCTTGAAAGTTTTTTTCTGCCTAAATTTTATGTTCTGTATTGAAGTTTCAAAATAGTCCTGTGTAGACACACTGTTTAAACTCTCAACATTAATGTTTCTTTTACTTTCAGCTGCTTTTTTGGCCTTAGCCTCTGCCTTTGCATTGCCAAAACTTTCTAAGTCTGTTTTTTTTTGTATGTGCTTTACATTTTTCCACTGCTATTTTTTTAGGTAAAAGTAAAAGACACCTCTGAACCTGCTCACTGTTAGAAATTTGTTTACTCATGGCCATTAGAAATTTTAATTGTTGCTACAATGCCCCAAAATCATGTACTACTCCAAATGCATCTGTGTAGATAGTTACCTCCTGTTCCTTGTGCAATTCACAAGCTCTTGTTAACGCATGAAGCTCAGCTTTTTGTGCTGACCAATGTTGTGGCAATACTCCAGATTCTAAAATTGTTTCAGCCGTTACAACAGCATACCCTACCTTCATTCCACCCTTTTGGTCTCGTTTAGCACACCCGTCCACAAACACCATACTCCCTGTGTTAAGAGGGATGTCAAGAAGGTCTCGTCTTGGAGTAAGAACCTCTCTAACAACTTTCTGACAGTTGTGTGTGTCTAAGTCATCTGATGGCAATGGAAGTAATGTTGCTGGGTTTATCGTGGTGCACGTTTTTACTGTTAACATTATTATTTCAAATACCTATGAGTAGTGAGGTGTGTCAAATGTTGTTTTTGATCTGATGGTGACAGCATACTGTTGAAGGTGCAAATCTAACCCACTCCCGGACATTCCTAATATGCTCTGTACACAGGTTGGATATGCACATGCAACACAATCAAGTCTTTTGCTAGTATAGCCTACTGGCTTCTGCAATCATCTTTTAGCCTGCTCTCAGTTTACCATCAGTAGAATCAACAACTCATAAGGTTTATTCCCCTTAAACCACCCAAGTGCTGGACTATTCATAATACTGTCTTTTGCCTTTTCAAACTGTCCCCTTGCCTCTTCAATCCACTGCACTCTGTCAGAGGCAAGAAGGGCATTTCAAAACATGTACTTCAGAAGACCTGTTTCAAGATTTAAACTTACAAACTAAACTAAAAGATTATTATTCCATAAAATAATTTAAAAAAAAAATTCTTATAGCACTTTTTCTATTAATATGCTTATAGATGTATTAATATACTTGATTATAAACCATTAGAAAATATAAACCATAAGACACATAATTTAAACGCATTTATAATGAATAGCTAAATAACATACAAAATAATACACTACACTGAGTATCCTACATGTATAATTTTAAACAATATTAAAATTGTTAAAAAAAAAAGCTTGTTCTCCCGTATTTGTCGGCCTCTCTCTGCTCACTCAGTCCTGCCTCTCGACCCACACAAAGTACACTCACAAAGAGCTCTGACCAATGGTGTCTGACCTGATATTTGTGCTGCCATAGACATATATAAAGGCTAGATGGCTTACCGGCGCTGAGAGCCAATGGGACCCGACGACGTCACACGGCGGCCATCTTAGGACGGGACCGCTCGTCCAGTTATAACATTAAAGTCTATTATGCATGTAGTGCTGAAATAACTATATTTTGCTCAATTTTCAACCGATTTTCAAACGGCTTGGTGTGTCATAAACGTCAGGGATGCGGCTATTTAACTGCATACTTGTGAAAAATTATAGCCACGGAGTTTATTAAGAAAATAGTATATTAAGCAGACTAGACAGGTAAAGTACTAGGTATACCCATACACACAGTAATGATGTCAATATTTATAAGGTACATGAAACATGAAATAGTGCAATTTAGTTTATTACTAATATTAACATTATTAAATACATGTGTAAATTTATGTATAATATAAATCTGTCTCAAGTTGCCATTCTGTAAAATAAAGAGAAAAGAGATGGGTCTTTGTTTTTTTTACTTAGGTCCAAAGGCACACAATTAGAAAAAACTTACAAAAAAAAATATACAAAAAAAAACATTAAGACACAATTGGACACAAAACTCTTTCCATCAATACAATATAATCAATACAGCTCCCTCCCTCTCCTCCTCTCTCTTAAAATGGTCTGAACTTCCTCCAGAAGAGCCTTCATGTTCTTCTTGGCCCTCCTTACCCTTGCCAAGGCATTGCTCTTTTCCCGCCACATTTTACGCACTGTGGCCATGGCTGCATCAAGTTTGGCCTTAAGAGCCTTTGGAGAGGAAGGCATTGCATATTGGTGGTCAGGGGCATAGACATATCTATGGTCAGGGCCTTCCTCTTCCGACTCCTTTGCCTCTCTCTCTTGGATGGCTGTGGCTTTGAAAAAAAAAAAAAATATATATATATATATATATATATATATATATATATATATATATATATATATAATGAAGTTAATTAGGGTTAGGGTTAGTGTATTTGTTAGTGACATTACTCATGTGTACAAATACTCACAACATCAGGTGGAGGTTGATCCTGCTCGGGTACATGGGCTGGTTTTCTCCTGCTTTTCTTGAAGCGTTTGTGCTTCTTGGTGCTACCGGCTGAAAAATAGTTAAATATTCAATTGATCTGTAATACACTTTATGTATTGCTAAACTTGCAGAAAGTGTAACATTAAATCACATTTAACTATCGATGCATCCATCTTTAACACCTTGTAATCTAGTTGGCCAATTATACACGTACCCTCTGAAGATGAGCAGGAAGTTGAAGACAGATGGAACAGCTCCAGCTTTGAATCTGATAGTCTGCCCTGTCCTGTCGAAATCTTCATTTCTGAAGTGTTCACTGCAGAGCACTGTTCTGTCATTAGCCACAAACCTTCCCTTCTCAGGGCACGCTCCCACTGTCTCCGGCGCCGCTACATTTGGGAAACCTTACAAATGGGAGAAATAGTAGTCAGATATAAATGATTGTTAACCTTGCACCTTTATTTCCTTCAACATTGAGGGTATGGACTAAAATACAGTATAAAATATATTATCATTTTGATTCTATGTACTGCATGTATGCAAATATATGTAGCCAATCTTGTAATGTTGTCTCAGTTACACTATTCCTAGCAGAACTTGTATTACTAAGTATCCTAATAATAGTCATAATATTTTCTTTTCTTACTTGTGAAAGGTGATCCCACGCTGCTCTGGTTTGGAGGCTCCGGCGTTGGTGCAGCCGTAGGCAGCACAAAAATCAGGCATTTTCCACAAGCGTAATCAGAAGTTCTGTAAACAAAAAACCAACAAAGTAATTCAAATGTAAAGATGTTTTTAAGAAACCAAACCACTTGGAAATCATGTGTAACGTTAACTCAAAGCTATGTTGAAACGAAAGACTAACCCTGCCTCTCCCACCAATTTACAATTGCTTGGTGACTCACTTACGACCTCTTCACTGCTAGCCAGCAAATAAATACAACCACATCCACAAAATGACATTTAGACAAAAGATTAGGTTGTCAAGAAACTGGTCTCAGGAAACCTGTTAATAATTGAAAATGTCGACTGTGTGGTATCACTTTAGAGTAGAGGGCAGCCATGAAACACACAGCTACGCTGCAATGTTAAGCGTTTCTCAAAACGTGAAGCTACAATTTAAACATCATATCCACGTTAATAAGGTTTGTAATACACCAAACCGTTTGTAAATCCGTCAAGAATTCAGCAAGTTACGAGCATTTTAGTTGGCGTATGTCACTCACCTTCCGTCCACAGCAGCAGGGAGCAGCACTATGGCAGCACTGACCTAAGATGGCCGCCAAGTGTCGACACAGCTGACTCCGCCTTGAGCCATCTAGCCTTTATATATGTCTATGTGTGCTGCTCTATGACAAGTCCCGCCTTCAACAATATGCTGTCATCTCATTGGTTGGTTTTTGACAAACTTTAATTGAACCCTAAGCTGCTTTCTGTGCCTCAGAGTCTGCGTTTAGCCACGCAGGTTGACACTGACTTGAAACATGCCTACATCGACACAGTCTGACTTATAATTAAGAAGTATTTTGAACAAAATGTCCAGTATTCTAGAGTAAAGATCATTGATCCAGTCTCTTCTACTTCACAGATATTGAGATGAAGGAGCACGACACTGATGCAAAGGTGATTTTCTGTTTAAATATATATGTTCAGCTACTTTATATTAGAGTATGTGAATATTAAAAAAGTATTACATATATCAACCTGTTTATTTGACAGAAGGAAAAAGGACAACAAACGAAGACAGACAAAGGCTCAGGAGAAGAGACTGAAATGAAAAATAGTAATAGTTGAACCAAAAAGTCTTTTCAGTAAATGTAATTTATTGAAATCACATTTACTCAGTACTAATGACAGTATAACTGTGCAACAGGAGAGGTCCATGTAAAAGAGGAAAGCTTTGAAAATAAACCACACACTGACACTCTGGAAGACTCAAGTCCAACATCCACAAGAATGAGAACAGAAAACACTGAATGTGAGAACTTTGACGGGTTTATTTCTCTAACAACAAAATCTGTCCATTTTCATGTATTTTCCTCACAATGTAAACAATTTAATGATTTTTGTTTCAGCGACACCTGAGCATACACTTGTGTTGTTGGGTGACCCTGATGCTGTTGAAACTGGCTCAAACCTCTTACTGGACCCTGACAAAGAACAGAATACACTGTTTTCCTTCAGTTTGTACAATCTGTGTGGTCGGGTCATCTCTTGTACAACTTGTAAAAAAAGTATAAGGGATGAAACAGAGATATTAGTTCCGCTGCAGAAGATAGATGCCATGGTTTCAGAGAATGAGCCACAATGTTACACCAGACCACAGAGTGAGGGACAGGAAGGAGAAGAAGAAACACGTGACTCTTCACTGTTGCAGCAGAATAAGACAGGTTAGAATGCTCAGATTTAATGTGTACATATTTTAAAATATAACTACTTCTATAAAATATATGTAATATAAAGGGTTGAAATTTTATATTTCATAAAATGTAATATTGTAATAAATGCAGATGCTTATTTGGTTTAATTTAAACTTTAATTCTGTGCAGAAAAACTCAAGGATTACAAGAATACGGCTCAGATCACAGTAAAGGTAAGAATGTTTCAAATAAATGTCATAATCTGATCTCCCCGTCTGTCCAGTTAGAATAGGTGAGAGGTAAGCTAAGGAATTAAACACACACCATGTGTTAGCTTTGTAGTTATTATAAAGCACAAAGAAACCTGTATTACTCATGTTATAATCAAACCTACAAAATAAATAATAATAAAATAAATAATAATAAAATGATCAAAATCTTTGAGTGAGGGTGCGTCATACAGCGTTATACCGCAATATGCAGCAATATATATCGCCGTCCACCAGAGGGCAAGTTCCAAAAGCGGAAAAATAAGAAGGAACCCAATGGCATCTTTACAAGTATAAAAATTATGTTTACAGCCTGGTACAGAAGATTGCTCCGGTCTCTAGTTCATATGTTTGTTTATGCTAGCTGAAAACTATTGTTTTACTATGCAGTAAAAGCCGAAAAGCCCAGATGTAACCGCCATTTTATTGCCCTGTGATTAGGACAAAATCGGTGAATAGAGGAAAAATGGGGGGAAGATGACCATAGTATATACAGTCATTGGTTATAATATCACAACTAAAACATTCTAGTTCAGTTTTACCCTTGAAGCACCTTTAGGCCCTAACGTGTACATTCTGCTTATTTTATGTTTTTGATTCAAAATATATTGGTCAGTTTAAAGACTAATTGTATAAAACTTAGACAGGATTCATCAGTTTTTATTATTTTTTATTATTCCATGGTTCCCCCTGTTGCAAGGTGTTTAGATTAGGAGATATGCATTGCACTTACACTCTTTACCCTCAGACTGATTTGGTCCCATTGACTCTCATTATAATTACAATTTTGATATATTTTAATGCTGACATTATAAGTGCATTAACATTGTAATGCTTTTCATTTTTTTTTATTACTAAACAAATCTAAGCGTCAAACTACAAAATACTGTAATAACAGGTTTTAGGTGTGGTGAGCCCCCTGACCCACCAGGGTAGTAAATGTAGATTTACTACATTAAGTTTCAATGGCGTCCTGTTTCTATTATCCTTGCAATGTGCATGACATTAAAAAAGATGAACAACACATAAATGGTCTTGATGTTTTGAGATTGATCTAAAAGAGTGGTGTGAATGTGGTTGAAATAATATTTTGTCTGTGTGTGAGTATGCAGGTGAAGCGAAAACAAACACTGAAATCTGTGTTGGAAGAAAAGGTAAACAAATGTATTTATACCAACCAAGAAATAATTTATTTTTGTATCTCATAGCCATGGCATAAAAAACATAAATTGTTGGGAAAGCATCCTGGATTTAGTGTTTTTCATCTGATTCACTAATTTGCAGAGATATGACATGGTATTTCAATTGGCTACATTATTCTGCAAAAAAGGCTTTTTTCAGTGTTTTAGAGGTTTCCAGGCCATTGAATCAAGTTTACTCATTTGAATATGGTGTCTTTGGATTTCTGTATTATGTGTAAGGTGTAAGGATGTAAGGATGGTGTGTGTTTGTGTATGTGTGTATGTGTGTGTGTGTGTGTGTGTGTGTGTGTGTGTGTGTGTGTGTGTGGGCGGGGAGGGGGTTAAATTTGGCTAATCAAAGGCCAAATTGGCCAAATTAAATGAATGTGGTTGAGAACATATTTTGTGTGTGTGTCGGTTGGGAGGGGATTCATCAAAGGCCAAGTGGGCACTGTTTACTTGATCAAAATAGAGACTCCTTTACATTTTTCTGACACATTTATCCAAAGCAACTTACATTAAGCTCCAATTCACCAGTGTTACAGCTGGAATACCAGTGGGGGCAAGGTGGGTTAAGTGTCTTGCCCAAAGGTTAGAGATGATAGGCAAGGCAAGGCAATTTTATTTATATAGCACAATTCATACACTGGGTAACTCAAAGTGCTTGACAGGAATAAAAGACAATTTACAAGATTTAGATTAAGAAACATGAGAAAAACTTTAACATTTTAAAAGAAGAGTGCAGATAAAAAAACACTAAGTTGTAATGTAGGCGGAGCTAAAGAGGAAGGTTTTTAACCTCCCCTTGAACATTGTTCAAGTTGAGGCTGTTCCAGGTTTTTGCTGCTGAAACTTAAAAACGCTGCTTCATCAGGTTTATAACTCCCTATACCTCTGGGCACGAGCAGAAGGCCTGTCCCAGATGTTCTCAGAGTCCGAGGAGGTTCATGAGCAACTAGCATTTCAGAAATTTATTCTGGTGCTAAACCATTAAGAGAATTGTAAACCAGCAGTGCTGTTTTAAAGTCTATTCTCTGAGCAACAGGAAGCCAGTGCAGAGATTTAAAACCTGCCTTAATGTGGTTGTACTTCCTGGTTTTAGTTAGAACCCCCGACAGTCGCATTCTGAATAAGCTGCAGCTGTCTTAACCCTCGTTTTGAGAGACTAGTGAGCAGGCCGTTAGAATAAGTTTCTCTAAGTCTATCCCTATTATTAGACATTATCCCTTTGACTCTGGAAATGTTTTTAAGATGATAAAATGCGGATGATGTAATTGACTTAATGTGACTGTGGAAATTCAAGTCGAGTCGATGATAGCCCTAGATTTATAACCTGAATTTTACATTATAGAGAAAGAGACTTGAGGTGACTGCTGACACTTTCTCTTTGTTTCTGTCTCTCTTTGGCCCAAAGATGATTAGTTCAGTTTTGTTTCTTTTCAGTTGGAGAAAATGATTATGCATCCACACAATCAATCAATCAATCAATCAATCTGTTCGATGCAGTGACACAGTGAATGGATTGGTCCATTTTCACCTGCTGTGAGTGAAATAAATATCTGAGTGTCATCTGCATAATTATGGTATGATACGTCACACCTGCATATTTACTGGCCTAAAGGAAGCATGTAGAGATTGAATAATAGAGGTCCCAAGATAGACCCCTGTGGAACCCATGTCAGGGCCATTTGGTCTGATACACAGTTACCAACCGAAACAAAGTACTTCCTGTCTTCAAGATAAGATACCTGTCCATTCCTCTAATCTTTGTGTCAGGATTTCATGGTCCACTGTATCAAACGCAGCACTCAAGTCCAACAGATCTAAGACAGAGACTTTGCCTGCGTCAGTGCTCAGACGAATGTCATTTGTGACTTTGATAAGTGCAGTCTCAGTGCTGTGATGGGGCCTGAATCCTGACTGAAAAGGATCAAAGCAGTTGTTAAGTAATATAAAGTCATTAAGTTGCTGATATACAACTTTTTCAATGACTTTTCCTAAAAATTGCAGGTTTGATGTGGGCCGATAGTTGTTGAGCACTGTAGCATTGCTCAACTTCTCACTGTCTTCTTCTTCAGTCATCTCATCATCCTCATCACTCCCTTCAAAGCATTCTTTCTCTTCTCTTTCTTCAAGAAAAGATTAAAGCAAATTCATCTGGAGTCCAGATGAATTTGTTTTTAAGGTGATGTAGTGTACTGGGTATGTTTGTATAAACATATAGAAGATTAATTTTAATAATTCTAATGATTAATTTTGATATTAATCTTAATTTATTAAAATTAATTTCTGATTAAAAGGGGCACCACCCTGGTTTTACAGGTCCAGAGAAACTGTTTAATCTAGTCTCATTAATCTTAAAGGAAGAGAATTCTTCTTGTTTTCGAACATTTCTTAATATAAACAGAGAAACATTAATGTCTTTTTTGGGATTTTATTAAAATTATGGTAAATGACATTGGAACAGGGAAAGGATAAACACAAAAGGGATAAACACAGGAATAAATATTTGCTTTCACAGGGTTTGTGAAACCAGAGGAATGTTTAGACATGTTAATCTAAATGATGGAATTTAGGTTAGGTGGGTCGCTATCAGCGGTCCGAGCGTCCTGAATGTTCTCCAGAAAGTTCTCGCTTACTGATGGAGCGTTCCACACCAAGGATGCCGTCGCGTCTCGTCCAGAGGGTTTGCAGCCCGGGGTAGAGAGAGGTGTCCGGTTGTTGCCAAAAGCACCTGGGCCTCCGTGTACCGTTAAAAGTCTGAGGTTGTGCAGGTCATTGCAGTCTCCATGAAAGAGTTCTTAGCTGTTGCTGGTTAAGACTTGCTTCTGCGCGCGCTCTTTTGGGAGAGAGAGCAGACGCTTTAGCAGGCACGGTCTTAGAACGAAAGAAGTTTACTCGTGCTTACACGAGGCTCGAAGCTTTTGGCCATGGTCGCCGGGACAGGGCGGTCCCCGCAGGGAGCGGATGGTCCGTAGACTCAGGGTCCGACGAGGCTGGAAGCCAAAGGGCAAGAGAGCAAAGAGAGTGAGTTCTTGGCCAGCGGCCAGTTTTATCACTTTGAGCCGGGGGCGCTCTTCCGGCGGAAGAGGAAGTTGCTTGGGAACATTTAAACTAAAGTTTAACTAAAGTTTTTAAAACATTCCTTTTGTTTCACCCCATTCTCATAACACATACCAAACATTTATACTTGTAGGATTATACAAAGAAAAGTAGAGTATTATGAATATGTAGAATATTGTTGAAACATTAATTACATTTAATTTAAAACAAAACGGAACCATAAACCATAAAGGGAGTTATTTGGTCACAAATCCGTGTCCTGGAAGAGAACAGTAGAAACAACACAATATCAAAAATACATTTTCCTTTAATGTAAGAGTTACGAAATTGTCGATTGTTTTGATGATTGGGTAGAGTCATTTGTTCATTTGACCACCAGAGGCGGTCTTTGATCATTCTTGGATGTTAGGATCAAAAGCATTCCGACTGTCAATCAGTATGGAGATGGAGCGCTCTCAGTCAAGAGAGAGGTCCTTGAATCCAGCTAGAACAACAACTTTATCTTCAGTTTATGGTTAAAAAGACATGGCGCCAGGGGGGTGGTACTGGTCCTGAGCCACCTTTTACCCTGGTGCCTGGTGGACCCAAGTTCCACTGCTTGTAAAAGCAAAAAGCAAAGTCATTAATAACATTTCTTGTCCATAAATTACTTTGGTCATACTTTTATCTGAAAGAAAACAGTGTTAAATTTCAGGCTCCAGATACAGGCTTGTCTCTGAAGGCCTCTGGCAATGGCAGAAAAGGCAGGACAGTTAATCCGTGGGGATTCCAATGGTGGTTCTGCTACAGTGAAGACGTTTCGTTTCAAATTCTAAGAGGCTTTATCAATTCTGAGATCAACTGGTAAGAGAGCTAAGCTTATATCTCTAGAGGGAGGAGTTTAACCTGAAACCAAACCTGCTCCTGTTCTGGTCTCAATGTTGTTAGCAATGAAAGGACAGTGTGACTCCTGATGTGAGAGTTGTTAAAGGCTTATGTGAGTTGTTAGTGACACTGTTCCATTCAGGTGTTGAAACTCTTTTGATGTAGGAACACTCTTATAAATACTAAATGGTAAATGGTAAATGGTAATGCATTTATATAGCGCATTTTTGCACCCTTCTCGGGCACCCAAAGCGCTTTACATCATGCTTCCACTCACCCCATTCACACACATTCACACCTGGGGCAGACAGAGATGGGGGCTGCCATACAAACGGCGCTCAACCTTCTCCGACCACCACCAAACACACCTCTACAGTCACACACATTCATACACCAGTGCTACGGACACTGGAGGCAAGGTGGGTTAAGTGTCTTGCCCAAGGACACAACGACAGTATGAACTGATGCCAGATTCTCTGTTCAAAGAGGGCTTTTCCATTTTAACAAAAATGGCTTCCTTCACACCTCTTTCAAGCCATCTGGCCTCTCTGGCCAAAATTCAGACATTGCTGTCCTCAAAGGAATGCCCTTTCTCTTTGAGGTGGAGGTGGACCGCAGACTCAGGTCCTCCAAAGTTGGCTCTTTTGTGCTGATACATCCTCTTGTGAAGCGGTTTTGTTTCTCTGTCACCGCACTCTTCACTGAACTGCATAAACCACATTAATCTGTTTGTGGAAATCTTTTCTTTAGGATGGACCAGTTTTGATGCAGACTGTTCCCAGGTTTAAACTAGACTGGAATGTTGTGTTTGTAGAAAATCAAAAGATTTTCAGATAAACCAGACACATTAGGGACAACTAAACCCTAACCTTTTGTCTCTGGTTCCTGTCTGTTTTGTTTCTGTGTCCTCTTGGTTTTGTTGATTGTCCATCAGTCTTTCCACAGTCTCTCAGGGCTTTACGGATGTATTGTTGTTCTTTCCATTTGCCTTCTGGCGGTCTTCTTAGACTGTGCATTGGGTATTTGTGGTGGGAATAAAACAACAATATTTGCTTTTTGATTCTTGCCACCCTCTGCAGCACAAGCTGGGAGTCATCAGGTCTCTTCAGCACAGAGCACAAGAGGCGCCCACAACCTCAGAAGGTAAATAGAAGGAACAACACATCCGTAAAGCCCTGAGAGACTGTGGATATCCCAGATCAGGGGTCGGCAACCTTTACCACTCAAAGAGTTATTTGGACCTGTTTTCCGCAGTAAAGAAAACACTGGGGGCCACAAAACCCTTTAGACATTTAAAATTAAATAAAACTCCATATAACATTTTTTTTTTGCCTTTATGCTATGTCTATACAAACTATAATGTGTTGCATTTATGAAATCAATGAACGACGAGAAAACTGAATTACATTTCTGCATGCAACGAAAACATTTTGAACTCCAAAAACGACGTTGGGTTGAAGGTTACTAAAAATTTAAAATACTTAATGTCTTTTTGAGTCCTTCTTGTGTTTATGAAAAAAAAAAAAACGCCAAATTGAAATTATCCACAGACAGTAAACCAAAAACACCGTCCTCTCTCTGTGTGCCGTCATCCTTTCATTGGCGCATTTCAGGAGCTGTCACCCTGAATAATAAAAAGACAATTTTACTGAAAAAAAAAAAAGGCAATAAAAATATTTATCATACTTGGTTAATGGGATTTCTGCTCCTGAACCTCAGTGCACAGCGTCTGCACATCAGGGCTGTATGCCGTCACCTTCATCTTTACACAGGATTGTAAGCTGTCATCTGTGAGGCGTGCGCAATGTTTGCTTTATGCAACATAACATTTATGTTGGAGAACACCTGCATATTCTCAATCTGTGAACGGCTTCCCGTGCCTGACTATTTCCTGAGCGGCTACAAAACTAGCATATATACTTGCATTTACAGACTTCATCCACTTCTTGAAGTGATTTTTGCTCAGCTCAACCTTCCGCATCAGTTCCGAAACCGCTTTTTTTCTCTCCTCTTCATTCGAATATTTCTGAGCAAAGGCAGCGTGTTTATTCTGGAAATGTCTTCCAACATTTTACTTTTTGTTGTTTCCTAGTTTTTCATTACATATGGTAATGCTGGTAAACCAGTCTCGTCAGCTGTGAAAGCAAACAAATCTGCCCACGTACCATTGAACCTTCTGTTTTCTTCAGAAACTTTTCTTTTCTTAGAATTCATCAAAGTTGGCCTACCTGGGATTCAGAAAGTTCAATAAAATTGCGCACTGACTGGTCTCGCACATAGATAGTATAAATATGGATGATATCCGCCCATTGGTCCCCTATTCACCAATATTGCCATTACGAATGGGCAATAAAATGGCCTTTACATCCGGGCTTTTTCCATAGTAAAACAATAGTTGTCACGTAGTAAAAACTTAGCTCTAGAGACCGGAGCCATCTTTTGTACCAGGCTGTAAACATGAGTTTTACTCTTGTAAAGTCACTAATGGGTTTCTCCTTATATTTCCGCTTTTGGAGCCTGCCCTCTGGTGGACGGAAGTATATCGCTGTATTTTTTCTGTAAAATCACCGTATGGCGGCGCCCTTATGCGAGGACCATTTTAGAGGTTCCATGGGAGAGGCTTGGTCTCGCACTTTGGTGGTTGTGACGCATAGTAACAGCAACAACATTTTTTAACACATTTTATGTAGATGTTACAAGATCACCATAATCTTCAAATTTAGAATTACATTTTAAACACAAATGAAATAAAATAAAATCTTCTGCATCAGAAGGTTGAAAGAGCAGCATTCGGCTCTGGAGGAAACAAGAACCCAAACAGACAGGAACCAGGGACAAAAGGGAAGGGTGTAGTTATGCCTTATATGACATGTATGTGGTTTATCCAAAAAACGTAAAAAGGATTTTCTACAAACACAACATTCTTTTGAACATTTTCAAGGGGTGCAAGGGCCCTTGGATAACTGTTATTTTTACTGTTAGTGCAATAGTCTGTCTTGCAATTACTTTATTTAGTCAATGAGTATACAGTAGTATTATGACATTTATTATATATTCATTCATTCATTCATTCATTCGTTACACATTTATTGTATAATCTTTTGAAAATGCAAAGTGGTCGCGAATCGTCAGCAGTCTAATATTGGGGGTCGCGGTCTGAAAGGTTTGGAAACCCCTGTTATACACTATGATTCTGACAAAAATGAACAAAACTTAATTCCACCGCTGCTGTTGTGCCCCCCTGACAAGTCCGTTACTCGTGTTAGCTTTTCTACAGATGTCGCAGAACATTTTTCCTTCTTCCCACCTCCGCCACGTAAACTCCTGTTCCCACTGAACACAATTCTCCCTCTTCTTCACCTCCTTTCTGCTGCTGTAACAGCTGTTGGTGACTGCTCAGTGTTCTCCGTTTGTCTTTCTTCACCCTCCACTACATCATGTCCTCTTTTTTCACCTTTATTTACAATATCAGAACTTTTTGGCGGTTTTACAAAACCACTCACACTCAGCTGCCGTGACCTTTTTGCAACTGAATGCAGCGTGACAAAGACAAACGGTTCAAGATATTTGCTGATTGATATGTACATTCGCCACCAACTGGTAAGGAGTAGGAATTACAATAGATCACCCTCAGAATAATCCGTCAAAATGACGGATGGCATTCAGATTGTTCCGTCCCTGCTAAAAAAATCCTGTCAATGACAGAAAATATTTGGTTAACGCAACCTCTGGTGTGAACATGCTGGAACATACAGGACTTTAATTGTCCCATTGCCCAAAAGCCCTGCTCTACAGCCTCTACCGGTTTTCTTCTGTGTTTCGGGGAAAGGAGCCCGTCCTGCAATAAACCATCTACGTTTTTCTATCAGCAAACTTTGCTCATGACGCTTGGCGCTCCGAGAGGCTTACACGTCATATTCATTAGCACATTTTCTAAATGTTAAGCTTCAGACTCGGCAAGACATTTAAAGTGCACATTTAGATTTAGATTTAACATTTATATTTAGCATTTACCATTATTCATATATCATATTTAATTATATTGGTGTTTTAAATGTGAAGAAACCACACCAAATATTAAGAAAACATGAGTATACAAGTTTAAGGTTTACTTTTTACATTTGGCACCACATAAAAAAATAATTAAAATCTTGATCAATGGTTACATTGAACTTGATGAAAAGATCTGATGCAGTGAAAGTGAAAAACTCCATCTATATATTACATTTTTAAAACACTTTTATCGGAGGGACCCGTTTTTGGCCTAAGGGTAAAGAGTGTGTGTTAGTTTTAAAGGGGCCTCTAGGGTTATCCACAGTTTTCTTGATTTGGTTTCATTCTAACAATATTGTAAAGAGGAGGTTAGTGCAAACCTTTGCCCTGCAGGACATTGGAAGTGTGGGAGGACAAGCTACTATCATAAAAAGTGATCTTTATTTTTCTATATGTAAACAAATGTGCATTTTACAATTTAACTTTTTTTTTCTAAAGTTGGCCCTTTTTCTTTATTTTTTTCAGGCTGTTAAGACAACTAATGAAAACAGAGCCGACACTGAAGACTCATCAACACAACAAAACTGTGCAAAACAAGATACAGGTAAATTTGTGAAGGGAGGGGGGGGGGCACAGTCCTTTCAGTCACATACACCAACAGACCAGGTGTTCTGTGAAGCTTAGAAAACACAGGTCTCACACATTCAAGCAGAGCTCCTTCTTCTGCCTTTGTGTGTATAAAATAAAAACAGGAAGAATTGCAATAAAATCTTAATTCAAGCAATACACAAGTAACTGTAATTTGTTTCTCAATGTTTGTGAATTTGTTCATAATAAATAAGGGATAAGACATTTTAGGCTCTGAATTATAAAATATATTTCCTAACCCTAACACTTTTTTAATTCCATATAAACTAATCAATAAATGAAACAGTAAACGGGAAGTATGCTGCATTGGGTCATGTTTGAATGGCTCTAAAATAAATATAATTAATAAATGTAATTAAAAAAATCTTAACTGTAGGAAAGCCCTGTAATTGTTTGAAAGCAAAACACCTGTGAAACATATATCCTGCCTCTTTATACCAACGCCAGCTTAAGTCCTGTCTCTTTGATGCCTGACACTCAGGTCTACATTTCTTTCACAGCAGCTGAAAATGGACCAATCAATCCACTGTCACTGCATCCAACAGATTGATGTGTGGATGTAGTGCTTCTGCTCTTCACTGTCATTTTTCCAATTGGTTAATATTGACGTAACTCTGTGCTTGTCTACTGACAAATGAGTTACAAGTGCGCTGCTTTGGCTTTATGACTGGCTTTGGCAGTAAAAAAGGGGACAATCAGGACAGGGGGGGAGAAAACTACTTCCTACCAGAAATGGAGTACTCAAGTCCTGGACACGGACTCATTTTTGTGACTCGTGACTTGACTTGAGGGTAAGCCTCATTGACTAAACTCGGACTTGCCTTTGTATGACTCGGACTCAAACTTGGACTTGTTTATTTTCAGACACAATCTTGTACACAGACTTGTGACTCGACTCGACAGAAGGATCAATAAATTCAGTCGGCTGCTTGCACTAAATACATGGCTGTCCAAGGCCTGTGAGACAAGAGGACTACACTTTATTGATAACTTCAACTTGTTTTGGCAACGTGACGACCTGTTCAAAGAAAGGGGCCCACATCTAAACAGGGGAGGGGTCAGGAGGCTAACAGATAATCTCCTGCACTCCCTGAGAAACCTAAATGGTTCTGGGCACCCTCTTGAACAAAGAAAGGGTCCTCAGCCACTGAATGAAAAAGCACTTCTGTCTCACCAGCCAAGGATCCTCCTCTGACTGTACCACCATCATTTCAGAGCCCACCTTTTTTCAGAGAGTCAAAATTTCAGTTGAAGGTTTGTCTTTGCATTCTGAACAATTTTCCTGGCAGTTGTGGCTGAAATTTCTATTGGTCTATTTGACCTTGGATTGGTAAATGGTTAATGGAATGCTTTTATATGGTGCTTTTTTGTACCCTTCTTGGGCACCCAAAGTGCTTTACATTATGCTTCCACTCACCCCATTCACACACATTCACACCTGGGGCAGACAGAGATGATGGCTGCCTTACACACAGCGCTCACAGTCTTCTCCGACCACCACCAAGCATACCTCTACAGTTACACACATTCATACACCAGAGCTACAAACACTGGAGGGAAGGTGGGTAAAGTGCCTTAATTAGAGTTTAAACAGTGCCAACTGGCATTCTCAATTCCTTGAATATATTTTTATACAGTTAAATTATCTTTTCCCACAGACCCTTTGAAAATTCTTTTGCTTTTCCTATGACTCAGAATACAGAAACGTTAGTGCAGCCCTGGATAAAGACACTGATGTAAAGGTCTGTCAGGAGCCCAGAGACTGACTGACCTTTTATACACACACACGGTTTACAAGTAAACAGATCACAGGTGAGGATGGTTACCTTTAGTAGCTATTCAAACCTGTTTGTGTCACTTGTGAGCATGTTATCAGGCCAAAATTACTTGGGTATGATCACGGTCATTTGGGTAATATCTGTTTGTGTCAATATTATTATACTTTTTTTTAAAGTAAACTGAACCACTAACTCTAAGTAAAAAAAAGTTTTTTTATATATTATTATTGATACTCTCTGAAAAATTTTGCACAACTGTATATCAAAGATTCATTAAACAGTATTCTAATTGATAGTAACATTTTTTTTTAATATTCACTCATTTTAAACTTTATGTGTAGGACAACAAGAGAAAGCAGCTGACTTCATGGTTAAGGTAAGTCAAAAATGTTTTTTTAACTTTGTTTTATAAAAGTTTATGATTTTTTGTAATGTTTGTAGCTACATGACTTTGCAATTAATTTCTTTGTAATTTTTTGTGTATACCTATCAGTAGAAGGGTCACATGTAGGTTCTATATACTGTACTGCATGTCAAAAAGAAGTTTTCCTGAATGGTGGTGTCCTAGTTGCTGATAGCAGAAATGGAGGGAGCCCAAGGGGAACTGACAGGGTCTCACTGGTTACAACTGGTGGCTACAGTTGTAACCAGTGCAGCAGCAATGGTGGAGCTCCTGGGGGGTAGAGGGGGTAGTGGAGAATTCAGCATGTTCAAGTCAGTCCCCATGACCTTGCCATGTTTGGAGTTAGAGGATCCACTTTTGTCCTTGTTTTCATTAGACTTTCAAGTTGATGAGGAAAACCCATTGGTGTAGCTGGTGATAACAGAGACAGTGATGAGTCTGCTGAGGGTGTAGACAAGCCTCTCTCATGGAACACATTAAAAAGGTCCTAGAGTAAGGGCGCTACTATACATATATAGAAGATCCAGATGAAGTTATATTCATTGCGGGTTCTGTGGCTGGTGACGAATTAAATGTGGGCCTTCCCGTTTAATGTATACAGTAACTGGTTGTTGTTGTTGTTGTAGTTGTTCTCCCAAGTCGCCCCTCACTGTCACAAACCTTTTTTCAAATGCACATGACCAAGCATGGGTCTCTTGCGTGTGCACTCCACCAATATTTATGCACATTTCAGTTCTTCTTTTAATCTATATCTGTTTTCCTTTTTCGTCAAAGTTTATTGCTTTTTCAGCTGTTTTGCCGTGTTTGCCAGTGGGGGTATAGCCACCTTGCTGGTTGGATTTCTTGTAGCCATGCTGTTTACAAGACGTTTAGGTGCTTTGCAGCTTGATAGCAGCAGCCAATGGGGCTCATCCCCTTTTCTGAGAATTTGGAGGAAGGATAGGTACAGGTAGAAAAGAAAGCTTCTTGCTTCTGAGTTTTGCTAAAATTAAAAGCACAATAAAAAGGCATACACCACATGTGAAAATGATTGTAAATGACTGCTTTTACAACATACTTCATGGGATAAAACAACTTTCACTCAAATACAAAAATAAAAAAAGTTAGGTACAGGATCTTTAAAACCATATAAATTTACAAGTGTACAAATGTAGCTGTTTACCCTGAGAATCAAACAGACAAAGGGATTGTATGAATCATATTCTGAATGTAAACCTGAATGTATCTCCTCTGCAATTAATTTTCAAACAAAAAACCCCTGCAAAAGATTCTGTACCATTCTGTAACCAAGCATTGTTTCCCCATTGTGCCTTTGTATCTTTGGCAAGTGAGTGCAGTTCCTGAAAAAAAAATTGTTTATGGGCATCGTTATGTTGGTAGCTAAGGATAGATATCACTGTGAAAAAGTAATAGAGTGTTGAGTCTTTTTCTTTGGAGATGATGACTTACTTGGAGTAACAGGTGCAGACTTCCATGTCATTAGCATCCTGTGAATAAACAGCACCGCAAGGTAGCACACACAATAAACCCTTCCTCGTATAGTATATTAAGCTATATTAGGGTTATTAAGAGGGGGCACCCATTTGGGCCACAGAAACAAAGAGAAAGTGTCAGCAGCCACCTCGCGTCTCTTTCTCTAAAATGTAAAAATCAGGTTAGAAATCTAGGGGTCATCATGGACTCAGACTTGAATTTCCACAGTCACATTGTCAATTACATCATCTGCATTTTATCACCTTAAAAACATTTCCAGAGTCAAAAGGGATGATGTTTCAACCAGACTTAGAGAAACTTATCCATGCTTTTATCTTCAGCAGGTTAGATTACTGTAACGGCCTGCTCACTGGTCTCTCAAAACGAGGGTTAAGACAGCTGCAGCTTATTCAGAACGCGGCTGCTCGGGTTCTAACCAAAACCAGGAAGTACAACCACATCACGCCAGTTTTAAAATCTCTGCACTGGCTTCCTGTTGCTCAGAGAATAGACTTTAAAACAGCACTTCTGGTTTACAAGTCTCTAAATGGTTGAGCACCAGAATATATCTCTGACATGCTAGTTACTTATGAACCTCCTCGGACTCTGAGAACATCTGGGACAGGCCTTCTTCTCGTGCCCTGATTTAGAACTAAACAGGGTGAAGCAGCGTTTAAGTTTCATGCAGCAAAAACCTGGAACAGCCTCCCAGATGAAGTAAAACAAGCCTCAACTTTAACAATGTTCAAGGGGAGGTTAAAAACCTTCCTCTTTAGCTCCGCCTACCTTACAACCTAAAGTGTTTGTTTTTTCTTTTATCTGCACTCTTCTTTTTAAAATGTTTTTAATTTTTAATAATAATTTAATTTTTTCTTATGTTTCTTAATATAAATCTTGTAAATTGTCTTTTATTCCTGTAAAGCACTTTGAGTTACCCAGTGTATGAATTGTGCTATATAAATAAAATTGCCTTTCCTTGCCATTAGAATTAGCATACTCAAGTAAGAGCATAATAAGGTAACACTTTAGGGGCACATTTTATCATGCATTAAACTCTAATAAATCAACAGGAATGATCATGTTTTCATCATATTTTCATCCTTACCCTAACCTTAACCTGTAACCTTGGTACAGGAGGGGAGGACAGAAGACTCAGGACCCGGTAACAGGTTAGGTGAAACAGGTAGCAGGATCAGATAACTGGATCGGTTTAGCAGGAACAGGTGACGGTACCAGGGAAGCACGAACAGGTAGCAGGTTAACAGAAACAGGTAGCCGGAGTAGCTAAAAGGTTAGCTGGAGCAGGTAGCAGGTACTCAAGAACAGGGAGCAGGACCAGGTCCTTGAATCGGTTGAGCAGGAACAGGTTAGCAGGAACAGGTAGCAGGATCTGATTTGCAGAAACAGATTAACAGGAACAAGTACCGCTGGATGTGTTCATCTGGAAGCAGTAGAACAATCTGGAAACTGGGGTTGTGTGTTAGCTGGTTATATACCTGCCAGATTGTATTGGCTGACAGGTGTGCAACACAGGAGTGGCTGGTAACTCAGGTGTCCTAACAAGCAGCCATGACAATATTGGGATATTGAGCTCCTCCCAAGTGACCAAGCTCCTAACCCTAACTCTAAGGGAGTGCCCCACCACCCTGCAGAGAAAGCTCATTTCAACCGCCTGTAGCTGGTTCTTTTGGTCATGACCCAAACCTCATGACCATTAGTGAGAGTAGGAACGTAGATCGACCGATAAATAGAGAGCTTTGCCTTACAGCTCAGCTCCTTCTTCACCACGACAGACTGGTACATCGACCACTTCACTGCAGAAGCTTCACCAAGCTGCCTGTCAACCTCACACTCCCTCCTTCACTCGCTCGTGATCTAGACCCCAATACTTGAACTCCTCCACTTGAGGCAGGAGCTCCCCACCAACCTGAAGGGGGCAAGCCCCCCTTTTCCGACTGAGAACCATGGTCTCAGACTTGGAGGTCCTGATCCTCCTCCCAGCCGCTTCACACTCGGCTGCACACAGTCCTAGTGCATAATGAAAGTCCTGGCTTGATGTAGCCAACAGGACAACATCATATGCAAAAAGCAGAGACAAGAACCTATGGTCCCCAAACCAGACTAGAAATCCTGTCCATTTAGATAATGAGCAATATTGGTGACAAAAGGCAGCCTTGCCGGAGTCCAATATGCAACGGGAACAGGTCTGACTTACCGTTGGCAATGCAAACCAAGCTCCTGCTCCGGTTGTACAGGGACCGGAAAACCCTTAGCAAATGGCCCTGGACTCAGTACTCCCAAAGCACCCCCCACAGGGCGCCACGAGGGACACAGTCAAATGCTTCTCCAGATCCACAAACCACATGTGGACTGGTTGGGCAAACTCCCATAAACCCTCCATCACCCTGGAGAGGATATAGTACTGGTCCAGTTTTCCTTGACCAGGACAAAAACCGCATTGTTCTTCTTGAATCCGAGGTTTGACTATCTGCCGCATTCTCCTCTCCAATACCCTGGCATTGACTTTACCAGGGAGGCTGAGGAGTGTGATCCCTCAGTAGTTAAAACACACCCTCCGGTCCCCCTTCTTGAAAAGAGGGACCACCCCACCGGTCTGCCAGTCCAGAGGTACTGTGTCCAACCGCCATGCAATGTTGCAGAGGCGTATCAGCCAAGACAGCCCCACCACATCCAGAGACTTGAGGTACGCAGGGTGTATCTCATCCACCCCCGGTGCCTTGCAACCGAGAAGCTTCTCAACTACCTCAGTAACTTCGGATTGGGTGATGGACGAGTCCACCTCTGAGCCCTCGGCCTCTGCTTCCTAAGTGGAAGAGGTGTCGGTGGGGTTGAGGAGATCCTGGAAATATGCCTTCCATCGCCCAACAATGTCCCTAGTTGAAGTCAGCAGATTCCCGCCTCTACTGTAAACAGTGTAGGCAGGACACTGCCTACCCCTCCTGATGCGCCAGAATTTCTTCGAGGCTGATTGATAGTCCTTCTACATTGCCTCACTGAACTCCTCCCAGACCCGGGTTTTTGCCTCCACAACCACCTGATGGGCAGTCCGCTTGGACACCACCGGGTTCGGGGGTTGTCACACCGACAGGCCTTTAAGACTTTTTGGCCACACCTCAGAGTGGCAGCGTCAACAATGGATGTGGAGAACATGGTCCACTCGGACTTAATGTCTCCAGCCTCCCTCGGAATCTGGTCGAAGCTCTGCCGGAAGTGGGAGTTGAAGATCTTCCTGACAGGGTACTCGGCCAAATGATCCCAACAGACTCTCTCGTTCATCGGGGTGAACTCCAACACATGGCAGCTGAGCTGAGGGACGATAAGCAAGCCCACACCAGCCCGCAATCAAAGATAAGAAAGACATAAAAGCACATAGTGACAAAATAAAACATTAGCTCTTGTTTGAGTTAATGTAATCAAATCAAATCCCTCAGTGTTCAACAGAATTCCTTGTTTTAAATGTCATCTGTAGGTTTCAGCAAAGGCTAAGAAATCTGTTGAAGGTCTGTTATCGTTCCCCCAAACTTCAAAGCATTCTTGTCATGTAAAACAGAGTTCTCTTGAGTTTTATGAGTTTGTCCTGTGAAAAGTCATACATTAATGGCATTAAGTAATAAACATAATCAAGTTAGCAGGTCACATCTGGAAAAAGCACATGTTTATGGGTCACATGGTCAGATATCTATGTTCCTTGTTACAGCCGAAAGCTCGCATTTCTGAACCATGATGGCCAAAAGTTAAGTAAAATAGAAAAACCTTTGATCAGAGGTTGTGCTAGACTTTTTTATTCCATCATTTTGATGGACAGAGTCGGAAAATTTCTGTCATAATCAATTTTTACTCGTCATTTTTTATTTTAATATTTTATTAATGCATAAAATAGCTTTTCATTTTAATCACATTTTAAGAATTTACAAGACAAGCATAGAGGACAGATTATAAATTTTATTTATGAACAGATCATAAATACGGCACTTCATGTTCAACACAAAGCAGAATTTTTTTTTCTGCACTGAAAGCGGAAGGATATTTTGTGTTTGAACAGGCAGTTTTAGAATGTAGTATACTATATCACACAATATAATTCAGTTGCTGTTCTGTAGAGCTGTTTACCTTGTTCAGTGTGGTCTGTTTACCCTCTTTCATCTTCCACTGCATCATTTCTTCGGTTTTTACCTTTTTTAACCATATCAAAACTATTTAGCTGTTTGAAGAATCTACTTACACTCTGCTGCCGTGACATTTTTGCGACAACTGAATGCAGCATGACAAAAAGAGACAATTCAATCTTAATATTATATTATTAATTAATTAATTAATATTATTATTACATTAGATATGTACATTTGCCACCAACTGGACAGGAGTAGTAATTACAATAAATGACAATCAGAGTAATCCATCAACAATGACGGATGGCATTCAGATTTTTCCCTCAGTGCTAAATAACCAAACATCAATCATGGAAAATATTCAGATTTGAAAGGTTATTAGCCTAATGTTAATTTGATTTGAGCAAAAAAAACATTAGCTTTGTAGTCAGTTCTCTAATTAAGCTTTTCTATTTTGTATTTTTTTCTCACGCAATATGAAGTTCCATTCCATTCCTCCATTTTTGTTGAAATGTTGTTGCAGCTTACACATCATTATGTTTGTCTTTTTAAGATTTTCTTTTTCAAGATTATACTCTGACCGTATTGTAATTAAACTGTTGCCATTTAATCAACTGAGACCAAAAAATACAACCACACCAGCAATTTAGATTTACATTGCAACAATAAAAAAGACGCTAAACTTCAAAAGATAATGGAATAGTATTTTAGTCATACTCATTTTCTAAGAGATGATATTTAGGTTCCACTCAAAACCTAATGCTGTCCAACTCCCTTTGTAGTTCACCCCACTGATCTGTGGTTATTGTCTTTTAGCTTTCTGGGAATGAAGAAGATGATGCCAAGAAAATAAATGACAACAAAAGAGACACACAGGACTCTGGAATACATCCTGAAATAGAGGATACAGGTAATTTGATTGTATTATTATTATTAGGCCCGAGCCGGTGATGACCGGGAGGGCCTATTGTTTTTGCTCGGATTATTAGGCCCGAGCCGGTGATGACCGGGAGGGCCTATTGTTTTTGCTCGTATTACTTTATTTATTTATTTATTTACTTTTTCTTTTTCTGCAAAATGATCCTAAATTTGACCGAGTGAACATGCACGAAAAGTCATTTTAATTGGTCCCAGACTTCAAGCCCGGCAAAAAATGTATGAATTTGAAGTCCCCGAAATAAAATTACAAAAAATGACTCAGTGGCGGCCCCTAGAAAGGTCAAAATACATTGGGCCTATGGAAAGTGAACGTAACTTTTTTCCAACATAGAAAAATGAAACTTGGTTAATCCATAGGACACCTCAGGGCAAACAAAAAAGTCTAAGACAGCCACACCCTAAACTCAACAGGAAGTCCGCCATGTGGGGTGAAACGCGCGGCCACTAAAATTGCACCCCTTGCGCAGAAAGATGCAAATCATTGTGTTTTAATCTAAATGGCCCCAAATTTGGTGAGTATCATCTAGACACGTGTGCCAACCAAAGTTGTGACTTTGTTTTTGATATCTTATCGGGTATGGGTGTGGAAAGCCTGTAACGAGGTGGCCATTTTTGTGAAAATAAAACGTCTCTTAACTCTCAAACGCCTTCTCGGATCGAGTTGGACCCAAAAAGGCGTTTGTGCACATTCATGACCTAAACACAAAGATAGGTAAATAAAAGGGTTATCTTTAGAAATGGCTCTCCAGCGCCCTCTACAAACTTATAATGGGACCCAAGAATTTAGTTTGTCATAGAGACATGAAATTTGGTACACACATCTCTTATGTCATGATGAGCATAAAAGCCAGTGACAACACCCCCTATCTATAAATGTGTTGCCATAGCAACGTCCCAAATATGTGGAAAAAGTCAATTGGAAGTGAAAATTTTAGTTTGTCGTGGGCTTATGAAAAAAAAAGCCAATGGGGACCACACCCTATCACACACGGGAAGGCGGCCATTTTGAATTGAAGATGTGAACCGACTTAGAATACACCTCTCTTTTAAAAAACAACAAAAAATAGCTGCTTCATTCCACAGACACCAAACTTAGGCAAAATGACCTACTTTTAGACAAGTAATATTTACATTTTGCCTTTTTAAACAAGGGGGCGCATTTTCAAAGGTTCAGACAGCTCCCAGGAAAACCAGGGATTGTGGAGACCTTTAACTCTAAATTACAAGGTGGTGTAGCAGGCCCCAGCAGTAGCACAGGCCCGAGGTGATGAAGCAGGCTCCAGTCAGAAGAAGTTTCAAGCAGTAGCACAGGCCCAGTTATTTGACATTACCGTGAAGTTTACGCTTTAAAGCACGAAATGCAATCCTCCGAGTACATGTGTCCCCGCGGTCTCAATGGAGGCGAGGGACTTTATCGCCGCTTGCGGCTTTAATTTTTTTTTTTTTTTTTTAAATAATAATATTATCATTATCATCATTATTATTATTATTATTATTTGATTGAAACAGTGCATGTTGATGAACATACACATGAGTGTAAACATGCCAGATTGTAACCTTAGGCTAATTTCCATTTGTTGTCCCAACATTCTCACTCTTTCATTCATCAGTATTCTGTCACTGGAGGCAAGGAGGGTTAAGTGTCTTGCCCAATTACACAACAACAGTATAAACCAGGGAGAGTGGGAATAGAATTGTCCGGTCATCCTATTGCGTGTTGAACCAACTCATCCAATTAAAAATCTCCTTCAGAAGACTAGAGTAAGAAAAGTGTCAGTGACTTTGTCAGGTTCACACAGTCAATTGCCATAGTAACTGATTTAGACTTTTGACTCTCTGCAAAACTATTTTTCTAACTTTTTTCATGACATGGTTAGGAGACTAGTTACAGCATTTGACATTACCATTGGTGATAGTACAACCAAGGGACTGTGCAGCTGGGATAGATCACTAAACAGGACCTTGTTGGTTGTTGAGCCAGCTATTTTTAACTCATTTGATATGTCTATAATACTTTTACACTACACGAGTGAGGACAGTTTGTGATATTTTGCAATGGAATAAGCAAATGTATACACAGTCTCAGCAGCATTTTAAATCAAATAAAATATGAAGGTTAAATTAAACAAAAACAAGTGCAAAGTACTCCCGATTATTGTTACACATAAGTTATAAAGTCTAACTGCGGTAGGTAGTAAGGTTGAGCCAACACCAGTCAATAAACAAGCTGCTCAACCTGCTTCCTCTTATAGGAGTTCTTAGCCTGCCTAATCTTGTATTTTGGATCACTGAAGGCTTATTTTTGGAGAAGCACTGCACCCTCTGGGTTGGCACAGTGTTCTCCACACAGAGGTTGATGTAGTCTGTCATACAGTGTGTTAGGCCGTCGATGTCCTGTCCATGAGAGCTGTAGAGTGTATCCCAGCTGGTGGTCTAGAAACAGTCCCTCAGCCTCTCACTGGCCTCATCAGTCCACACTTTCACAGACTTCTTCTGCAGGCTATTTTCTTACCCATTTATACTATATTAACATTATTGTGTTTCTTGTCCTTGTGTTTCTTAGGCAGAATTGCGGCTATTAATAAAAAGGTAGGTAACAACAAACTACAATAATATATTGACTAAAAAATGCTGTATTTAGTGACACTTCACTTCTCATTACTTTACTTTATAATTGCTAAAGTAGTTTAATTTCTCACAGAAAACTACCATGGATCAGCAGCATCATGAAGAAACTGAAAAGCTGTTGAGCAGACTCCACCTCCATGACAGATATGAGCAAAAACTGACCTCAGCTGAGATTCTTCTGTTAGGTTCACCTCTAAAACGTGACCAAGACATTTGTGAAAGTGATCTCTCCTTTGTTTATCTTCAGAGAATGATGATGTTAGACTACAGGGCCAGATATGTTCAGGTCAAACAGGAACAGTTTAATGAAGGTCATAGAAAAGATGACAGTGGTGATGAGGAAACAGATGATGATGACTTGATTGGTTTGGTTGGCACCAGTGTGAACAGTGTAGATAAGTTCCAACAGACTAACATACATCCTTTAGACGTCCAGATGGCAGTGTTTCACTGCTCAGACAGTTTTCTAAAGCAGACAATAGTCAGCAAACTATCACAGTGTCAGTACGCCTTACCTCTGCTGGTGCCTGACCCTGTCACTCTGGACATTAAATGTCCTCTGTGGACCTTCAGACAAATAAAAAAAACCTGGAAGATAACTGAAACCAAAGATAACTCGGAGGTCCTCACCATGAAGTCAATGTCCGTCTGCAAAGCAGAGACACCTCTGGTGTTTTGTTTCCGTCTGGGCTCTCTGTCTGTGTCCAAATCTCAGCTGATGAACTCTTTGATCAACGACCACCACAACACCTTCTTCCACAGAAACTGTCCAGGCAGCACCAAAACCCGCCTTCTGTTTAATGGTGTAGCAGAGATAGCCTGGTACTGCCCTGCTGGAAAACCCACTGATGCCTTTAATGACTGTGTTGCCTTCTGTAATCTTCACGGTGATGGTCTGATTCACGGAAAACAGCTCAATATACTGATGGACAAGTCCTCAGTTAATGTAGTTTTTGTACCAACACTGGACAGAAACCATGAGAGTGCTGCTGTGATCTTAGCTCAAATGAAGTCCCTTATGAAGTCTCAGACACCTCTCATTGTTCTCATTGAGGACTTTGGTGGTAGTGCAGAAAAGATAAAGAATGGAAAATACAAAGTTGGCCTCAAAGACAGAAGCCAGTCAGATGTTTCTGGAGAACTGAAAGAAATTATCAAAATAAATGTATCTAGTTCACACAGGTCCTTTCAGCTTGAATCAATGTCTGAGACTGGAATCAGAGTGGATGAAGATGACACCCACTGCCAACAAGGGCTGTCTGCTGCTGAGGAAATGATGGAAATAATTAAAAGTGTAAATGTTTCAAGCATTAAAAGCAAGTTTCTTTCCTGCCAAGGCCAACTGTGGCATGACTGGTGCAGAATAAACAAAGAGCAATATCACCTCAAAGGACATGTTGAAATGGAGAAATGTAAAAAAGAGAATGAGTTACATAAACTAAAAGATCAGTGCAAAGAAAATGTCAGTGCAAATATTGAGACAGATAAATGTAAAAAGCAGAATGAGTTAAAGAAAAAAAGAGAAGATCAGTGCAAAGAAAATGTCAGTGCAAATATTGAGAAAGACAAATGTATAAAGCAGAATCAGCTGCAAAAACTAAGAGAAGATCAGTGCAAAGCTTTCTGTAGTGACCTGATGAAGTCTTTTATAAACCCACTCTCATCATTGCCTTCAACAGAGAGAGAGTATTTCCTGAAATGGACCCAGATATTACTCGATGCTTATGCCACAGATTACCTTTCTTTAGTTCTCCAGAACTATGAACAGAAATGGTCTGAGGTGTTGGACCTAAAGAAGAAACATGAACAATCAAAAGAGTTAAAAAACAAACAGGCGGAGCTTGCAGAACTATCCAAGGACCTTCAGTCAGCGACATGTGGCTTGGAGCATATCTACAGAGAAATGGGTCAGATCTATGAAGCCCATAAGTCTCTAGAGAAACCACCAAAGAGTGACCAGACTGACTGGTCTAAATACCCTGAGCTGGCTGCAGAGCTGATGATATCAGGACACCCAATGGAGCTGATGGATGGAGATGCAGGCCATGTCCCTATAACTTGGATCTCTGGTCTTATGGATGAGGTTATCAAGAAACTGGGGGACAAGAGAGTGTTTGTTCTGTCAGTTTTAGGGATACAGAGCAGTGGGAAGTCCACTATGCTGAATGCCATGTTCGGTCTCCAGTTTGCTGTCAGTGCAGGCAGATGCACCAGAGGGGTCTTCATGCAGCTGGTCAAACTGTCAGAAGACATGAAGACAGATTTTAAGTGGGACTACATCCTTGTGGTGGACACTGAGGGGCTGCGAGCTCTGGAGTTGGAAGGTAACACCACCATTCACCACGATAACGAGCTGGCAACATTTGTGGTTGGTTTGGGAAACATGACTCTGGTCAACATCTTTGGAGAGAATCCCTCTGAGATGCAAGACATTCTGCAGATTGTGGTTCAGGCTTTTATGAGGATGAAGAAAGTCTGTCTTTCGCCAAGTTGTGTTTTTGTTCATCAGAACGTCACAGATGTTGCAGCTGTGGAAAAAAACATGGATGGAAAAAGAAAACTGCAGGATAAACTGGACCAGATGGTCCAACTAGCTGCCAAAGAGGAAGTATTTGATGCTGATAGTTTCAGTGATATCATTGAGTTTGATGTACAAACAGATGTGAAGTACTTTGCTCAGCTGTGGGAGGGAAGTCCACCGATGGCTCCTCCAAATCCAGGTTACAGTGAAAGTGTCCAAGATCTGAAGAGCTTCATTCTCTCCAAAGCTTCAAAGTCCTCTGGAGTGACTCTCTCTGAGTTCAAAACAAAAGTTCAGGATCTCTGGAATGCCTTGATAAATGAAAACTTTGTGTTCAGTTTTAAAAACACACTTGAGATTGCAGTTTACAGAAAACTTGAGGCTGAGTTTGGGAACTGGACATGGGCCCTGAGGAGTGAGATGTTGACCATTGAAGAGCAACTATATACCAGAATTGAGAATGAATCCATTGACCAGGTCGATCTCAAATATCTCAATGAAAACATTAACAAAAAACATGAAGAAATAAAAAAATTTGTTGCTCTGTACTTTGACAATGACAATTACAAGGAAATGTTGGTTCAGTGGCGTGGCCAATATGAACTCAAGATTCAGGAATTTTGTAATGAACTGGTTCGAGGACTTCACAGAAAACTGAACGATGTTATTGAACAGAAAAAAACAAGTAAAAAGCTGGATGAGAAGACAATGTTTGAAAACAAGATTCTGCAACAGAGCAGAAAGCTTGCTCATCAGCTGAAAGACAAAGCAAAAGATGAAGAGGAACTTAAAAAACAGTTCAATTCTGTTTGGAAAGGCTGGGTTACTGAACTGACACAAGGAATAAAACCTATTGAGAACATCAGATTAGAGCAGGAAGTGGTCAAAGTTCTTCAGCATCTCAGTATTGAATGGTCTTTAGTCAGTGAATCCGAAAAAGTAAACAGGTACATGAATATGTCAGTGCATGGAGATTTTTCTGCCTATGTAGGCCAGAGGTGCCACCGCCCTAAACAGCAAAAGCATCAAGAAACATTGAAAGAGAAAGATGGTGGATGGATTGAATATTTCACTGACAAGGGAGGAAAAGTAATACAGTACCTCACTGGTCGTCTTCCAGATAAGGACCAACAGCAGATCAGAGATCTTATCCACACTGTTGAACGTCAGTCTGTAGAGCTGATTAAAAGCAAACCTGTGGCAACAAGAGGCTACAGTTTTTCTTACCTGCAAGAAATGGCACTTAATGTAATCACAAATATTGGAGATTTTGAATCAAAGTGGAAATACGCACTGAAGAAAGAGTTTACAGTAGATCTTTTACTGTATGTGTTTAACAGAACAGAGAAGTGGCTTTTAGAGTCTCACATGCAGTTCATAAAAAACACTGATGCTCGCACATATTTGGAAAGTAAGAAAGATGAATATTACAGCGTCTTCAGGAGCTTCTGCAAAGGAAGTTCATCTGCTGTTGTACTTGCAGAACTGATCTGTAAAAAACTAAAGGCTTCTATGACTGAGGCTGTGTGTAACAGAACTGCCATCGACATCGCTGAAGAGATGAGGTGTTGTGTCAAAGCATTCAGTGGGAACAGACTGAACTTAGAGAAACATGTGTTAAAGTCTCTGGCAGAGAAGAAAGCCTTTACAGAATATATCAGTTACATATTTAACCCAAAGACCTACATTGAGAATTTCATTAAAGAGGAAGTACAACATCACTTAGACACAGATTACAAAGAAAAGTCACTGAGTTTTCTCTCAAAGAATGTTGATAACATCATTACACTGATAAAACATGTTTTATGTGATGCATCAGAAAAGACCAAAACACAGAACGGAGACATAAACATGTGGCTGCAAGAGTTTTCAGAACTGATAAAAGACAACCTAACATTTAAAGCAGTTTCTTCTCAAAACTTCAGTGATGTAAACACTTTTGACTTCCTGAGAGAAGAAATAGAGAAAGGCCTTGTCTCCATCTGTGAGGATCTCAAGAGTCTCTCACTGGATAAGATGAAGGAGTTCAGGCTGCAGCCAGACCAAAGTCTCATTGATCATCATTGTAACTGCTGCTGGGAAACATGTCCCTTCTGTAAAGCTGTTTGTACCAATACTGTCAAAGGTCACGAGGGGGATCATAGCGTGCCTTTTCATCGATCCCCTGCAGTTAGAGGCTGGCACTACAGGGGCTTAAAGGATTTGAGTTTGTCATTCTGCACAACAGAAGTAGCAAGCGATGGATCTTTTTACCCTGATAGTTCAGACAGAACAGTGCATTTTAAACTGTATCGAACTGCTGGTGATGAATATAAAAACTGGAGAATCATCCCAGATCAGTTTAAACTTTCTTACTGGCAATGGGTGGTGTGTAAATTTGAAAAGGAGATAGAAAAGCACTATGACTTAAAATTTACAGGCTATGGACAAATTCCTGACGAATGGAGAAAGATCACTGATCATGAAGCTATTCAAAGCCTGGAAGACATGTACAAGTAGAAGAAAGGGAATGAAAACAAACAGAACCTGATGTTTGTCTTGCTTTTATAAATACTAGTTTATCATCTACTAGCAAACTAGAAAAGAGAAAAGTTTTTTAGAAAAGAGAAGCATAGGGAAACGCAGTCAAATATTGGCAATGCATTTATTTGTTGATTATCAAGGCAGAGATGTTTAACCCTGATCTTTAGCCACAAACTACTGTTAGCTCTAAAATTTAGTTTGATTGTACTTGTGAGGATTTGATTAAGATTAAGATTTTTTAAATAACGGTCACGGGTGAAGGAGTGAGAGAAGAAGCTTTTAGATAACTCATGCATTAGTCAATATTTACAGTTAAAAAAAACTTGTTTAAAATTAATTAAAATATAAGCAAGCTAATAAAATGTTATCTTAGAAATGTACTTTACAAAAGGCTATACAAACATATAACATGTGACTTCATAAGATTAAATCTGAATTGTAATTACAAAGAAAGGAATGCTTAGTGAGTTTATGTATCTGTGCTTATGCTTCTTATATCATTCTATCACAATGTAATGTCAAATGTATGTGTGTGGGTTTATACATTTTTGTTGACAATGTAGATTTATGAAAATAATTATTAGGGCATAAAGTTTGGGTCTTTATAGGCTTTAATTTCAGATATTGTTCTTTCATTTATTATCATCCATCTTGAAACATAATATAATAACTGCAGAGACATTATATTGTATCTAATCATATAAATGTAACAAATGTAATTAAACTGATTCTGGTTGATCACAAACAGTTTTTTTTTATTTTAGTTACAGTCTCTTTAAATTGACAGTAACCAAGTACCAGTAAAATGTGTCAAGTAATGAGACACTGGACAATAGCTGTGTCAGTCTTATTCTTTTACAGTTATGTTATTAGTAATCCATATATATATATATATATATATATATATATATATATATATATATATATATATATAAAATCCACATATATTTGTATAAAAGAAAATGTCTTAAAATTCCTGTAACAGATCCTGAAGGACGTCAGCTCAATGAATCATTGACAAATACATATTTGTTTTTAGCAGAAAATGTTAATCTAACTATATATTTATATAACACAATGGGCCTGTGAAGTAGAGTAGCATTGAGTGGCTAAAGTGGCTCAAGAAGAGAGGCTCAGAGGCAAAGTCAAGTCCAAATGGTGTCTTTTATTTACAGTGTTCCCCCACCTTCTATACATACAGCAGCGGCAGCATCGCCCGTCTCTCCCCACAACCAGCCTCCTTCCCCCAGGCACACACCTGCTTTGTATACTAGGCCAATTGGACTGGCCTATCCCACTTAGCTGGAATCCTCAAACAAAGTTATAATCAACTCCCCAACATCCGAAACATTATTATCACTGAACACACAGTAACCAAATACAGACATTGCACAGAAACCCCAAGTTATAACAGGTAAACCCCAATCATATAAGACCTACCTCAAGAAACCCCCAAATAGTAGCTTCTGATGATGTCATAAGTGACATCATCAGCTCCAGGAATAACCAGGAAATGTTTGGGCCGGCCTTCCTTTCTATTTCCAGGCCCCTCCTGGATCAGGTCAACGCAACAAAACTCATGAACCCAAAATAAAATATGTGGGTATGTGAGTGCCGTTTACCACAAGCCCATATAGAGTGATGTCACAGAAAGTGTTATAGGAATTCTATATCTTTATGTTATCCAGAGTAGACATATATTTAAAAAGCAAATGGCCAGGTTTAATTCTTGCAAGAATGAAGCAAAACAGACAAACATGTATCAAGGGTACAGAGTGAGTTTTGCTTAACAAAGTAAACACTACAAGTGTTTTTTATACACAGCAGTACACAGTGTTAAGGAGGAGGCCCTCTGCAGCCCTCTAACCCAGAGGCCAGGTGGTGCTGGCTGTGTCTAGATCTATGTTTGTAATAGCATGAAGGACAGGACATGAGCAGAAGGAAAAGTAATATTAAAAAATAAAAACAGACAATGAATGAAAACAGACAATTCCCACAACATTCTCCCCTGTTAATGCCGAAGTGGCATAAATCAAATTAAACAACCTTGATGTGAATTGTCTTATGTCAGGAGCGAAAACCCAGCAGGCAGCTGACCTAGCCTAAGTACATTTGACCATTCAGTAAATGACCTATAGCCGGGGAAAAAGACCTCCTGACCGCCCCTCGGCCAAGGCGGCGCCCTCACATTCAAGGCCTAGAGTTCATGTGAATGTTTAAAAATAACAACTGATTACTGCTAACACACATGTCCAATCAATGACAGAAAAGATTATAAACTTCAAACAGACAAATCAAAAGGATACTGATCCTTAAAATTCAATAATACTTGAATGAATCAAAAACATAGAATCACTCCAAAATAAAGTAGAAAATTGCCGGAGGTTAAGCTGGTCAACCCATCGGACTCAACATCTCTGGCCTGTCCCTGCCTGTCCATTTCTGTCCCTGTAACGAAAAGAAAACACATGGAGTGAGACTTATGCACATTCATAATGAATAAAATCAATTATCTTAAACATAATAAATTCAATGAACCATATGGCCCTTAGGTCTGTAGTATGATCCGTCCTGGAGCTGTTGTCCTGTTGGTGTACATACAAACAATAATGTCCCTCAGATATCAAAGTGTTCATCTGAGGTCAAGGCCTTGACCTTATTAATTTGGCAGGTGCATGTCCAGGAATGTTGACCTGACAATGGCAACATTCATCAATCCCACCAACAAATGAGCCAGCCTATCTGCCTTACTAAATTATTTGGATTTTCTCTGCTTGATTACAACGACGAGAATGGGATCAGCATGTAATTGCACAGGTAGGCCGATGATTTCTGTTATATCAGTGCATGTAGCTGATATAAGTACCTGTAAGCAGAGAGGTACGTTAGTGTTTTATAATAAGAAACAATTTTATAACTTTTCTATATGTGATTTGCACACTTTGTATGCTACACTGCACCCTAGATTAAGGACACTAAATACCTCATCTGTTAAAACCAGTTATAACCAGTTGGTCACCTCTGGTTGGACACATTTTGGATAAGTACTGATACTGGGGCAGGAAGTAGCCCCTCCTGCGTGAGGTGTGGCCAAAGGTTATGACTTTTGGGGTATCGAGTGACCAAACGCACAACACGTGGGCTGACCTCATGTTAACATGTACCAAAAGAGCCGGGAGAAAGTGTTTTTAGATTAACAAATCTTAGCTGTAAATGTTTCTATTATAATCAATACAACTCAATTGTGTGTTCATAGATAATTGATACAGAGGGAAATAAGAGCTTGTAAGCAAGCTATTGATGTCTGATATTGTGTTCTTTATGTAACAGTTTACTGGGGCACTTGCTGATGGTCCTAAGGATTTTTATGGCAGAATTTAGGAGTTTTTGTTTTTTGTGAACCATAAATAGGCACAGAAGTCTAATGTTGGATATTCCCCTCAGAGTAGTGGCTGGGACCATTCCGTTTATGGGTTCTAGTAGCCAAAAGAGCTTTATGCGGTGGCTGGAGACACGTGCTTCTTCAAGTCAGTAGTGTCCCGAAAGGGACAGCTACGATATAAGCAGTCTATAGGACGTGCTTACCTAACATAACGGTGAAATCCATGTGCCGATTCGCGGCTGGCTAATAGTGAATGCTCTAGAAAGACGTTTCTAAGAGTTAAGATAAACCCTACGTAGGCACAGATCAAATGGAGATCTGGCGAAGTGTATAAGAGGAGACCGAGGAGTGTTCCATTTGATGCTGTTGTGAGGCAAGCAATATAAGCGTCTAAATTATTTTTGTATTGGAATCTGTGGAAAGCACATATTGGGTGCTATGAAAGTATTTAAGGCTGGAGCGGTCTGGTTCATTCGGGTTTGTATGTATACTTGTAAATATGTATTTCGTGCATGCTATTATCAAGGGGTTATAATTTAGCGATAGAAGTGGTGCACCAACATGAATTTGAGTCTAGAGAGTATTTCCCAAGAGGAATAGAAAAGTAACAAGAAACAGAAACTAAACTAATACACTGTTGATATAATGTTGATTAATAAGTAATAATTAGTCAGAGGACATATAGATGTCTCTTTGTATGAATAGAATAAAAATATGTATGTTTCATAAAAAAATATGTGCAAAGCAAAGATAAACTCTTAGTAGAAAACTTAAAGTATCACACATACCGCCTGAGGCTTGAGCCAGTGTTTAATAATATAATTTTTATATAGCGCTTTTCTACCTACTGTAGTAGGCACTCAAAGCACTTTACATTAAGCTATTTACCAGTGTTACAGAACACTCACTGGAGGCAATGTAGGTTAAGTGTCTTGCCCAAGGACACAACGGCAGTATGTGGGGTTAGAGCGGGATGTATGATGTTTTGGGATGTTTCGAGCGGTGATCGAACCACTTACCCGCCAGTCGAAGGACGGCCACTGAGCTCTGTGAAAATTTTAGTTTCCATAATTCTTTTATTCTTTAGAGATTGTTCTTACATTAAGCATTTCCATTTTTTTCCAGGCGTTCTGGCCTCAGTGGCTGCAAAAACAAGTGTTTAACAAAACATATTTGTTATCTTGAGTATATGATAAGACCCAAACATCTCGGTCCACTACTCAAAAACTGCACAATACCCTAAAAAATGCTCTGCCTTTGCACAATCAGCCTTTTCATTTCAAACTATCAAACAACGGAATCAGCTCCTGCACAGTCTGAAGTTCTAAATCTGGTACAAAGCATATATTTTCTTGTGAGATTAATGTATTTGTATATGGTGCGTGAGAAATAAAGAATAAACTAAACTAAACATACAAAAGCTTCACAGTTTTCAAACTCACCTTTGCTTCTCCCAATAGGCTTCACGTTAGACTGCACACCTACAGATCTGCAGCGACTGGTTCAGGCTGGCCATCTTTGGCAAACCAAAAGATTTGTGTTAATGTTTACAATTACAGTATTATATTAAATCATTTTAGATATTTTATGATTATAAATAATTTTAGTGACACAAATATTCTCACAAAGCAAAGTTTTGCTCAACACAATAAAAACCACAAAAAACTGTTTTTACACATAGATAATGTTTGAGTGTGTTTACTCTTTTTAAACCATGACAAAAGAAACTAACCACATGACCCTGATCAAAGGTTTACATACCCTGGTGTGTTTTCTCATTGTCCACTCCAGGTTTTCAGCTTCTCCAGCTTGTGATATTGTGACAATTTTTGCGTAATAACATGCACACAAGTGACAAACGGGTTTGAATGGCTACAAAAGGTAACTATCCTCACCTGTGACCTGTTTGCTTGTAATCAGTGTGTGTCAAATTGAATTTGTTAGTGTTTTATAGTAAGAAGCACCCTTATAACTTGTCTTTGTTATTTGTACACTTTGCATGTTACACTGCGCCCTAGATTAGGACACTAAATACCTCATCTGTTTAAACCAGTTAGAACCAGTTGGTCACAGCTGACTGGACACTTAGTGGAAAAATACTGATACTTGGGCAGGAAGTGCCCCCTCCTGTGTGAGGTGAGGCCAAAGGTTTGGACTTTTGGGGCATGAAGTTGACCAGCAGCACAACAAGAGGGCTGACCTCATGTTAACATCGTGTTGTGTAACAGCGCTATCCTTATACCTTTTTCTGAGTGGAATTAAACAGATAAACTTTATAATGGTTTTATAGTTTTTATTCAAGTAGTCTTAGCCCCAGCACTCGTACCAAAAGAGCCGGGAGGAACTGTTTTCGGAGTAACAATATGATAGACGACTCCAGTGCAGTTCTGCATCACTCACACACTGTGTGACAACGACTGAAAGGATGAGAAGATGCACAAACCAGCTTATTGGAGAAAAAAGGGAATTTGACGTTATTGAAATCTATTTCTGACACAAAAAAAAGGTGCACTGATTAAGTATAAATAAACAATGAATAACCAGATAATGCATGGGAATATTTATTAGTAGTAAAGCAATAAATATTCAAGCTTCTCTTGTCTTGTGTCTCATTTTCTCTCTTATTCTTGGACTTTACTGCCTGCTGGACTCCTAAGAACCGATGTGGATCTAATTACCTGGTCTCTGAGCACTATTGACACTATTTTTTTCACAAAAGAAGGGTGCTCCGGGGGAACCCATTTGCCCTGGCGGAACCTTTGCGGCAGGCTATTCACAGGACGCCTGGAAGAACTGGCAGGTTCTGTGTTTGGAAGCCCTGTCCGTGGAGGACATCGAGGATATTTATATGTTTGGATTTCTGATAGCTGGATTCCTGCTCATTGGTCTAGGGAATGCCTTCAACTATCGGAAGATTTGTAAGACAGCTGCCTTTAAATCTACCCAGCCGCTGTCTACTGAAATTAAAAAGTGCTTCTATGACGTGGGTGAAAGTTTGAAAGGGTTACATCAAAGAGACGCGCAATCCGAGGAGCTGACCCGAGACCTCTCAGCACGGACTGTGGACATACAGAAAAGAGTTCATAACACCGAGAGACAGACTGGAGAGCTACTGTGCGGCTTAACTGATGTGAAGGGGTTACATCTATGGGGCACACGAATCGAAGAGCTGATTCGCAACATCTTGGCCCGATCTGAGGACATTCAGAAAAGAGTAGATATCATCGAGAAACTGACCGGTGCATACATAATGAAGATACATCACTTTTGTCAGAATAAAGTTTTTTCTGTGACCATTGTGACTTATTCTTTCATTGACCGAAGGGTACCAACAATTTTGTCCACGTCTGTAAGAGTGGTGTTATAAAACTGTACACTGTTCAAAAAGCTCTGGCCCTGGAAGCCGTCATGTCCTACCCTATAAAAGTCCCTTAGTTTAAGCTTAATAACATATTTTAAATAATCAAAGATTTCCTTGCTTCACAATTCTCTCATAAGTAAATGCTTTATTGTTCTGTTGTTCATCCATCACTGTGTTAATTGTCCTTATTATTTTCCCATAATTGTGTTAAAATTCTCATATCACGTTATCCATGTTTATTCAAACTTTAATAAACCTTTAACCTTTAATAACCTTTAATAAGACTACATAAAACGTTAAGTCGTTGCACGGGTGTTTTTCCCTGTTTATGTTAAGCCATGTTTGAAAACAAAGAATTCTCCTTTAGATTATGAAATCATAACAGTTTTCTCAAGACTGAAATTTGAGATGATGCCTCGCAAATTGATATTTAATTAGGCTAATATCAATTAGACCTGTGTTACTGTGGATGAAATCATGTTGTAGACCCCACCCCATTCAACTAAAAGCATGCTCAGTGCTATTTGGTTCTGTCAGTCATTGGACCTGTTTTCTCTAATTTTTTTATTTAAGTTTTAATTAACAGATACAGCATCTTTCGTGCAATTCATAAACCTTTATTTGTTGTAAATATAACAAAGTTAATCCACATTTGCATAAATTGTCTCAAAAGGTAAAAATTAAAATCCCAATGTTAATTGACTTTTAGCCTTATATTCATTTTGAAGCACCTCACATCAACACTTGCTAACACGACACTTGTTTGCTTCTCCTCCTACGTTACAACCAATAGTTTAGTTGTGAGAGGAGTATTTTAGTATAGATAAATGTATTCTTAATTTTCACTGAGAATGAACAACATGTTAATCTACAGAGAGAGTTGGATTGTGTTCTGTTTTGTAGTATATCATTGGCCCCGCCACAGTGATAACCCACAGGAAATTGCCCAGGGACCGAACCGTGTATCTGGGATTCTCCCCAGATGTTTCTTGTTTGTCAAGGCCCAGTAACCTCGACAGACATGATGGACCCTTTGTTTTTACAGGTACTCAAGAGCCATAAAAGACACTGTTTTACTTTCCCAATTATTATTATATGTTTATTATATATTAAACGTGTCTTTTAAATAGCCCCAGATGGTCAGATTGTTGTCTTAAGTCACGAAGGAACTCAGTTTACGACCCTGGATAGATGCGACCGAGTCAACACGGCGCCTAGCTTCAAAGGTAAATCTCTGCCAGAACTGCAACATAAACACAAACTGTCAGCAACCATAAACTGCCCTAGATACGATCTGGGCATGGAATCTCCTTACGAACACTGGAATGCTTTCATCTACCAGCCTTGAGACTTCTGCGATGGTCACATACTGCCATCTAGTGACGAAATGGACTAAAGACGTTTCGTGTTTATTCCATTAAAAGAAAGTCAAAATTATTAAATGTGTTAGTGATTCATACTGTCCTCACACAGGGCTGGACTGGGACAAAAAAAAGGCCCTGGCATTTTTGCTCAGACCGGCCCACCACAATCGGTCAGACACAACCAACTAGTACACCATCCTTGCGGTCCCTGTAGATATGCATATCTACTGTTCCATTCCAAAAACCCCTACAAAGCTGAGAACTAAGTGCAAGTGGACCAGTGTACTCACTCTCTCTTGACAGACTCCCTGGTGATCAAAGGTTCCTCCCTGTCTCTCTCCTCCACTGCTAACTCAACCTGGCTTGACTATACATAAGGACAGAGAGAGAGAGGATTACAATTATTTGGAAGCGTTATTAAAAGTACACTTAGTAAGGATCCATTTTGGTTATATAGTCCTGTATTCTTGAAGAGCAGGATTTCTAGATGGACAAAGGGCTCCATGTTATAAAAGCTAGTTAACCCTTTAGAACCCAATATAATGTGGATGTAGAATACTGCTAATTCATTTTTCCAATGAACCAGACAGCAGAAAAACTAGTTTACAATTGCAAGTATAGGCTACTTTGTTTTAAAGAGCACAAACCCTCTTTAATATGACACCAAACAAGATTTACCTCTCATTGTTGAGATACTCCTTAAAAAAAAAAAAAACCAACCTATACTACCAAATTACTCACACAAAACGTCCTAAAAATATATGTTATTCATATTATTCAATCACCGTAAATATTGCATATTAATGATGTTGGAAATTCATTAGAAACATGAGCAAATATCTACTTCGTTGAATATACAGCTAAACAAAATATACAGCTTTCAAAATGCAAGCGGGTTTTAATCCCCAAATAGCATGTGTAAATGTCTGATAAATCGTGTTAATATTCTCCTACACAGTATTATATTATGTTAATATAAGACATTGTAGTTCTTCAATGTTTCCTTGTTCGTTCCGCTTTTATTTTGAAAAACGGATCATTTTCTTCTTCGGATGTTTTCTGTGACTCTAACACTTCCTGCTGCTATCTCTTCACAACACGGTGATCGCGTGTTGTTGGAAGGAGTTCTGAACTGTGAGAGTGCGTCGAGCTAGAAAGCATACTAGAGGATGGTGGAAACACTTTGATTAGCGCCCTTGGAGAGCGAAATGAGTTTTCACATTGTTCATGGTGATTGTGCTGCTGGTGCTACTTGAGAGGAAGAAATAAATTGACACCCGTTTGAAACTCTCTGCGTCTTGATCATTAAATCCAAGGGGCCGCTACAGCATGCGTTACTCGTCGTGGGCGCTTTGACGCAGCCATTCTGAGTAATAATTAAAATAATCAAATGGCATCATTTAAGTTTTTCTAGAGAAGAGGCGTACGGCCATTATGGGTATTAAAGGGTTAACATTAGAATAGTCAGCCAAAGTTGCAATTAAATAAGTTAACTCTGCTAACCTATCTACAAAAACAATGCAAAATAGCTTATGCTGTGTTATTTGACTTTAGCTGACTGAGTGGCTAGTGCAGTGGGTGACAATCTGACAGACTATATAATGGCAACAACGATTAAGTTGTCTTATTGTAATATTCATTAATTTAGGTAAATCATCATCTTCGTCGTGGCCCAACCAGGCCTACACACACACACACTTTCCTCCTGCACCCGCCCTGATTATTAACACTCCCTCCCTGTTAATCATGTAGCTAACATGCTTACCGTTTCAATTACACTCTCCATGTTTCTGCAAAATGTCGTCAGGTACTGTAGGCTTGGATACTGAAGCTACAGCACTAAACATGTCTGTTATTTTTGCACATGTTGAGGCATCAACCTCTAGCATTTTTATTTTTTTGCCCCGCAACTTCTCCGCAACCCCTTGCACTTTTGTTTCTCCATCCTAAATCCACAGATTTCTGGCTCTAAACCACTAACTGCATCTGACACAAGAAACAGAGGAGGAGGGGTGGAGCCTGTTAAGAGATGATTGGGCCAGCCCAGTGTCAGTATGAAAAATGAACCAATGGGCCGCTGTCCCTGCTTTATGGGCCGGTCATTGGCCAATTAAAAAAAAAAAAAAATCATATTGTATGGACCGGCCCCCAAGTGCGTCGGCCCACCGGGCATTTGCCCGGTATGCCAGATTACCAGTCCAGCCCTGTCCTCACAGGAGGGTAAGTTTAACCAAGACTAAATGACTGCTTTCATTCCCTACAGTTTCTAGTTATATTTGTAATAAAATGAACAAATGTTTTGTTTATAACGTTACTGTGTTTCAATCAAATAGGCCTTTCTCTGTAAACGCTACAAAGTATAAAAATGTTTTGTATGCTTATGAATTGTGAAAACTAAAGGAAATATAACATTTGTAAACCCAGAGGAAAGTTTAGTTTAAGTTAAAACCATTCCACTCCCAAATCACGCCCCTTTTGTGTGGAATACGCCCCCAAATGGAGTGAACAAAACGGCCTGCCGAACAGAGAATTTCTCTCTTCTACGCTCTTCTGTTTTACCTCTTTTCTGCAGGACATCATACTGCTTCGTCCTATTCGTTAACCTAGCATTAGCTTAACTTTTACTTTTTCTAGCCACGTGGTACACGCTGTGTTAAACGTGAATTTTTCTACCTCTAATCTACGCGTATTGATTTGTTTTAATTTTTGATCAGCTGTTACAAGTAACTACGTCACTTCCGTGCGACGAAAATATTCTTGTAGTTTATTGTACCAAGACTGTGCGCCTGCTGAGACGAGTTTTGACTGAACAAAATCTCGCAGAAGCAAGTTTAAAACCAAAGAAAGAGCTTTCTAAGACTTTCCCTGTGAATCCAGAAAGGACCAAAGACTTGTTTTTCTCCAGAAGTCTGATGTTTACGGCCTGATCAGCTAACGCCAATGACAGTACTTCTACTAAAGCCGCCCAGCGACCCGTCTGGAGCGGAGTGCACGGTGCAGCCCTTTTTCGTTCGGAACCACCGCAGGACAACGCCAGAGCCGAAAGCACACCTTTGGACCCTGACGCCAAAGCCTGATGCCGTTCCACGACCACCAGGGTGAGTTTGCGTGACAGAATGAATGAAAAAAAAGAGCTTTGCGTGATACTATGTTGTAAAAGCTCAGGCCCAAAAGTCACCTCAACTTCTATCTACTGTGGTGTAATATGTTTATGTTGTGTGTTTTAATTCTGTATACTTAGCATGAAGAGTTTATGTTATGTGTGTTATGGTATACTTATGCATGGTTTATAATTAAATAAGGGATGTTATATTAATACATCTAGAAACATATTAAAAGAGAAAACATGATTAGTTTAACACACACACACAGGGAAGGTCTAGATAGAGACACAGGTGCCAGTTACCGAAGGTTACAGAGGAAGGGAGGCCCAGGGAAAAGTCCTCAAGGCCTTACAGAAATGACATCAGAGAGTTAATGAGGAGATCTACCAGGCCTTACTGGATGAAATCAGAAAGTTAATAATGAACTTCAAAGCTTTACAGGAAAAGTTAATACTATACGGTCTTATAAAAACTGTATAAAAGCTTATATCTACTGTTCAATCTTTAGTAGAGCTGGAGAAAGTCTACTCGGGCCGTTTATTGTGTTGGTTGTGAACAATAAAGACTCTATGGCATTTAGCTGGTTGTGCGTTCATGACTTATTCCATACAATAGTGGCAAAGACTAAGAGATCAGTTTTGACACTACACTACCTCCAAATCCCGTTCGTAGTTTTAATGATAATATAGAGTAAAATAATACAAGCTTTCCCTTTTGGTTCCCAAATCCTTTATGAAGAATTGTTTATTGTTCTGTTGTCAATCATTCTTGTGTTCATTATCCTCATTGTTTTCCCATAACTATGTCATTTTCATATCCCATTATTCATTATTATTATTATTAATTTGCATAACTTTGTTTTCATAAAACCCCATAAATTTATGTCTTGGTGATGGTATTTTATCTGTTTATATCAATGATATATACGGAAACAAATAGAATTCTCCTCCTTTTGAGTACGAGACTGAATAGTTTTATCAGAGACATAATCGTTTGTTCTTGAGACGGTTATGAAATAGATATTCTTAGATCGAGACTGGTGCCCATAAGACAATCTAAAATATAATAACTACTGTACTTACTGCCAACATACTCACAACAGTTTATTGTGCAATAATTTACAGGTACAGAGATTTGCACTACTTAATGGCCAGGTCTTTCTTTTTTTCTTATTACCCAAGTTTACATTTGTGTCTTAATTTTGCGCTTTTCAATATTTATTTTTTACATATTTTTATTTCTATGCATATCATATGGCAGACTGTAGAGTTCAAATAAATGCCAAATGTTCTAAAATACTGTATATTGTGTTTTTAAATCTTCAATCAGATACAATCAGATACTCAATTGACATTAAAGATGTTATAGAACGTAATAGCATTATAGAACATTTAAAAATAACTTCAGTTACTTTGCTGAGTATCTAATTACTTTTACAATGTGGTAACTGAGTTACTAACTCAATTACCTTTTGGAAGAAGTAATGTGTAACTGTAACTACTTTTTTAAAGTAAGATGACCAATACTGATTCTTACAAACACTTTCACATTTATTCATACACCAGTGCCACAGACATCTTAGGCAAGGTGTGTGAAGTGTCTTGCCCAAGGACACAACGACAGTATGTACTGGGAGAGCGGGATTGAACCGCCAACCTTCCAGTTACCTCTTGAGTCACAAAGTTTCATTAACAGTTCCCCAAAAACTAGTTGCCAGAGGATGTCAGCCCTAAATGCTTCAGATTCAAGTGACAACAACAAAAGCAATGCCATTTTATGCAAAATCTTTACAAAATAAATGACAAACAAGTTAGTCACATATTTCAAACTTATTATCTTTATTTGAAACTCAGTTTTTTTTTCATCTGCATGATTTAATAATTGCCTTTATTTATGCTGAGACTATATTAATGTCAAAACTCCTATAGCGTGCAGATGCTCATACCGGCTTTACTTTGCTTTTTAATTATTTCCACCTTTAGCCAATGATTTTATGATAAAATTTTTACATTACTTTTTACTTTCTTTCAATTGTTTTTTTACTTTTTAAACAAAATGTTAGGACGTGCCGGCGACTGGAGCCTTGGTATCTATTTTTCAACATGACTGGGGTAAAAACAACAACTACAAACACTTTCTGCCAAAATTGTTGGAAATATCAACAGGGAATCAGTGTGCTACAAACAAGATTTTGTCTTTGGAATCTGAAAGAGGACTTCAGGAGACAATTCTTCACTCAATGTCATAAGACTGTGAATTTAAACTTGAATTTACAGTGTCATTCCCAAAATGAGCAAAGCGAAAATTATACAAAAATTTAACAAAATTATGCCACCTGCATAAACATAGTGCCCAGCCAAAGCAGCACTGGATCAGAAAAAAGAATGCTGGCATCACAATAGCATATGTAACATCGCCAAAGATCTAGCTAAAAACAGATTCCAACTACTGACTGAGCTAAATGTGAATTAACCAGAAAACTCTGCTGTGACTGAAAAACAGGGAGTAAATGTTACCTATACTATGGAAAATGTGAGACATACATTTATGAAAAAGCCCCAAGAAAAAGGAGACAGAGAATCTATGCTAAAAGTGAAGGACAGAGTGTTATAATAATTTTAATTTCTTATGGTTTATACAGTGATTGCTGGGTGCTTCTAGTTCTCTTCAGGTCATGTCAAATCTGCTCATGTCATGTCCTTCATGCTAATCCAAACATGAACTAGACATAACTTACCATGGGAGGAATTCTGCACCTGGGAGCATGTCCTCTGTAATGTAAACAATGCTTGTTGTTCCATTATTAGGCACAACTGCTGTTGCAGGAGGAGTAGGATGAAGTTCTCCAGATGGTTGCCAGGGTTTTTTCTGGATGTGATGAAGAACAGATGAAGCCACACCAGGACCAGCCGAACCAAACAGGGCTGAGTGGTGCACCTGCCTGAACTGCAGAGTCATGTAAACAGTTCTAGAAAACAAATGCGGCCAACAGGGGGTCTCAGGCCAACACATGGTGTTTTTTAAATTGCACAGATAAATAATTATAGATTCTTTCCTACACATATTTATAATAAAGAACTGTTTTATTGAACCACAGTGTCCTTTTGTTGCTGCTGTTGGTTTATGTTGCCAAGTCATGTCCTAGAGAGAGAGAGAGAGAAAGAAAGAGAGAAACCGAAAACAAGATAAAGAATTAGTATTGGTTTCATTTTGACAGTAATAACATTATTTGTATGACTTTATTATGGAATATATTACACAGACATACAGATAGTGTTTGAGAGGTAACAACCATGTCTACAGCAGTGTAGATATGTTCACCTAGAGATTCTGGTTTAAAGCTGATAAATAAAGACTTTTCCACTGCTGCATGAGAACTAAACATAATGGTTCTTGTGAGAGTGACCTCTGTGGAGTTATGTCTTTGCCAGTTCAGCTGTAGGTGGAAGCACAACTCCAGGGAGAAGACCAAGGGCCCAAGGGTCATCTGTCCACTTGTGAGTTCCCCTGGAGACTTTAGATGATTCCCCAAAATTCTGCTCTGCAGCCGAGGGATGTAGCTGTAGTCTTTGGCCACCTTTACTGTGTGGACATGTTTTTTTATTTTATTTTTTCATAATTTTATTCTTTATGTACCCAGGTGATATCCTCATTGAGTTTAAAAATACCTTTTCCAAGAGTGACCTGGCCAAAATGACAGCATTACACACAGTTTTTGACAAATTCAAACCATTATCAAACACACAAATAAAAATATTTACACTCAATAATTACAAAACAGTCAGTTTGTGCAGGTTTAAAAAAACATTAAATTTACCAACCTCATTGTCACGCTTTTTAGTATAGATTAAAATTCTCCTAAAGTAACAAGTTCATATAGATTTAAGTCCTTTTGCAGTTCATTCCATGCATTTTATCACCTTAAAAACATTTCCATGGTCAAAGGGATAATTGTCTAAACCAAACTTACATTAGCAGGTTAGATTACTGTAACGGCCTGCTCACTAGTCTCTCAAAACAAGGGTTAAGACAGCTGCAGCTTATTCAGAACACTGCTGCTCGGGTTCTAACCAAAACCAGGAAGTACAACCACATCAGTCCAGTTTTAAAATCTCCAAAATATATTTCTGACATGCTTGTTGTTTATGAACCTTCGTAAACTCTGAGAACATCTGAGTTAGAACTAAACAGGGTAAAGCAGCTTAAGTTTCATGCAGCAAAAACCTGGAAAAGCTTCAACTTTAAAAATGTTCAAGGCAAGGTTTAAAACCTGTGTATGAATTGTACTATATAAATAAAATTGTCTTGCAAACTCTGGGAACCACCATCAGTATGTTTTTCTGAGAACGCAGAGCATACTGTTGTTGGTTTTTACGCATGTATGTGCAGAAGTAAGATGGAAGGAGCCCAAGAATACATTTATAAATGAAAGTCAGCAAATGAGACCACCTGCGATCATACAGGAACGGAAACTCCGCTGGAGCATTCAATGTAAATTAGTAATCACAATTTCCACAGCTAGTCATAAAACGTAAAGCACAGTGATAAACAGTGTCTAGTTTTTTAAAAAGATAATCAGATGCATTCATAAAAAGGATATCGCCAGAAAACAATAAAGGTAAAAAAGTTGCCAAAATTAAACGCTTTCCTGGTATTAACAGAGAAACAGGATTTGTTTCTGAAAAGAAAACTTAGCTTTAGCTTCAGTTTACATACAAGATGCTCAATATGTTGCTTGAAGGACAGATTTTCATTAATAACAAAGCCTAAATACTTGTAAGAAGAGACCATTTGGATTTCTTTTAGGGGAGCTGAGAGGCTACTTTGCCGAGACAAAGCACAGTGACAAACTGTAGAGAAAAACGGTTTCTATTTACGTAGAAAATGCGCTCTCAAGAGTCAGTATGCCGCTTGTTCTAAACACAACATTTACTCCATAAACCCTCTAAAAGCCCAATGACATGCAAACAATTCTACTTGAACAGCTCTGTTTTTACTGTTAACCCATCACCAAGCTCACACAAAAGTCTAAAACAAGTTGAAATGTCACAGGTTAACTTGGGACTTAGCCATAAGACAAACTGACCTCAGTGCTCTGCTCTCTCCAACTACTGAGCCAAATTTAATAAACCTTTAGCTTTGTGCTAAAAAGTACATTGTTCGATTACAAATCAGATTAACAGCGATAAGCAGTTTTGCATAATCAACTATGTTACAGGTACATGTGTTTTGAACAGGCATCAACACAGCCACCTTTCCCCAGTTAACCTGAGCCAGTTGAATTTGCACAAAAAGATTAACAGACATACAACAGACATCCATGAACTTAATGGATTGTTGCCTAGAGGTGCAGCTGTTCGGGGAAGGGGTTAGCCCATTTAAGGCTGGCAACCAGCACAAATAAATTCCCCTTCTGTGGGGGTGGTGCCCTACACAGGAAAGGTGCAACCATCCCTTACACATGGAACATTCAATCTGTAGAGAAGAAAAAAAAATGATATGGTTCCAAATGCAAGACTTTGCTGTAGGTTTTGAGATATCACAGCCATTATGTTAGAATCTCACCCAGTGGTTTAATCACACTCAATAATCCATTTTTCTTACCCATTTATCAACTGTTGCACCTGAGCTCAGAAGTCCACAGGCCTGGCATAAATCCGACAGGTCATCTGGAACAGTAAAGGCGGTCAAAAAAAACAAAATGTTAGACAAACATGTACCTGATTCGCTGAGCAGGCAGTCTCAGTCTCATCCTGGCAACCCCCTCCTCACTGACAGGAGCTGGACATCATCCCCTTTAGAATCAATTCTGCAGCTAATACAGGAGAATCATGTTGGAAATTGTCTCACTGTGGGAGCTAATAACACAATTAAAGCAGTACCTTGTTACTTCCTTGCACTTTTTATTTGTGCGTCAGGTGGCACAAAAGGGTCAATGAAAAGGGCCCTCTTTTCATTTGGATAAATGATCTGAGGACCATTATTATCAGTACAATACATGAAACATGGCATTTTATTATATTTCAACTTAACACTAGTGTCCAGTGTCGTGAATTTGGCCAAATCCAGCTACAATAAAGATGAAATGAGCAATTATATGAAGTATTATTTAAAGAAGATTTGATATAGTACAATAATTGTTACCTTTTTTAACTTTTTGGAGCATCCCTGCCAGGCCTGTGTCATGGCAAAGCACAATGTAAAGCACTTGGGGTGCCTGAGAAGGGTGCCAAAAAGTTGCACATCATTTAACACATCTACCAATCTATTTTTATATGTACTTGATATTTCAGACATTTAGACGTTTTTTTTTCGATCATATATATGCATTGTCTATTGTGTTGCAAATAAATGTTAAGAGTGCTTTACTGATGTCTCACAGGACCTTAACCCAGCTTTTATTCTAAACATTCTACAGAACAGTTTTTATGTGGATAGTTTAAGACTTAATAGTGTTTAAATGTGCTTTGTTTGACAGCGGCTAAAAGGAGATCATTGTTAAATAACATGTAGAAAATGTTGTGTGTGACATTTTACTTTTTATTGTACTTCAGACAAGACATTACCAAAATATGTTTAAAAAAAAGTACAGAAAGACCTGAACACATATGAAAGAATGAATGAATGCTATTAAAAATATACAGTATTGTTATACATGTTGCAGTTGTGTCTACATTTGATTCATGCCCTGTGTGAATGTTAAGCACTGTCATATTTGTTAAAGGTAGTTCAGAGAGTAGGAGCTCGTGTAACTGAAATTCAAAAACCTCTGGAAAGGTTGAATTTATTTTAATGTCACAGTTGTGTCACAGTGTGTTCCTTCTTATTTACTGACAATGAGAGCATCTGTCAAATGCAGCAGGTTGATACTTTTACAAACAGGTTGTGGGAGATGCAAGTAAAGCTGAAGGTTCCAAGAAAGCACAGCTGTACTCTCCAACTGTAGTGTGGACATGATCTGAAATGAGAAGGTAAAAACATACTTTTATTAGGTATAGCCTACAATACAACATAGTTGTTGAAGTTACAGTGAAGCTGTTGACTGAAAAAAATAAAATAAAAGACGTTAAAAATGTTGTAACTGTTTAGGCTACGGCTAAGCTATTCTGCGACAAACAGAGAAACTAAAGCGTAATCGCGTGTTTAATGGCCATAATTACTTACATACATTACACCACATGTTAAGACAAAGTCATTGTAGTAAAACTTCACGATTGTAAAGTCAAGTCAGCTGCAGCTGTCGATGCATCACAAGTTAACCTGAGTTCACCTGACGCTATCTGTCACAGACGACTCTGTCTAATCTCAAACTTACTTTACTGCAGTGTCGCTTTCCAACAATACTTAATCTTTGATCAATTATATTGTTGGTGGAATCCACGTCCTTCGGACCAAAAAATGTACCATTTTCAAGAACATTACTCATGCGACTTAGTGAGTATGTGTTTTGAACAGGCATCTCTCTAGACACCTACACTTTGTTTTGTTGTTGTTGCAGCTGCACAGTGCCGCCAGATAACCTGACTCCAGTTGATCCGTCACACCAGCTGCCGCATATTATGCAGATTGGGCTTGGTGCACAGGAATCACCTGTCGCTATAAATCCATATTTTAAGTAGGACCCTTGGTACTGTCTGTTAAATGCAGCTTACTTTGTCTTGGAAGTCGTATGCTCTTCTTCTGTCTCCTCACTGAGTTTTTCCCTTTTGCGAAGAAACTCTCCAAAGACGTTTGTTTTTTACTAATTTTGCTAGTTTGGGGGTTTGGACCATAGATTGTATAATAATTATGGATGATATCCGCCCATTGGTCCCCTATTTGCCGAAATAGCCTCAAAGTCAGGGCAAAAAAATGGCGAATACATCCGGACATTTCAGACTCCTTCGTCACAGGATGTTGCTAAAATGGGCAAAGGGAGCGTTGCATCGTAAGCCCGTGGGAGGGCATTATGAGCGCGTGCGTGGGTAATTACGCCCATAGACATATATAGGTAGACGCCCCATCGAACGCTACTGCCTATTGGCACGAACGAGCCGTGGAGCCGCCATCTTGGACCGGTCGTCAGCCCCACTCAGTGTAACTTGTTTGCCAGGTGCAATGAGCTGTCAGCGCATTTATTCAATAATTTCTCACCGAATACCAAACTAATTTTGACACGGGCTCTTTTGCTGCAAAGGTCATTCATGTAGCTATGATACAGGACACATTGTTCAGAGTATTTTAATATTCATAGTAGGCTTAACGGTTATATAATATTCTGATAAAAGATATAAAGTAATCAGACGTTCAAAATCTAAATATGTGATTTAGGATATAAGGTAATTTATAAACCACACACTATAAATATGATAAAGAAGCAGAAACAGATTGTAGCAGATAAACATTTTAATATTTTGTAGAAACAATTCACACTCTCACTCACACTCTCACTCACACTCTCACTCACACACTCACTCACTCTCACACACACACACACACACACACACACACACACACACACACACACACACACACACACACACACACACACACACACACACACACACACACACACACACACACACACACACACACACACACACACACACACACACACACAATTAGTGAAACACAGCCATATTTAGCCTGGTCTCCCTGGCATCTTCTCTCCAGCATCATCTTGTTCAGGCCAAGTTTGGAATCCACTGAACGCAGCCACCTGTAAAAAAATTGAGAAGAAGCTTTTCAGTGTGTTTGCATTAATGATTTCTAAAATGAATTCGAACAACATTAAGCCTACCTTTATATTGTATGTGGGTGGGGAAAATGTCGAGTCTCTCTGAGGTATTTGTATGCCTTTGGACCATGTAGATGCAGCGTGAGCGCAAACTCTCTGTAGTCCTTTGTGTATTCGTGGCCTTGCTTCGCCATGAGGTCTAACTGAAGATCTGAAATGTTATGATTTAAAATGAATAAGTCCCCTTCAGATAATAAATAAAGAGTTTAATAAGAGTAAGAATAACATGTACATGAATTTCAAAGTGTTAATTTTGTCTTACCAGAGTAGAATTCAAGCTTCTCTTTGAGCTCTTCATTAATGAGGTTCTTTTCCTCAAATCCCCAAAAGACTCTTTACTGTGGTTTTGCCCTCTTTTCTCTGGCCATGGAATTCTTCTTCTCTCACTCTAGATGTTCCACTCTTGCCAAGGCTTCAGTGCGTTTGGTCTTACGAGTGGTAGGAGAAGCAGGCAAGGCATAGCCATGATCCTAATAGAAAGAGGGATGAACATGGTTTGAGTAATGTTTCACTTCAAAACATTATTTTGACACCACTAGTTTAATGCCCACATTCTTTCTTATAGTCATCACATGTCAAAGCCACTACCAGCACTGTGTGTGTGTGTGTAACAGTAATGCATGTTCAATGTGTCTTAAATTGTGTTTGTATTGGTTTATTTGTGAACATGTTTAATATGAGTGGAAGCACAAAGTGAGATTTGAATATGTCCAGAGAACATTATGATATGATGTTTAAAGTAGAAATATTCACATCATTAGGCTGAGGTTGTGGGCTTGAGGTTGCCGTTTCCTGGAAATCCTGAGAGGCCATGGACAGGCTTTCTTCAGCTCTTCTGGAGGTAGAAGTAGCCCTGCCCTTTTCCAACTAAAATGATAAAGCATAATATATAATACAATACATATAAAGGTATAAGCATCTTACCCTGCCATGTGATTGATAATTTACATTTATGAACATTCACATTTATGAATGCTAATAGTTTTATGAGGATACACCTACTCTTTGGAGGTGAACCGGAAAGCTGAAGACGGATGGAATAACACTATCTTGGAGTCGGACAATCTGACCCGTCCTATCAAAATCATCATTCTTAAAATGATGAGAGCAAAGTACTGTTGTATCACCTGCATGAAATCCTTCTCTCCTCAAAGCCACTTCCCACTTCTTCCTCACATCTTTGTCATTATAGGCACTTAACGTTACCTAACGCTAAAAGAAAGTTTCGTGCATCTAACAAGTGCTTTCGAACTTTTTTCCTATCTGAATAGTAAGTTATGTGGAAAACACTTGAGTTGAGGGAGGGAGATACATAGTCTAGCTAACATTAGCTAGCTACGATTTCAGTACAGTACTATCAAAGATCCTTGCTCCTTCTCAATTCTGTGGATTTAAGGACAAAATACAACCAAAAGTACAATAGTAATGTTAAATCTTACTTGTGAAAAGTAATCCCCCGAGCCCTATTTGCGATGGTCCGCCGATTAGAACATAAAAATGCTGCACAGTGCTCTGGCATCTTAACTGCTGCTATTCAACGAAACTATGAGTACGACCGGTTCAAGATGGCGGCCGCAAATCTCATTGCGCTGCGGCCAATAGGGCGTCTAGTTATTTATATGTCTATGTTCCAAACCATCATCCATTAACGAGTGCCTCCAGTTGCAGCCTTGACCAGGAAGTACATTACCTCTGCTCTGACGGTAACAAAGTAATTTGCAAGGAACGCATAATACTTTTATGCTTCCTCGCAAAAGCATTGCGTTCCCTCGCAAATATAAATATATTTTTTTTAAACTCACTCTGTCCCCTGCGGGGCTCCGTATAGACCTGCCGAGGGACCGAGGGATTTTTTTCTGCCAAAATTGTAGGAAATGTCAACAGGGAATCCAGTGTGCTACAAACAAGATTGTGTCTTTGGAATCTGAAAGAGGACTTCGGGAGACAATTCTGATCACACAATGTGGTAAGACTGTGAAAAAAGAATGCTGGCATATCAGTAGCATATGTAACATCGTCAAAGATCTAGCTAAAAAACAGATTCCAACCAGTGACTGAGCTAAATGTGAATTAACCAGAAAACTCTGCTGTGACTGAAAAACAGGGAGTAAATGTTACCAGGGGTTCCCAAACTTTTCCATGACAAGGCCCCCCAAATTCCACCAGGTTCTGGCCAAGGCCCCCTTTTGCACGGTGTTATTGAACCCATCGACAAAACTACACCGAATGTAAATAAATAAATAAAACACCTAGGTGAACATCCATTGAACTTTAATTAGTGTTGCAATAATAACATTTGTATGTCAGATCTTCATATATGGTAAAGTAATTTCAATATCTTCAAATTTGGTACAGTAATTTCAACATTCAACATTGTATCTGTGTGTGTCAATAAATGTAAAAAGAAAAATCTTAAAGAGAGAGAGAGAGAGAGAGAGAGAGAGAGAGAGAGAGAGAGAGAGAGAGAGAGAGAGAGAGAGAGAAAATTAATGGGATGGGTGGGCCCGGTGGCTCCTACACAGTTTGTCAAGTCTGGGCTTTATGTCTGTCAGTGCAACACGCATGTCACTCTCCACATTTAGACGTGCTCTGTGTTTTGTTTTAAGTACTTTTAATGCTGAAAAGCCAGACAACACAAATAAGTGGTTGCAAAAGAAAGAAGGCATTTCAGAGCACTCTCAGCTAGGATGGGGAAGTCTTTTCTTACATACATCCAGTTAATTTCATTTTTAAGTCCCAGGAAGAAGTCATCTCAATCAGCTCCTCCTGTGATTTTAAGTCCAGACAAGAGCCTACATCAGGGGCAAATGGGTTTCTTACCCAGTTTAGTTGGGTGCTGTCAAGGTCAGGGAAATATTCTCTGAAATATCCCTGGAGGTGCTCCAGGTGGGATTGTATCAGTGGAGAAATGGTGTCCAACTCACCCCCAGATGACAGCAGCTCTTGGTGTAATAGTGGGAACATTTCTGTAATTCCCTCCTTGAGCTTGTTTGACCACAGCGTAATCTTCAGAGAAAAAGCACGCACTTTGTCTTGCATATGGACTATGTATGTGTCACGCCCTTGCATGCTCTGGTTAAGCACATTCAGATGATAAAAAATGTCAGCCATATATGCAAGTTTGAGAATCCAGGCTGCATTTTTATGTTGCCAAGTCATGTCCTAGAGAGAGAGAGAGAGAGAGAGGGGACCGAAAGCAAGAAAAAGAATTAGTATTGGTTTCATTTTGACAGTTACACCATTATTTTTATGACTTTATTCTTATCAATCCGGGGTCATTTTGGCTGTATTGTGTGTAATGTGACCTCTCCAAATTAAAATGACTGCTGTTATTGAACCCTATGTAATTTAAATACAGGTGTGGGCTCTTTGTAAAGGTAACAACCTCTAGTTTCACCCACAACAGTCAGAATCTCTCTAAGTACTACTGATACAATTTTATACACTTTAGAACACACAGAGAAAATGATTTTTTGTGTCCTCGCCTAAAATATTTAGTGAAAATAAAGGTGTCAAAAGCTTCAGAAGGTAGTTGAGGACTAAAACACACTATGGACCAAAATAAGAACTTGATGACTGCTCACATTTCAAACTTGAAAAGAATATCTGTAAAAATGAATTTTATACATTTTTTTTTTATGTTGGTAGGTCCATGCGTTTTATAGAGGGACCATAGTTTATCCAAAATTTATCCAAATTGGAGACATTTGGAAAACGTATGAAAAAGTGCAATAAGTTCTGAATGCTTCAACCCACAGGCATCAATGAGGGCTCTACTGAAAGCTTACATCTAGAGGAATCTGTATTTACAAACATAATCACTCTATTGGTTATGAAAATTAATATTCCATAATAATAACACAATAAAATTGACATATTTACATTAAAAAATAGTCAAAATGAGTGTTATGGGCCAAAATATATATTTTTGAATAATATCCACACATAAAAAAACATACTGCAAACTATATACATAGGTTATAAAACTGTTGGTCAGTGTTACAATATATGTGCAACATTGTCTCTTGTTGGCAGAAAGCACAAGAGCATGTCACATGTAGAGCATTTTACTGGGGTTTTTCTCTTCTGTTACTGCACCTCTGTGAAAGGAAAGAAAGGTGTTATATCTTGAGCTTTCACATCAGACCACATCCGCCCCTCCCCCCTCTAAACGCTGTCTTTCCGACTGCTGCTCGTCCAAAATAGCAATAAAAAGAAATGCACATGCCTCCACTACATCCTCTAACAAGTATTTTATTATTTTTGCACTTTGTCTTGCATATTGACTATGTATGTGTCACGCCCTTGCATGCTCTGGTTAAGCACATTCAGATGATAAAAAATGTCAGCCATATATGCAAGTTTGAGAATCCAGGCTGCATTTTTATGTTGCCAAGTCATGTCCTAGAGAGAGAGAGAGAGAGAGAGAGGGACCGAAAGCAAGAAAAAGAATTAGTATTGGTTTCATTTTGACAGTTACACCATTATTTTTATGACTTTATTCTTATCAATCCGGGGTCATTTTGGCTGTATTGTGTGTAATGTGACCTCTCCAAATTAAAATGACTGCTGTTATTGAACCCTATGTAATTTAAATACAGGTGTGGGCTCTTTGTAAAGGTAACAACCTCTAGTTTCACCCACAACAGTCAGAATCTCTCTAAGTACTACTGATACAATTTTATACACTTTAGAACACACAGAGAAAATGATTTTTTGTGTCCTCACCTAAAATATTTAGTGAAAATAAAGGTGTCAAAAGCTTCAGAAGGTAGTTGAGGACTAAAACACACTATGGGCCAAAATAAGAACTTGATGACTGCTCACATTTCAAACTTGAAAAGAATATCTGTAAAAATTAATTTTATACATTTTTTTATGTTGGTAGGTCCATGTTTTATAGAGGGACCATAGTTTATCCAAAATTTATCCAAATTGGAGACATTTGGAAAACGTATGAAAAAGTGCAATAAGTTCTGAATGCTTCAACCCACAGGCATCAATGAGGGCTCTACTGAAAGCTTACATCTAGAGGAATCTGTATTTACAAACATAATCACTCTATTGGTTATGAAAATTAATATTCCATAATAATAACACAATAAAATTGACATATTTACATTAAAAAATAGTCAAAATGAGTGTTATGGGCCAAAATATATATTTTTGAATAATATCCACACATAAAAAAACATACTGCAAACTATATACATAGGTTATAAAACTGTTGGTCAGTGTTACAATATATGTGCAACATTGTCTCTTGTTGGCAGAAAGCACAAGAGCATGTCACGTGGAGCATTTTACTGGGGTTTTTCTTCTGTTACTGCACCTCTGTGAAAGGAAAGAAAGGTGTTATATCTTGAGCTTTCACATCAGACCACATCCGCCCCTCCCCCCTCTAAACGCTGTCTTTCCGACTGCTGCTCGTCCAAAATAGCAATAAAAAGAAATGCACATGCCTCCACTACATCCTCTAACAAGTATTTTATTATTTTTGTAAGTTTTGCCATAGTTTTTACGCAAAAAACTCTGTAAAAGCACAATAAACATGCGCTGCGCCATATGACGCACAAGCTCTCTCATGGAGCAGCAGTGTGTTTACGCTGAGAAGGAGAAGCCTCAGGCCAAAGGAAACCCCCACATGTTTAGCACCGTTAAACTCGGGAGATGATTGGCTATCCGTCTATCGTCATGATGACCATATACGGAGAACAAGGAACGTGCTAGAAGCGTTTACATGATACGTAATGGCCGAGAGTCTGTGCGCCATAGGCGGATATGTAAGACCCGCCTGCTCAAAACTCGTCCAAATTGGCTGGAAAAGGTGTCAATCGAAGGCTAACACTTCCTGTTAGCATTTAGTAGCTTTTTTTCCTGGTTTTAAAAGGACTTATGGCTTTTATTATCAAAAGAAATGACACAAAATGGCGCTGATTTCAAGTTGGAAATACTTCGCTGCAGTTTTTGAGCGTTGGAAGATATAACATGTCTTGTGGACCTAATTATTTTACTGGATATTATTCCCTGGAGCTTTACGGACAGACAGAGCCCGAGCTTTCAGGATTTGGTGCGGTTTTCAGTCCAAAACAGCTAGCCAAGGTAGGAACAATCTAAACTAAATCTTTGTGCTTGTCTGTAAAAAAGGCTTTGGTGTCGGCGCTGTGGTTGTAACGTGTTGAAATGGTTTATATTGCCGGAAAGGTGAGACTTTAAGCTTTAATTTGGTATATAGATTGTTGGGGTTTGTATGGTAAGGTATTAGTGCAAAAGACGCTTTTTGTAGCGTGTTTACGTGCGGTACCGACGTTGCCCTCTAACAGGAATATATTACACAGACATACATATAGTGTTTGAGAGGTAACAACCATGTCTACAGCAGTGTAAATATGTTCACCTAGAGATTCTGGTTTAAAGCTGATAAATAAAGACTTTTCCACTGCTGCATGAGAACTAAACATAATGGTTCTTGTGAGAGTGACCTCTGTGGAGTTATGTCTGTGCCAGTTCAGCTGTAGGTGGGAGCACAACTCCAGGGAGAAGACCAAGGGCCCAAGGGTCATCTGTCCTCTTGTGAGTTCCCCTGGAGACTTTAGATGATTCCCCAAAATTCTGCTCTGCAGCCGAGGGATGTAGCTGTAGTCTTTGGCCACCTTTACTGTGTGGACATGTTTTTTTATTTTATTTTTTCATAATTTTATTCTTTATTTACCCTGGTGATATCCTCATTGAGATTAAAAATACCTTTTCCAAGAGTGACCTAAAAATGACAGCATTACACACAGTTTCTGACAAATTCAAACCATTATCAAATAAAAATATTTACACTCAATAATTACAAAACAGTCAGTTTGTGCAGATTTAAAAAACGTTAAATTTACCAACCTCATTGTCACGCTTTTTAGTATAGATTAAAATTCTCCTAAAGTAACAAGTTTATATAGATTTAAGTCCTTTTGCAGTTCATTACATGCAAAGGGAGCAGCGTACTGAAACGCTGCCTTACCCAACTGCAAAATATTTTTTCCAACTGAACAGAGACAAGACTGAACAAATCTTCTTTGGGGAACAGAAACAAAGGCAAAGTGTCCGCAGTCACCTCGACTCTCTTTCGCTAAAACCTAAAAATCAGGTTAGAAATCTGGGGGTCATCATGGACTCAGACTTGAATTTCCACAGTCACATTAAGTCAATTACATCATCTGCATTTTATCACCTTAAAAACATTTCCATAGTCAAAGAGATAATTGTCTAAACCAAACTTAGATTAGCAGGTTAGATTACTGTAACGGCCTGCTCACTGGTCTCTCAAAACGAGGGTTAAGACAGCTGCAGCTTATTCAGAACGCGGCTGCTCGGGTTCTAACCAAAACCAGGAAGTACAACCACATCAGTCCAGTTTTAAAATCTTTTTTATGGACCAAAATATATTTCTGACATGCTAGTTGCTTATGAACCTTCGTAGACTCTGAGAACATCTGGGACAGGCCTTCTAGTCGTGCCCAGAGTTAGAACTAAACAGGGTGAAGCAGCAAAGTTTCATGCAGCAAAAACCTGGAAAAGTTTCAACTTTAACAATGTTCAAGGGGAGGTTAAAAACCTTCCTCTTTAGCTCTGCCTACATTACAACTTAAAATGTTTTTTTTATCTGCACTCTTTTTTTTAATGTTTTTTATTTTTCTTATGTTTCCTAATCTAAATCTTGTAAATTGTCTTTTATTCCAGTAAAGTACTTTGAGTTACCCATTGTATGAATTGTACTATATAAATAAAATTGCCTTGCAAACTCTGGGAACCACCATCAGTATGTTTTTCTGAGAACGCAGAGCATACTGTTGTTGGTTTTTACGCATGTATGTGCAAGATAAGATGGGAGGAGCCCAAGAATACATTTATAAATGAAAGTCAGCAAATGAGACCACCTGCGATCATACAGGAACGGAAACTCAGCTGGAGCATTCAATGTAAATTAGTAATCACAATTTCCACAGCTAGTCATATAACGTAAAGCACAGTGATAAACAGTGTCTAGTTTTTTAAAAAGATAATCAGATGCATTCATAAAAAGGATATCGCCGTAAACCAATAAAGGTAAAAAAGTTGCCGAAATTAAACGTTTCCTGGTATTAACAGAGAAACAGGATTTGTTTCTGAAAAGAAATCTTAGCTTTAGCTTCAGTTTACATACAAGATGCTCAATATGTTGCTTGAAGGACAGATTTTCATTAATAACAAAGCCTAAATACTTGTAAGAAGAGACCATTTGGATTTCTTTTAGGGGAGCTGAGAGGGGAGTCGTTTTCTATTTGAGAAGACCATAACTTTAGATCTGTTTTATATTTAACACTAGCCTCAACTGATTTAGATGACATTGAACAGCCTGAAATGCAGACTGCAAGAAATCAAAGGATTGTTCAATTGAAGGAGAGGAACAATAGATAACTGTGTCATCAGCATAAAAGTGAAAAAAGGCATTTGACACATTTTGCCAAAGATTATTCACATAAATGGAGTACAGAAATGACCCCAAAACAGAACCCTGGGGAACTCCTTTAGTTACTGGAAGAAAGGAGGAGGACATGCCATTGAGTTGTACACACTGAGTTCTACCTGACAGAGAGTTAGAAAACCAGCAGTGTTAGCCAGACACTGAAATGTTTATCTCATGTATCTCGTATCTCGTTTAAACACAATTTGAGGGCTACTTTTGGTAATTTTTGTTTTTCTAACTGTGGTGATAACGCAATGGTCACTTAAATAATTGGCAAATGTCCCACCAGTATACAAACCTGAAATCAAAAGTAGGGTCACTGTACAAATTGTAAATAAAAACAGAATGCAATGATGTGAAAGTTTCAAATGTATATCTTTATTTAGAATACAACAGATGACAAATCAAATGTTAAAACATTAATAAAAACGTGATGATGGCTGATGTATATTAATAGTAGAAATTATTCAAATGTAAAAGTAAATCTAATTTAACTGTATTCCAATGTGACAGGGCCAAACTGAAAGGAAAGATTTCAGTGGAGCAGGAGGGGAGCTAAAATTACAAGTGCAATCATGGAATTGATCCATGTTTGGCCTGAAGCAGAGTTTTCTTTTTAAGTTAAGTTTAGTGTCATCTGACTCATCTGAGTGAACAAACATGGGTAATCAAATGTATCTACCTGAACAAACCTTTACCTTTAAGACAAGCACTAGAATACTAGAGCACCATACACTTTACACTTTACACTTGAACCCTTTTGCAGTTGGAAGTATTCCATAAATCTCAAGTGTGTCTTCAAATATGTCACATGGTTTTGGGGAAATCATAGCATGAAGCAAAGTTTCACTTTTGCTTTCTCACGATTGGACACTTAAATCACATGGTTCCATTTAAAATTAAATATAAGGGGCATTAGCAGAGAGGCTGACCCTAGAAAAACCCCTCAGAGCTTTGATACTTTTCATTTCTCAGGACAAGATCACAAGACGAAGGTATGTACATTTCCATATTCTGATCAATCCTTTATACTGTCTTTAGTGTCTGGGAGGATCTGTGCATAGATCTGCGGTTATCTGTGAATTAAGAAATAACAATAAACAAACATTATTTTTCAAGTGATGGAAATGTGAAGCCTATATGTTAGTTATGTTATTACAGTATATGTTAGATTATTATTATTTTAATGTTGTCTGCTTTTGTGTTCTTTTTAAACTCTTTTACCTTTTCTCTCCCTCTTTCTTTCCTTTTTGTTTCATTCTCAGTGTCTGTGTGTATATTTAGCCAGAGAGTGTCCAATTTAGTCTTTCCTTTTTCATTAACACTAGGCCTTTTGTAAACACTAAGAATTAAGCCATTAAGTTGTCTTCTTTTGTGTTTGTTATGATGAACCTGTAAGAGCAGGACAAAGTGAGGACAGAGGAAAGAGAGTCAGAAAACAGGCCTGTCCTTGTTGTGACAAATGACAAAGGTATAAGATAAAAATATTAGGGCCGGGACTCGATTAAAAAAAAAAATCTAATGAATTAGAGGCTTTGTAATTAATTTAATCTAATCGCATTTTAATTGCATATAAATATTTGACCTGAGAACATTGAGAAGTAATTTTTCACATGGATTTTTAGTATATCATTGAATAATGACTGAATACATAAGCTTAATCAACAAAATATTGTTTATTTATTTCAGTCCAGCAGACCAGTGCAGACATGTTTGCCAATAAATGTAGCAGTGTAGTTACCCTGGTCCTGAAACCAGTCATCTGGTGTAATGTGGGTTGGGTGTGGGTCCTTGTAACTTTACTCGGAGGCGGGCTAATATCCACGCTAACTCCTACGTGTTTGAGGTAAAGAGGTGATACGCAAATTCCTTGTTGCATAGCTTGCACACAACCATGCTCTAGTCGACGCTTCCATCCTTTCGTTTTTTTTAAACAAAATTTCCCATCCACGAGGCCAAGCAAAGCGGTCTTGTCAGCTTCTTCGTCAGGGACGTACTGGGACTGAAATTCAGCCCGGGACTTTAAGACGGAGAGGCCTTTTACGCGAGTGCCCTTGGTGCACGAGCAGGATTTTTTGCAGTTATTTTCATTCTAATAGTGTTTTTATGGTACAAAGACAACCAGATTACGCTGAAGACCTTCAAGAAACTTTAGGATAACACCTGCCTCCTCAGGTTCTATAAGCAAGTCCACTGCACTGAACACAACCAGGTCAGCAAAACCTAATCTCAAACACATAAGTCACACAGTATACTGCGAACTACCAGCATGTCATGTGTACAGTCAGTCGGAGTGATAAAATAGTTACAAATACTCACACCCACTCATACTCAAAAACTACAATGCAGTCCCATACAATAGAGATTGTGTGTGTGTGTGTGTGTGTGTGTGTGTGTGTGTGTGTGTGTGTGTGTGTGTGTGTGTGTGTGTGTGTGTGTGTGTGTGTGTGTGTGTGTACTCACTTTCAACTCTCCCAGCCTCAGCTTCCCCTGGGCTGGACCCTGCCTCTGCTTACTGATTGTACAGCTACATAACATATGCATGAGAAGAACATGAGTAATAAATATGACAAAGAATAATACATTTTCTAATTCAATCTGTGCTTCAGTCAGGTTATTATCTAGTATGTGGAACTATTGGCATTTTATCCTTTATGTAAATATGTAACATTGTGCTGTATTTTTCTATTTTTGTGTGTGTGTTCTTAATAAAGCTTTGATTGATTGATTGATATGCCTAATATGATTGCCTACCCAGCCCTGCACACTGCCCTTCTACCTGTCTGTTTCCTGCTCTTCTCCTCCTGCTGCTCCTTCTCCTCCTCTCTCCAGCTGCTGCTCCTATTCCTCTCTTCTCCTCCTCCTCTCTCCTGCTGCTCCTCCTCCTCTCTCTTCCTGCTGCTGCTGCTCCTCCTCCTCCTCGGAGTATAAGTCTTTGGGCTTTATTTAAGTCTTTGGGCTTTATTGTGTCATGCATCCCTGACTATTTATGTATTTTTAATGTATGACACAGAATACTGTATTCATATTTGTATATTTAAGTGGTCAAATAAAATCAATCAATCAATCCTGCTCCTCTTCCTCTCTTCTCTCCTACTGCTGCTCCTCCTCCTTTCTTTTCCTCCTCTCTCCTCCTGCTGCTGCTCCTCCTTTCTTCTCCTCCTCTCTCATCCTGCTGCTGCTCCTCCTTTCTTCTTCTCCTCTTGCTGCTGCTCCTCCTCCTCTCCTCCTGCTGCTCCTCCTCCTTTCTTCTCCTCCTCTCTCCTCCTGCTGTTGCTCCTCCTAAAACTGTCCTACCTCACATCACCAGCAATCTTTGGAGAAGTTTACTCGATTCTGCAACGCTGTCTATGACTCCATCGTTGTCTAAAGTCATTAGGATCTCTTTCTCTGTGCACATTAGCACGAATGCCTCAAGACGCTCCTGTGTCAGGGTACTCCTCAGTCTGTTCTTTACATACTTGAGAGTAGAAAAGGTCCTCTCACAGGCCACTTGACTGAAAGAGAGTGTAAGCAAGAACTTGTAGGCCAGTCCAATGACGTGACAGGCATCAGTGAGGAGGTTGTATTTGGAGAGGATATGATAAACACAAATTGCACAGTCTTTACAGGAGGTGCAGCTGGTGTTATTCAGTTCCATGTCTTCTCCATATTCTGTCTCTTCTGCAGCCCGGAGAGTGTATGACTCCAAATGTGGCAACTTAAGTCTCTCCCACTGGTTGGCCAGACTACAGAGCTCGGCATTGAGCCTTCCAGTTGCTCTTTCATCGAACCTAAGGAGGCATTTACTGAGATGTTTGAGGGATTCAGATGGATGCCCCCTATCTCTTAGTGTACCAAAATTCCTTGGGTCGAGGCATGCAAAATCATCATAAAGAGCTCCATTTGCAGAATAAAGAGCGTGAATGCTCTGAGTCACTGTGTCCAAAATGACATTGTGCACCTTGATCCTGTACTGATCCTCTGTATTCAACGAATGTTCTTCCTCTGCTACTTCACCTGGCATGGACTTCTTCTTTCTGATTTTTTTTTTTCAGGTAGAGCCATTTAGCTGCCTCTTGTGCCAACATTTTTTTCTTTTTCATTTTTATTTTTTCTGCCCCACCCATTTCTTTCTCTTCTTTCCTTCGTTTCTCCATTTTTACCGTCTGTCTCTGTTGCATTCACACAAACTCAAACCTAACCAAGTAAACTCCTTTGATCGGCGCCTTTGAGCCAATCGGATGTCAGGAAATACGAGGATCAGTCCAAGTTGGGAGGGGCCGCTCCCCTTAAGATTGGAAGTATTGGTTTGGCCCAGTCTGAAACACACACACACAGACAGACCATAGATTGTATAATAATTATGGATGATATCCGCCCATTGGTCCCCTATTCACCAATATTGCATTACGAATGGGCAATAAAATGGCCGTTACATCCGGGCTTTTCGGGTTTTACTCCATAGTAAAACAATAGTTTTTAGATAGCATAAACCAACGTAATTTTCAAAAATTCACCCCCCCCCAGGAGTTGTCACGTAGTAAAAACTTAGCTCTAGAGAGCGGAGCCATCTTTTGTACCAGGCTGTAAACATGAGTTTTACTCTTGTAAAGTCACCATTGGGTTTCTCCTTATATTTCCGCTTTTGGAGCCTGCCCTCTGGTGGACGGAGGTATATCGCTGTATTTTGCTGTAAAATCACCGTATGGCGGCGCCCTTACGCAACGACCATTTGAGAGGTACCATGGGAGAGGCTTGAGACAGACACACAGCTGCGTTCCGCTGCAGCTGAGCGGCCACAGGCCGGTACGGTAGCGTATCATATAAGATAAATAATAATAATAAAAAATAATAATAAAAAATTTGACCACCGGCCGATTCGGCCTGAAATGGACTGGCCGTGCTCGGGATTGTTCCCGGTATTCCGATTGCCAATCCGTCCCTGTTCTTCGTCGTGTTGACTGTGGTTTGTTGTCGTCGGAAGTAGAGAACGCTAATTGGTGCTTCAGTATAATCGGTCCGTCGAAACTCATTTATTGAAAAACGTTCCGCGGTGCAAAAATAAGTGTGGAATTTTAATCCTAATTAACACGTTAAAGTCCCAGCCCTAAAAAATATATTTATAAAAGAATCTGCATTCATATTGGGTACAATAAGATTAGATGCTGAACCTCAGCCATCAGAACACCATAAGCAAGAAACTCATGAGTAAACAAGAAGTTCAATGCCATAGTGTTTTTATTGTAACGACAACAAACGACCCGAGTAGACTTTCCCAGCTATACTAAACGTCCTACAAATCAAACATGAGTTTTATACCGTTTTCACATGACGGAAGACCTTTCCTGGGCCCGATAGTCAGCTTGTACTAACTTATTTTTTACCCAGGATCGCTTGGCCCGCTGTCAGCTCCCACTGCTAATGACATGTACTTCAGAAGACCTGTTTCAAGAGATAAACTTAGAAACTAAACTAAAAGATTATTATTCCACAATATGATAAAAACATTTTTTTTCTTATAGCACTCTTTTCTATTAATATGCTTATAGATGTATTAATATAACATCCCTTACTTTATTATAAACCATTCGAAAGTATAAACCATAAGGCACATAATTTAAACGCATAATGAATAGCTAAATAACATACAAAATATTACACTACACTGAGTATCCTACATGTATAATTTTAAACAATATTAACATTGTTTTTAAATAAGAGCTTGTTCTCCCGTCTTTGTCGGCCTCTCTCTGCTCACTCAGTCCTGCCTCTCGACCCACACAACGTACAATCACAAAGAGCTCTGACCAATGGTGTCTGGCCTGATATTTGTGCTGCTCTATGACAAGTCCTTCCTTCAACAATATACTGTTATCTCATTGGTTTATGACAAACTTAATTGAACCCTGAGCTGCTTTCTGTGCCTCATGAGGTGCTGCAATGTGGACCGAGGCTTTGGACAGATGGCTGTCAAATTTATTTTCCACAAGTCTTAAAAACTGTTTTGCCGCGCAGGTCAATGCTGACTTGAAACATGCCTACATCCACACAGTTTGACTTGTATTCTAGAGTAAAGATCATTTATCCCGTCTCTTCTTCCTCACAGATAAGACAAAGGCTCAGGAGAAGTGGCTGAAATAAAAAATAGTAATAGTTGAACCAAAAAGTCTTTTCAGTAAATGTAAGTCATTGAGTTCACATTTACTCAGTACTAATGCCAGTTTAACTGTGCTACAGGAGATGTCCATATAAAAGAGAAAAGCTTTGAAAATAAACCACACTCTGAAACTCTGGAAGACTCATGTCCAACATCTGAAAGTATGACGACAGAAAACACTGAATGTAAGAACTTTGATGGGTTTATTTCTCTAACAACAAAATCTGCACATTTTCATGTATTTTCCTCACAATGTAAACAATGTAATTGTTAAAATAATTATTAGGTTCAGATCAGTAATGACAGTAATGATTTTTGTTTCAGCGACACCTGAGCGTACACTTGTGTTGTTGGGTGACCCTGATGCTGTTGAAACTGGCTCAAACCTCTTACTGGACCCTGACAAAGAAAATAATGAACCGTTTTCCTCCAGTCTATGTGATCTGTGTGGTCGGGTCATCTCTGTCATTAATTTACTCCAAAACATTGACCAGTTCCCTTCAAACAAAGGTGTTCATGCCTTTCTTCTCCTGCTTCCACATGGTCTGCATGTCAGCCAGTACAAATCAGGAGTGCAGCGGCTGGAGGCAACCTTTGGAAAAGGGGCTGTGGCTTATTTAATGACAGTTGTGACTCATGAGTCAAATGAACAATGTGACAGAGCACTCACAGATCTGAAAGCCATCAGTGGTTTTGAAGAAAAAAGATACCACACTTGTACAAAAGTATGAGAGATGAAGCAGAGATATTAGTTCTGCTGCAGAAGATAGATGCCATGGTCTCAGAGAATGACCCACAATGTTACACCAGACCACAGAGTGATGGACAGGAAGGAGAAGAAGAAACACGTGACTCTTCACTGATGCAGCAGAATAAGACAGGTGAGAAGAATATATTCACATGGATTAGGTTTTACCAGATTACGATTATATTCAATCAGACCTTTAAGCAAAACCTTTCCATTCTATTTCTATTAAGCTTCATTAAACAGTATTCTAAATTTAAAGAAAAAAAATGACTCCACTCATTTTAAACTTTCTTTATGTGTAGGACAACAAGAGAAAGCAGCTGACTTCATGGATAAGGTAAGATTTTTTTTTTCATGAACTTTGTATAATAAAAGTTTATTTTTTATATTGGTTATTGGCTACATGACAATGAAGTTAATTAAATTGTAGTGTTTGCCTTTAGAAGGTGAGTAGAAGGGTCACATAAGCTCTGTATACTGTATGTCAAAATAGATATATTATTGTTTTTATATTTACCTTGTTTGTGGGCGATCCCTGGCAGGCTGTGGCCTACAGCAGAGGCTCTCACCCACAGCCTTAATGAACTCCCTGTTCTCTAAAAACAACAGAAAATGCCTTTATTATATCATAACATATCTGTTATTTAAGAGCATCATTATTGTTCAATGTTGATCTCACTCCAGTGCTCTGTCGCAGACTTGTGCTCGGCACTTTCATGGTGCACTTCAGAATTGTGTCTTTTTTGCACTTCAATAAAACCCTGAGCATGACACAGGAAGGAAAAGGGTTAACATTTAACCTGCAGCACTTGACGGCTGCTTTGTTAGGGCTTAAATAGTGGCATTGAATGGCACAATAAACATTGTAGTGCCTTACAGTGTTTAGAGGTAACCCTACAGTTTGGCTCCTACACACACTACTGGGGTTTATTTTTTAAAAGCTGGTTCTGGTTTTGGACCTTGTCATTTATCTAAACTGAATTAAACACAAACAGAACTTGTGACATTACAGAGCGCCTCAGTCTCTGAATAATATAAAATGGAGCAGCAGACGTCGTGCTTCTGCAACACACAATAGAAACTGAGCTGGACTCTACCTCTTCAGTAGAAAAGAGTCTGAACTGGTGACTCAGGAAGGTTTTGAGGGAAATATTGTAATCTTTGATGATATAATTTTACTTTGTTTACTTAGGGTGCAAAAGAAAAACCAAAGACGAGAGAAGAAGACTCAGGAGGAGATGGTAAGATTTTATCCAAATAGTCTTTTCAGTAGAATTAGTTCTAATCCTTTATATTATTGAATATTACTCAGCGCTAAGACCAGTTTAAATGTATAATAGTAGGAAACATAGTTAAAGAGGAAAGCTTTGAAAAAAGACTGCACTCAGAAAAACCAAAAGACTCAGGTTCAACATCTAAACGGCTAACAACAGAAAAAAATAAAAAAAAATGTTTTTCTATTTCTCTAACATCACCTTTAACTCTTTAAACCTGTATTTGATGATTACTTGCACAGTTCCTACATTCTCCATGAGGTTTTCTAATTCAACTATATTTTGAATTTATATTTAAGATTAAGATTATAAGATTATAAGATTATTAAAGTAAGTAAAGCCTTTTTATTTGCCTAATCAGCAAAGCACAGGCCTGTCCCTGCAGTGACAAATGACAAAGGTATAAGATAAAATATATTAAATAAAAGAATCAGCTTTCAGAGGTGGAAGTATCTACTTACAAATACTCATTGTAAATTAGTAGTCTACATTTTTAGGTTCAATAAGATACTAAGTATCCTCAATGTATTATTTTAAACAATATTAAAATGGTTTTTAAATAAGAGCTTGTTCTCTCGTCTTTGTCGGCCTCTCTCTGCTCACTCAGTCCTGCCTCTTGACCCACACAAAGTACAATCACAAAGAGCTCTGACCAATGGTGTCTGACCTGATATTTGTGCTGCTCTATGACAAGTCCGCCTTCAACAATATACTGTCATCTCATTGGTTGGTTTTTGACAAACTTTAATTGAACCCTGAGCTGCTTTCTGCGCCTCAGAGTCTTAAAAATTGTTTAACCACGCAGGTGGACACTGACTTAAAACATGCCTACATCCACACAAGTATTTTGGGCGAGTAACAAAATGTTCAGTATTCTAGAGTAAAGATCCAGTCTCTTCTTCTTCACAGATAATGAGATGAAGGAGCACGACACTGAGGCAAAGGTGATTTTCTGTTTAAATGTATAAGTTCAGCTACTTTATATTAGAGTATGTGAATATTAAAAAAGTATTACATATATCAACCTGTTTATTTGACAGAATGAAAAAGGACAACAAACCAAGACAGACGAAGGCTCAGGAGAAGAGACTGAAATGAAAAATGGTAATAGTTGAACCAAGAAGTCTTTTCAGTAAATATAATTCATTGTGTTCCAATTTACTCAGAACTAATGCCAGTTTAACTGTGCAACAGGAGAGATCCTTATAAAGAGGAAAGCTTTGAAAATGAACCACACTGAAACTCTGGAAGACTCAAGTCCAACATCCACAAGCATGAGAACAGAATACACTGAATGTGAGAACTTTGACTGGTTTATTTCTCTAAAAACAAAATCTGCACATTTTCATGTATTTTTCTAACAATGTAAACAATGTAATTGTTGTTTCAGCGACACCTGAGCGTACACTTGTGTTGTTGGGTGACCCTAATGCTGTTGAAACTGGCTCAAACCTCTTACTGGACCCTGACAAAGAAAAGAATGAACCGTTTTCCTCCAGTCCAGATGATCTGTGTGGTCGGGTCATCTCTCCTACAACTTGTAAAAAAAGTATAAGAGATGAAACAGAGATATTAGTTCCGCTGCAGAAGATAGATGCCATGGTTTCAGAGAATGAGCCACAATGTTACACCAGACCACAGAGTGAGGGACAGGAAGGAGAAGAAGAAACAAGTGACTCTTCACTGATGCAGCAGAATCAGACAGGTGAGAAGAATATATTCACATGGATTACGTTTTACCAGATTACGATTATATTCAATCAGTCCTTTAAGCAAAACCTTTCCATTCTATTTGTATTAAGATTAGTATTCTAAATTTAGAGAAACAAAAAAATGACTCCACTCATTTTAAACTTTCTTTATGTGAAGGACAACAAGAGAAAGCAGCTGACTTCATGGATAAGGTAAGATTTTTTTTCATGAACTTTGTATAATAAAAGTTTATTTTTTATATTGGTTATTTGCTACATGACAATGAAGTTAATTAAATTGTAGTGTTTGCCTTTTAGAAGGTGAGTAGAAGGGTCACATAAGCTCTGTATACTGTATGTCAAAATAGATATATTATTGTTTTTATATTTACCTTGTTTGTGGGCGATCTCTGGCAGGCTGTGGCCTACAGCAGAGGCTCTCACCCACAGCCTTAATGAACTCCCTGTTCTCTAAAAACAACAGAAAATGCCTTTATTATATCATAACATATCTGTTATTTAAGAGCATCATTATTGTTTAATGTTGATCTCACTCCAGTGCTCTGTCGCAGACTTGTGCTCGGTACTTTCATGGTGCACTTCAGAATTGTGTCTTTTTTTGCACTTCAATAAAACCCTGAGCATGACACAGGAAGGAAAAGGGTTAACATTTAACCTGCAGCACTTGACGGCTGCTTTGTTAGGGCTTAAATAGTGGCATTGAATGGCACAATAAACATTGTAGTGCCTTACAGTGTTTAGAGGTAACCCTAGTTTGGCTCCTACACACACTACTGGGGTTTATTTGTCAAAAGCTGGTTCTGGTTTTGGACCCTGTCATTTATCTAAACTGAATTAAACACAAACAGAACTTGTGACATTACAGAGCGCCTCAGTCTCTGAATAATATAAAATGGAGCAGCAGACGTCGTGCTTCTGCAACACACAATAGAAACTGAGCTGGACTCTACCTCTTCAGTAGAAAAGAGTCTGAACTGGTGACTCAGGAAGGTTTTGAGGGAAATATTGTAATCTTTGATGATATAATTTTACTTTGTTTACTTAGGATGCAAAAGAAAAACCAAAGACGAGAGAAGAAGACCCAGGAGGAGATGGTAAGATTTTGTCCAAATAGTCTTTTCAGTAGAATTAGTTCTAATCCTTTATATTATTGAATATTACTCAGCGCTAAGACCAGTTTAAATGTATAATAGTAGGAAACCTAGTTAAAGAGGAAAGCTTTGAAAAAAGACTTGACTCAGAAAAACCAAAAGACTCAGGTTCAACATCTAAACGGCTAACAACAGAAAAAATAAAAGAAAATGTTTTTTCTATTTCTCTAACATCACCTTTAACTCTTTAAACCTGTATTTGATGATTACATGCACAGTTCCTATACATTCTCCATGAGGCGTTTTCTAATTCACCTACATTTGAATTTAAATTTAAGATTAAGATTATAAGATTATAAGATTATTAAAGTAAGTAAAGCCTTTTATTTGCCTAATCAGCAAAGCACAGGCCTGTCCTTGCAGTGACAAATGACAAAGGTATAAGATAAAATATATTTTAAATAAAAGAATCAGCTTTCAGACGTGGAAGTAATCTACTTACAAATACTCATTGTAAATTAGTAGTCTACATTTTTAGGTCCTAATAAGATACTAAGTATCCTCAATGTATTATTTTAAACAATATTAAAATGGTTTTAAATAAGAGTTTGTTCTCTCTTTGTCGGCCTCTCTCTGCTCACTCAGTCCTGCCTCTTGACCCACACAAAGTACAATCACAAAGAGCTCTGACCAATGGTGTCTGACCTGATATTTGTGCTGCTCTATGACAAGTCCCGCCTTCAACAATATACTGTCATCTCATTGGTTGGTTTTTGACAAACTTTAATTGAACCCTGAGCTGCTTTCTGCCTCAGAGTCTTAAAATTGTTTCACGCAGGTGGACACTGACTTGAAACATGCCTACATCCACACAAGTATTTTGGGCGAGTAACAAAATGTTCAGTATTCTAGAGTAAAGATCCAGTCTCTTCTTCTTCACAGATATTGAGCTGAAGGAGCACGACACTGAGGCAAAGGTGATTTTCTGTTTAAATGTATAAGTTCAGCTACTTTATATTAGAGTATGTGAAAATTAAAAAAAAGTATTACATATATCAACCTGTTTATTTGACAGAGTGAAAAAGGACAACAAAGGAAGACAGACGAAAGCTCAGGAGAAGAGACTGAAATGAAAAATAGTAATAGTTGAATCAAGAAGTCTTTTCAGTAAATATAATTCATTGTGTTCCAATTTACTCAGTACTAATGCCAGTTTAACTGTGCAACAGGAGAGATCCTTATAAAAGATGAAAGCTTTGAAAATGAACCACACTCTGAAACTCTGGAAGACTCAAGTCCAACATCCACAAGCATGAGAACAGAATACACTGAATGTGAGAACTTTGACTGGTTTATTTCTCTAAAAACAAAATCTGCACATTTTCATGTATTTTTCTAACAATGTAAACAATGTAATTGTTGTTTCAGCGACACCTGAGCTGACACTTGTGTTGTTGGGTGACCCTGATGCTGTTGAAACTGGCTCAAATCTCTTACTCGACCCTGACAAAGAAAAGAATGAACCGTTTTCCTCCAGTCCAGATGATCTGTGTGGTCGGGTCATCTCTCGTACAACTTGTAAAAAAAGTATGAGAGATGAAGCAGAGATATTAGTTCTGCTGCAGAAGATAGATGCCATGGTCTCAGAGAATGACCCACAATGTTACACCAGACCACAGAGTGAGGGACAGGAAGGAGAAGAAGAAACACGTGACTCTTCACTGATGCAGCAGAATAAGACAGGTGAGAAGAATATATTCACATGGATTAGGTTTTACCAAATTACGATTATATTCAATCAGACCTTTAAGCAAAACCTTTCCATTCTATTTCTATTAAGCTTCATTAAACAGTATTCTAAATTTAAAGAAACAAAAAAATGACTCCACTCATTTTAAACTTTCTTTATGTGTAGGACAACAAGAGAAAGCAGCTGACTTCATGGATAAGGTAAGATTTTTTTTCATGAACTTTGTATAATAAAAGTTTATTTTTTATATTGGTTATTGGCTACATGACAATGAAGTTAATTAAATTGTAGTGTTTGCCTTTTAGAAGGTGAGTAGAAGGGTCACATAAGCTCTGTATACTGTATGTCAAAATAGATATATTATTGTTTTTATATTTACCTTGTTTGTGGGCGATCCCTGGCAGGCTGTGGCCTACAGCAGAGGCTCTCACCCACAGCCTTAATGAACTTCCTGTTCTCTAAAAACAACAGAGAATGCCTTTATTATATCATAACTTATCTGTTATTTAAGAGCATCATTATTGTTTAATGTTGATCTCACTCCAGTGCTCTGTCGCAGATTTGTGCTCGGCACTTTCATGGTGCACTTCAGAATTGTGTCTTTTTTTGCACTTCAATAAAACCCTGAGCATGACACAGGAAGGAAAAGGGTTAACATTTAACCTGCAGCACTTGACGGCTGCTTTGTTAGGGCTTAAATAGTGGCATTGAATGGCACAATAAATATTGTAGTGCCTTACAGTGTTTGGAGGTAACCCTACAGTTTGGCTCCTACACACACTACTGGGGTTTATTTGTCAAAAGCTGGTTCTGGTTTTGGACCTTGTCATTTATCTAAACTGAATTAAACACAAACAGAACTTGTGACATTACAGAGCGCCTCAGTCTCTGAATAATATAAAATGGAGCAGCAGACGTCATGCTTCTGCAACACACAATAGAAACTGAGCTGGACTCTTCCTCTTCAGTAGAAAAGAGTCTGAACTGGTGACTCAGGAAGGTTTTGAGGGAAATATTGTAATCTTTGATGATATCATTTTACTTTGTTTACTTAGGGTGCAAAAGAAAAACCAAAGACGAGAGAAGAAGACTCAGGAGGAGATGGTAAGATTTTATCCAAATAGTCTTTTCAGTAGAATTATGGCGCTTTTCCACTACACAGTACCAGCTCGACTCGACTCGCCGATTTCGGCTCGCGCTCCGTTTTCCATTGCAGATAGTACCTCCACAATAGTACCTAGTCGTCATCATAGCGACGCCGCAAGAACCTGTCGTGACGTAATCTTCTACGCGACACACATCCGCTACTCACACACATAAACAATGGAGGAAATCGAGTCTATGTTTTTTTTTATCCTCGGGATGTGGCTGTTTCTCACAGCAAGACGGCAAACGTTGTTTCAGGAGAGGCTGAGGGCAGCAAAAAGAAAAACTGCTGATAACAACAGGAGAGTTTGGGAATTACTACAGAGTTCAGACTACGAGAGGAATCTGTGTTTTCAACGCCGACGCAAGAGGCTGAAAACGCTTTTGGTAGACTGAAGGGAAGGTGGCGTTGTCTCATGAAAAGAAATGACTGTGATGTTACAATGGTGAAATCTATGATTCTTACTTGCTGTGCTTTGCATAACCTTTGTGAGAGTCATGGAGAGGACTATGACAATGACTGGGATGCACCTGCAGCAGCAGAGCCTGTGGTGGCAGTGGCACAGGGTGTAGAGGAGGAAGGCAGTGATGTACGAGAGGGTCTGATGTTACTTTAATTGCTAAAAATAAATACATTATCGTTAAAAATGTTGTCTCTGCTGTTTTAAGGTTATCAGAGTATAAAATCTGAAAATACATGGTCAAACCCTTGTACAAAAGCAAACCATCAAAAAAGACACTTATTTGTAATAAGTTTCAAAAAAGTTTTATTTAACCACACACATACAAATAGAACAAACTCTAATATAAATTCACACACAATTATATACATGTTACATGTAGTGCAAACAATACAGCAAAAAATGCTGTATTTAATTACTAATATGTATACATTTTCAGTCCAGGGGTGATGGAACAGCGTCCGTCGGTTCAGTGCCTGTATTTGCTCGCTGTGTCGGTTCAACTCCATCTGCTCCACATCAGATGTCTGCATCTCCCTCAGGACAGTCAGCTGCTCCTGCTCCCTCTGTCGTTTCCTCCGTCCTGGACAAAAAATAATTACAATGAATGAATTACAATAAAGATAAACGATTTCACGTTTAATTCAAACATTGTGTATGTCTGGAAAGTTATAAAAGTACTGAACAGGCTTATTAATGAATCTTGATTCCCATAACTGGGAATGCTTCCTGTTGCTATGCAAGTACATTGACGTTTATATAAATAATAATATATGATATACTAATGGGTTATAAACACGATTAATATTAATTTAATTATATTAATAAGTGTATATAGATTCACAGACAACAGGCTAGAAGGTTTTACTTTTTCTTCTATTATACTGACCGGTTGCCGGTGTCGACGCTGCTGCGGGTCCCGTTCTCGACGCTGGTCTCGGTGTCGATGGTGCCAATGGTTCTGGTGCTGTTGTTAATGCCGACGCTGCAGCCGATGCCAACGTGGCATCAGTGGGAGCCACAGAACCATTCTCGGGTGTCGAAAAGGAATCTTGAATAGAAAGATCATACAAAAGTCAACACACTACGAAATAGCAATGGCAGGCAGCTAGCAACTAGTTAGAGCTAAAAGTTAGCGGCAATTGCTATCTGTGACACAAGTTTACAGTCTTCATTGTTAGTGAGCTTCAGCTTTCCAAAAGCCAGCCTAAAGAAAAAAAAAACTGTCAAGCAGAGTGCACCTACAGGGTTAATGTAATGTAAACTTAAAACACTTACCGTCCTCCATCAGCGACTCCAAAAAACTAGTGGCCGAGTCAAGACCACCATCCCTCCCGTTGCTCGCCGGTCTATGGCCGTAGATACTGTCCATCTGTTCGTACCACTTCCATCTTTTCCGGTTTGAACCACTATGGCCGTTGTGGTCCTTTACAGCTCTGTAGTCACTTTTCAGTTTTTTTTAACTTTTCCTACATTGCTGGAAAGTCCTGGTGTAGCCATGTGTGGACATCAGTTCGGAGACTTCTTTGTATACCCTTTCGTTCCTCGTTGCCCCATCAAGCTCTCGCTGGATCCTCTCTTCGGCAACCAAACAAAGAAAAGTCCGCACCTCCTCGTTTGACCACGGAGCATTTTTCCGAGTTGCCATAATACGTCTGGGACTGGGTAAATTATCACGCAATCTCTTGCCAAACTATTTAAAAATGGCGGGGTTATTCAGGATACCCCGTCTGGCTCTTGCAACGATGACGCGGTGAACAGTGACGATTCTCTCTGGCCAATCAGCAGTCTGTCGTGTGTTCACGTCACAATTTAGTATCGCCTCAGCCGGCTTAGAACCTCGCCGGAGGTGATACGAAAAAAAGGACCTGGAAGCAGGTACAGGTACAACTTTTACGCAGTGGAAAACCAAAAAAGGCCGAGCCCAGTCGAGGCGAGTCGTTCTGGAACTGTGTAGTGGAAAAGCGCCATTAGTTCTAATCCTTTATATTATTGAATATTACTCAGTGCTAAGACCAGTTTAAATGTATAACAGTAGGAAACCTAGTTAAAGAGGAAAGCTTTGAAAAAAGACTTGACTCAGAAAAACCAAAAGACTCAGGTTCAACATCTAAACGGCTAACAACAGAAAAAATAAAAGAAAATGTTTTTTTATTTCTCTAACATCACCTTTAACTCTTTAAACCTGTATTTGATGATTACATGCACAGTTCCTATACATTCTCCATGAGGCGTTTTCTAATTCACCTACATTTGAATTTATATTTAAGATTAAGATTATAAGATTATTAAAGTAAGTAAAGTCTTTTTATTTGCCTAATCACCAAAGCATATTAGTGTTTGTTGAACCTGTAAGAGTAGGACAAAGAGAGGACAGAAGAAAGAGAGTCAGAAAACAGACCTGTCCCTGCAGTGACAAATGACAAAGGTATAAGATAAAAATATATTAAATAAAAGAATCAGCTTTCAGACGTGGAAGTAACTACTTACAAATACTCATTGTAAATTAGTAGCCTACATTTTGGGGTCTAATAAGATACTAAGTATCCTCAACGTATTATTTTAAACAATATTAAAATCGTTTTTAAATAAGACTTTGTTCTCTCGTCTTTGTCGGCCTCTCTCTGCTCACTCAGTCCTGCCTCTCGACCCACACAAAGTACAATCACAAAGAGCTCTGACCAATGGTGTCCGACCTGATATTTGTGCTGCTCTATGACAAGTCCCGCCTTCAACAATATACTGTCATCTCATTGGTTGGTTTTTGACAAACTTTAATTGAACCCTGAGCTGCTTTCTGCGCCTCAGAGTCTTAAAAATTGTTTAGCCACGCAGGTGGACACTGACTTGAAACATGCCTACATCCACACAGTCTGACTTATAATTAAGAAGTATTTTGGGCAAGTAACAAAATGTTCAGTATTCTAGAGTAAAGATCATTGATCCAGTCTCTTCTTCTTCACAGATAATGAGATGAAGGAGCATGACACTGATGCAAAGGTGATTTTCTGTTTAAATGTATACGTTCAGCTACTTTATATTAGAGTATGTGAATATTAAAAAGTATTACATATATCAACCTGTTTATTTGACAGAGTGAAAAAGGACAACAAAGGAAGACAGACGAAAGCTCAGGAGAAGAGACTGAAATTAAAAATAGTAATAGTTGAACCAAGAAGTCTTTTCAGTAAATATAATTCATTGAGTTCACATTTACTCAGAACTAATGCCAGTTTAACTGTGCAACAGGAGAGGTCCATGTAAAAGAGGAAAGCTTTGAAAATGAACCACACACTGAAACTCTGGAAGACTCAAGTCCAACATCCACAAGAATGAGAACAGAATACACTGAATGTGAGAACTTTGACGGGTTTATTTCTCTAACAATAAAATCTGCAAATTTTCATGTATTTTTCTAACAATGTAAACAATGTAATTGTTGTTTCAGCGACACCAGAGCTGACACTTGTGTTGTTGGGTGACCCTGATGCTGTTGAAACTGGCTCAAATCTCTTACTGGACCCTGACAAAGAAAAGAATGAACCGTTTTCCTCCAGTTTGTATGATCTGTATGGTCGGGTCATCTCTGTCATTAATTTACTTGGTCTCCAAAACATTGACCAGTTCCCTTCAAACAAAGGTGTTCATGCCTTTCTTCTCCTGCTTCCACATGGTCTACATGTCAGCCAGTACAAATCAGGAGTGCAGCGGCTGGAGGCAACCTTTGGAAAAGGAGCTGTGGCTTATTTAATGACAGTTGTGACTCATGAGTCAAATGAACAATGTGACAGAGCACTCACAGATCTGAAAGTCATCAATGGTTTTGATGAAAAAAGATACCACACTTGTACAAAAAGTATGAGAAATGAACAAGAGATATTAGTTCTGCTGCAGAAGATAGATGCTATGGTCTCAGAGAATGAGCCACAATGTTACACCAGACCACAAAGTGAGGGACAGGAAGGAGAAGAAGAAACAACTGACTCTTTACTGTTGCAGCAGAATAAGACAGGTGAGAATGCTCAAGTTTAATGTGAACACATTTTCAAATATACAGTAATTACTTCTATACAATGTATGCATTATAAATGGTTGAAATAATATATTTTATAAAATGTTATATTGTAATAAAAAGCAGATGCTTATTTGGTTTAATTTAAAACTTTGATTCTGTGCAGAAAAACTCAAAGATAAAAAGAATACGGCTCAGATCGCAGTAAAGGTAAGAATGTTTTAAATAAAAGTTATAATCTGATCTCCCGGGCTGAGCAGTTAGAATAGGTGAGAGGTGAGCTATGTAGTTACTTTAAAGTACAAAGAAACCTGTATTACTCATGTTATAATACCACAACCAAAACAGTCTAGTTCAGTTTAACTCTTGAAGCACCTTTGGGCCCAGCGTGTACATTGTGCTTATTTTGTGTTGATTCTAAATAAATCGTTCAGTTTAAAGACAAATTGTATGAAACTTGGCCAGGATTTGTTTTTTATCAGTATTTTTTAAGTTCCATGATTCTCCCTGTTGCAAGGTATTTAGATTAGGAGATGTGCATTTTACAGACACTCTTTACCCTCAGGCCCGATTTGGTCCCATTTACTCTCATTATAATCACATATTTTTGATATATTGTAATGCTGACATATTATAATATACTGACAAAACAGGTTTTAGGTGTGGTGACCCTCCTTAACCACCAGGGGGCAGCAGAGCTTTAGTACAAAGAGTTTCAAAGGAGTCCTGTTTCTCTTATCCTTGCAATAATCATGACAATAAAAAAGCTGGTCTTGATGTGTTTGAGATTGATCTAAAAAAGTGGTGTGAATGTGGTTGAAATAATATTTTGTCCGTGGCTGAGTATGCAGGTGAAAACAAACACTGAAAATCTATGTTGGAAGAAAAGGTAAACATTTCTTCATAAAAACCAAGAAAAAAAATATTTTTGTATCTCATCGTCATGAGCATTATTTACACAGCCTACCTAAGTATTGTTGCTGACCATGTCCATCCCTTTATGAATACAGTCTACCCATCTTCTAAAGCCTACTTCCTGCAGGATAATGCACCATGTCACAAAGCTCAAATCATCTCAGACTGGTTTCTTGAACATAAAAAGTTCACTTTTACTTAAATGGCCTCCACAGTCACCAGATCTCAACCCAATAGAGCACCTTTGGAATGTGCTGGAACGGGAGAGTCACATCATGGATGCGCAGCCGAAAAATCGTGATGCTTTCATGTCAATATGCTTTCATTTCCAACACCTTGTTTAATCTATGCCACAAAGAATTAAGGCAGTGTAGTTTATATTTCTGCTTAGGTCATTGCTGTTCACAAGTTGTCCCGCTGTTGCACTCTCCTCTGGGGAGTGGATACTGTTGCAGTGCACCCTGCTGTTAGACGTCCCATTGATGATTGGACCTAACGGGACAAAGCGGTAGAAAATGAATGAATGTGTGATGCACACCTTAAGTGTAGAGGGAGAGTCTACTCAGTAAATTACACCTTTTCTTCTGACTCCTCATCAGAATCTGATTGCTTGAACATTCTAAAAACTTTGACAAATTTGGACCTGTTTTCTGTCACAGTTGTTGTCACTTTAGAGTTAAGTCCTTAAGCTGAATGGACTTGCTTCAGTTCTTTGGCGATTACACCGAATGTGTCTCCGTGTAACTCAGCTAATGCTGCATGTCCACGTACAAAAGAAGAAGGATCAATCCAATGTCCTGTCATTTAGAGAAAACTTTTGTTGTGGCTCGTCCAAATGTCAGCAGTTGTGGAAATATATTCCAAACTCTCAAATGTCATTTAAAGCTCAATTTTCATGTCGGTGCAGCACGTCTGTCCTCGCGGCTCTGGTCATGTACACCACTCTTCACTCAGCTTTACTGTACTAACCTCAGTCAGGTTTGTGGTGGGACAAGTGAATGTGCTCTTTCCGCTGTCTCAGGCAGGGGTGTAAGACAAAATTCTGGGCCCTAGGTACAAACCATCTTGGTGGGCCCTTAAAACCTTAAGCAATATTCATTTCAATTGTATCCTGTAAGTTTTTACAGTCTAGTTTATTCATCACTATTTACCCACTATTGTCGTGCCTGATACTGAACCCCCAGTCGTCAGAACAGTTTTATGCTATCACTCATGAACAAGCGCGTTCACTGCCATAGAGTCTTTATAAAAAAAACAACAAATGACCCGAGTAGACTATCCCCCACTCTACTAAAGGTCTGCACATGAACTTGGGTTTTTATACAGTTTTCACATGACAGAAGACCCCCTCTTTCTAGTGGAGTATTGACCATCCTTCCAACCTTTGTCCTAGTACCCCCGTAACCCCTTGTACCAGGCACCCATGTCTTTATCTTTATCCAGATCGTCCCTGTGTGTGTGTGTGTGCATTGAACTAAGCATGTTTTGGAACCATACACTCTGACATTATGTTTTCTCTTTTCTATTAATATGCTTCAAGATGTATTAAAATAAAATCCCATACTAATGATTATAAACCATACGAAAGTAAACCATAAGGCACATTATATAAATGATTGCATAGATGAATAGCTAAATAAGTACACAGAATTAAAATCAACTATTAAGAGACTTTAAGAGTAAGACTTTGTAAAGCGTCTTCGCGTCTCCTGAAAAGCGCTATATAAATTTTAAGTATTATTTTAAGAGAGCTGAGCTTATATCTCTAGAGGTAGGAGTTTTCCCTGAAACCAAACCTGATGAACCAGGCTGTTCTGGTCTCATAATTGTGTAGCGTACGAGGGTATGTTTATTTAAAGACATAGAAGATTAATTTTAATAATTTTAATAATTATTTTTGATATTAATATTAATTTATTTAAGTTAATTTCAGATTAAAAGGGGCACCACTCTGATTTTGCACAGGTCCAGAGAAACTGTATAAGCTAGTCTCATTAATCTAAAAGGAAGAGAATTCTCTTGTTTTCAAACATTTCTTAATATAAACAGAGAAACATTAATGTCTTTTATGTAGGGTTGCCCCCAAATAGTCGACTAAACGTTAGTCGATATGAAGAGGGCTTGGTCGAATACATTTTCATTAGGTGGTTAGTCGCAAAAAAAAAAAAAAAAAAATCACGTGAAAAAATTATGCAATCAGGGGCTTCGCAGTCAGTGTATGACATGACATCAAAGCAACAAGAGATCAACGAGATCTCGTGCCTCGCGGTATACCAAAGCACACTTGTGGGAGAGGTGTCTGGCTGATGCTAATAATTATGTCAGGAAAAAAGTCCAAAGTGTGGGATCATTTTGAAAAGTCGAAGGACGACCCTGAAAAAGCTGTTTGCAAACTCTGCAGGCAAACATTTGCCTATCACTCGTCAACATCGAATATGTCTTATCATTTAAAACATGTAAGTAATGCGTTAACCACCACATGGCCCCTCGTTTTAACAATAAGGATATGTTCTGCCCATTCTGGGGATGTGGTATTTGGGTGGTGCGGGTTTGTACTTTGACTTGCAGCGCCCTTGTGTGGTTGCGCAGTACTATTGTTGTAAATTGGTGAACTAAGTAAAAACCCAAGATGGCCGAACGTAACATCTTGACGGTTACGACTTGCTCATGTTGAAAGTTCAAGTTCCCTTAAAATATGTTGTTGCCTTGGACTATATTTGTCCGTGAGTATTGTGATGTAACAAATGTTTGTTTTTTATGAGATTTACGTTAGTTGAAATGCTTAAATGATATGTTAGCACAAAATTAGCAATCATTAGCATATGTTACGTGAGCTATGTATTAATGTCCAGCTAATATGACATTTTGTATTATTTCAGTTTTACGGTTGGTCGAAGAGGACAATGGTTGAATGCCATTCTCTAATAAATCAGCAAAAAGTAACAAAGTCTGTTTATTGAGCGCCGTTATCTCGCAGATCTAGCCTTGCAAAGACAGTAGCTTTGGACAGCACAGGATATAAACACATTTGCGCTGTTAACTTAATGCTTTACTTTGCTTTATGCTTTATTTTGTTTTAAGCGCTTAATTTTCATTGTGAACGCGCTAATATCATGCTTTAGCATTTTCTGTCATATAGAAGTGTTAAACTTCAACTTGGACTATACCTTTCCTTGTATATACGCAAGTTTTTATATTAATATCATAAATGAATGATTATTCGAATAATCGCTAAAATGCAGGAGTGTTAGTCGACTAGGAATATCTTTAGTCGGGGGCAGCCCTACTTTTATGGGATTTTATTAAAAATTAGACAAATCTATAATGGTAAATAACATTGGAACAGGGAAAGGGATTGACAAGACACAGGAATGAACACAGGAATAAATCCAGGGATAAATATTGCTTTCAGATGGTTTGTGAACCAAAGGAATGTTTAGACATGTTAATCTAAATGATAAAATTTAACAAAGTGACTTTTAACGGAGAAGGAGATGGCGGTTTTGGGCAGAGGACATTTAACGACACCAAGGCTCTTGTGTCACTTGCGGACTTACTCTGTAGTCAGCTGGGCTGGCTCGGTTAGGTGGGTCGCTATCAGCGGTCCGAGCGTCCTAAATGTTCTCCAGAAAGTTCGTCGCTTACTGATGAAGCGTTCCACACCAAGGATGCCATCGCGTGCCCGTCTCGTCCAGAGGTTTTGCAGCCCGGGGATAGAGAGAGGCGTCCGGTTGTTGTCCAAAGCACCTGGGCCTCCGTGTACAGTTTAAAAGTTTTAGGTTGTGTAAGTCCTTGCAATGTCCATGAAAGAGTTCTTAGCTGTTGCTGGTTAAAACTTGCTTCTGCGCGCTCTCTTTTGGGAAGAGCAGACACTTTAGCAGGCACAGTCTTTAGAACAAAGGAAGGTTTACTCGTGCTAACACGAGGCTCGAAGCTTTGGCCATGGTTGCCGAGACGGGGCGGTCCCCGCAGGGAGCGGACAGTCCGTAAACACAGGGTACGAGAAGACAGGAGGCCAAGAGGCAAGAGAAGAGAGCGATTTTTGGCAAGCAGCCAGCTTTTATCACCTTTGAGCCGGGGGCGCTCTTCCAGCGGAAGAGGAAGTCGCTTGCGAACATTTAAACTGAGCTAAACTAAAGTTTTTAACACATTCCTTTTGTTTTACCTTATTTTCCTTGGTTTTCATAAAACACAAAAACATTCGTACTTGTATGAGTATACACAGAAAATGCATTGTATTATGAATATGCAGAATATTGTTCATTACATTGAAAACAATGAAACATTCATTACATATCATTTAAAACAAAGCGGAAACCATAAACCATAAAGGGAGTATAAACAACACAATATCAAAAAGGATCATTTTGGCTGTATTGTGTGTATGTAACCTCTCCAAATTAAAATGATTGCTGTTATTGAACCCTTTGGAATTTAAATACAAGTGTGGGCTCTTTGTAAAGGTAACAACCTCTAGTTTCACCCACAACAGTCAGACTCTCTCTAAGTACTACTAATACAATTTTATACACTTTGGAACACACAGAGAAAATTATTTTTTGTGTTCTCGCCTGAAATATTTAGTGAAAATAAAGGTGTAAAAGGCTTCAGCAGGACTAAAACACACTATGGGCAAAAATAATAACTTGATGACTACTCACATTTCAAACTTGAAAAAAATATCTGTAAAATGAATTTTATACAATTTTTTTTATGTTGTAGGTCCTTGCGTTTTATAGAGGAACCATAGTTTATCCAAGATTTATCCAAATTGGAGACATTAGAAGCGTTTACGATATGCGTAATCGTTGCCAATGTCCGCAGAGTCTGTGCGGCCATTGGCGCATATCCAGGTCCCGCCCGGTCAAAACTCGTCAGAATTGGCTGAAAAAGGTGTCAATCGAAGGCTAACACTTCCTGTTAGCATTTTAGTAGCTTTTCTCGAGGTCTCAAAAGGACTTATGGCTTTTATTATCAAAAGAAATGACAAAAAATGTCGCTGCTGATTTCAAGTTGGAAATACTTCTCTGCAGTTTTTGAGCCTTGGAGGATATAACATGTCTTGTGGACCTAATTATTTTACTGGATATTATTCTTTGGACCTTTACGGACAGAAAGACACCAAGCTTATTGGGATTTGTTGCTGTTTCAGTCCAAAAGAGCCTTCAAAGGTAAGTCTAGGTTTGACCATTGTAGAAGTCTGTTTTCAAAGACACTTTGGTCGACCTTTTAGTCTGAAAGAAAACAGTGTTAACCCAGTCCTCCTTCAGACTTTAGATACAAGCTTGTCTCTGAAGGCCTCTGGCAATGAAAGAAAAGACAGGACAGTTAATCCGTGGGATCCCGAGGGTTGTTCTACTACAATTGTTAACTATGAAAGGACAGAGTGACTCTTGATGTGAGAGTCGTTAAAGACTCGGGTGAGTTGTTAGTGTCACTGCTCTATTCAGGTGTTTTTGTTTTTCTATTTTCCTTGTGTTACAGCTGGAACACCACTGGCGGCAACTGGCAACTGGGGGCGTAGTGGCTCAGTCCTATAACCGGAAAATTAGCGGTTCCCTGACATTCCCGCTCTCCCCACAGTTCATTATTGTCGTTGTGTCCTCGGGCAAGACATTTAATCCACCTTGCCTCCAGTGGTGTTCCAGCTGTGAATCTGGTGAATGGTGCTTAATATACATAGCATAAGATAAAAACTTCTGCTTTGACTAAAAATTAAACTAAACTACACTGTTTTGATTTAGATTTTCAATCTTTCAATCAAAACCAAATAAATTCCATCAGTTTGTAAATCAGCTTTTGTTCTACCTTTATTAAAAGGAGGTGATCCAGCAGTTATGTCTAATTATAGGCCAATACCAAATTTATGTATTTTAATCGAAAATTCTGGAATCTCTTGTTTGTGATCAGCTGAAAGCGTTCCTGTATTCAAATGACATCTTTTCTAAATTTCAATCAAGCTTCAGAAAAAAGCACAGTACTATCACCACTACTATGAAGGTGATAAATTATATTATTGTGGCACTTGATAAGAAACAGTTCTGTGCTTCACTTTTTTTTAGATCAAAAGCTTTTGACACTGTCGACAATGCTGTTTTAAAGAACAGATTAATTTGCTCAGGATTGTCAGAGCATGTAGTTGCATGGTTCTCAAATTATCTGAATAACAGGACTCAATGCATTAAATATGAGGGACTCTGTTCTGATTTTATTGTTGTCCATAAGGGGGTGCCACATGGCTCCTATTTATCTTGTATATCAATGATTTGGGTCAAAATGTTTCTGATGATAATATGTATTTTTATGCTGATGATACAATCATTTACTGCTATGGATCATCCTTGCTCAGGCCATTGAAACCCTGCAGAAAGCTTTTGTTGCTGTTTAGCATTCACTTATTCAGTTAAAGCTAGTCCTTAATGCTGACAAAACTAAGCTAATGTTGTTTTCAAATTTTACAATAGTGCCTCAGACTGTTCCAGTACTGTCTACTCTTGATGGGAATATTATAAAGGTGGTTCATGAATATAAATACCTTGGTGTCTTGATTTATAACTCCCTCACTTTTAAACGACACATAGAACAACTTGTGAAGAAATTAAAACTTAAACTGGGGTTTTTCTTCCCTAATAAATTGTGTAAAAAGTAAAAAAAGCGCCTTGTCACTGCAACTTTTTTTATCTGTGCTAGATTATGGTGATCTTTTTTATATGAATGCTTCTTCTTCATGTCTTCAAATGGTGGACACGGTTCATCATGCTTCTTTGAGGTTCATTACTACCTGTAGAGCCATGACGCATTACTGTGAATTGTATTCACGAGTGGGGTGGCCCTCTCTGGCCACTAGGAGGCAGGGACATTGGTACACTTTTATTTTCAAAGCTATGCTAGGATTACTGCCTCCACACATCTGTACTTTAATCACACAGAGAAGTGTTGACTCCTACTCTCTGCGATCAAATGATCAGATGTTGCTCTTTGTTCCTTTTGCCCGCAATGAGTTTGGGAAAAAAGCCTTTGTTCACTCGGCTCCTTTTGCTTGGGATATGCTGCAGAAGGACTGGAAACTGACTGAGCTCTGGTCCTTAAACACTTTTAAAACTAAGCTGAAAACAATGGAGGCTGCCTCAATAATGTGCAATTGTTTTTCATAACCTGCATTATTTTAATGTTTCTTTGTATGTTTATAATTGTGTAAATGTTGTTGCCTCTTGGCCAGGACTCCCTTGAAAAAGAGGTTTTTAATCTCAATGGGACACTCCTGGTAAAATAAAGGTTAAATTAAAAAAAAAAAAAAGATCTGCCACACCAGACAAGACCCAAGGTGTAGGCTGTGCAAACAGGCCCCTGAGATAATCCAACACTAAACTGCAGGGTGTAAGATGCTGGCAGGGAAAGCATACATGGAGCGCCATAACCAAGTGGCAGACATAGTGTACAGGAACATCTGTACGGAGTATGGACTGGAAACCTCAAGGTCAAAGTGGGAAACACCTCCAAAAGTGGTAGAGAATGACTGAGCCAAGTTTCTGTGGGACTTCCAGATTCAGACTGACAGAATGGTCATGGCGAACCAACCAGACATTGTGGTGGTGGACAAACAGCAGAGGAAGGCCGTTGTGTTTGACGTTGCAATACCAAGTGATTGCAACATCAGGAAAAAGGAACATGAGAAACTAGAGAAATACCAAGGGCTCAGAGAAGAGCATGGAAGTACAGTGGTGCCTGTGGTCATCGGAGCACTCGGGCAGTAACCCCAAACTGGAAGAGTGGCTACAGCAGATCCCTGGAAGAACACCAGACATCTGGGTCCAGAAAAGTGCTGAGAGTGCAAAGGACCCGAGCTCGAAGGATGAGACCACCCGCGGAGGGTGAAGGACAAAGTTTTTTTATTTATTTATATATGTATATATATATATATATATATATAAACTTTGTCCTTCACCCTCCGCGGGTGGTCTCTCATCCTTCGAGCTCGGGTCCTACCAGAGGCCTGGGAGCTTGAGGGTTCTGCGCAGTATCTTTGCTGTTCCTAGTACTGCACTTTTCTGGACCGAGATGTCTGGTGTTCTTCCAGGGATCTGCTGTAGCCACTATTCCAGTTTGGGGGTTACTGCCCGAGTGCTCCGATGACCACAGGCACCACTGTCGCCTTCACCTTCCAAGCCTTTTCTAGCTCTTCTCTGAGGCCTTGGTATTTCTCTAGTTTCTCATGTTCCTTTTTCCTGATGTTGCAATCACTTGGTATTGCAACGTCAACCACAACGGCCATCCTCTGCTGTTTGTCCACCACCACAATGTCTGGTTGGTTCGCCATTACCATTCTGTCAGTCTGAATCTGGAAGTCCCACAGGATCTTGGCTCGGTCATTCTCTACCACCTTTGGAGGTGTTTCCCACTTTGACCTCGGGGTTTCCAGTCCATACTCCGTACAGATGTTCCTGTACACTATGCCAGCCACTTGGTTATGGCGCTCCATGTATGCTTTCCTGCCAGCATCTTACACCCTGCAGTTAAGTGTTGGATTGTCTCAGGGGCCTGTTTGCACAGCCTACACCTTGGGTCTTGTCTGGTGTGGTAGATTTGGGCCTCTATTGCTCTGGTGCTCAAGGCCTGCTCCTGTGCAGCCATGATGAGTGCCTCTGTGCTGTCCTTCAGTCCGGCCCGTTCTAGCCATTGGTAGGATTTCTTGATATCAGCCACTTCAGTTATGTTCGGTGGTACATCCCATGTAGGGTTTGTCCTCCCATGATGGTCCCTCCTCCAGCTCCTCTTCCTCTGTTCCCCATTGCCTGAGACATTCACTGAGCACGTCATCTGTTGGGGCCTTATCTTTGATGTACTTGTGGATCTTGGATGTTTCATCCTGGATAGTGGTTCTCACACTCACTAGTCCACGGCCGCCTTCTTTACGGCTAGCGTACAGTCTCAGGGTGCTGGATTTGGGGTGGAACCCTCCATGCATGGTGAGGAGCTTTCGTGTCTTAACGCCTGTGATCTGTATCTCTTCCTTTGGCCACCTTATTATTCCCGCAGGGTATCTGATCACTGGCAGGGCGTAGCTGTTTATTGCCCGTGCCTTGTTCTTGCCATTGAGCTGACTTCTTAGGACTTGTCTTACTCGTTGGAGGTATTTGGCAGTTGCTGTTTTCCTTGTTACCTCTTCGAGGTTGCCATTTGCCTGTGGTATTCCAAGGTACTTGTAACCATCCTCAATGTCTGCTATTGTTCCTTCTGGGAGTGAGACCCCTTCTGTGTGGACTACCTTCCCTCTCTTCGTCACCATTCGACTACACTTCTCAAGCCCGAATGACATCCCAATGTCAGAGCTGTAGATCCTGGTGGTGTGGATCAGTGAGTCGATGTCCCGCTCACTCTTAGCGTATAGCTTGATGTCATCCATGTAGAGGAGGTGACTGATGGTGGCCCTATTCCTGAGTCGGTATCCATAGCCAGTCTTGTCGATTATTTGGCTGAGGGGTTCAGGCCTATGCAGAACAGCAGTGGGGATAGAGCATCTCCTTGGTATATGCCACATTTGATGGATACTTGTGCAAGTGGCTTGCCATTGGCCTCAAGGGTGGTTTTCCACAGCCTCATTGAGTTTGCAATGAAGTCTCTTAGAGTCCTGTTGATGTTGTACATCTCCAAGCATTCAGTGATCCATGTGTGTGGCATTGAGTCATATGCTTTCTTGTAATCAATCCAGGCAGTGCACAGGTTGGTGTGTCGGGTTCTGCAGTCTTGGGTGACTGTTCTGTCAACCAGGAGTTGGTGTTTAGCTCCTCTGGTTTCTTTGCCGATGCCCTTCTGTGCTTTGCTCATGTATTGATCCATGTGCCCACTTATCTTAGCCGCAATGATGCCTGACATGAGCTTCCATGTTGTGGAGAGACAGGTTATTGGCCGATAGTTGGATGGGACTGTACCCTTTGTGGGATCCTTCAGGATCAGGATTGTACGCCCTTCGGTAAGCCATTCAGGGTGCGACCCCATCCCTTAGCAGCTGGTTCATTTGTGCTGCAAGGCGCTCGTGGAGTGCAGTGAGCTTCTTTAGCCAGTAGGTGTGGATCCTGTCAGGGCCCGGTGCTGTGCAGTTTTTCATACCTGAGAGTCTTTCTTGGATGTCTGCCGCTGTGATGGTAACTGGATTCTGTTCAGGGAGGTTGCTGTGGTCCTCTCTCAGAGCCACCAGCCACTGTGCATCGCAGTTGTGTGATGCCTCCCTCTCCCATATACTTTTCCAGTATTGTTCAGTTTCCAGCCTTGGAGGGTCTGCTCTGCTGTTATTACCCTGCCATTGAGCGTACACTTTTGCAGGTTGAGTTGCGAACAGCCGGTTTATTCTTCTGGCTTCGTTCTCTCTTGTGTACCTCTTTAGGCGGCTGGCCAAGGCTTGGAGCCTTTGCTTGGCAGCTTCAAGTGCTTCAGGTATGGGCATCTGGTTGTACCTCTTGGGTACCTGTTTTCTCATTGCACCTTTCTTGGCCTCTGTCAGTTGGCTTACTTCCCTACGTGTCTGCTTGATCTTAGCCTTCGTTTCCATGGTGGGTACTGTTTCTCATGGCTCCCATGGTTGCTCTTATAGCCAAGCATCTCGAGGATCACTGCTGCGGAGTTGAATAGCAGCTCATTGGTTTCAGTGATGGATGTGGTAGGGATCGCACTCAATGCTGCATTCACATCTTCTAGGAGACTTTCTGATGGTACTTCACTTAGCCGTTGTAATTGGCGTCGGGGTTGCCTTGCATTCATTCTCGCCATGATCTTGTCTTTCAGGTCAGTCGCTGCCTCGTTCAGCGTTATTGTTGGGGCTTCATACCCAATCCCCGGTTGGGGAGCCCCTGTTGGCTCCCCTCTGACCTTGCGTCCTGGTTCCCCCTTGCCGTAGCATTTGTGTTGTATCTCGTCAATCTCAAGTTGTGATAGCAGCTGCCGCTTGTGGATGTTGGAACACTGAGCTACTAGTTGCTTCGATGTAAGCCTGGATTGTGGGTTTCGTAGTAACCATTCATCCCACATTCTCTTCATGTAGCATAGTAGTAGAGAGACAGAGCCTTGTTATCGCATGTCGCCCATCTCCGTCTTGTTCCAGTAGCCCATTTGTCATCAAGTTGCTCTGGTTCCCCAACACCTGACGCAGACCTTGTTTGGCCGGGTGTCGTCTGATCCGGCTTCTCATAGCATTTATTGTCTCTCATCATCATTATGAGGTAGGCAGTAGCGCGAAGGGTCTTGCCTAAGGACCCACACTGGATAGCACCCGAGGGGATTCAACCTGGGTCCCCGTGTGAAAGGCCATGTCCTTACCAGCTGAGCTAACCAGCAGCTATATATATATATATATATATACATATATATATATATATATATATATATATATATATATATATATATATATATATATATATATATATATGTATATATATATATATATATGTATATATATATATATATATATATGTGTGTATATATATATATATATATATATATATATATATATATATATATATATATATATGTATATATATATATATATATATATATGTATATATATATATATATATATATGTATATATATATATATATATATGTATATATATATATATATATATATATGTGTATATATATATATATATATATATATATATATATGTATATATATATATATATATATATGTATATATATATATATATATATATATGTATATATATATATATATAGATATATATGTATGTATATATATATTAACTACAAGGTATTAACTCTGCAGGGTGCCCAAACGTTTGCAGACAACATTTTTTTCTTGGCTTTTTTATGCACATTAATAAAAATTTTAACCTGGGGTGCCCAAACTTTTGATCCCCACAGTATATATATTATATATATATACTTTTATCGGAGGGACCCGTTTTTAAAGAGTGTAAAGAGTGTGTGTTAGTTTTAAAGGGGTCTCTAGGGTCACACACACTTTGCTTGATTTTGTTTGATTCCAAATGTCATAATATTTGTATATTATATATTATGCTCTCTCTCCTGCTCCAGTTCATACGCTTATCCACATACAAGTATGACTTTTTGTTTTTAGCTGTATCTCCTATTGGCACAATGCTAATCCAAACAACACAAAGACATCACTTTGCACTACATCTACATCTCACTGTTCAGGGACACTCTGTCCTGTACACTTAGTGGCATATACACATAAAACGTATTCACATCTATGACGCCAGCTCATTACACGTCCATCCACGACGCCCTGGAGATGAGAGGCGGGCATAATGTACACCTATAAAAGCTTTATGTGTTGTAAACATGTTAAGCAAATTACCTTGTACAATTGTTGCATGTTGTCTGATTTGTTTCATTCTTGCAAGAATTAAACCGATCTTCCATTCCTAAATTTACCATGTAAGTTCTCCGTCGTCTCATTTGTGATCCGAACTGAATAATTATTTTAACACCAACATATTGAAGCTACTACTGTGTCGGAGCACAAGCTACTATCATAAAAAGTGATCTTTATTTTTCTATATGTAAACAAATATGTTTTACAATTTAACTTTTTTTTTCTAAAGTTGGCCCTTTTTCTTTATTTTTTCAGGCTGTTAATACAACTAATGAAAACAGAGCCGACACTGAAGACTCATCAACACAACAAAACTGTGCAAAACAAGATACAGGTAAATTTGTGAAGGGAGGGGGCACAGTCCTCTCAGTCACATACACCAACAGACCAGGTCTGCTATGAAGCTTAGAAAACACAGGTCTCACACATTCAAGCAGAGCTCCTTTTTCTGCCCTTGTGTGAATAAAATAAAAACAAGAAGAAATGCAATAAAATCTTAATTCAAGCAATACACAAGTAACTGTAATTTTTTTCTCAATGTTTGTGAATTTGTTCATAATAAATAAGTGATAAGACATTTTAGGCTCTGAATTATAAAATATATTTCCTAACCCTAACCCTTTTTTAATTCCATATAAACTAATCAATAAATGAAACAGGAAACGGGAAGCATGCTGCATTGGGTCATGTTTGAATGGCTCTAAAATAAATATAATTAATAAATGTAATTTAAAAAAATCTTAACTGTAGGAAAGCCCTGTAATTGTTTGAAAGCAAAACTCCTGTGAAACATACATCCTGCCTATTTATACCAACGCCAGCTCAAGTCCTGTCTCTTTGATTCCTGACACTCAGGTTTACATTTCTTTCACAGCAGCTGAAAATGGACCAATCAATCCACTGTCACTGCATCCAACAGATTGATGTGTGGATGTAGTGCTTCTGCTCTTCACTGTCATTTTTCCAATTGGTTAATATTGACGTAACTATAGCAACTCTGTGATAGTCTACTGACAAATGAGTTACAAGCAAAGTGCGCTGCTTTGGCTTTATGACTGGCTTTGGCGGTAGAAAAGGGGACAATCAGGACAGGGGGGGGGGTGAAAACTACTTCCTACCAGAAATGGAGTACTCAAGTCCTCGACACGGACTCATTTTTGTGACCCGTGACTTGACTCGAGGGTAAGCCTCACTGACTAAACTCGGACTCGGACTTGCCTTTGTATGACTCGTACTCAAACTTGGACTTGTTTATTCTCAGACACAAACTTGTACACAGACTTGTGACTCGACTTGGACTAGTCTTTGCTGACTTGGACTCAGACTTAAACACTGAGGACTTATTGCTTGTGTCACTGCTGAGAAACTAAAGACGAGACAGCACTGGTTTTCTGGAGAGTTGGCTACAATCAGAAGTTTTAAAAAAGAATTTCTCCAGGCTTTTAGATAAACTTGAAAACCTGGAAGTGCAATCCTTTATCAGTTGACCACTCCCAAACATTGACAGAAGGATCAATAAATTCAGTCGGCTGCTTGCACTAAATACATGGCTGTCCAAGGCCTGTGAGACAAGAGGACTACACTTTATTGATAACTTCAACTTGTTTTGGCAACGTGACGACCTGTTCAAAGGAAGGGGCCCACATCTAAACAGGGGAGGGGTCAGGAGGCTAACAGATAATCTTCTGCACTCCCTGAGACACCTAAATGGTTCTGGGCACCCTCTTGAACAAAGAAAGGCTCCTCAGCCACTGAATGAAAAAAGCACTCCTGCCTCACCAGCCAAGGATCCTCCTCTGACTGTACCACTTTTTATCATAGGCCTTGTTTACTCCTCTCCAAATGTAACGTTTATGATTGTGGCCAAAAAGTTCAAATTTGGTCTCATCACTCCAAATGACTCTGTTCCAGAAGTTTTGAGGCTTGTTTCTGTGCTGTTTGGCGTATTGTAAGCGGGATGGTTTGTGGCATTTGCGTAGTAATGACTTTCTTCTGGCGACTCGGCCATGCATTTTTTTTTCAGAGCCCACCTTTTTTCAGAGAGTCAATATGTTATAAGAATTATTTATCCTTATATTATCCAGAGAGACACGGAGACAGATTATATTATAAAAGCAAAAGGCCAGGTTTTATTCCTTGCAAGGGAAGCAAATTACACAGATATATATCAAAGGTACATAGTGCGTTTTGCTTAAAGAAGTAAACAAAACATGAGAATTTATATCACTGCAGTGGGGGCTGTCAGAGGTAGGCGTATCTTCCATACACTCCCCTCAAGGCCCCAGCTCCAGGTACAAAAGTACCATGGCAACCCATGTCTATCTAGTTATGTCTACTCCATGCTTGGACTAGCATGGAGGACATGACATGATTTGACATGACCTGTAGAGAACTATGAGCACCTCCTAACTATGAACAATATAAACAATTATAATAATAAAATTAAAGCCGCAAGCGGCGATAAAGGCCCTCGCCTCCCTTGAGACCGCGGGGACACATATATTCGGAGGATTGCATGTCGTGCTTTAAAGCAAATTTGGAGATGTTTAGATGAAAACCCTTTAGCACAAAGTGTACGATTTAGGTGGTCATGTATTCCACCCAACATAGTAGATTTTCTGTTGAGTTTACGGTATGGCTGTAATAAACTTTTCTGTTTGCCCTAAGGTGTCCTATGGATGTACCAAGTTTTGTATTTCTACATTGGAAAAATTTACTTTCATTTTCCATAGAACCAATTATTTTGACTTTTCTAGGGGTCGCCACTGAGTCATTTTTTCATATTTTTTTTTCGGGGACTTAAAATACATAAATTTTTGCCGGGCTTGAAGTCTGGGACCAATAAAAATGACTTTTAGTTGCACGTTTACTGGGTCAAATTGAAAATCATTTTTCAGAAAAATGATAATAAAAAAAAACAAACAAATTATAATAAAAAAAATATAACTCGAGCAAAAACGACAAGAAAAACGCCTGTCTATTTTACACACATGTGTTTAGCTCATTTTGCCCAAGTTTGGTGTCTGTGGAATGAAGCAGCTATTTTCTGTTGTTTTTTAAAAGAGAGGTTGTATTCTAAGTCGGTTCACATCTTCAATTTAAAATGGCCGCCTTCCCGTGTGTGATAAGGTGTGGTCCCCTTTGGCTTTTTTGTTCATAAGCCCATACTGGATGTGTGTACCAAGTTTCATTTGCCTACGACAAACTAAAATTTTCACTTCCCATTGACTTTTTCCACATATTTGGGACGTTGCTATGGCAACACATTTATAGATAGGGGGTGGTTGTCATTGGCTTTTATGCTCCTCATGACATAAGAGATGTGTCTACTAAATTCCATGTCTCTATGACAACTAAATTCTTGGGGTCCCATTATAAGTTTGTAGGGGGCGCTGGAGAGCCATTTCTAAAGATAACCCTTTATTTACATATTTTTGTGTTCAGGTCATGAATGTGCACAAACGCCTTTTTGGGTCCAACTCGATCCGAGATCGCCAATGGCCACCTCGTTACAGGCTTGCCACACCCATACCCGATAAGATATCAACAACAAAGTCACAACTTTGGTTGGCACATGTGTCTAGATGATACTCACCAAATTTGGGGCCATTTAAATTAAAACACAATGATTTGCATCTTTCTGCGCAAGGGTGCGATTTTAGTGGTCCGTGACGCTTCACCCCACATGGCGGACTTCCTGTTAAGTTTAGGGTGTGACTGTCATTGACTTTTCTGTTTGCCCTGAACTGTCCTATGGATATACCAAGTTTCATTTTTCTAAGTTGGAAAAAACTTACTTTCACTTTCAATAGGCCCAATGTATTTTGATTTTGTAGGGGTCGCCACTGAGTCATTTTTCGTATTTTTTTTTCGGCGACTTCAAATACATCAATTTTTCGCTGGGCTTGAAGGCTGGGACCAATAAAAATGACTTTTCGTTCATGTTCACTGGGTCAAATTTAGGATGATAGGTGGAAAAGAAAAAAAAAAAAAAAAAAAAAATCCGAGCAAAAACAATAGGCCCTCCCGGTCATCACCGGCTCGGGCCTAATTAATTATAACATTCCCCCCTCTTTATGCTGATAACAATTAGCATAAACAACCTACTAGCTTGAGTGTGAATTGTAAACTATGACAGAAGCGAAAACCCAGCAGGACTGTTGACCTAGCCAGAAGAACATTTTGACCCATTGGTAAAATGACCTAAAGCTGGGAAAAACTCTTCTATCCACCCCTTGCCCCAAAGGCGGTGACAAAACACAAACATCAAGCATCAAACGTATGTAATCACTTCAAATGATTAACTTACAACACAACAAATGATTATAATGGGATATGTTTCAAATCAAATGGGAACCCACAGAGTAATGCACTGATTCTTCAAAGTCAAATTCTTTAAAGTCCATAAATCATAAATGTCCATAAATCATAAATCAAAACACAGTGTCACTCCAAAATAAAGTAGAAAAATTTGCCAGAGGTTGAGCTGGTCGACCCATTGGACTCAAGATCTCTTGGCTGTCCCTGCCTGTCCATTTCTGTCCCTGTATGAAAAGAAAAACACATGGAGTGAGACATATGCACATTCATAATGATTAAAATCAATTCTCTTCAGCATAATCAATTCAATGAACCATACGGCCCTTAGGTCTGTAGTATGATCCGTCCTGGAGCTGTTGTCCCGTTGGTGTACATGCAAACAATAACGTCCCTCAGATAGCAAAGTGTTCATCTGAGGTCAAAGCCTTGACCTTAGTCGTTTGGCAGGTGCATGTCCAGGAATGTTGACCCAGCAATGGCCACATTCATCAATCTCACCAACAAGCTCCGGATACATGGAAAGCAACACAAACAAACATTATTAGACATGGAAGTGCAACAACAAGTACATGTACTGTATCTCAATACAGATTCTAAAATCCCAGTCAGTTTTTCAAATATGTTTTAAAACCAGGTCAAAATTAATTTCTCTATACCAGAATATTCTAATTCCTCTGTTAGAGTTTGAAGTCCTTTCTTAAAGACTTTAGTTCTGCTGTAACTAGTCCTGTGTTACTTTGGAGGAAATCCTTTGTAGATCCCCTCTTCAGCTAAAAGCATGCTCAGTGCTATTTAGTTCTGTCCAGTCCTTGGACCAGTTTTCTCTCATTTCCAGTTTTAATTAACAATTTCAGCATCTCTCATACAATTCATAAACCTTTGTTGTTTATAAATATACTTAATTTAATCCACATTTTCATAAATTGTCCCAAATGGTAAACATTCAAATCCTAATGCTAATTTAATTTTAGCCTTATATTCATTAAGGACACCTTCGAAGTACGCCTCTGTCGTCGATGTAAATGGGGCTCTCAAATGAACCTGAGGGAGCTGCTGTTTGGCTCCTAAAGTGTGAGTTTTGACTCACGATGTTCTCCGTCACATTGTATGTGAACACAAATAAAACGAGGATCCTTTAAGGACGCATGTTTCCGGTCAGCAGGCAACTCTGGTCTAATGGTCTTACTTTCACAAAACCTCCAGACTTCTGCTTTGCACTGCACCTGTCCCTGATCTCTCCGTTTGTCAAGTTCAGAGTGATGTCACCTGAAGTCATGTGACCCACGTCACTAGCCCTGCTCACAGGTGTACTTCCCTTCATAAGTGTAAACCAAGATGATATAAGTTCAAAGAACTATGTTAATATTAGCTCTTACTGGTGGTGGCTATATTAATTGTCAAAACTCCTTTTCTGAACTGGTATACTTGTTGTAGTTGGCTTCCATCCAAATAAAGAACAAACAAACAAATCAGAACGTTATCTGACATTATAGACCCATAGAAAGTGCCTCCTAGGTTTTCGTCAAACGAAACCATAAAAGCCCTTAAAATGATCAAACCATAAAATTGAAACAGCAGATAAACCCTGTTTCCACAGATATGGTCTGCTGGAAATCTACTTTAATCTGAAAAGGTTTAATCAGACTAAACAGTGCTTCTCCAGAAAAGTCCTGTCAACTTTCTTTATTTCATTATTTGATTGAAACTTTTAACTGTATTAAACACTGTTGTTTCAGCCTCCTGCTAACCATTAGGTTAACCAAGCATCCCTTCAGCACTTTAACACAGTTTTGTTTAAATCTTCATCTCCCCCCTTTTTGAGACGTGGGACAACCATGGCTCAAAATACCACAAAAAATTAAACAAAATAAAACAAAAAATAAAAATAAAATAAAAACAGAATGGTTATTTTCCAATCACCACCTTAAATTGTTGTTTCATTAATTAGCATTTCTAATTATTCATCTTCTTTAGGTTTTACAAATAGCATCACTTTTGTTTATGTTATATTTAAAACTTAACTTTGTTTAGTTCAGTTTAGTTCAGTTTTAATTTTAGTTTACCATTAGTTGTAGGTCTCTACCTGTAACTGTAATTGGTATCTTCCACAATTTGATAAATTTTAACTCAGTTGATGCAAACATAAATAATTTATATAGATCAGAACTGGTTTCTCATGATCTATTTTCACAAACTTTTAAACATTCACCTTCAATTCACAATTTATTTCACATGTTCTTTTAAATTAAAATATTCTCAAAATATTGTTTAATTTTCCTCAAATTACTTTCTTTAGAAAGAAAACACATTTTTCTCTTACTTCAAAACAAAATTTCTTAATCACCCTTGGGTTCAGACCCCTCTCTCTGGGTTTAAACCAGTAACAGCAGCATGTCTCAGCTGCTTGAACACACCACAAAGCCTCTGCTCTGTTCACACTGCTTTCCTCTAAAACACCATCACCTTTGTGACTGCCGTTTAAAAGGAAAGACTAAACATAAAATCAACAAATTTCCTCTCAAATTCTGTTTTATTTTTAAATTAAATTTCTTCAGGATTGTGTTCAGTATAGATTTGTTCTATACTGTCTCTGTAAAACTCAGTTTTACCACCACCAGGTGCTCAATACAATAAACCAGTTTGTTTTTGTATTTTTCCCACATTAATTTAAACGTAACATAAAAACATTTTATCAATTACTATTTTTAAGTTTCCACTAATTTGTCATTCAGATGTCCCATAAAGAATTCACCTCACTCAATGTTAAACAGGACCTTGTGTTAGTCCCAGTACTCAAAAAAAAATTTAAATCACTTCAAACAGTGATTAAACCCAGCAAGCCATTGGCATATGCTCTTAAACTTTAACAATTCACCTTGTTAGTTTAACAATTATCTTTTATTCACTTATTTCTCATTAACTTTAATTTTTCAAATAAAACCTTTAAGATCGTTTTAACAGTTTGAACTGTTTTAACATAGATATGTTTTTAATCACCAAACCCAGATTACCAATTTACATTACGGTTTAAATCTTTATTGCATAGATGACACTATACCTTAATTATAAAGTACCAAAATAAATAATGATTATTATTTATTTTGAACTATCTTCATTTCAATTTTCCAATTAATTAAACTTTAAGTTTTTCTTCTCAAAAACTATATTCAATCTCATTAATTCAATCGTTTAGTTTACCAAATCATGTTTCATAGATTCAATAAAACTCAAATGTGGACTTTATTCATATCAACAGACCTGTCAGAAGGTCAAACAGTTTTCATAATTAAGTATCATAAACTTTATTTAACACATTAGTTCAGTGCAGACTGTTTCTGTCACTGACATTTATAACTCAGCATTTTTCTCAACATTAAAAGTTTGTTTAATGTAAAGGCTCCCACAACTCCCATGTCTGTGGAGTTAAAAAACAAAAACCCCCTCTCAAACATTTCTCGCTCTTGGGAGCAAAAAGGAGGGTGCTGTGAAGCTCCTGTTACCTTGACTTGCATAGAATGTTATCTTGTGTTTAAACATTCCTTGTGAATCCAAACAGTGGTTGCTTTGAATCCACTGTCTCCAAAACTTTGTCAAAACCAAACCAGAGAAATACATAAATGTTTCTTTTCTTTATTTAGATTCTGGTAACCTTGTTTTCTTTTAAATATGAGCTTATGGCCCATAACTATAAAGTTATATTATCTTTATAAACTTACTCTGCGCAATTCAACTTTAAGACACATATTTAAATTCTTCCAATTACAAAGTACCCATTTTCATTCTTTTATTGGCGTTATACCGTGTGTTTGAACCACACTGATATTAAGGACCTCTATGAGTTGTCGTACTAATAGATACACAAAATTGTTTAGCTAAACATCAATCACTAATTTTATTTTAGATCCAAGTGTTGGATCTTTAACTTCTTTAAACCTTTAATGTTCACATTTCTATGTCACATAAAATACAAAACCAACTCTGTTCTTTAACAGAGTACTCATTATTTTCTCTCATAAACCAAAATCACATTCTCCTCTGTAGATGTGTGTCTCATGTGTCCGTGTTTGTGTCTGTGTTTGTCTGTGTGTTTATGTGTCTGTATTTACATGTGTCTTTATGTGTGTTCATGTGTTTATGTACCTGACCTGTTAGTTGAAGCGGTCAGTTATCCTCGTCTCTCGTCTGGACCCAGTTTCGACCTCCCCCCTCTTCTGCTCTCCTCTCTCAGTGCCCTCTCGTCTGTCACGCCCACCTCCACCTCGCTTTCGTCTCCATGGCAATTGTGCATTTTTCCTCAGAGAAATACATTACATTCATATTAATTTCAAGTTTCATCCAATTTACAAACACACAACAAATACCTTTTTGGTCAATCTCAATAGATCAAAATTTAAAACAAATAAACGTTAGTGTGAATTTGTTTATCTTACCGCTTCCGTGTTTGCTGCTGCAGCTTTTTTTCCTTTTTTCTCAGCCGAAAAGGAGCAGGTGGGTGGGGTGCAGAAAAAGTTCAGAGAGGGCACTGTTTTCGGGAGCGGAGGGAGGAAGCCGATACCTAGAGGCTCCCAGAAACATTTAAACAAAATACAAATGATTAGTGTTTTGAAGTACATGTGTGTACTTCTTTCAAAATCTCTTCTCTACTTCTGTGTTTTTTCTCAAACTAGAAAAATAGCTTATGGAAGCTACCTTTCTCTCTCATGTTGTTCAAACTTTCTCTAAACAAAAACATTACCGTTGTTCTGATTCACATCATTAGACTCATTCTTCATCCAACAATGGCCCATTCATAACACATTTATTCTCTCAAACACACCTTTATCTTTAACTTTTTAGGTCAACAATTCTCAGTATTGCCAACAATTCTCAGTATAAGCCCAGTCACTTTCAGGGGCTTTTTTCTCTCACTCACGCTCACCAGCAGTGAACATTTTTCAGCAAAAGCCTCTCACTTCTCGTGGGCTTTTAAAATCTCATTTCTCATCTGCAGGAATCAATACTACGTAGGCCTTTATAGTCACATTGACTTCGGACTCATTTATCTCACTTTTTGTTGTTAGTAAGTATCTCGATAATGGTCTATACTGAGTTTTCCCAGCGCATAACGCACCATTAAAACCAACAATACTAGCTATGCAAGGCAGTTCGATTGTGATTATTAATCTAAGATAAATTCTTGTGCTCTCTAGACAAGCTCTTTAGACCTTATACCCCTTATTGTAATCAGGTGCTCTATCTAGTGCCATAGAGTCCCGCCCTTGTCACGGCCAATGAACTAATCGCGCGGGTCCGTTTCAAGAAACACCTCAAGACTTACAAAGCATAAGGTATCTATCAAACTAAAATCTAGCAAGACAACAAGCTTTAACCCAGATTAACATCAGAATATCCCGTTTAAAATCTCACCCTTTAAGATTTAACATGTAGGATCTCGATCAAAAACACATACTTTTTCGGCTTTAAATCTCACCTGTTAAGATTTTACATGTAGGTTCTCGATAAAGCGGATCTCACCATTAGATGACAATTAGGGTCTCGATCTTTCAGCGTTTAAGAATCTCCTATGTTGGCCAACTTCATGGAAAAACATCAACTAATGATGTAAACTACATGCAGCCCGCTCAACATATGTCAGATTTCCAAAACTACTACTTCCGGAAGCTTTGGTATTAAAACAAAAATCACACACACACCAAAAATAAATTAAACAGCTGTTTACCAGAATTTTCAGTCCAATAGTCCAGTTGTTCCGCAGCCAGACTGTCTGTTCTGTCCTCTCGTCTCTCTGCTCTTCTCTTTTTTTTTTTTTTTTTTTTATGAGATAACAGTTACTTTATTTAAGTTTAATTTAAGCAGACAGTATTGTCAAATGGTCCAGGGCAAAACAACTGTAATTTTGGGTGCCGGTGTGTGATATCTGAGTTTTAATTATTTGACTACAAATCTCCCATCATCATTCCTCCCAGTGATTATTTCCAGGATAAACTGAGATGCCCCCAAGCTGGCTTCTTAAAATTGACTAAATATTTAAAAAGAGCCAAAGAGACGTTCTTTTGAACGGCTCTTTGAAAGGAACGGATCGCGAAGATCCGGATCCCCTCAAAGAGCCATAAATCCCATCACTAGCCCAGAGACTCACTGACCTTTTATCCACACGCACAGATTACAAGAAAACAGATCACAGGTGAGGATGGTTACCTTTAGTAGCCATTCAAACCTATCTGTGTCACTTGTGTGCATGTTATCAGGCCAAAATTTCTAGGGTATGATCACGGTCATTTGGGTAATTTCTGTTTGTGTCAATATTATTATACTTTTTTTTAAAGTAAACTGAACCACTAACTATGAGTAAAAAAAAGTTTTTTTAATATTTTTTCAATGTTATTATTGATATTCTCTGAAAAATGGCCAAATAAAAAAATTACAAATTCTGCACAACTGTATATCAAAGATTCATTAAACAGTATTCTAATTGATAGTAACAAAAATTTTAAATATTCACTCATTTTAAACTTTATGTGTAGGACAACAAGAGAAAGCAGCTGACTTCATGGTTAAGGTAAGTCAAAAACGTTTTTTAACTTTGTTTTATAAAAGTTTATGCTTTTTTGTAATGTTTGTAGCTACATGACTTTGCAATTAACTACTTTGTCATTTTTTGTGAATACCTATTAGTAGAAGGGTCACATGTAGGTGACCATTCTATATACTGTACTGCATGCCAGAAAGAAGTTTCCTGAATGGACATTCATTCATTCATTTATTCATTTTCTACCGCTGAGTTCTGTTAGGGGTCGCGGGTGACTGGAGCCTATCCCAGCAGCTTTGGGCCTTAGGCGGGTTAAGCCCTGGACAATGGCCAGTTAGTTGCAGGGCTGACATTTAGAGACAGACAGTGACAGACACCATCCACATTCATTCACTAGGGACACTTTAGAGTTACCAATTAACCTATACATGCAAGTCTTTGGACATTGGGAGGAAGCCGAAGTACCCGGAGAGAATCCACGGTAACACGTGGAGGACATGCAGACTCACAGAAAGACCGGAGTCGGCCAAGATATTTATCATTCTTTATTGTTTCTATAGTTACCCTGTTTGTGGGCAATCCCTGACAGGCTGTTTCCTACAGCAAAGGCTCTCACCCACAGCCCACAGCCCTCATGAACTCCTTGTTCTTTAAAACCAACAGAGAATGCCCTTTATAAAACATATCTGCATTCCCTTTTATTGGTACACAAAAGTCACATTTCGGTTTGTGGAAGTTTCAGTTTGGTACATTTCAGTACAATGTCTCAACTTGTCTTTGTCCATTATTGTTTTTGACCCGGGATGGAACCAGTACCGGTCGGTGCAGCTGTGGTGAGAACACTTTTGCTAAAGTGTTAATGGCATTTCCATCAACCAAAGTTTAAAATTGTGCAGACATTGTGTATATCTACCTCCTGAAATCTGGTGGGTAACTCGAGGCAGCGGAAGATGTGGAAGATGTCACTGGAGAGGGTCTCTTGGACTGTTTTATCAGTGACAGGTGTCAAGTTGGTCAGCTCTAGGTGTGTGGATGGCTGTACAGTGGTCATCTGTGTTGTGGAATTTAATTTTGCTAGTTTATTACTCTGAGCATTATCATTAGAGAACAGAGCAAACTAATTGCACTTAGCTGTAGACATTAGTTCTGAAGGCAAAGGAGCAGGAGGGTATGTTAATCCGTTCACTGCATCCAGATCATTTAGAACACTAGAATTGTGTATGAATTTAACATATCATTAATAGTAACATGAGGCATTCTCAAACGTTTTCATCTCTTTAAACGGTGCCTTTGTGCTGTTATTTACCATATGCGTCTCCTTCGGACAACTGCAGGTGCCACAACTGGTGTGGGAGAAACAGACACCTCAAAGAAGACACAGAAGTGATCAGACAGGACAACATCGAGCACGCTGACATTTGAAATATTAACCCCTTTAGTAATGAGCAGGCCCTGAGTGTGCCCTCTGCTGTGGGGGGTCACTCACATGCTGGGACAGAAAGCACTAGGGGAGAGCATTCTCCCAGGGCCTCGAGTTCATACAAGCTTTATTTGGACTAAAAATCCAGAGGCCCGTGGTGTCCTAGTTGCTGATAGCAGAAATGGGGGGAGCCCAAGGGGAACTGACAGGGTCTCACTGGTTACAACTGGTGGCTACAGTTGTAACCAGTGCAGCAGCAGTGGTGGAGCACCTGGGGGGTAGAGGGGGTAGTGGAGAATTCAGCATGATCAATGTCAGTCCCCATGACCTTGCCATGTTTGGAGTTAGAGGATCCACTTTTGTCCTTGTTTTCATTAGACTTTCAGGTTGATGAGGAAAACCCATTGGTGTTAACAGAGACAGTGAGTCTGCAGAGGGTGTAGACAAGCCTCTCTCATGGAACCCCTTAAAAAGGTCCTAGAGTAAGGGTGCCACTATACATATATAGAAGATCCAGATGAAGTTATATTCATTGCGGGTTCTGTGGCTGGTGACGAATTAAATGTGGGCCTTCCTTTTAACGTATACAGTAACAGGTTGTTGTTGTTGTAGTTAGAATAAACTGCTAAAGGCAGTTGGGTCAGATGGAACTGTTAGCCCCTTCTCCCAAGTCGCCCCTCACTGTCACAAACCTTTTTTTAAATGCACATGACCAAGCATGGGTCTCTTGCGTGTGCACTCCACCAATATTTATGCACATTTTAGTTCTTCTTTTAATCTATCTATCTAATCCATCTATCTAATATATTTGGTTTCCTTTTTCGTCAAAGTTTATTGCTTTTTCAGCTGTTTTGCCGTGTTTGCCAGTGGGGGTATAGCCACCTTGCTGGTTGGATTTCTTGTAGCCATGCTGTTTACAAGACGTTTAGGTGCTTTGCAGCTTGATAGCAGCAGCCAATGGGGCTCATCCCCTTTTCTGAGAATGTGGAGGAAGGATAGGAACAGGTAGAAAAGAAAGCTTCTTGCTTCTGAGTTTTGCTAAAATTAAAAGCATAATAAAAAGGCATACACCACATGTAGAAATTATTGTAAATGACTGCTTTTACAACATACTTCATGGGATAAAACGACTTTCACTCAAATACAAAAATAAAAAAAGTTAGGTACAGGATCTTTAAAACCATATAAATTTACAAGTGTACAAATGTAGCCGTTTACCCTGAAAATCAAACAGACAAAGTGATTGTATGAATCATATTCTGAATGTAAACCGTCTCCTCTGCAATTAATTTTCAAACAAAAAACCCCTGCAAAAGATTCTGTACCATTCTGTAACCAAGCATTGTTTCCCCATTGTGCCTTTCAAAAATTTGTATCTTTGGCAAGTGAGTGCAGTTCCTGAAAAAAAATTGTTTATGAGCATCGTTATGTTGGTAGCTAATAATAGATATCACTGTTTAGTGAAAAAGTAATAGAGTGTTGAGTCTTTTTCTTTGGAGATGATGACTTACTTGGAGTAACAGGTGCAGACTTCCATGTCATTAGCATCCTGTGAATAAACATGGCCGCCACACGGTAGCACACACAATAAACCCTTCCTCGTATAGTATATTAAGCTGTATTAGTGTTTTTAAGAGGGGGGGCACCCACTAGAATTAGCATACTCAATTAAGAACATAATAAGGTAACACTTTAGGGGCACATTTTATCATGCATTAAACTCTAATAAATCAACAGGAATGATCATGTTTTCATCATATTTTCATCCTTACCCTAACCTTAACCTGTAAACTTGGTACAGGAGGGGAGGACAGAAGACTGAGGACCCGGTAACAGGTTAGCTGAAACAGGTAGTAGGATCAGGTAACTGGATCGGTTTAGCAGGATCAGGTGACGGTACCAAGGAAGCACGAACAGGTTAGCAGGTTAGCAGGAACAGGTAGCAGGATCAGATTTGCAGAAACAGATTAACAGGAACAATTACCGCTGGATGTGTTCATCTGGAAGCAGTAGAACAATCTGGCAACTGGGGTTGTGTGTTAGCTGGTTATATACCTGCCAGATTGTATTGAGCTGACAGGTGTGCAACACAGGAGTGGCTGGTAACTCAGGTGTCCTAACGAGCAGCCAGGACAATATTGGGATATTGAGCTCCTCCCAAGTGACCAAGCTCCTAACCCTAACTCTAAGGGACTGCCCCGCCACCCTGCAGAGAACGCTTATTTCAACTGCCTGTATCTGGGATCTGGTTCTTTTGGTCATGACCCAAAGCTCATGACCATTGGTGAGAGTAGGAACGTAGATCGACCGATAAATAGAGAGCTTTGCCTTACAGCTCAGCTCCTTCTTCACCACGACAGACTGGTACATCGACCGCTTCACTGCAGAAGCTTCACCAAGCTGCCTGTCAACCTCACACTCCCTCCTTCACTCGCTCGTGAACTAGACCCCGATACTTGAACTCCTCCACTTGAGGCAGGAGCTCTCCAACCTGAAGGGGGCAAGCCACCCTTTTCCGACTGAGAACCATGGTCTCAGACTTGGAGTTCCTGATCCTCCTCCCAGCCGCTTCACACTCGGCTGCAAACAGTCCCAGTGCACAATGAAAGTACTGGCTTGATGTAGCCAACAGGACAACATCATATGCAAAAAGCAGAGACAAGAACCTATGGTCCCTGTAGTGTCAAAACTGACCCCTCAGTCTTTGGCACTATTGTATGTAATAAGTTATGAACGCAACACCAGTTTCCATGCCATTAGAGTCTTTATTGTTCACAGCCAACACAATAAATGACCCGAGTAGACTTCGCCCAAGCTCTACTAATGTTTGAACAGTAGACATAAGCTGTTATACAGTTTTGATATCAGTAAAGTAATAACTCTTTCTGATATCATTGTGCAAGGCTCTGGGCCTGGTGTCATTTCTGTCTGGCCTTGAGCTACTCCTCGCCTGGCTCTGTCTCCTCCGATGACAGACACCTGCGTCTTTATCTGGTCCTTCCTGTGTGTGTGTGTCTGACATTAGGTTTTGTCTTTTATATTAATATGTTTAAATGAATAACTAACTGGGTCTACATATTTTAAAACACATAACATATAAAATATTACACCACATCCCCAAACCAGACTCCCTCCGGCCCCTGGCTGCATCTAGAAATCCTGTCCATTTAGATAATGAGCAATATTGGTGACAAAGGGCAGCCTTGCCGGAGTCCAACATGCACCGGGAACAGGTCTGACTTACTGTTGGCAATGCAAACCAAGCTCCTGCTCCGGTTGTACAGGGACCGGAAAACCCTTAGCAAATGGCCCTGGACTCAGTACTCCCAAAGCACCCCCCACAGGGCGCCACGAGGGACACAGTCAAATGCTTCTCCAGATCCACAAACCACATGTAGACTGGTTGGGCAAACTCCCATAAACCCGCCAACACCCTGGAGAGGATATAGTACTGGTCCAGTTTTCCTCTACCAGGACAAAAACTGCATTGTTCTTCTTGAATCCGAGGTTTGACTATCTGCCGCATTCTCCTCTCCAATACCCTGGCATTGACTTTACCAGGGAGGCTGAGGAGTGTGATCCCTCAGTAGTTAGAACACGCCCTCCGGTCCCCCTTCTTGAAAAGAGGGACCACCCCACCGGTCTGCCAGTTCAGAAGTCCTGTGCCCAACCGCCATGCAATGTTGCAGAGGCGTATCAGCCAAGACAGCCCCACCACATCCAGAGACTTGAGGTACGCAGGGTGTATCTCATCCACCCCCGGTGCCTTACAACCGAGGAGCTTCTCAACTACCTCAGTAACTTTGGATTGGGTGATGGACGAGTCCACCTCTGAGACCTCGGCCTCTGCTTCCTAAGTGGAAGAGGTGTCGGTGGGGTTGAGGAGATCCTCGAAATATGCCTTCCATCGCCCAACAATGTCCCTAGTTGAAGTCAGCAGATTCCCGCCTCTACTGTAAACAGTGTTGGCAGGACACTGCCTACCCCTCCTGATGTGCCAGTATTTCTTCGAGGCTGATTTATAGTCCTTTTACATTGCCTCACTGAACTCCTCCCAGACCCGGGTTTTTGCCTCCACAACCACCCGGTCGGCAGTCCGCTTGGACACTACCAGGTTCGGGGCTTGTCACACCGACAGGCCTTTAAGACTTTTTGGCCACGGCTCAGAGTGGCAGCGTCAACAATGGATGTGGAGAACATGGTCCACTCGGACTCAATGTCTCCAGCCTCCCTCGTAATCTGGTCGAAGCTCTGCCAGAAGTGGGAGTTGAAGATCTTTCTGACAGGGTACTCGGCCAAACGTTCCCAACAGACCCTCTCGTTCATCGGAGTGAACTCCAACACATGGCAGCTGAGCTGAGGGACTATAAGCAAGCCCACACCAGCCCGCAATCAAAGATAAGAAAGACATAAAAGCACATAGTGACAAAATAAAACATTAGCTCTTGTTTAAGTTAATGTAATCAAATCAAATCCCTCAGTGTTCAACAGAATTCCTTGTTTTAAATGTCATCTGTAGGTTTCAGCAAAGGCTGAGAAATCTGTTCAGGGTCTGTTATCTTTCCCCCAAACTTCAAAGCATTCTTGTCATGTAAACAGAGTTCTCTTGAGTTTTATGAGTTTGTCCTGTGAAAAGTAATAAATTAATGGCATTAAGTAATAAACATAATCAAGTTAGCAGGTCACATCTGGAAAAAGCACATGTTTATGTGGCATGGGTCACATGGTCAGATATCTATGTTCCTTGTTACAGCCGAAAGCTCGCATTTCTGAACCATGATGGCCAAAAGTTAAGTAAAATAGAAAAACCTTTGATTAGAGGTTGTGCTAGACTTTTTTACTTTATTTTAATATTTTATTAATGCATAAAATTTACAAGATGAGCATAGAGGACAGATTATTAATTTTATTTATGAACAGATCATAAATACGGCACTTCATGTTCAACACAAAGCAGAATTATTTTTTTCTGCACTGAAAGCGGAAGGATATTTTGTGTTTGAACAGGCAGTTTTAGAATGTAGTATACTATATTACACAATATAATTCAGTTGCTGTTCTGTAGATCTGTTTACCTTGTTCAGTGTGGTCTGTTTACCCTCTTTCATCTTCCACTGCATCATTTCTTCTGTTTTTACCTTTTTTAACCATATCAAAACTTTTTAGCTGTTTGAAGAATCTACTTACACTCTGCTGCCGTGACATTTTTGCGACAACTGAATGCAGCATGACAAAAAGAGACAATTCAATATTAATATTATATTATTAATTAATTAATATTATTATTACATTAGATATGTACATTTGCCACCAACTGGACAGGAGTAGTACCGTATTTTTCGCACCATAAGACGCACCCGACCATAAGACGCACCTGGTTTTTAGAGGAGAAAAATAGGAAAAAAAATATTCTGAACCAAATAGTGTAATAAAATATTTAATAAAGTATAACAGAATAATATTTGAATTATATGACTGGAGTGAAGGGCATGCGCACTGCTGTGTACTGTAACACCGCCTACTACATGCTATCCTCCATTAGCATACGGCGGTGACACAGTACATTAGCATTGCGCCTTCCTGCACACATCGGCTTCCGTAAGGAAGGTGAGGGAGGACCCGCTGCCGCTCTGCCACTACGGTAAGGCAAGGCGACACGGGGCGGGGAGGATGATGCAGTTTCAGGGACACGGAAGGTCCGGGGACAGCGCCTGCAACTCGGACCATGAGTCGAGTTGCAGAGCGGCAGCAGCGGGTGAGGGAATAAGATATGGTCCGAATACCGTAATATATGGTATTCTGACCATAAGACGCAGGCACTTTTCCTCCCACTATTTGGTGAAGAAAAAGTGCGTCTTATGGTGTGAAAAATACGGTAATTACAATAAATGACAATCAGAGTAATCCATCAACAATGACGGATGGCATTCAGATTTTTCCGTCAGTGCTAAATAACCAAACATCAATCATGGAAAATATTCAGATTATTAGCCTAATGTTAATTTGATTTGAGCAAAACAAACATTAGCTTTGTAGAGAGTTCTCCAATTAAGCTTTTCTATTTTGTATTTTTTTCTCACGCAATATGAAGTTCAATTCCATTCCTCTATTTTTGTTGAAATGTTGTTGCAGCTTACACACCATTATGTTTGTCTTTTTAAGATTCAAGATTATACTCTGACCGTATTTTAATTAAACTGTTGCCATTTAAACAACTGAGACCAAAAAATACAACCACACCAGCCATTTAGATTTACATTGCAACAATAAAAAAGACGCTAAACTTCAAAAGAAAATGGAATAGTAGTTTAGTTAGACTCATTTTCTAAGAGATGATATTTAGGTTCCACTCAAAACCTAATGCTGTCCAACTCCCTTTGTAGATTACCCCACTGATCTGTGGTTATTGTCTTTTAGGTTTCTGGAAATAAAGAAGATGATGCCAAGAAAATAAATGACAACAAAAGAGACACACAGGACTCTGGAATACATCCTGAAATAGAGGATACAGGTAATTTGATTGTATTATTATTATTAGGCCCGAGCCGGTGATGCTCGAGTTATATATTTTTTGATTATAATTTGGTATATATTTTTTTATTATAATTTTTCTGCAAAATGATCCTCAATTTGACCCAGTAAACGTGCAACTAAAAGTTATTTTTTTTGGTCCCAGACTTCAAGCTCGGCGAAAAATTTATGTATTTGAAGTCCTCGAAAAAAAAATACATTGGGCCTATAGAAAGTGAAAGTAACTTTTTTCCAACGTAGAAAAATGAAACTTGGTAGATCCATAGGACACCTCAGGGCAAACAGAAAAGTCAATGACAGCCACACCCTAAACTCAACAGGAAGCCTTAGAATGAACCTTAGAATACACCTCTCTTTTAAAAAACAACAAAAAATAGCTGCTTCATTCCACAGACACCAAACTTAGGCAAAATGACCTACTTTTAGACAAGTAATATTTACATTTTGCCTTTTTAAACAGGGGGGTGCAGTGATTCCTGAGTCATCTCAAATCTCCAGCCTGTACTTTGTTTTTGTCGCCTTAGCCCAAGCATAATCTATTATTTTCAAAGGTTCAGACAGCTCCCAGGAAAACCAGGGATTGTGGAGACCTTTAACTCTAAATTACAAGGTGGTGTAGCAGGCCCCAGCAGTAGCACAGGCCCGAGGTGATGAAGCAGGCTCCAGTCAGAAGAAGTTTCAAGCAGTAGCACAGGCCCAGTTATTTGACATTACCGTGAAGTTTACGCTTTAAAGCACGAAATGCAATCCTCCGAGTACATGTGTCCCCACGGTCTCAAGGGAGGCGAGGGCCTTTATCGCCGCTTGCGGCTTTAATTATTTTTATTTATTTTTATTATTATTATTATTATTATTATTATTATTATTATTATTATTATTATTATTATTATTATTATTATTTGATTGAAACAGTGCATGTTGATGAACATACACGAGACACAGACACATGAGTGTAAACATGCCAGATTGTAACCTTAGGGTAATTTCCATTTGTTGTCCCAACATTCTCACTCTTTCATACATCAGTGCTCTGTCACTGGAGGCAAGGAGGGTTAAGTGTCTTGCCCAATTACACAACAACAGTATAAACCGTGGAGAGTGGGAATAGAATTGTCCGGTCGTCCTATTTCGTGTTGAACTAACTCATCCAATTAAAAGACTCCTTCAGAAGACTAGAGTAAGAAAAGTGTCAGTGACCTTGTCAGGTTCACACAGTCAATTGCCATAGTAACTGATTTAGACTTTTGACTCTCTGCAAAACTATTTTTCTAACTTTTTTCATGACATGGTTAGGAGACTAGTTACAGCATTTGACATTACCATTGGTGATGGTACAACCAAGGGACTGTGCAGCTGGGATAGATCACTAAACAGGACCTTGTTGTGGGGAAAAGTGAGTGGTTGTTGAGCCAGCTATTTTTAACTCATTTGATATGTCTATAATACTTTTACACTACACGAGTGAGGACACTTTATGATATTTTGCAATGGAATAAGCAAATGTATACACAGTCTCAGCAGCAGTTTAAATAAAATAAAATATGAAGGTTAAATTAAAGAAAAACAAGTGCAAAGTACTCCTGGTTATTGTTACACATAGGTTATAAAGTCTAACTGCGGTAGGTAGAAAGGTTGAGCCCACACCAGTCAATAAACAAGCTGCTCATCCTACTTCCTCTTATAGGAGTTCTTAGCCTGCCTAATCTTGTATTTGGGATCAATGAAGGCTTATTTTTGGAGAAACACTGCACCCTCTGGGTTGGCACAGTGTTCTCCACACAGAGGTTGATGTAGTCTGTGATACAGTGTGTTAGGCCGTCGATGTCCTGTCCATAAGAGCTGTAGAGTGTATCCCAGCTGGTGGTCTAGAAACAGTCCCTCAGCCTCTCACTGGCCTCATAAGTCCACACTTTCACAGACTTCTTCTGCAGGCTATTTTCTCACCCCTTTATACTATATTAACATTATTGTGTTTCTTGTCCTTGTGTTTCTTAGGCAGAATTATGCTATTAATAAAAAGGTAGGTAACAACAAACTACAATAATATATTGACTAAAAAATGCTGTATTTAGTGACACTTCACTTCTCATTACTTTACTTTATAATTGCTAAAGTAGTTTAATTTCTCACAGAAAACTACCATGGACCAGCAGCATCATGAAGAAACTGAAAAGCTGTTGAGCAGACTCCACCTCCATGACAGATATGAGCAAAAACTGACCTCAGCTGAGATTCTTCTGTTAGGTTCACCTCTAAAACGTGACCAAGACATTTGTGAAAGTGATCTCTCCTTTGTTTATCTTCAGAGAATGATGATGTTAGACTACAGGGCCAGATATGTACAGGTCAAACAGAAACAGTTTAATGAAGGTCATAGAAAAGATGACAGTTGTGATGAGGAAACAGATGATGATGACTTGATTGGTTTGGTTGGCACCAGTGTGAACAGTGTAGATAAGTTCCAACAGACTAACATACATCCTTTAGACATTCAGATGGCAGTGTTTCACTGCTCAGACAGTTTTCTAAAGCAGACAATGGTCACCAAACTATCACAGTGTCAGTACGCCTTACCTCTGCTGGTGCCTGACCCTGTCACTCTGGACATTAAATGTCCTCTGTGGACCTTCAGACAAATAAAAAAAACATGGAAGATAACTGAAACCAAAGAAAACTCAGAGGTCATCACCATGAAGTCAATGCCCGTCTGCAAAGCAGAGACACCTCTGGTGTTTTGTTTCCGTCTGGGCTCTCTGTCTGTGTCCAAATCTCAGCTGATGAACTCTTTGATCAACGACCGCCACAACACCTTCTTCCACAGAAACTGTCCAGGCAGCACCAAAACCCGCCTTCTATTTAACGGTGTAGCAGAGATAGCCTGGTACTGTCCTGCTGGAAAACCCACTGATGCCTTTAATGACTGTGTTGCCGTCTGTAATCTTCACGGTGATGGTCTGATTCATGAAAAACAGCTCAATATACTGATGGACAAGTCCTCAGTTAATGTAGTTTTTGTACCAACACTGGACAGAAACTATGAGAGTGCTGCTGTGATCTTAGCTCAAATGAAGCCCCTTATGAAGTCTCTGACACCTCTAATTGTTCTCATTGAGGACTTTGGTGGTAGTGCAGAAAAGATAAAGAATGGAAAATACAAAGTTGGCCTCAAAGACAGAAGCCAGTCAGATGTTTCTGGAGAACTGAAAGAAATTATCAAAATAAATGTATCTAGTTCACACAGGTCCTTTCAGCTTGAATCAATGTCTGAGACTGGAATCAGAGTGGATGAGGATGTTACCCACTGCCAACAAGGGCTGTCTGCTGCCAAGGAAATGATGGAAATAATTAAAAGTGTAAATGTTTCAAGCATTAAAAGCAAGTTTCTTCCCTGCCAAGGCCAACTGTGGCATGACTGGTGCAGAATAAACAAAGAGCAATATCACCTCAAAGGACATGTTGAAATGGAGAAATGTAAAAAAGAGAATGAGTTACATAAACTAAAAGATCAATGCAAAGAAAATGTCAGTGCAAATATTGAGACAGATAAATGTATAAAGCAGAATGAGTTAAAGAAACAAAGAGAAGATCAGTGCAAAGAAAATGTCAGTGCAAATATTGAGAAAGATAAATGTGAAAAGCAGAATCAGCTGCAGAAACTAAGAGAAGATCAGTGCAAAGCTTCCTGTAGTGACCTGATGAAGTCTTTCATAAACCCACTCTCATCATTGCCTTCAACAGAGAGAGAGTATTTCCTGAAATGGACCCAGATCTTACTTGATGCTTATGCCACAGATTACCTTTCTTTAGTTCTCCAGAACTATGATCAGAAATGGTCTGAGGTGTTGGACCTAAAGAAGAAACATGAACAATCAAAAGAGTTAAAAACCAAACAGGCAGAGCTTGCAGAACTATCCAAGAACCTTCAGTCAGCGACATGTGGCTTGGAGCATATTTTCAGAGAAATGGGTCAGATCTATGAAGCCCATAAGTCTATAGAGAAACCACCAAACAGTGACCAGACTGACTGGTCTAAATACCCTGAGCTGGCTGCAGAGCTGATGATATCAGGACACCCAATGGAGCTGATGGATGGAGATGCAGGCCATGTCCCTTTAACTTGGATCTCTGGTCTTATAGACGAGGTTATAAAGAAACTGGGGGACAAGAGAGTGTTTGTTCTGTCAGTTTTAGGGATACAGAGCAGTGGGAAGTCCACTATGCTGAATGCCATGTTCGGTCTCCAGTTTGCAGTCAGTGCAGGCAGATGCACCAGAGGGGCCTTCATGCAGCTGGTCAAACTGTCAGAAGACATGAAGACAGATTTTAAGTGGGACTACATCCTTGTGGTGGACACTGAGGGGCTGCGAGCTCTGGAGCTGGAAGGTAACACCACCATTCACCACGATAACGAGCTGGCAACATTTGTGGTTGGTTTGGGAAACATGACTCTGGTCAACATCTTTGGAGAGAATCCCTCTGAGATGCAAGACATTCTGCAGATTGTGGTTCAGGCTTTTATGAGGATGAAAAAAGTCAAACTTTTTCCGGGTTGTGTTTTTGTTCATCAGAACGTCACAGATGTTGGAGCTGTGGAAAAAAACCTGGATGGAAAAAGAAAACTGCAGGATAAACTGGACCAGATGGTCCAACTAGCTGCCAAAGAGGAAGTTTGTGATGCTGATAGTTTCAGTGATATCATTGAGTTTGATGTACAAAAAGATGTGATGTACTTTGCTCAGCTGTGGGAGGGAAGTCCACCGATGGCTCCTCCAAATCCAGGTTACAGTGAAAGTGTCCAAGATCTGAAGAGCTTCATCCTCTCCAAAGCTTCAAAGTCCTCTGGAGTGACTCTCTCTGAGTTCAAAACCAAAGTTCAGAATCTCTGGAATGCTCTTTTAAATGAAAACTTTGTGTTCAGTTTTAAAAACACACTTGAGATTGCAGTTTACAGAAAACTTGAGGTTGAGTTTGGGAACTGGACATGGGCCCTGAGGAGTGAGATGTTGACCATTGAAGAGCAACTATATATCAGAATTGAGAATGAATCCATTGACCAGGTTGATCTCAAATATCTCAATGAAAACATTAACAAAAAACATGAAGAAATAAAAAAATTACTTGCTCTGTACTTTGACAATGACAATTACAAGGAAATGTTGGTTCAGTGGCGTGGCCAATATGAACTCAAGATTCAGGAATTTTGTAATGAACTGGTTCGAGGACTTCACAGAAAACTGAACGATGTTATTGAACAGAAAAAAACAAGTAAAAAGCTGGATGAGAAGAAGACAATGTTTGAAAACAAGCTTCTGCAACAGAGCAGAAAGCTTGCTCATCAGCTGAAAGACAAAGCAAAAGATGAAGAGGAACTTAAAAAACAGTTCAATTCTGTTTGGGAAGGCTGGGTCAATGAACTGACACATGAAATAAAACCTATTGAGAACATCAGATTAGAGGAGGAAGTGGTCAATGTTCTTCACCATCTCAATATTGAATGGTCTTTAGTCAGTGAATCCAAAAAAGTAAACAGGTACATGAATATGTCAGTGAAGGGAGATTTTTCTGCCTATGTAGGCCAGAGGCGCCACCGCCCTAAACAGCAAAAGCATCAAGAAACATTGAAAGAGAAAGATGATGGATGGATTGAGTATTTCACTGACACAAAGGGAAAAGTAATGCAGTTCCTCACTGGTCGTCTTCCAGATAAGGAACAACAGCAGATCAGAGATCTCATCCACACTGTTGAAAGTCAGTCTGTAGAGCTGATCAAAAGCAAACCTGTGGCAACAAGAGGCTACAGTTTTTCTTACCTGCAAGAAATGGCACTAAATGTAATCACAAATATTGGAGATTTTGAATCAAAGTGGAATTACGTACTGAAGAAAGAGTTTACAGTAGATCTTTTACTGTATGTGTTTAACAGAACAGAGAAGTGGCTTTTAGAGTCTCACATGCAGTTCATAAAAAACACTGATGCTCGCACATATTTGGAAAGTAAGAAAGATGAATATTACAGCGTCTTCAGGAGCTTCTGCAAAGGAAGTTCATCTGCTGTTGTACTTGCAGATTTGATCTGTAAAAAACTGAAGGCTTCTATGACTGAGGCTGTGTGTAACAGAACTGCCAAGGACATCTCTGATGACATGAGGTGTAGTGTACAAGCATTCAGTGGGAGCAGGCTGAAATTAGAGAAACATGTGTTAAAGTCTCTGGCAGAGAAGAAGGACTTTAAAGAATATATCAGTTACATCTGTGACCCAAAGACGTACATTGAGAATTTCATTAAAGAGGAAGTACAACATCACTTAGACACAGATTACAAAGAAAAGTCACTGAGTTTTCTCTCAAATAATGTTGATTACATCATTAAACTGATTAAACAGGCTTTATATGATGCATCAGAAAAGACCAAAACAGAGAACGGAGACATAAACATGTGGCTGCAAGAGTTTTCAGGACAGACAAAAGACAACCTAACATTTAAAGCAGATTTTTCTCAAAACTTCAGTGATGTTAACACTTTTGACTTCCTGAGAGAAGAAATAGAGAAAGGCCTTGTCCCCATCTGTAAAGATCTCAAGAGTCTCTCACTGGATAAGATGAAGGAGTTCAGGGTGCAGCCAGACCAAAGTCTCATTGATCATCATTGTAACTGCTGCTGGGAAACATGTCCCTTCTGTAGAGCTGTTTGTACCAACACTGTCAAAGGTCACGAGGGGGATCATAGCGTGCCTTTTCATCGATCTCCTGCAGTTAGAGGCATGCACTACAGGGGCTTAAAGGATTTGAGTTTGTCATTCTGCACAACAGAAGTAGCGAGCGATGGATGTTTTCACCCTGATAGTTCAGACAGAATAGTGCCTTTTAAACAGTACCGAACTGCTGGTGATAGATTTGAAAACTGGAGCATCATCCCTGATCAGAATAAACTTTCTTACTGGCAATGGGTGGTGTGTAAATTTAAAAACGAGATAGAAGAGCACTATCACTTAAAATTTACAGGCCATGGAAAAATTCCTGACGAATGGAGAAAGATCACTGATCATGAAGCTATTCAAAGCCTGGAAGACATGTACAAGTAGAAGAAAGGGAATGAAAACAGACACAACCTAATGTTTGTCTTGCTTTTAAGAAATACTAGTTTATCATCTACTAGCAAACTAGAACAGAATGATAATTTAATTTTTTTAGAAAAGAGAAGCATAGGGAAACACAGACAAATATTGGCAATGCATTTATGTGTTGATTAACAAGGCAGAGATGTTTAACCCTGATCTTTAGCCACAAACTACTGTTAGCTCTAAAATTTAGTTTGATTGTACTTGTGAGGATTTGATTAAAATTTCTTTTTTAAATAACGGTCACGGGTGAAGATCGGGAGTGTGAGAGAAGAAGCTTTTAGATAACTCATGCATTAGTCAATATTTACAGTTAAAAAAACTTAATAATTAATTAAAACATAAGCAAGCTAATAAAATGTTATCTTAGAAATGTACTTTACAAAAGGCTATACAAACATATAACATGTGACTTCATAAGATTAAATCTGAATTGTAATTACAAAGAAAGGAATGCTTAGTGAGTTTATGTATCTGTACTTATGCTTCTTATATCATTCTATCACAATGTAATGTCAAATGTATGTGTGGGTTTATACATTTTTGTTGACAATGTAGATTTATGAAAATAATAATGATTAGGGCGTAAAGTTTGGGTCTTTATAGTCTTTAATGTCAGATATTGTTCTTTCATTTATTATCATCCATCTTGAAAATAATAACTGGAGAGACATTATATTGTATCTAATCATATAAATGTAACAAATGTAATTAAACTGATTCTGGTTGATCACAAACTGTTTTTTATTATTTTAGTTACAGTCTCTTTAAATCGACAGTAACCAAGTACCAATAAAATGTGTCAAGTAATGAGACACTGGACAATAGCTGTGTCAGTCTTATTCTTTTACAGTTATGTTATTAGTAATCCGCATATATATATATATATATATATATATAATCCACATATATTTGTATAAAAGAAAATGTCTTAAAATTCCTGTAACAGATCCTGAAGGACGTTAGCTCAATTCAGTAATGAATCATTGACAAATACATATTTGTTTTTAGCAGAAAATGTTATTCCAACTATATATTAATATAACACAATGGGCCTGTGAAGTAGCGTAGCATTGAGTGGGTAAAGTGGCTCAAGAAGAGAGGCTCAGAGGCAAAGTCAAGTCCAAATGGTGTCTTTTATTTACAGTGTTCCCCCACCTTCTATACATACAGCAGCGACAGCATCGCCCCTCTCTCCCCACAACCAGCCCCCTTCCCCCAGGCACACACCTGCTTTGTATACTAGGCCAATTGGACTGGCCTATCCCACTTAGCTGGAATCCTCAAACAAAGTTATAATCAACTCCCCAACATCCAAAACATTATAATCACTGAACACACAGTAACCAAATACAGACATTGCACAGAGTTATAGCAGGTAAACCCCAATCATATAAGATCTACCTCAAGAAACCCCCTCTCCAAATAGTAGCTTCTGATGATGTCATAAGTGAAATCATCAGTTCCAGGTATAACCAGGAAATGTTTGGGCCGGCCTTACTTTCTATTTCCAGGCCCCTCCTGGATCAGGTCAACGCAACAAAACTCATGAACCCAAAATAAAATAAACTGTTTAACTGATAAACTTACGTGTGTGTGTTTTAATTAACCATAAAGAATGCATTGCTTAACCGAGTTAAATTAATGAACTACTAAGGCTAACACAAACAAGACCCGGGATATGTGAGTGCCGTTTACCACAAGCCCATATAGAGTGATGTCACAGAAAGTGTTATAGGAATTCTATATCCTTATGTTATCCAGAGTAGACATATATTTAAAAAGCAAATGGCCAGGTTTAATTCTTGCAAGAATGAAGCAAAACAGACGAATATGTATCAAAGGTACAGAGTGAGTTTTGCTTAACAAAGTAAACAATGCAAGTGTTTTTTATACACAGCAGTACACAGTGTTAAGGAGGAGGCCCTCTGCAGCCCTCTAACCCAGAGGCCAGGTGGTGCTGGCTGTGTCTAGGTCTATGTTTGTAATAGCATGAAGGACAGGACATGAGCAGAATGAAAAGTAATATTAAAAAATAAAAACAGACAATGAATGAAAACAGACAATTCCCACAACATTCCCCCCTGTTAATGCCGAAGTGGCATAAATCAAATTAAACAACCTTGATGTGAATTGTCTTATGTCAGGAGCGAAAACCCAGCAGGCAGCTGACCTAGCCTAAGTACATTTGACCATTCAGTAAATGACCTATAGCCGGAGAAAAAGACCTCCTGACCGCCCCTCTGCCAAGGCGGCGCCCTCACATTCAAGGCCTAGAGCAGTCATTCCCAAACTGTGGTCCGCGGACCACTAGTGGTCCGTGAGGGTACTGCAAGTGGTCCGTGGAAAGGCAAAATAAAATAATATTTTACCTTCATTTTACCAGGAAATTCCCATAAAAAAAATTAAAAGAACATGTAGACCTATATTGATATAACATTTGCATTAAATTGTCAAGTTGACAATAAAAAGAGGGGGCTGGGGGGTTGTGGAGAGACCTGTTATTTTAATTTCCATTTGTTTTCCGTTTTTTTGCTCCTGTGTTTCAGAAATGTTTTTTTCAGAAATGCCAAAGGTTTTAAAATGTTGACTATCCAAGTGTTCTTTTCCATTGCTATGGAAATAAGCCTGTTGTTCAAATTAACCTGATTATGCCCTCGGGCACATGAGTAAATAAATAAATTAAATATGTGGCAGCCGTTGTGTGCAGTAAACTTTCTTTTAACAAGCCTGTTGCACACTGATGTGATGACTAGTTATAGTAGTGCTAGTAAGCCTATTTAGAGGTGCGGATTAATTCAGGTAAGACTGTGTGTAGACATTTTATTATGTGTGTGGTCCGCAACATTTTTTGATTACAAATAGTGGTTCACACACACGAAAAGTTTGAAAAACCCTGGCCTAGAGTACATGTAAATGTTGTAGGAGTCGTATACTGTACGCTACTGTACTGTAGATGATTATAGAAATATTAATTTATTAATTTGGGTAAATTATCAACTAATATTTTAATTATCAAAATTGTCTCGTTGAGGGCACCACCCAGATTAGTTCTGGGAAACTGATTATATTTACTAAGTCTCAATTAATCTGAAAGAATAGAATTCGACCTGTGTTCGAATATCTGCTTCTATAAACATTAAAACACCAAATCAAGATCTATAACGTTTTATGGGGTTTTATTAAAGATTATACAAAGTTAACATATTTGATGGGAAATGACACAAAGGGTAAATTATTGACATATAATGGTGTTAGCCGGGGCCTCATCAGCGGCTGGAGGTCCGTAAGATACCACGAGCAATGAGACACTGGAAGCACGGAGTTGGCATAGACCACTGTTTTTCTTTTATTTTCAATAAATATTTCAAAGTGCTAGGTGCATTGTACAAAAGTGCAGTGGAGGAAGTAGGAGCTCAGTCCTCTCCAGCAGTCTCCCTCTAATAATTTGAGGCGCCTTAAATATGTTCCCAACTAACTGGGTAAGACCCAACCCAACCCCACGGGTACATACATTAACATAAGCTTGGCCTAAACCATGTTAATGTCCTCCAAACAAATAAACCGAACCATAAACCATATTTACAACCCAAAACGATTCACAAACTCTAAACCCAAACACCTATACTTCTTTAAAACCCATAAACCATACAACACTGTTTCGCTTCTCCCCTCTCCATTCCCCTGCCTTGGTCTGGCCCGGAACCTTTTTAATGTTGGCTGTTCCCCCGGGGACTCTTTTGGCCAGACACCTGGACACAAGGAACGGAGCGGTGAGTAAAACCAATGCACAACACCAAACAACTTTTAAAACACACTCCACCCCAACACTTCTCCCCAACCACACAATTATACACATCTATTGCACATTTTGTTCTAATTGTTTGTTCTCTCCGCAGACTGGCAGCCATCCTCCAAAGCGCAGGTCCACAGGTGAAACTATAAAACAATCAATAAATTATTTCTTAAACCAATCGTGTGCAATGTCCTTATTCATGTGCAACTTGGCGTTTGTTTAAAGTGCTGTGTGCTATAAAAAGTTTCTGGGAATAATGATTAACACAGCACAATAAACAATAACGTTTACTGACTAGAACTTTGTGGAGGATAATGAATGTTTTGACTGATTAAAACTCTGCTGGGGAGTTTAATTACCGGACTATTAAAAGGGGTTTAGGAAGGAGATAGGTGAATTGACTTAAGCTTATGAAATACAGTTTAAAACGCCAAACTCCTGCTGTGTCACGTGCGGCTTACTTGGTTCGCTGGTACTGGCCCAGTTTGATTTCCGTCACAGGTCCAAAGGTTTGCTTCGGGTTCTGAAGCGGGCGTCTGGGTTCAGAAGGGACCGCTCGCACAAGGTGTCCGTCACGTGACCGAGGCCATTGGCTGGTTTAGCGGGGCGACCGGGAAAGGAGTTGAGAAAAGGCGTCAACTGTATACAGCTCTATATCTCTGCCGTTGGCATGGGCAGGAACAGATTAGAGTCTTTGAAAAATGTAGCTAGATCACTGAAAAATGGATCTCGGGGGCCGTTCCTCTGGCTTAAAGCGTCTGTTGGTTCAAGCGGAGTTCTTGGTCTTTCTCAAGAACTACCAAAATGTCTTCCTTCTCGTGCGAGTGACGTCACGAGAGTATCTTACAAAAATCGCCAATGTGTAGCTTTAAAAAGAAAAATCACATTGTCTGGCTGGTACAACGGGTCTAGAAAATTTTAAAGACGAGGAGTTTATAGAGAAGAGTTCGCACGCAAACCAGATTGCTCGGGACAAAGAGAAACGTAAGAGCCTTAGGGCATACGATAGCTGGAGAAGAAGCGTCTAAGAGAGCCTGAGGGCGTAAAGAAGCTATTTCCGGCGCGCACAGGGATTTTTTACGCGGCTTAAGGGGCGTGTTTGGGAAGTGTGGCCTGGTTTTGGGTGAAAGTTTATCCCAACTAAATTTTAATTTTACAATTCCTTTATCTTCCACAAAAAAACATTAAATATTTAGTTTTGCACAATCATAAGCATACACATACATTTGGCACTGCAGATTTGTACCGATAGAATGCATCTTTAAGCATGCTGTAACGCACATAAATTCGTTCAACACTTTATTAACTGTAAACTTGTAAGACTGATGTAAAGAGTCAATTCTTGTTGTGACTCTAAATCCTGTGGGGAAAACATTACCATATACTTGGAGACACACTTTTAATGGCATAAACACAATAACAACGTCCTTTGAAAGTCTTTTCTCCTAAAAGGGAAAAGTTTAAGTTCTTAGCGTCGTTCATCCATACTGTCGCTAGAGGGCATTATGGTATCATCCAGAAGGCTCAGATTCCTTGACCTCAAAGGTCGTTAGTGTCTTTGTCTTGATGCCAATACACACAAATCGTATTTCAAAGAGCCGTAACTGTCACGTCCTGGGCCTAGCCAGTCTAAAGGCTCAGAGATAACACCTTTGATCTGCTCTGGAAGGGAGAAGGGTAAAGTCGTTAATTAGAGTTATTCCTGAGTTTTTCGCCTTGGAAAAACAACGGCCATCTATTCTTCATTAGCACTGGGTTGTTAAAATCCTTTTCTGTTGGTAAAGCAAACACTTTCTGAGATGGGATTTTACAGCATAAATTGTCAGTGCGCGACATTTAGTGCTGTAAACCTTGGTGTGACCTGAGTGTGATACAATCGATTACCTGAATTTGGTGTTCTGGGGCCTGTTGCACAAAAGTAGGATAAGGGATTAAGCCAGGATATCTTGGTTATCCTGGCTCAATTGATCCCTAATCCGGTTGCACTAAAGCTGGATAGGGGGCAGGAGGATATGTTATGGTATAAATTACCATGGAGATTTATTCTGTGGAGCTAGCCTGCTCCAGACCAGGCTAAATTCCAGGATCTATTTAATCTCATCCCTAATGTCAGTCAGCAGTCACCACAAATGGAAACCAATAGTTATTTCACTGCTCACTATACATTGTTATCACATATAACTAGACCCACTGTCATTATTTAAACGTTTGTGATCATTAATTTCAATCATTTTGGATAAATAATGATTTTTAGATGATGTTGCTATCATTAGATAATTTACAGTTTCCCATAGACTATAAGGCTATATATAAAATGATAGAATATTAGGGCCACAGAGGGAAAAAAAAGACAAGTCATAATATTGTAACCAGTTGTTTTAAAGGAGGACAGTTGTTAAAATGACAGATGTGGGGCATTTCGTGAAATTGTACTTCAGTATGGTTTCATAAACGAAGACATGCTGATGTGCCAGAATATGAAGTATCACATTGTCAGAACTATCAAAACTGTAAAAAGAATATGTTGCTTTTCTGCACAAAGAACCAGCCTCATAAATTTATGACTTTATCCTTTTTCCTCAGTGGGGCCCTAGTCATATAAACAAATAGGCCTACACATTCCATATGAATATAAAAACACAATGTGTAACATTATGTTTATTGAATAAGGACAAAACAAAGCAGGTAAACCATCAGCTCCTTTCGAAACTGAAGTCACAGTGACTCTACCAGATGGAAAGCACAGAATCAAAGCATATTATACAAAATGATACATACACATTCAAAGGTCTGTATATAACACACCCTGCATGTCTGCACACTAAAATAAATGCAGGACAAATCCATACACATCAACTGAACAGACAAATGAATGGATGCAGTAGCCTCCCTGCAGCCTTGTATTACACACAGTATACCGCACAATCACCACAAGAGGCAAAATTCTTAAAAAAACCAACCCAAAAAAACCCCTATTTCCTCTGCCACAGCAGGACATTTTTTGCCTAAATTGAAAGCACACATACTAACTAAAATAATTCAACACATATTGGTCCCTCAGCAGCCGACCACTGTCGTCATCAGGGAAGATTGCCGGATTGTCCCAGTCCATGGCTGGTGGCACTCTGGGGCCCTCTCCTTCCTCAGGCAGGCCACATTGTGGAGGACAGCACAAGCCACAGTAATATCACATGCCCTAACAGGGTTGACCCTTAATTTGTGAAGGCAGTGAAAGCGTGCCTTCAGGAGGCCAAAGGTCATTTGCAGACCATCTGAAATCATAAGATGAGGAATATTACACCAATCAATGCACATCATTGGCAATGCAGAGTGTTCGTCAATGGACAATATTAAAAAGTTATGTTCACCTGAACATTAATGCTGTGAAAGGATTTCCTATTCACAAAATCGGCCTCATGGGCACCTGAGGGGGCTTTTATCCTTATGTGTGTGCAGTCCACTGCACCAATGACACAAAGTAATGAGTATCCTACTATGTGTTAACAGTTGTCCTGTAATTTGTAGATCCTCTTACCTGCAATCCTATAGAACTCCTCTTTCATGTCACAGAGTCTTCTGTGGCCAGGGAAGAGATGAAGACATCTGCTAATGCTTTGATAGCCAGACACACACTCCTTATTGTGCGGCAAATTGTGGCCTTGTTCAGCTGTTCTGCATCCCCACTGAGTACAGGAAGGCTCCACTAGCAAAAGCGCAAGGCCACACAAACCATTTGCTCCACACTCAGTGCATGGCTCCGTGCAGTGCGTGCTTAATCCTGGGACCCAGTAGTCTGCATAGATACCTGATGCCATCTGCAGAAAACCTGTATCTTTCATATAGATGGTCATCAGGGAAGGCCAGTGGGTCCAACCGGTCCCTGAAGACCCTTTCTCGCCTGAAGGCTCTCCTCAGCACAAGTGCTTCTTCATCCACCACATCTCGCAAGAATGGGCATGCCATTGTCAGAGCAGAAAGGAACACACAATTGGGCCTTCATATAGGCTAGTGGCCACACCTGGTGCTGGGGGGGTGGGCAAAAGAGGCCGGTGCCTTATAACGATGACTTGGTTGTACCGATTGCTGTGAAAATAAAAAATACCTTAGAAAGATGCCACCGTCCTGTGTGCTCACAATAAGAGCTCATATGTCATGGCTCACTTGACTTTACGAGAATATACCTAATTTTTATTTTGAGCTGTGTCATCTTCTTGGAGCTGGGGGAGGAAAGAAAAATAATGATTAATACATTTGTGTTACAGTTAGCATACAGTGTACATTGAAGGCATATCTCACCTCCCTCAAGTTTTTTTATTTCAAGGTCCAGTTTCCTAATTGTCCTCTTTTTATTTCGACTCCAGTGCAAGATTTTCTATCTTTTTCTTCTTGTACTGAATGTCTATGTCTGCCAGTTCTATTTGGCGCCGGAGGTGGTTGCCATACAACGTTCTGATAGCTTGTGAGCTCTGAACACAATACAATTAGCGCAGCTGGAATTTGGCAGGATGTGGTGTCCTTTTATTAATACGCACTATGTTGCCAGGCTGGTTTTCCCACTGTATAGCATCTGGGTCCTGTAAAAGAAATTAGATTTTTTGATTTTGATGAGGACTCCTCACCATTGTAGAGTAAATAGTACTTTCAGTCTTAACATGATACCTCATGCCTTCTGGAATCCAGAGAGATGGTCTCCTCCTCATCATCGTCTCCATCATGTGCTGTTGCTGCTGCACTGGGGCTTTCACCCTATCACATTTAATCGGATTCATATTGAAGCTAGTAGACAAGACATGCCAGGCCTACAGTATGCCTTTGATGGAGTACTCACTGGATCAGCATCGTCTGGTGCTTGTGCTGGTGGCTCTAACAGGAACACAGTGCTGCCAGACACTGCAAGGCCAAAAAACCAAGATGTCCGCCGCATCGGAGTAAACCAAAGTCAGACAGTCCAAATTGATTCAATATGAATGTGGTTGTATTCCACGTAGAGATGGAAGGACATACCTTGAATGAAGCGGGTGGCATCTTGGGAGGAACCTATGCTCGTCTCTTTCCCCCCAGGGATCCCCTCTAAGACGGGCCTGCCTTTATTTAGCTCCAAGGCCATGTCCTCTGCTGGGGTAAGGTCAGCCTTTGGTGACCCACCACCCGTGCCTTGTCTGTGGGTATTCTTTTTCACTGCTAAAACAGTACAGACAATGTGTGAGCAGGCACCTTCTGGGTACAATATATGCTTGTGCTTTGTTAAATATTAGTCAGGGACCATACCATTCTGCAGAATGTTCTTGTATTGGATTTTGACCTGCTGCCATGTCCGTTTTGGCCCGTTCATGTTTAATCTAGATCACACGCACACACACACACACACATTCTTTATCACAAGAACATTTAATGGAGTCACACTGACAAAAATGACTTGGTATTTTTGTATTGTTTTCAGTAAAAATAAAAAAAAATAAAAAAATAAAAAAATAAAGATGTATTTTCTTGATTTTCTAAATGACCTAGCAAAATAAGTATAGGTTTAGACCAAAAATATAAACTTAAAGTAAATGTGTGCTTAAAACAAGCAAAAAATTTAAATATCTGTCAATATAATAAGAAAAATTATTTTGAAATAAGTTTACTTTTTCCATAAACACTTACTTTTAGAAAAGTTCTCTTGTTTCACTGGCTTTTTTTTTTAGTTTTTTGCTTATTTTCCTAGGTTATTTTGCTCAAGAAAATATTTAAGATTTGTTTTAGATATTTTTTTTTTACTGAAAACAAGACAAAAATACTAAGTAAGAAAGACATTTTTGCAGTGCAGTGAGCAACCGACCTTGGGTCCTTTGAAAGGCGCTATATAAATTAAAGTGATTATTATTATAGCTCATCTATGTATTTAAGAAATTTTTATTTATATAGCACTTTTCACAATTGTTTCATTCTGTCAAAGCTGCTTTACATTAATAAAAGCAGGAAACACAAAAACCGTGGACAACATAATAAGCAGAGTACAACGGCTAAGATTAAACCGCACTGAGCGTAGTAACGTAAAATAATAGTGTAAGGTTTTAATAATAATATATCATAGCTTTATACAGTGTGATGGAGTTACGTTACACAATTTCACTCATATATGCAGTGCATTTCAATAAAAATGTAACCGTTTCATAATTACAGTACAACTGCGTTTTTGGAGATGTGAATTAAATATTTGATTTGTAATTGTGATGTTTCAGCGGAGCGGTGAGTGTGTAATTGTGCACTACTTACGCATTCAGGCGGTCTGCAATACTTTGCCACGCTTTTTCTCTTTGCTTTATCACTGTGGCGGTGTTGCCTTTCTTCTTAATTATATATTTTACCTCCTCGTATGCCTCCATGAGGATTTGTGCTTCCGACGGGGAAAAGTACGCGGCTCTAGTTGCCATGGTAAATCAGTTAATCTGTGATCTGTGGCGGGGTCTATTTGAGTGAGCCGTGAGCGCGCACCTATCCAGGATTGGTTTCACCTGGCTTAATGAATCCGTGTCTGCTCATCCTGGCTTGGTCTTTGTGCAACCAATTAAGCCTGGACGCACATGTTTTGGCTTTATTGAGCTCAGCTGAGTCATTTATCCCGGATGTCTTAATTCTACTTTTGTGCAACAGGCCCCTGGTCGCTACAATGTTTAAAAATAACAACTGATTACTGCTAACACACATGTCCAATCACTGACAGAAATGATTATAAACTTCAAACAGACAAATCAAAAGGAGATTAACATACTGATCCTTAAAATTCAATAATACTTGAATGAATCAAAAACATAGAATTACTCCAAAATAAAGTAGAAAATTGCCGGAGGTTAAGCTGGTCAACCCATCGGACTCAAGATCTCTGGCCTGTCCCTGCCTGTCCATTTCTGTCCCTGTAACGAAAAGAAAAACACATGGAGTGAGACTTCAGGAAAGAGTCTAGAGGCACACACGACACCATCCACATCAATGGAATGGACGTCGAGCGTGTCTCCAGCTTCAAGTTCCTGGGGACCCACATCTCGGCTGACATGACCTGGACAACCAACACCTCCAGCCTGGTCAAGAAGGCTCACCAGCGCCTCTTCTTCATGAGGACACTGAGGAAGAACCAGCTCTCCTCGGCCATCCTGGTGAACTTCTACCGCTGCGCGATAGAAAGCATCCTGACGAACTGTGTCACAGTGTGGTATGGGTGTTGCTCTGTCGCGGAGCGCAAGGCACTGCAGCGGGTGGTGAAAACTGCCCAACGCATCACAGGGACTCCACTTCCTGCCATCGAAAACATCCAGAGGAAACGCTGTTTGCGTCGAGCTCGCAGCATCCTTAAGGACTCCTCTCACCCAGCCCACAGACTGTTCTCCCTCCTCCTCCGACAGGCGTTTCAGGTGCCTCCGGACTAGAACCAGCAGACTAAAGAACAGTTTCTTCCCAGAGCTGTCTCTTTACTGAACTCTAACCTTTGCTGACCCCACACCTCTCACAGACTCCTCTCACCCCCACCATGCCACTCCCTCACAGACTCTCCTCTAACCCCCACCATCCCACTACCCTCATAGACTCTTCTACCCCCACCATCCCACTCCCCTCACAGACTCTCCTCTCATCCCCCACCATCCCACCATCCCTTGCACTACTGCACCTTTGCTACCAACTGTTCATACAGTACCAACTGTTTACATTTTACTGTTTGCACTACCTTAAATCTACTGCTTACCTTAAGCTAACATACAATTGTATACACCTACCTGTAAAATTCTGTTTATAGTTAGAGACATCTGTATATCACGTGTGTGTGTGTGTGTGTGTGTGTGTGTGTGTGTGTGAGTGAGTGTGTGTGTGTATGTGTGAGTATGTGTGTATGTGAGTGTGTGTGTGTGCTTGTGTGTGAGTGTGTGTATGTGAGTGTGTGTGAGTGTATGTGTGTGAGTTTGTGTATGTGAGTGTGTGTGTGTGAGTGTATGTGTGTGAGTGTGTGTATGTGTACGTGTGTATGTGAGTGAGTGTGTGTACGTGTGAGTATGTGTGTATGTGAGTGTGTGTATGTGTGAGTGTGTGTGTGTGCTTGTGTGTGAGTGTGTGTATGTGAGTGTGTGTGTATGTGTATGTGAGTGAGTGAGTGTGTGTATGTGTGTGTGTGTTTGTGTGTGTGTGAGTATGCGAGTGTATGTGTATGTGTGTATGTGAGTGTGTGTATGTGTGAGTGTGTGTGTGTGTTTGTGTGTGTGTGTGTGTGTATGTGAGTGAGTGTATGTGTGTGTGTGACGCAGTGTATTACACTACATTTAGAGTACATATTCACCTGTAAATGCTGTTTATAGAAAAGAGACACCTGTAATTATATTATGGCACACACTCACCTTTTATAGTAATAACCATCTGTATATTTATATTCATTGTACATATTACATATATTGTAAATCCTGTACATCTCCATATCCTGCACGTATGCAACCATTGTATATATCCTGCACTTTGCTGCTATTGCACTTCTGGTTAGACCTAAACTGCATTTCGTTGCCTTGTACCTGTACTTGTGTAATGACAATAAAGTTGAATCTAATCTAATCTAATCTAATCTTATGCACATTCATAATGATTAAAATCAATTCTCTTCAGCATAATAACTTCAATGAACCATACGGCCCTTAGGACTGTAGTATGATCCGTCCTGGAGCTGTTGTCCCATTGGTGTACATGCAAACAATAATGTCCCTCAGATATCAAAGTGTTCATCTGAGCTCAAGGCCTTGACCTTAGTCGTTTGGCAGGTGCATGTCCAGGAATGTTGACCCGACAATGGCAACATTCATCAATCCCACCAACAAATGAGCCAGCCTATCTGCCTTACTAAATTATTTGGATTTTCTCTGCTTGACTACAACGACGAGGATGGGATCAGCATGTAATTGCACAGGTAGGCCGATGATTTCTGTTATATTAGTGCATGTAGCTGATATAAGTACCTTTAAGCAGAGAGGTATGTTAGTGTTTTATAATAAGAAACAATTTTATAACTTTTCTATATGTGATTTGCACACTTTGTATGCTACACTGCACCCTAGATTAAGGACACTAAATACCTCATGTGTTAAAACCAGTTATAACCAGTTGGTCACCTCTGGTGACCAACTACGTAGGCACAGATCAAATGGAGATCTGGCGAAGTGAATAAGAGGAAACAGAGGAGTGTCCCATTTAATGCTGTTGTGAGGCAAGCAATATAAGCGTCAAAATTATTTTTGTATTGGAATCTGTGGAAAGCACATATTGGGTGCTATGAAAGTATTCAAGGCTGGAGCGGTCTGGTCAGGGATGTACTGGGACCAGGGCTGGACTGGGACAAAAAAAAGGCCCTGGCATTTTTACTCAGACCGGCCCACCACAATCGGTCAGACACAACCAACTAGTACACCATCCTTGCGGTCCCTGTAGATATGCATATCTACCGTTCCATTCCAAAAACCCCTACAAAGCTGAGAACTAAGTGCAAGTGGACCAGTGTACTCACTCTCTCTTGACAGACTCCCTGGTGATCAAAGGTTCCTCCCTGTCTCTCTCCTCCACTGCTAACTCAACCTGGCTTGACTATACATAAGGACAGAGAGAGAGAGAGGATTACAATTATTTGGAAGAGTTATTAAAAGTACACATAGTAAGGATCCATTTTGGTTATATAGTCCTGTATTCTTGAAGAGCAGGATTTTTAGATGGACAAAGTGCTCCATGTTATAAAAGCTAGTTAACCCTTTAGAACCCAATATAATGTGGATGTAGAATACTGCTAATTCTAAAAAGAAATGTTTTTTTTTCCAATGAACCAGACAGCAGAAAAACTAGTTTACAATTGCAAGTATAGGCTACTTTGTTTTAAAGAGCACAAACCCCTCTTTAATATGACACCAAACAAGATTTACCTCTCATTGTTGAGATACTCCCCTTTAAAAAAAAAAAGAAAACCAACCTATACTACCAAATTACTCACACAAAACGTCCTAAAATATATGATATTCATATTATTCACTCAGCGTAAATATTGCATATTAATGATGTTGGAAATTCATTAGAAACATGAGCAAATATCTACTTCGTTGAAAATACAGCTAAACAAAAATATACAGCTTTCAAAATGCAACGCGGGTTTTTAATCCCCAAATAGCATGTGTAAATGTCTGATAAATCGTATTAATATTCTCCGACACAGTATTATATTATGTTAATATAAGACATTGTAGTTCTTCAATGTTTCCTTGTTCGTTCCGCTTTTATTTTGAAAAACGGATAATTTTCTTCTTCGGATGTTTTCTGTGACGCTAACACTTCCTGCTGCTATCTCTTCGTAACGCGGTGATCGTATGAAAGCATACTAGAGGATGGTGGAAACACTTTGATTAGCGCCCTTGGAGAGCGGAATGAGTTTTCACGGTGTTCATGGTGATTGTGCTGCTGGTGCTACTTGAGAGGAAGAAATAAATTGACACCCGTTTGAAACTCTCTGCGTCTTGATCATTAAATCCAAGGGGCCGCTACAGCATGCGTTACTCGTCGTGGGCGCTTTGACGCAGCCATTCTGAGTAATAATTAAAATAATCAAATGGCATAATTTAAGTTTTTCTAGAGAAGAGGCGTACGGCCATTATGGGTATTAAAGGGTTAACATTAGAATAGTCAGCCAAAGTTGCAATTGAATAAGTTAACTCTGCTAACCTATCTTATGCTGTGTTATTTGACTTTAGCTGACTGAGTGGCTAGTGCAGTGGGTAACAATCTGACAGACTATATAATGGCAACAACGATTTAGTTGTCTTATTATAATATTCATTAATTTAGGTAAATCATCATCTTCGTCGTGGCCCAACCAGGCCCACACAAACACACACACACACACACTATCCTCCTGCACCCGCCCTGATTAACACTCCCTCCCTGTTAATCATGTAGCTAACATGCTTACCGTTTCAATTACACTCTCCATGTTTCTGCAAAATGTCGTCAGGTACTGTAGGCTTGGATACTGAAGCTACAGCACTAATCATGTCTGTTATTTTTGCACATGTTGAGACATCAACCTCTAGCATTTTTATTTTTTTGCCCCGCAACTTCTCCGCAACCGCACTTTAGTTTCTCCATCCTAAATCCACAGATTTCTGGCTCTGAGCCACTAACTGCCTCTCTGACACAAGAAACAGAGGAGGAGGGGTGGAGCCTGTTAAAAAGAGATGATTGGGCCAGTCCAGTGTCAGTATAAAAAATAAACCAATGGGCCGCTGTCCCTGCTTTATGGGCCGGTCATTGGCCAATTAAAAAAAAAAAAAAAAAAATTATATTGTATGGACCGGCCCCCAAGTGCGTCGGCCCACCGGGCATTTGCCCGGTATGCCAGATTACCAGTCCAGCCCTGACTGGGACTGAAATTCAGCCCGGGACTTTAAGACGGAGAGGCCTTTTACGCAAGTGCCCTTGGTGCACAAGCAGGATTTTTTGCAGTTATTTTCATTCTAATAGTGTTTTTATGGTATAAAGACAATCAGATTACGCTGAAGACCTTCAAGAAACTTTAGGATAACACCTGCCTCCTCAGGTTGTATAAGCAAGTCCACTGCACTGAACACAACCAGGTCAGCAAAACACATAAGTCACACAGTATACTGCGAACTACCAGCATGTCATGTGTACAGTCAGTCGGAGTGATAAAATAGTTACAAATACTCACACCCACTCATACTCAAAAACTACAATGCAGTCCCATACAATAGAGATTGTGTGTGTGTGTGTGTGTGTGTGTGTGTGTGTGTGTGTGTGTGTGTGTGTGTGTGTGTGTGTGTGTGTGTGTGTGTGTGTGTGTGTGTGTGTGTGTGTGTGTGTGTACTCTCTTTCAACTCTCCCTGCCTCAGCTTCCCCTGTGCTGGACCCTGCCTCTGCTGGACCCTGCCTCTGCTTACTGATTGTACAGCTACATAACATATGCATGAGAAGAACAAGAGTAATAAATATGACAAAGAATAATACATTTTCTAATTCAATCTGTGCTTCAGTCAGGTTATTATCTAGTATGTGGAACTACTGGCATTTTATCCTTTATGTAAATATGTAACATTGTGCTGTATTTTTCTATTTTTGTGTGCGTGTTCTTAATAAAGCTTTGATTGATTGATTGATATGCCTAATATGATTGCCTACCCAGCCCTGCACACTGCCCCTCTACCTGTCTGTTTCCTGCTCTTCTCCTCCTGCTGCTCCTTCTCCTCCTCTCTCCTGCTGCTGCTCCTATTCCTCTCTTCTCCTCCTCCTCTCTCCTGCTGCTCCTCCTCCTCTCTCTTCCTGCTGCTGCTGCTCCTCCTCCTCCTCCTCCTCGGGGTATAAGTCTTTGGGCTTTATTTAAGTCTTTGGGCTTTATTGTGTCATGCATCCCTGACTATTTATGTATTTTTAATGTATGACACAGAATACTGTATTCATATTTGTATATTTAAGTTGTCTAATCGTGCACCTGTCCTATCCATGCTGCTGGGTCCTTCCTCATCTGCACCTCCTGCCACAGCACCCTTTTCAGTGCGGAAAAGGTCCGTTAATTTGGCACATTTAGCTGCCTCTTTTGCCAACATTTTTTTCTTTTTCATTCTTATTTTTTCGGCCCCACCCATTTCTTTCTCTTCTTTCCTTCGTTTCGCCATTTTTACCGTCTGTCTCTGTTGCATTCACACAAACTCAAACCTAACCAAGTAAACTCCTGTGATCGGCGACTTTGAGCCAATCGGATGTCAGGAAATACGAGGATCAGTTCAAGTTGGGAGGAGGCCGCCGATCCCCTTAAGATTGGAAGTATTGGTTTGGCCCAGTCTGAAACACACACACACAGACAGACACACAGCTGCGTTCCGCTGCAGCTGAGCGGCCGGTACGGTAGCGGATCATATAAAATAAATAATAATAATAAAAAATAATAATAAAAAATTTGACCACCGGCCGATTCGGCCTGAAATGGACCGGCCGTTCGGGATTGTTCCCGGTATTCCCGATTGCCAATCCGTCCCTGGGTCTGGTTCATTTAGGTTGGTATGTATACTTGTAAATATGTGTTTCGTGCATGCTATTATCAAGGGGTTATAATTTAGCGATAGAAGTGGTGCACCAACATGAAAGTCTAGAGAGTATTTCCCAAGAGGAATAGAAAAGTAACAAGAAACAGAAACTAAACTAAAACCTTGTTGATATAATGTTGATTAATAAGTAATGATTAGTCAGAGGACATATAGATGTCTCTTTGTATGAATAGAATAAAAATATGTATGTTTCATAAAAAAAATATGTGCAAAGCAAAGATAAACTCTTAGTAGAAAACTTAAAGTATCACATATACCGCCTGAGGCTTGAGCCAGTGTTTAATAATATAATTTTTATATAGCGCTTTTCTACCTACTGTAGTAGGCACTCAAAGCACTTTACATTAAGCTATTTACCAGTGTTACAGAACACTCACTGGAGGCAATATAGGTTAAGTGTCTTGCCCAAGGACACAACGGCAGTATGTGGGGGAGAGCGGGATGATATGATGTTTTGGGATGTTTCGAGCGGGGATCGAACCACTTACCCGTCGGTCGAAGAATGACCACTGAGCTCTGTGAAAATTTGTTTCCATAATTCTTTTATTCTTTAGAGATTGTTCTTACAGTAAGCATTTCCATTTTTTATATTGATACAATATTTTATATATACACACTTGATATAAATATATTTTTAAAAAGTCATAGTAAATTCTTGTACATCATTTAAATGCAGGTCCAAAACTTTGCAAATTATCAAATTAAATTGAAAGTAGTAGTTCTAACCCCCCACATCCTTGGGCACTGTCTCCTCACCAGAAGCAGGTGGTGCTGGTGAACCCTTGGGTGTGCTAACCATCCTGCACAGTCAGGACAGAGGGGAGTAGATAACAGACAGCTGATGGCCAGGCTGGTAGAGTAGGCATAGCATCCCTTCAAGGCTTTTTACTTTGTGTTTGATAGTTGCTGACAGTTGCATTTATTGGGAGTGAAGATGGTGAAAAGCAAGAGCCAGTGTTACACAAGCTGATCATAACTTCTGTTCCAAAATTTTAAAGAATCTTGAGTGTTTTCAACAGTGTACTAGTGTTTACATTAGTCTAAATTTAGTCAGCAAAGTAAAGCTAAGTCTCAGAAACTATGGTGCTAATTGCAGTTTTCAGAGACTCAATCTAAGATAATAGACAGCAGAACACTTGAAGGATGAAGTATCTTCAACAGTGACGCAGGAACAGTCACCAGGTCCTGAAAATAAAATAAACATATATGCATGCTTTTATTACTTAAATGAAACCATCTGAATTACAATAAAATTATAGATTATCACACACCCCATATGTTTTTGGGTTAGAGTATTTTAAAACAAGTAATTGCACTATAACAGTAAAACTGATGAACTTTGTACAGTCCATAATGCTCTCACTTCCATCTGGATGTTAGCTGGAGTCATCAGTTGGCACCTCATACCTTTTCCTCTTTATTGGAGCTAGTCCTGGGACACTCTGGCAGCTCCATCAGTGCCTGTGTCACATGACACACTCCTATTAGGCGTTCTGGCCTCAGTGGCTGCAAAAATAAGTGTTTAACAAAAAATATTTGTTATCTTGAATATATGATAAGACCCAAACATCTTGGTCCACTACTCAAAAACTGCACAATACCCTAAAAGATGCTCTGCCTTTGCACAATCTGCCTTTTCATTTCAAACCATCAAACAATGGAATCAGCTCCTGCACAGTCTGAAGTTCTAAATCTGGTACAAAGCATATATTTTCTTGTGAGATTAATGTATTTGTACATGGTGCGTGAGAAATAAAGAATAAACTAAACTAAACATACAAAAGCTTCACAGTATTCAAACTCACCTTTGCTTCTCCCAATAGGCTTCACGTTAGACTGCACACCTGCAGATCTGCAGTGACTGGTTCAGGCTGGCCATCTTTGGCAAAACAAAAGATTTGTGTTATTGTTTACAATTACAGTATTATATTAATTAATTTTAGAGATTTTAAGTTTATAAATAATATTAGTGACCCCCCCCCCTTCTCCTTCTGCTCAAGGCTGGCTGGCACACCTGTCATCATTCTCCTCATCAGTATTCTGTGTACTTAAGCCCAGACCTTCCTTCCAGACTCTACCAGATCGTTAGTCTACCTCTGGGGTGAACTTTGTAGCTGACTATAGGGTTGTACTTGTTATTTTGTGGCTTGTATGAGTCTTACCTGCTGTTTTTCTGTCCTCCGTTCCAGTGCCTGCCAGCCTCCTGTTCCTGCCTCTGCCTGCTCCAGTCTGCTCCTGCTCTGGATTTTGGTATTCCTCCAAGAACGGCCTCTGTCACGGTCCCGCTGGATTGGTTATTTACTTAAAAAACTCTTCTGAACTGTGACGGCTGCGTTTGCATTTGGGTCCCTTTCTTGTGATATTGTGACAATGTTGTCCTAAAAACATTCACACAAGTGACACAAACCAGTTTGAATGGCTACTAAAGCTAACTATCCTCACCTGTGACCTGTTTGCCTGTAATCAGTGTGTGTGTATAAAAGGTCAGTGAGTTTTCACGCAACCACTAACTGAGTGAAAGAAGTTTTTGTGTTATTGTTCATATTCTCTGAAATATGGCCCAAAAAATTCTGCCAGGGTATGTAAACTAATGAGCACCACTGTATTAGTAAAGCTACATTGATCATCAAAGATCTACAGCAACTGACTTTTTCCTGCTACACCATTACTACACCACTATTCTATAATATTTTCTCTCTCCGCCTTTTTTTAGGAGATCTGCTGAGTAATCATGAGCATTAAAGCCTCCAGGTGCTGTTGTGAAAGAGAGCACCTAACCCTGTTTTTTTTTTAGGCCCAAAAAAACCATAAGGGGTACGTACCCCTTATGGTTTTTTTGGTTGGTGTGAAATAATCACCACAAATATTACTTAGTTTACTTATGTTTATCAATTCTGCATGACTTTTTTTTTTTTTTCAGATTTTCTCAGGGTCTAAGATTATGACAGATTGAATTTGTTAGTGTTTTATAATAAGAAGCACCCTTATAACTTTTCTTTATGTTATTTGTACACTTTGCATGTTACACTGCGCCCTAGATTAGGACACTAAATACCTTATCTGTTTAAACCAGTTAGAACCAGTTGGGCACAGCTGACTGGACACCTAGTGGAAAAATACTGATACTTGGGCAGGAAGTGCCCCTCCTGTGTGAGGGGAGGCCAAAGGTTTGGACATTGGGAGCATGAAGTTGACCAGCAGCACAACACGTGGGCTGACGACATGTTAACATTGTGTTGTGTAACAGCGCTGTCCTCATACCCTTTTCTGAGTGGAATTAAACAGATAAACTTTATAATGGTTTTACAGTTTTTATTCAAGTAGTCTTAGCCCCAGCACTCGTACCAAAAGAGCCGAGAGGAACTGTTTTCGGAGTAACAATATGATGACGACTCCAGTGCAGTTCTGCATCACTCACACACTGTGTGACAGCGACTGAAAGGATGAGAAGATGCACAAACCAACTTATTGGAGAAAAAAGCGAATTTCACGTTATTGAAATCTATTTCTGACACAAAAAAGGTGCACTGATTAAGTAAAAATAAATAATGAATAACCAGATAATGCATGGGATTATTCATTAGTAGTAAAGCAATAAATATTTATATATATTTATATAATATTATAATTATATAAATATATATATATACAATATAATATTTATAAAATAATTGCATTATCATTCAAAGTGCAGAAGTATGAGTTATTCTTAATTTAGCATTTTATCTAATTAATGAAGTCTTTATTGATGATTATTTCAAGTTGAATAAAGTGTTGTTATAAAGTGTTACTGAAAGTTCTCTTGTACTTTGGCTAAATTAACTTTTGCCACAATTTTGCACAAAGAAAGTTAGTCGTGGTGAGACAGAATCCATGTGTGAGAATGAGAGGGACAGTGAAGTTACAGGAGAAGAGGTAAAGAAGTATCCAGAGGAAGAGGTTAGCTAAGAGGAAGTGAGACAGTGAGAGGGCAGAAGAAAGTAAACATGGATATAAGGAGATGGTGCGTAGGGTGAAGTTAGATAGATGCAAGGTTGAACAGTAAGGAGGGAGAGCTAGCCCTGTAGAGGTTGGGTTAGGTTAGACAGAGGGATAGAGATTTTGGGGAAGTTCTATTGAGTTTACAAATCTGGCCAAGACAGCAGCACAAGTCCAATCAACAAAGCATTCAAAACATAGAGGCAACATAAAACACAATAAATACTCACTTAAAAACTGACAAACCATGGAGAAGAATTAAGAATTGATTTAAACTGACCTATTGAAATTAAATGATTTAGATTCAAAATGTTCTGTAAGTTTTTGAAAGTTCAGGGAGCAGAATATTGAAATGCAGTTTTACCAGTTTCAGTGCAAACATTAATAAAGGTTGTTCTGAGATCTAAGCGAGTATTGTCCAACGGTCTTTTGTAGAATATATGCACACAGACATGAAGGAAGTAGACTTAAAATTAGGGATGCACCGATACCACTTTTTTGGAAAACGAGTACGAGTATGAGTACTTGCATTTCAGTACTCGCCGATACCGATACCGAGTACTTAATAAAAAAACATGATTTAAATTTACGGGTAACAGCTTTAGTCATATAATTTAACAAAAAAACAAGGCACGGGGCAAACACTGCTTGTCCAAATATCCGTGGTGAAACTAAACGAAGAGGAGGCTTACAGTAGGCTGTGGATGTGTTTTTTCACGGAGTCGTGTAGTTTAGGCAGCTCCGTGTCAGTCATGTAGCGGCGGCTTGGGACATCATAACATGGAGGAGACGCATGAACCCCACATTTTCTACCTCCGAAAGTGGCTGGTCACTCAATGCAATGTACTCGATGATTGCCTGTGTTATTTTCACAGCACGTGGATTGTCTCTGGATATTTTCTCTCGTCTTGCAAGAGTTTGCGGCAGTGTGTTGGTTTAGAAGCGTGGGTTAACACTTTATACTCGTTGTCGTGTTGGAATTTTAGGTGCTTGATTAAATTACTTGAGTTAAATGCGCTACCTTTTGAGCCTCCTCTGGACAATTTAGCTGAGCACAAAGCACCGCCTTTGTTTTGTTTTGTCTTCATTCACTTTGAAATAGTTCCACACAGCTGACATGTCTCGTCTTGCCTTCGTTCTCCCCGCTCTGAGCTGCAGCCGGGGTCTGGGGGCGGGCACTCGGCGCCTGTGATTAACCCCTTACATGCCGCTCAAACATAGACATTTCTCAGACCGTGGTATCGGCCCCTGGTATCGGGGGACTTTTAACGAGTACGAGTACTTATGAAAATGTGGTATTGAGGCCGATACCAGATACCAGTATCGGTATCGGTGCATCCCTACTTAAAATACTTTTGTAAATAAACATGTACCAGAGGTTTGGCCTGCGGACTTCCAGAGCTGGACAGCCAACACGTTTCTACAGTTCACAGTGGTGTGTTTGAGGTTTACAGTTTATTATACATCACAGTGAAGCATAATAAACAGAGTCCAACCATTTTAGTCCTTGGGCTGAAGCGTTCATTGAAACAAGGTCGCTGAAATCCAGGATTGGAAAAAATGTTGCTGCAACAAGTTTTTTTTTTTGCATTAAAAGAAAAACATAACTTGTTTCTGAATTTAAAGCCTATTTTAAGTCTCAGTTTCTTAATTATTTGATCAACGTGGCTTAATGTGGCTTAAAACTGAGACTGTCATTGATTAGGATTCCTAAATATATAAAGGTTGTTACTAGGGATGTAAGAATTAATCCCGTTCTCCCCACAGTTCATACTGTCGTTGTGTCCTTGGGCAAGACACTTAACCCACCTTGCCTCCAGTGTCTGTGGCACTGGTGTATGAATGTATTTGGTGTTGGTCAGAGAGTCCGTAGGCGTGGAATGGCTGCCACGTCTCTGTCAGTCTGCCGCAGGGCAGCTGTGGTTACCACCACCAGTGTGTGACTGTGGAGTGAATAAATAATTGAAATGTAAAGCCTCTTTGCGTCCCCGGAAAAGCGCTATAAAAAAATTGATGTAATAATAATAATAACTTTAAGCCAGTTGAAAATCAATTCACATGTGACGTTTCCAGTCGGTTGAGATGTTAATTCATTTGCGATTCATGTTTTGAACAACAGGGGACGCTCTGTTTACTGTAAACTCACTCTTTTTGCAAACAGTTTCTAGCATGGCGACGAGAGTGTGGATGTTGTTGAGGAAGTCTCATCCTCGTTCAGAGGTGTGGCAGCATAAATAAATCAACTTTAGCAAAAAAAAATAACATGTCTTAAACTTTCAAGAAATTTCAAGACAAGCATAGGACAGATTATTTGTTTTATTTAAGTACAATAGGTAACGTTAATTACACAAAAAATGAGAGGATATTTTTGTGATTGAACTCTAGAGCACGCAGTATATTGCACACTATGATTCCGACAAAAATGAACTGAACTTAATTCCATCGCTGTTGTTGTGCCCCCCTGACAAGTCTGTTACTTGTGTTGCTAGCTTTTTTACAGATATTGCAGAACATTTTTCCTCCTCCCCACCTCAGCCACGTAACTTCTGTTCCCACTGAACACGATACTCCCTCTTCACCTTTTGTCGCTTGTCCCTGACACCTGTCTGTGACTGCTCATTATTCTCCGTTTGTCCTTCTTCATCCTCCACTGCATCATGTCCTCTTTTTTTTCACCTTTATTTACAATATCAGAACTTTTTGGCGGTTTGAAAAAAATACTCGCACTCAGCTGCCGTGACCTTTTTGCAACTGATGGTAACTCAAGATAATTGCTGATTGATATGTTCTTTCGCCACCAACTGGACAGGAGTAAGAATTACAATAGATCACTCTCAGAATAATCCATCTAAATTACGGATGGCATTCAGATTTTTTTCCATCCCTGCTAAAAAAAAAACGTCAATGACGGGAAATATTCGGTTAATGCGACCTCTGGCTTTGTCAGAGAGATGTTATATATTGGATTATGTGCTGCCTTCTGTGTCTCTGCTGCAGCCACTGAGAGTAAAGACCAGGGGTGTCCAACTTAAGGTCCGCGGACCAAATCCAGTCCTTTTGTGAAGTACTTCTGGTCTTAACATTAATTATTACTTTTAATACATTCTTGCTATTATTATTAAACAATAGTTAAAATGCATAAAAAGGTAAGTTAAACAAAAAAGAGTTGTTTTGATAAAGTTCTACTATTTTATGGAAACATATGGAGACCATTGTTTATTATTGGGTTTGATATAAAGATGTTTTAGGTCTCTGCTAAAGTTAATAAGAACTAATTATTGAACACAAATTAATTAACCAGATCAAAATCCATCAAAGGCAGATTTATTGGGAATTTTAAGTTACTTTGATAATATTCACTTATATTTAACTTTTAGATTTTTAATAACTTTTGTTAGGATTCATGTTTATGTAGTCTGTTTCGTTTGATGTTATGGTTCTTTTTAGTATCTTAGTGGGTTTCATTATTTAGTCTGAATTCTAGTTTGGGTTATGTCTCGGATTATTGTTTCAGCTTGTTGTGGAGTTTTGGTTTTATTGTGAAATGTCTGTACCCTGTCTGTGTCTGTTTATTTCCTGCCTGGTTTCTTTCCCTTCTGTGTGATTGCCTGCTCCGCCCTGATGTGTTGCACCTGTTCCTTGTTGTCTGTGTGTCTTTATAACCTGTGTGTTTTTCCCCTGCTCTTGGCCAGGTCGACTTCTCCCTACCCGTGAGTCTGTTCTGTGTTCCTTGTGTGGTCTGTGGATATTCCTAGTCTGGTTTTTCGTCTTGTATTACATGCCCTGGATTTTTAGCCTGTGTTTTTCTGGTATTTTCTGTCTTGGATAATTTTTGCTCGGACCTTTGCCTTATTTGATTCTGGTTCCTGGTTTTTGTTTTGTTACTATTTGTTAAATAAACCTTCTTTTTTGAACTCTATGCCTGTGTCTGGGGTTTGCGCTGGAGTCTTCCGGTTTCTGGGCCATTGGCCATGACAGTACGACCTGGCCAAGACTGAGACTCCGCAACCCATGGCAATAGGTTTAACCTCCAAGTCTGATTATGTTTGAGCCTTCGTGCCTCCTGAGCCTCCGTGCCTCCTGAGCCTCCGTGCCTCCTGAGCCTCCCTGCCTCCTGAGCCTCCGTGCCTCCTGAGCCTCCGTGCCTACCTGGGCCACCTAAGAGACTTCTCAGCGCCTACCTGGGCCACCTAAGAGACTTCTCAGCGCCTACCTGGGCCACCTAAGAGACTTCTCAGCGCCTACCTGGGCCACCTAAGAGACTTCTCAGCGCCTACCTGGGCCACCTAAGAGACTTCTCAGCGCCTACCTGGGCCAACTAAGATACTTCTCAGCACCTACCTGAGCTACCTAGACGTCACGGAGACTCTGCATTCCACGCCTGGTTCCCTCTACGCCTGGATTCCCTCTACGCCTGGATTCCCTCTACGCCTGGATTCCCTCTACGCCTGGATTCCCTCTACGCCTGGTTTCCCTCTACGCTTCCGCCCGGACCCTCGTGTGCCTCCGCACGGACCCTCGTGTGCCTCCGCCCGGACCCTCGTGTGCCTCCGCCCGGACCCTCGTGTGCCTCCGCCCGGACCCTCATTGGCCAGCCCCAGCATCTCCGTGTGGCCAGCCCCAGCATCTCCGTGTGGCCAGCCCCAGCATCTCCGTGTGGCCAGCCCCAGCATCTCCGACTGTTCCCGTGTGGCCAGCCCCAGCATCTCCGACTGTTCCCGTGTGGCCAGCCCCAGCATCTCCGACTGTTCCCGTGTGGTCAGCCCCAGCATCTCCGACTGTTCCCGTGTGGTCATTCCCAGCATATTTGACTGTGTTTAGTTTAAACATCCCCAGCTTCCTTGTTTTGGTCAGCTCGAGCCCATCCTTCTGGTACTTCCCCGGCTCAGATTTTTTCATTTTTTCTTAGTTCCCTGTCCGGTGGCAGCCCTGTCCAGTTCCCTTTCCAGTGTCCGCCCTGTCCAGTCCCCTTTCCAGTGTCAGCCCTGTCCAGTCCCCTTTCCAGTGTCAGCCCTGTCCAGTTCCCTTTCCTTTTGTCATTTTTTCCATCGCCCGGTTTTGAGATTGTTTTTTATGCCCGGTCCCGAGATTGTTTTTTGTTTTGTCCATCCTGAGTTTTTTTGTTTTCCTGCCTGGTCTTGAGAGTTTTTTTGTTTTCCTGCCTGGTCTTGAGAGTTTTTTTGTTTTCCTGCCTGGTCTTGAGAGTTTTTTGTTTCCCTGCTGGGTCCTGAGAGTTTTTTGTTTCCGTGCCGGGTCCTGAGAAATTTTTTGTCTGTGTGTCTTTATAACCTGTGTGTTTTTCCCCTGCTCTTGGCCAGGTCGACTTCTCCCTACCCGTGAGTCTGTTCTGTGTTCCTTGTGTGGTCTGTGGATATTCCTAGTCTGGTTTTTCGTCTTGTATTACATGCCCTGGATTTTTAGCCTGTGTTTTTTCTGGTATTTTCTGTCTTGGATAATTTGTGCTCGGACCTTTGCCTTATTTGATTCTGGTTCCTGGTTTTTGTTTTGTTACTATTTGTTAAATAAACCTTCTTTTTTGAACTCTTTGCCTGTGTCTGGGGTTTGCGCTGGAGTCTTCTGGTTTCTGGGCCATTGGCCATGACAACTTTAAGGCAAGGCAAGGCAATTTTATTTATATAGCACAATTCATACACTGGGTAACTCAAAGTGCTTTACAGGAAGAAAAGATAATTTACAAGATTTATATTAAGAAACATAAGAAGAAAAAAAAAGAAGAGTGCAGATAAAAGAAAAAACAAACACTTTAGGTTTTAGTGTAGGCGGAGCTAAAGAGGAAGGTTTTTAACCTCCCCTTTAACATTGTTAAAGTTGAGGCTGTTCCAGGTTTTTGCTGCATGAAACTTAAACGCTGCTTCACCTTGTTTAGTTCTAACTCTGGGCACGAGCAGAAGGCCTGTCCCAGATGTTCTCAGATTCCGAGGAGGTTCATAAGTAACTAGCATGTCAGAGATATATTCTGGTGCTAAACCATTTAGAGACTTGTAAACCAGAAGTGCTGTTTTAAAGTCTATTCTCTGAGCAACAGGAAGCCAGTGCAGAGATTTTAAAACTGGCGTGATGTGGTTGTACTTCCTGGTTTTGGTTAGAACCCGAGCAGCCGCGTTATGAATAAGCTGCAGCTGTCTTAACCCTCGTTTTGAGAGACCAGTGAGCAGGCCGTTACAGTAATCTAACCTGCTGGAGATAAAAGCATGGATAAGTTTCTCTAAGTCTGGTTGAAACATCATCCCTTTGACTCTGGAAATGTTTTTAAGGTGATAAAATGCGGATGATGTAATTGACTTAATGTGACTGTGGAAATTCAAGTCTGAGTCCATGATGACCCCTAGATTTCTAACCTGATTTTTACATTTTAGAGAAAGAGACACGAGGTGACTGCTGACACTTTCTCTTTGTTTCTGTGACCCAAAGATGATTAGTTCAGTCTTGTTTCTGTTCAGTTGGAGAAAATTATTTTGAATCCACACGTCAATCTGTTTGATGCAGTGACACAGTGAATGGATTGGTCCATTTTCACCTGCTGTGTCACAGCTGCTTATTAACTGGCCTAAAGGAAGCATGTAGAGATTGAATAATAGAGGTCCCAAGATAGACCCCTGTGGAACCCCACATGTCAGGGCCATTTGGTCTGACACACAGTTACCAACCGAAACAAAGTACTTCCTGTCTTCAAGATAGGACTGAAACCATTTAAGGGCAGTTCCAGTGATACCTATCCATTCCTCTAATCTTTTTGTCACGATTTCATGATCTACTGTATCAAACGCAGCACTAAAGTCCAACAGAACTAAGACAGAGACTTTGCCTGCGTCAGTGTTCATACGGATGTCATTTGTGACTTTGATAAGTGCAGTCTCAGTGCTGTGATGGGGCCTGAATTCTGACTGAAAGGGATCAAAACAGTTGTTAAGTAATAGAAAGTCATTAAGTTGCTGATATACAACTTTTTCGATGACTTTCCCTAAAAATGGCAGGTTTGATATGGGCCGATAGTTGTTGAGCACTGAAGCATCAAGACTGCTCTTCTTTATGAGAGGCTTAATGACAGCAGTTTTTAAGGCCCTTGGAAATGTTCCAGACTGTAAGAAATTATTGACTATATCAGTGAGTTGTGGTAACAAACTGCTTAGTACTGATTTTAGAAATCTAGTGGGTAAAACATCGAGGCAGCAGGTGGATGAACTCAGGCTGGAGACAGTTTTTTCAATTATTCTGTCATTAATGGGTGTAAAATGTGTTAACCAAGTGTCTCCTAGGTGGCTACAGTGTTGTTTTATGCCCTCTGGACTGTATCGCATGTTTAATGCCTTGTCGTTGAAAAACAATGCAAACTCATTGCATTTAGTGGTGGAAACTAATTCTGGAGGAAATGGAGCTGGAGGGTTTGTTAATCTGTTAACTGTAGCAAACAGGACACGCAGGTTGTTAGTATTGTTGTTGATGATCTCTGAGAAGAATATTTCTCTTTCTTTTTGCAAAGTTTGATTGAAAACATGCAAATTGTCTTTGTATACCTCCATAATGAATTAAGAGTTTCAGTTTACGCCATTTTCTTTCGGCTTTTCGGCATTCCCTTTTCTGTGCCCTGACAGAGTGAGCATTGCTCCATGAAGCCTTCTGCCTCGTCTTGATCACTTTAACCTTAACAGGAGCAATGGTGTTCAAAACATTTAAAACACCTGAAGTATAACGATTCAACAAATCATCAACTTGACCTGATGAGGCATTTTCAAACCTGATTGCCTCCACAAACTGTGTCCTGGTGTTATTGTTAATGTATCTCTTTTTTACAACAGATGGTCCAACAGCAACTTTTGGAATTATAGACAGATGAAAAAAACAAAAAACAAAACAAAAAAAATAATAATAATTAAAGCCGCAAGCGGCGATAAAGGCCCTCGCCTCCCTTGAGACCGCGGGGACACATATATTCGGAGGATTGCATGTCGTGCTTTAAAGCAAATTTGGAGCTGTTTAGATGAAAACCCTTTAGATGAAAACCCTTTAGCACAAAGTGTACGATTTAGGTGGTCATGTATTCCACCCAACATAGATTTTCTGTTGAGTTTACGGTATGGCTGTAATAAACTTTTCTGTTTGCCCTAAGGTGTCCTATGGATGTACCAAGTTTTGTATTTCTACATTGGAAAAATTTACTTTCATTTTCCATAGAACCAATTATTTTGACTTTTCTAGGTCGCCACTGAGTCATTTTTCATATTTTTTTCGGGACTTCAAATACATAAATTTTTGCGGGCTTGAAGTCTGGGACCAATAAAAATGACTTTTAGTTTTCGTTTACTGGGTTAAATTGAGGATCATTTTGCAGAAAAATTATAATAAAAATATATACCGAATTATAATAAAAAAAATATAACTCGAGCAAAAAGTCTAGAAAAACACTTGTCTCTTTTACATACATGTGTTTAGCTCATTTTGCCCAAGTTTGGTGTCTGTGGAATGAAGCAGCTTTTTCTGTGTACTTTTAAAAGAGGTGTATTTTAAGTCGGTTCACATTTTCAATTCAAAATGGCCGCCTTCCTGTGTGTGATAGGGTGTGGTCCCCATTGGCTTTTGTTCATAAGCCCATGGTGGATGTGTGTACCAAGTTTTATTTGCCTACAACAAACTAAAAATTTCACTTCCCATTGACTTTTTCACATTTTTGGGACGTTGCTATGGCAACACATTTATAGATAGGGGTGGTTGTCATTGGCTTTTATGCTCGTCATGACATAAGAGATGTGTGTACCAAATTTTATGTCTCTATAACAAACTAAATTCTTGGGTCCCATTATAAGTTTGTAGGGGCGCTGGAGAGCCATTTCTAAAGATAACCCTTTTATTTACATATTTTTTGTTCAGGTCATGAATGTGCACAAACGCCTTTTTGTGTCCAACTCGATCCGAGAAGGCGTTTGAGAGTTAAGAGGCGTTTATTTTCACAAAAATGGCCACCTCGTTACAGGCTTGCCACACCCATACCCGATAAGATATCAACAACAAAGTTACAACTTTGGTTGGCACACGTGTCTAGATGATACTCACCAAATTTGGGGCCATTTAGATTAAAACACAATGATTTGCATCTTTCTGCGCAAAGTGCGATTTTAGTGGCCGCGCGTTTCACCCCACATGGCGGACTTCTTGTTAAGTTTAGGGTGTGACTGTCATTGACTTTTCTGTTTGCCCTGAGGTGTCCTATGGATATACCAAGTTTCATTTTTCTAAGTTGGAAAAAAGTTACTTTCACTTTCCATAGGCCCAATGTATTTTGATTTTGTAGGGGTCGCCACTGAGTCATTTTTCGTATTTTTTTAGTGACTTCAAATACATAAATTTTTCGCGAGCTTGAAGTCTGGGACCAATAAAAATTACTTTTCGTGCATGTTCACTGGGTCAAATTTAGGATCATTGGGTCGGAAGAAAAAAAAAAAAAAAAATCCGAGCAAAAATAATAGGCCCTCCCGGTCATCACCGGCTCGGGCCTAATAATAATATCTCTTTTAGTCATTTTGGCTGTATTGTGTGTAATGTGACCTCTCCAAATTTAAATGACTGCTGTTATTGAACCCTTTGGAATTTAAATACAAGTGTGGGCTCTTTGTAAAGGTAACAACCTCTAGTTTCAACCACAACAGTCAGAATCTCTCTAAGTACTACTGATACAATTTTATACACTTTGGAACTGTTAAAAGAATTCTATATGTTAAAAGAATTCTATATCCTTATATTATCCAGAGAGACACGGAGACAGATTATATTATAAAAGCGAAAGGCCAGGTTTTATTCCTTGCAAGGGAAGCAAATTACACAGATATATCAAAGGTACATAGTGCGTTTTGCTTACCTAAGTAAACAAAACATTACATTTTATATCACTGCAGTGGGGGCTGTCAGAGGGAGGCGTATCTTGCATACACACTCCCCTCAAGGCCCCAGCTCCAGGTGCAAAAGTACCATGGCAACCCATGTCTATCTAGTTATGTCTACTCCATGCTTGGACTAGAATGGAGGACATGACATGATTTGACATGACCTGTAGAGAACTATGAGCACCTACTAACTATAAACGATATACACAATTATAATAATAAAATTCTTATAACAGGAACACACAGAGAAAATTATTTTTTGTGTTCTCGCCTGAAAGATATTTAGTGAAAATAAAGTTGTTAAAGGCTTCAGGAGGTAGTTGAGGACTAAAACACACTATGGGCCAAAATAATAACTTCATGACTACTCACATTTCTCTCACAAACTTGAAAAGAATATTTGAAAAAAATGAATTTTTTACACCAGTTTTTATGTTGGTAGGTCCATGCGTTTTATAGAGGGACCATAGTTTATCCAAACTCATCCAAATTGGACACATTTGGAAAACATATGAAAAAGTGCAATAAGTTCTGAATGCTTCAACCCACAGGCATCAATAAGGGCTCTACTGAAAGCTTACATCTAGAGGAATCTGTATTTACAAACATAATCACTATATTAGTTATGAAAATTAATATTCCATAATAATAACACAATAAAATTGACATATTTAAAAAAATTAAAAAATAGTCAAAATGAGTGTTATGGGCCAAAATACATATTTTTGAATAATATCCACACATAAAAAACATACTGCAAACTATATACATAGGTTATAAAACTGTTGGTCAATGTTACAATATATGGGTCAATGTTACAATATATGTGCAACATTGTCTCTTGTTGCAGAAAGCACAAGAGCATGTCACATGTGGAGCATTTTACTGCACCTCTGTGAAAGAACAAAGCAAAGGTGTGAAATCTTGAACTTCAAATCAGACCACATCCGCACCTCCCCCCTCTAAACGCTTTCTTTCCGACTGCTGCTGGTCCAAAATGCCAATAAAAAGAAATGCACATGCCTCCACTACATTCTCTAACAAGTTTTTTTTATTATTTTTGTAAATTTTGCTATAGTTTTTACGCAAAAAAGACTGTGAAAGCACAATAAACATGCTTGCGTCATATGACGCACAAGCTTTCTCATTGAGGTGGCTTGTGTTTACGCAGAGGCACAGACGCTTCAGGCAGAAGGAAACCCCGGCATGTTTTACACCGTTGAACTCGGGAGATCATTGGCTATCCGTCTATCATCATGATGACCATATACGGAGAACAACGAACGTGCTAGAAGCGTTTACGTGATGCGTAATGGCCGCAGAGTCTGTGCGCTGATAGGCGGATATCTATGTCCCGCCTGCTAAAAACGCGTCACAATTGGCTGAAAAAGGTGTCAATCGAAGGCTAACACTTTCTGTTAGCATTTTAGTAGCTTTTTTCGCGGTCTCAAAAGGAATTATGGCTTTTAATATTAAAAGAAATGACAAAAAATGTTGCTGCTGATTTCAAGTTGGGAATACTTTTCTGCAGTTTTCGTGCCTTGGTGGATATAACATGTCTTGTGGACCTAATAATTTTACTGGATATTATTCCCTGGACCCTTACGGACAGAAAGACATCAAGCTAATGGTGATTTGGTGCTGTTCGAGTCCAAGACAGCCGTCACAGGTAGGACAAGTCCAAACTCTAACTTTGTGCTTGTATGTAAAAAAGGCTTTGGTGTCGGCGCGGTGGTTGTAACGTGTTGAAATGGTTTATATCGCCGGAAAGATGAGACTTTAAGCTTTAATTTGGTATATGTATTGTTGGGGTTTGCATTACGAGGGGATTGTACAACGCGGTCTGTTTTTTTTTCAAACTTGGCATAACCCGGTACCGGGACGGAATATCCACTTTTTAAAGTATCTAGCCTTATAGGTAAATTAAATTGTATGTAAACACATGTGGAATTGGATTTTATTTATGTTTATTGTTTATTTTAATTTAAATTTTAAATTAGACAAACATTAGCCTTTATTTTAAATATATTTGACATTTACTTATGGACTGTTGGAACTGTCTTTCTGTCGGCTGGATAGTTATATACTGTAGATGGCTGTAAGCTGAAAGCTATTTTTCTTCTCATCTAAGAAGCTTGTTCAGTTCTGATTAGCTGATCTCGCAGATGAACAATTTCACCAAAATGTAGTATCTTTGTTTGAGTCATTCCCACACTTTACCTTCAAAATAAATCCCTTTTTGTCATTTTGAGCAAAACTTACGAGTGAAGCATGTAAAGCAGGGGTGTCAGTCTTACGGGTTTAATCCGGCCCGTAAGATATATAATATCTAAGTATTAAAATAAGCAAAGTATAAAATGAGCTGCAAATTTTTAATGAAAGAAACTGCTGTTCTAAATGTGTCCACTGGATGACACAATAGCGCAAGTAATCTGTTCATACTGGGGCTGAGCAAGTATAGACTACCTGACAGTCCTGGAGTTCTGCCAATTACCCTATCCTACGTCATCTTCTTTGAACATAACGCGCTCTGGAAGCCTCATTGGCCCAAAGTGTCACTGTCAAAAAAGAGAAAAGTGGACACAGAAAAGTGGACAAGAAAAATGGTCATGGTCATTTTTATTTACGGAAGTTAATAGAAAACCTGTGTGTTTTTTTTTTTTTTATTTGGATCCCCATTAGCTTCCACAATGTGGTTGCTAGTCTTCCTGGGGCCTATAAAAGTGCTGAAACGTACAGCTAGAATACACAAATATAACATACATAAATATAACTTACATATAACATAACCACATGTATACATTTATCCACATATACACATTCACACACAACATTTGAAAATGTCAGTACCTATAACAGTCACAAATTAACTGGTGTAATACTATTAATAATAATCTGTTTTAGAGTCTTCTTAAAATTACATATGTTGGATATATGCCTTGTTCTTAAGTCCAATTTATTCCAAGCAGATGACGATCTAACTAAAACTGTTCTTGTCATACAATTGGACCTTGCAGATGGAACCACTAACACACCTGAGCTCACCTGACGCGTAACATGTCCGTGACAATACCCACTAAAGACCAATTTATCTACAAAATATTTTGGATTGCTTTTAAATAGAGCATTGTGCATATAACAGAGAAGACTTATATTAAGTTTGTCCTCCACCTTTAGCCAGCCCAAACAGGTATGCATTTTATCCACACTGTGTTTGGTGTGTTCACAGCAGGTTTCAGTGCTGAAACAATAATAATAATAATTAAAGCCGCAAGCGGCGATAAAGGCCCTCGCCTCCCTTGAGAGATGCACGGAGGACACATGCACTCGGAGGATTGCATTTCGTGCTTTCCTGCTACACCACCTTGTAATTTAGAGTTAAAGGTCTCCACAATCCTGGTTTTCCTGGGAGCTGTCTGAACCTTTGAAAATAATAGATTGTGCTTGGGCTAAGGAGAAAAACAAAGTACTGGCTGGAGATTTGAGATGACTCAGGAATCGCTGCACCCCCTGTTTAAAAGGCAAAATGTAAATATTACTTGTCTAAAAGTACAAGGTTACAAGTTCCAAAGGATTCTGAGGAGTTTTCTAAGACTCTAGCCTTGGCTCTGGAGGGGCCTCCTCCAAAGGAATGATCCTGGCAATTGGGAAATGGCATTTATTTCCCAAAGAAATGGCTGCCTCTTCACAGACTCATTACGACCACAGCCACAAATGTAACAAAAACAAATTGATAACTTTTTTTACACGTGTCTAGATGATACTCACCAAATTTGGAGCTGTTTAGATGAAAAGCCTTTAGCACAAGGGGTGCGATTTAGGTGGTCACGCATTCCACCCAACATAGTAGATTTCCTGTTGAGTTTACGATATGGCTGTAATAAACTTTTCAGTTTGCCCTGAGGTGTCCTATGGATGTACCAAGTTTCATTTTCTACGTTGGAAAAAGTTACTTTCACTTTCCATAGGCCCAATGTATTTGACTCTTGTAGGGGTCGCCACTGAGTCATTTTTCGTATTTTTTTAGTGACTTCAAATACATAAATTTTTGCCGGGCTTGAAGTCTGGGACCAATAAAAATGACATTTAGTTGTTCGTTTACTGGGTTAAATTGAGGATCATTTTGCAGAAAAATTATAATAAAAAATATATACGAATTATAATAAAAAAATATAACTCGAGCAAAAAGTCTAGAAAAACACTTGTCTCTTTTACATACATGTGTTTAGCTCATTTTGCCCAAGTTTGGTGTCTGTGGAATGAAGCAGCTTTTTCTGTGTACTTTTAAAAAGAGGTGTATTTTAAGTCGGTTCACATTTTCAATTCAAAATGGCGCCTTCCTGTGTGTGATAGGGTGTGGTCCCCATTGGCTTTTTGTTCATAAGCCCATGGTGGATGTGTGTACCAAGTTTTATTTGCCTACAACAAACTAAAAATTTCACTTCCCATTGACTTTTTCACATTTTTGGGGCGTTGCTATGGCAACACATTTATAGATAGGGGTGGTTGTCATTGGCTTTTATGCTCGTCATGACATAAGAGATGTGTGTACAAAATTTTATGTCTCTATGACAAACTAAATTCTTGGGTCCATTATAAGTTTGTAGGGGCGCTGGAGAGCCATTTCTAAAGATAACCCTTTTATTTACATATTTTTGTTCAGGTCATGAATGTGCACAAACGCCTTTTTGGGTCCAACTCGATCCGAGAAGGCGTTTGAGAGTTAAGAGACGTTTATTTTCACAAAAATGGCCACCTTGTTACAGGCTTGCCACACCCATACCCGATAAGATATCAAAAACAAAGTCACAACTTTGGTTGGCACATGTCTAGATGATACTCACCAAATTTGGGGCCATTTAGATTAAAACACAATGATTTGCATCTTTCTGCGAGTGCGATTTTAGTGGCCGCGTTTCACCCCACATGGCGGACTTCCTGTTAAGTTTAGGGTGTGACTGTCATTGACTTTTCTGTTTGCCCTGAGGTGTCCTATGGATATACCAAGTTTCATTTTTCTACGTTGGAAAAAGTTACTTTCACTTTCCATAGGCCCAATGTATTTGATTTTGTAGGGGTCGCCACTGAGTCATTTTCGTATTTTTTTGACTTCAAATACATAAATTTTTCGCCGAGCTTGAAGTCTGGGACCAATAAAATGACTTTTCATGCATGTTCACTGGGTCAAATTTAGGATCATTGGGTCGGAAGAAAAATAAAAAAATTAAAGCATAAGCGGCGATAAAGGCCCTCGCCTCCTTGAGACATGAGGACACATATATTCGGAGGATTGCATGTCGTGCTTTAAAGCAAATTTGGAGCTGTTTAGATGAAAACCCTTTAGCACAAAGTGTATGCGATTTAGGTGGTCATGTATTCCACCCAACATAGTAGATTTTCTGTTGAGTTTACGGTATGGCTGTAATAAACTTTTCTGTTTGCCCTAAGGTGTCCTATGGATGTACCAAGTTTTGTATTTCTACATTGGAAAAATTTACTTTCATTTTCCATAGAACCAATTATTTTGACTTTTCTAGGGGTCGCCACTGAGTCATTTTTCATATTTTTTCGGGACTTCAAATACATAAATTTTTGCGGGCCTGAAGTCTGGGACCAATAAAAATGACTTTTAGTTGCACGTTTACTGGGTCAAATTGAAAATCATTTTTCAGAAAAATTATAATAAAAAAAATATATACCAAATTATAATAAAAAAAATATAACTCGAGCAAAAACGACAAGAAAAACGCCTGTCTATTTTACATAAATGTGTTTAGCTCATTTTGCCCAAGTTTGGTGTCTGTGGAATGAAGCAGCTATTTTCTGTTGTTTTTTAAAAGAGAGGTTGTATTTTAAGTCGGTTCACATTTTCAATTCAAAATGGCCGCCTTCCTGTGTGTGATAGGGTGTGGTCCCTATTGGCTTTTTTGTTCATAAGCCCATGCTGGATGTGTGTACCAAGTTTCATTTGCCTACGACAAACTAAAATTTTCACTTCCCATTGACTTTTTCGACATATTTGGGACGTTGCTATGTCAACACATTTATAGATAGGGGGTGGTTGTCATTGGCTTTTATGCTCGTCATGACATAAGAGATGTGTGTACCAAATTTTATGTCTCTATGACAAACTAAATTCTTGGGTCCCATTATAAGTTTGTAGGGGGCGCTGGAGAGCCATTTCTAAAGATAACCCTTTTATTTACATATTTTTTGTTCAGGTCATGAATGTGCACAAACGCCTTTTTGGGTCCAACTCGATCCGAAAAGGCGTTTGAGAGATAAGACGTTTATTTTCACAAAAATGGCCACCTCGTTACAGGCTTGCCACACCCATACCCGATAAGATATCAACAACAAAGTTACAACGTTGGTTGGCACACGTGTCTAGATGATACTCACCAAATTTGGGGCCATTTAGATTAAAACACAATGATTTGCATCTTTCTGCGCAAGGGGTGCGATTTTAGTAGCCGCGCGTTTCACCCCACATGGCGGACTTCCTGTTGAGTTTAGGGTGTGGCTGTCATTGACTTTTCTGTTTGCCCTGAGGTGTCCTATGGATGTACCAAGTTTAATCTTTCTACGTTGGAAAAAAGTTACTTTCACTTTCCATAGGCCCAATGTATTTTGACTTTTCTAGGGGCCGCCACTGAGTCATTTTTGTATTTTTTTTTCGGGGACTTTAAATACTTAAATTTTTCGCTGGGCTTGAAGTCTGGGACCAATAAAAATTACTTTTAGTTGCACGTTTACTGGGTCAAATTTAGGATCATTTTGCAGAAAAAATATGATAAAAAAATATATACCGAATTATAATTAAAAAAAATATAACTCGAGCAAAAAAGTCTAGAAAAACGCTTGTCTATTTTACATACATGTGTTTAGCTCATTTTGCCCAAGTTTGGTGTCTGTGGAATGAAGCAGCTATTGTCTGTGTACTTTTAAAAAAGAGGTGTATTTTAAGTCGGTTCACATTTTCAATTCAAAATGGCCGCCTTCCGTGTGTGATAGGTGTGGTCCCCATTGGCTTTTTGTTCATAAGCCCATGCTGGATGTGTGTACCAAGTTTCATTTGCCTACAACAAACTAAAAATTTCACTTCCATTGACTTTTCCATTTTTGGGGCGTTGCTATGGCAACATATTTATAGATAGGGGTGGTTGTCATTGGCTTTTATGCTCGTCATGACATAAGAGATGTGTGTACCAAATTTTATGTCTCTATGACAAACTAAATTCTTGGGTCCCATTATAAGTTTGTGGGGGGCGCTGGAGAGCCACTTCTAAAGATAACCCTTTTATTTACATATTTTTGTGTTCAGGTCATGAATGTGCACAAACGCCTTTTTGGGTCCAACTCGATCCGAGAAGGCGTTTGAGAGATAAGAGGCGTTTATTTTCACAAAAATGGCCACCTCGTTACAGGCTTGCCACACCCATACCCGATAAGATATCAACAACAAAGTTACAACTTTGGTTGGCATATGTGTCTAGATGATACTCACCAAATTTGGGGCCATTTAAATTAAAACACAATGATTTGCATCTTTCTGCGCAAGGGGTGCGAATTTAGTGGCCGCGCGTTTCACCCCAGATGGCAGACTTCCTGTGTAGTTTAGGGTGTGGCTGTCATAGACTTTTATATTTGCCATAAGGTGTCCTATGGATGTACCAAGTTTCATTTTTCTACGTTGGAAAAAAGTTACTTTCACTTTCCATAGGCCCAATGTATTTTGACTTTTCTAGGGCACTGAGTCATTTTTTATTTTTTTGGGGACTTCAAATATATAAATTTTTGCCGGGCTTGAAGGCTGGGACCAATAAAAATGACTTTTGTTCATGTTCACTGGGTCAAATTTAGGATCATATGGAGAAAAAAAAAAAAAAAAAAAAAATAATCCGAGCAAAACAATAGGCCCTCCCGGTCATCACCGGCTCGGGCCTAATAAAAAAATCGAGCAAAAACAATAGGCCCTCCCGGTCATCACCGGCTCGGGCCTAATTAAAGCCGCATAGCGGCGATAAAGGCCCTCGCCTCCCTTGAGACCGCGGGGACACATATATTCGGAGGATTGCATGTCGTGCTTTAAAGCAAATTTGGAGCTGTTTAGATGAAAACCCTTTAGCACAAAGTGTACGATTTAGGTGGTCATGTATTCCACCCAACATAGATTTTCTGTTGAGTTTACGGTATGGCTGTAATAAACTTTTCTGTTTGCCCTAAGGTGTCCTATGGATGTACCAAGTTTTGTATTTCTACATTGGAAAAATTTACTTTCATTTTCCATAGAACCAATTATTTTGACTTTTCTAGGGTCGCCACTGAGTCATTTTCCTATTTTTTTCAGGGACTTCAAATACATACATTTTTGCGGGCTTGAAGTCTGGGACCAATAAAAATGACTTTTAGTTGCACGTTTACTGGGTCAAATTGAAAATCATTTTCAGAAAAATTATAATAAAAAATATATACCAAATTATAATAAAATAAAATATACCTCGAGCAAAAACGACAAGAAAAACGCCTGTCTATTTTACACACATGTGTTTAGCTCATTTTGCCCAAGTTTGGTGTCTGTGGAATGAAGCAGCTATTTTCTGTTGTTTTTTAAAAGAGAGGTTGTATTCTAAGTCGGTTCACATCTTCAATTTAAAATGGCCGCCTTCCGTGTGTGATAAGGTGTGGTCCCCTTTGGCTTTTTGTTCATAAGCCCATACTGGATGTGTGTACCAAGTTTCATTTGCCTACGACAAACTAAAATTTTCACTTCCCATTGACTTTTTCCACATATTTGGGACGTTGCTATGGCAACACATTTATAGATAGGGGGTGGTTGTCATTGGCTTTTATGCTCCTCATGACATAGGAGATGTGTGTACCAAATTCCATGTCTCTATGACAAACTAAATTCTTGTGTCCCATTATAAGTTTGTAGGGGGACCTGGAGAGCCATTTCTAAAGATAACCCTTTTATTTACATATCTTTGTGTTCAGGTCATGAATGTGCACAAACGCCTTTTTGGGTCCGACTTGATCCGAGAAGGCGTTTGAGAGTTAAGAGACATTTTATTTTCACAAAAATGGCCACCTCGTTACAGGCTTGCCACACCCATACCCGATAAGATATCAACAATAAAGTCACAAATTTGGTTGGCACACGTGTCTAGATGATACTCACCAAATTTGGGGCCATTTAAATTAAAATACAATGATTTGCATCTTCTTGCGCAAAAGTGCGATTTAAGTGGCCATGCGTTTCACCCCACATGGCGGACTTCCTGTTTAGTTTAGGGTGTGGCTGTCATAGACTTTTCTGTTTGCCCTGAGGTGTCCTATTGATATACTAAGTTTCATTTTTCTACGTTGGAAAAAAGTTACTTTCACTTTCCAAAGGCCCAATGTATTTTGACTTTTCTAGGGGTCGCCACTGAGTCATTTTCATTTTTTTTTTTCGGGACTTCAAATACATAAATTTTTCGCCGGGCTTGAAGTCTGGGACCAATAAAAATGACTTTTAGTTGTTGGTTTACTGGGTCAAATTGAGAATCATTTTGCAAAAATTATAATAAAAAAATATATACCGAATTATAATTAAAAAAAATATAACTCAAGCAAAAAAAGTCTAGAAAAACACTTGTCTCTTTTACATACATGTGTTTAGCTCATTTTGCCCAGGTTTGGTGTCTGTGGAATGAAGCAGCTACTTTTTGTTGTTTTTTAAAAAAGAGGTGTATTCTAAGTCGGACCAAATTTTCAATTCAAAATGGCCGCCTTCCCGTGTGTGATAGGGTGTGGTCCCCATTGGCTTTTTTGTTCATAAGCCCATGGTGGATATGTGTACCAAGTTTCATTTGCCTACAACAAACTAAAAATTTCACTTCCCATTGACTTTTTCCACAGATTTGGAACGTTGCTATGGCAACACATTTATTAGATAGGGGGTGGTTGTCATTGGCTTTTATGCTCGTCATGACATAAGAGATGTGTGTACCAAATTTCATGTTTCTATGACAAACTAAATTCTTGGGTCCCATTATAAGTTTGTAGGGCGCTGGAGAGCCATTTCTAAAGATAACCCTTTTATTTACATATTTTTGTGTTCAGGTCATGAATGTGCACAAACGCCTTTCGGTTCCAACTCGATCCGAGAAGGCGTTTGAGAGTTAAGAGACGTTTTATTTTCACAAAAATGGCCACCTCGTTACAGGCTTGCTACACCCATACCCGATAAGATATCAACAACAAAGTCACAAATTTGGTTGGCACACGTGTCTAGATGATACTCACCAAATTTGGGGCCATTTAAATTAAAACACAATGATTTGCATCTTCTTGCGCAAGTGCGATTTTAGTGGCCATGCGTTTCACCCACATGGCGGACTTCCTGTTTAGTTTAGGGTGTGGCTGTCATAGACTTTTCTGTTTGCCCTGAGGTGTCCTATTGATGTACTAAGTTTCATTTTTCTACGTTGGAAAAAGTTACTTTCACTTTCCATAGGCCCAATGTATTTTGACTTTTCTAGGGGTCGCCACTGAGTCATTTTTCATTTTTTTTTCGGGACTTCAAATACATATATTTTTCGGGCTTGAAGTCTGGGACCAATAAAAATGACTTTTAGTTGTTGGTTTACTGGGTCAAATTGAGAATCATTTTGCAGAAAAATTATAATAAAAAATATATACCGAATTATAATAAAAAAATATAACTCGAGCAAAAAGTCTAGAAAAACACTTGTCTCATTTACATACATGTGTTTAGCTCATTTTGCCCAAGTTTGGTGTCTGTGGAATGAAGCAGCTATTTTTGTTGTTTTTAAAAAGAGGTGTATTCTAAGTCGGACCAAATTTTCAATTCAAAATGGCCGCCTTCCGTGTGTGATAGGGTGTGGTCCCCATTGGCTTTTTGTTCATAAGCCCATGGTGGATATGTGTACCAAGTTTCATTTGCCTACAACAAACTAAAAATTTCACTTCCCATTGACTTTTTCACATTTTTGGGGCGTTGCTATGGCAACACATTTATAGATAGGGGTGGTTGTCATTGGCTTTTATGCTCGTCATGACATAAGAGATGTGTGTACCAAATTTTATGTCTCTATGACAAACTAAATTCTTGGGTCCCATTATAAGTTTGTAGGGGCGCTGGAGAGCCATTTCTAAAGATAACCCTTTTATTTACATATCTTTGTGTTCAGGTCATAAATGTGCACAAACGCCTTTTGGTTCCAACTCGATCCGAGAAGACTTTTGAGAGTTAAGAGACGTTTTATTTTCACAAAAATGGCCACCTCGTTACAGGCTTGCTACACCCATACCCGATAAGATATCAACAACAAAGTTACAACTTTGGTTGGCACACGTGTCTAGATGATACTCACCAAATTTGGGGCCATTTAGATTAAAACACAATGATTTGCATCTTTCTGCAAGAAGTGCGATTTTAGTGGCGCGCGTTTCACCCCACATGGCGGACTTCCTGTTGAGTTTAGGGTGTGACTGTCCTTGACTTTTCTGTTTGCCTGAGGTGTCCTATGGATATACCAAGTTTCATTTTCTGTGTTGAAAAAACTTACTTTCACTTTCCATAGGCCCAATGTATTTTGATTTTGTAGGGTCGCCACTGAGTCATTTTTCGTATTTTTTTTCGGACTTCAAAAACATACCATTTTTGCCGAGCTTGAAGTCTGGGACCAATAAAAATGACTTTTGTGCATGTTCACTGGGTCAAATTTAGGATCATTTGGTCACAATAAAGATAAAAAAAAAAAAAAAAAAAAAAAAAAAAAAAATCCGAGCAAAACAATAGGCCCTCCCGGATCACCGGCTCGGGCCTAATTAAAGCCGCATAGCGGCGATAAAGGCCCTCGCCTCCCTTGAGACCGCGGGGACACATATATTCGGAGGATTGCATGTCGTGCTTTAAAGCAAATGTGGAGCAGTTTAGATGAAAACCCTTTAGCACAAAGTGTACGATTTAGGTGGTCATGTATTCCACCCAACATAGTAGATTTTCTGTTGAGTTTACGGTATGGCTGTAATAAACTTTTCTGTTTGCCCTGAGGTGTCCTATGGATATACCAAGTTTCATTTTTCTACGTTGGAAAAAAGTTACTTTCACTTTCCATAGGCCCAATGTATTTTGACTTTTCTAGGGGCCGCCACTGAGTCATTTTTCGTATTTTTTTTTTCGGGGACTTCAAATACATACATTTTTTGCCGGGCTTGAAGTCTGGGACCAATAAAAATGACTTTTAGTTGTTTGTTTACTGGGTTAAATTGAGGATCATTTTGCAGAAAAATTATAATAAAAAAATATATACCGAATTATAATAAAATTAAAGCCGCATAGCGGCGATAAAGGCCCTCGCCTCCCTTGAGACATGAGGACACATGCACTCGGAGGATTGCATTTCGTGCTTTAAAGCGTAAACTTCACGGTAATGTCAAATAAACGGGCCTGTGCTACTGCTGGGGCCTGCTACACCACCTTGTAATTTAGAGTTAAAGGTCTCCACAATCCCTGGTTTTCCTGGGAGCTGTCTGAACCTTTGAAAATAATAGATTATGCTTGGGCTAAGGCGAGAAAAACAAAGTACTGGCTGGAGATTTGAGATGACTCAGGAATCGCTGCACCCCCTTCTGTTTAAAAGGCAAAACAAATATAACTTGTCTAAAAGTACAAGGTTACAAGTTCCAAAGGATTCTGAGGAGTTTTCTAAGACTCTAGCCTTGGCTCTGGAGGGGCCTCCTCTAAAGGAAGGATCCTGGCAATTGGGAAATGGCATTTATTTCCCAAAGAAATGGCTGCCTCTTCACAGACTCATTACGACCACAGCCACAAATGTATCAAAAACAAATTGATAACTTTTTTTGGCACACGTGTCTAGATGATACTCACCAAATTTGGAGCTGTTTAGATGAAAAGCCTTTAGACACAAGGGGTGCGATTTAGGTGGTCACGCATTCCACCCAACATAGTAGATTTTCTGTTGAGTTTACGGTATGGCTGTAATAAACTTTTCTGTTTGCCCTGAGGTGTCCTATGGATGTACCAAGTTTTGTATTTCTACATTGGAAAATTTACTTTCATTTTCCATAGAACCAATGTATTTTGACTTTTCTAGGGTCGCCACTGAGTCATTTTTCATATTTTTTTCGGGACTTCAAATACATAAATTTTTCGCTGGGCTTAAAGTCTGGGACCAATAAAATGACTTTTAGTTGCACGTTACTGGGTCAAATTTAGGATCATTTTGCAAAAAATTTATAAAAATATATACCAAATTATAATAAAAAAAAATAACTCGAGCAAAAAAGTCTAGAAAAACACTTGTCTATTTTACATACATGTGTTTAGCTCATTTTGCCCAAGTTTGGTGTCTGTGGAATGAAGCAGCTATTGTCTGTGTACTTTTAAAAAAGAGGTGTATTTTAAGTCGGTTCACATTTTCAATTCAAAATGGCCGCCTTCCCGTGTGTGATAGGGTGTGGTCCCCATTGGCTTTTTTGTTCATAAGCCCATACTGGATGTGTGTACCAAGTTTCATTTGCCTACAACAAACTAAAAATTTCACTTTCCATTGACTTTTTCCACATTTTTGGGACGTTGCTATGGCAACACATTTATAGATAGGGGGTGGTTGTCATTGGCTTTTATGCTCGTCATGACATAAGAGATGTGTGTACCAAATTTTATGTCTTTATGACAAACTAAATTCTTGGGTCCCATTATAAGTTTGTAGGGGGCGCTGGAGAGCCATTTCTAAAGATAACCCTTTTATTTACATATCTTTGTGTTCAGGTCATGAATGTGCACAAACGTCTTTGGGTCCAACTCGATCCGAGAAGGCGTTTGAGAGTTAAGAGACGTTTTATTTTCATAAAAATGGCCACCTCGTTACAGGCTTGCCACACCCATACCCGATAAGATATCATAAACAAAGTCACAACTTTGGTTGGCACACGTGTCTAGATGATACTCACCAAATTTGGGGCTATTTAGATTAAAACACAATGATTTGCATTTTTGCGCAAGGTGCGATTTTAGTGGCCATGCTTTTCACCCCACATGTGGGACTTCCTGTTGAGTTTAGAGTGTGGCTGTCATTGACTTTTCTGTTTGCCCTGAGGTGTGCTATAGATGTACCAAGTTTCATTTTTCTACATTGGAATAAAGTTACTTTCACTTTCCATAGGCCCGATGTATTTTGACTTTTCTAGGGTCGCCACTGAGTCATTTTTCGTATTTTTTTCGGGACTTCAAATACATAAATTGTTCGCTGGGCTTGAAATCTGGAACCAATAAAAATGACTTTTAGTTGCACGTTTACTGGGTTAAATTGAGGATCATTTTGCAGAAAAAATCTGATAAAAAAAAATATACCGAATTATAATAAAAAAATATATAACTCGAGCAAAAAAGTCTAGAAAAACACTTGTCTATTTTACATACATATGTTTAGCTCATTTTGCCCAAGTTTGGTGTCTGTGGAATGAAGCAGCTATTGTCTGTGTACTTTTAAAAAAGAGGTGTATTTTTAGTCGGTTCACATTTTCAATTCAAAATGGCCGCCTTCCCGTGTGTGATAGGGTGTGGTCCCCATTGGATTTTTTGTTCATAAGCCCATGGTGGATGTGTGTACCAAGTTTCATTTTCCACATATTTGGGACGTTGCTATGGCAACACATTTATAGATAGGGGTGGTTGTCATTGGCTTTTATGCTCATGACATAAGAGGTGTGTACCAAATTTTATGTCTCTATGACAAACTAAATTCTTGGGTCCCATTATAAGTTTGTAGGGGGCGCTGGAGAGCCATTTCTAAAGATAACCCTTTTATTTACATATTTTTTTGTTCAGGTCATGAATGTGCACAAACGCCTTTTTGGGTCCAACTCGATCCGAGAAGGCGTTTGAGAGTTAAGAGACGTTTTATTTTCACAAAAATGGCCACCTCGTTACAGGCTTGCCACACCCATACCCGATAAGATATCAACAACAAAGTTACAACTTTGGTTGGCACACGTGTCTAGATGATACTCACCAAATTTGGGGCCATTTAGATTAAAACACAATGATTTGCATCTTTCTGCAAGGTGCGATTTTAGTGGCCGCGCGTTTCACCCAACATGGCGGCCTTCCTGTTAAGTTTAGGGTGTGACTGTCATTGACTTTTCTGTTTGCCCTGAGGTGTCCTATGGATATACCAAGTTTCATTTTCTACGTTGGAAAAAAGTTACTTTCACTTTCCATAGGCCCAATGTATTTTGATTTTGTAGGGGTCGCCACTGAGTCATTTTTCGTATTTTTTTTTCGGCGACTTCAAATACATAAATTTTTCGCCAAGCTTGAAGTCTGGGACCAATAAAAATGACTTTTTTATGCATGTTCACTGGGTCAAATTTAGGATCATTGGGTCGGAAGAAAAAAAAAAAAAAAAAAAAAAATCCGAGCAAAAACAATAGGCCCTCCCGGTCATCACCGGCTCGGGCCTAATAAACTACATGGCCCTTAGGACTGTAGTATGATTAGTAGCAGTTTTCTCGTTGGTGTACACGCAAATGATAACGTCCCCCAGATCAAAGTGTTCAGCTGAGATCAAAGCCTTGGCCTTAGTCAATCGGCAGGTGCATGATGTGCCAGATTTAATTAACGACTGTGTGTTTTCACAACAAGGAAAGATCAGGTCTATCAGGTACCCTCACACAGGAATGAGTTTGATGTAGAAGTGTCTGAGACTTTAGTGACCGAATAGAGATGCTGATTCCTGACCGAGATAAAATGACTTCTTTTCCTCCCTTGTACAGCTTGCAGTTTAATAAAATGTTTAATGAATGTGTGTATTTTACAATGTGCGTAAATAGGCTTTTCCACGTATGATTCTAAAGTATAATTGTTGTGTGGTTATGACATTGTGAAACAAGGGAATGTTTTAAAACTTAGTGTGAGCATCTCATCCCCAAACCGAGCCCCTTTGTGACGAAGAACTTTGTGACACGCCCCCAGACAAAGATGATAAAACCGCCTGTTAGCCAGAGGCTAGTCCTCTTCACTTCTCCCTCCTCTCTGTTGTCCTACCCCTTCGTCTTAGCTTTAATATTTCCTTTTTTCCACGTGGCACCTCATGCTAAACGTGATTTTTTTTTCTATCTACAATCTATGCTTATTGATTTGTTTTTTAATAGTCTTTTCCTTGAGCTAATCAGAATACTGTACGTCATAACTGTGCGACGGAAGTTATTTTTGTATTTTATTTCGTAACTACTTTTGCCTGCTAAACGAGTCTGCTTTACCAAGCCAAGCTCTCTCAGAAGCAAGTTAAACAGAAGGAAAGCAGCTTCTAAGACCCTTCCCAGTGGTCTAGCAATAACTTTAAAGACTTAATTTTATGCCTTCGACGGAGCTTGACTACAACGGCCTAGCAGCTTACGAAAGTTCCAGGACGCCTCCGTTCTCTCCCCAGTCGCACTGCGACCACACCTCTTGAGACAACAAGCACGCTGCAGCCCTCTGGTCGGATCCCCTGCAGGACGCGCATGGGTTTTGAAGAACCCCTTTCGAATCTTTGGCGCAAGGACCTCGCTGGTATCCAATGAGCCAACAGAGTGAGTTGCACGTGACACATAAGAGTGGCGTTATAAAACTATACACTGTTCAAAAAGCTCTGGCCCCGGAAGTCGTCATGTCCTACCCTATAAAAGTCCCTTAGTTTAAGCTTGATAACATTTTAATTATAATAATTATTTTAAATAATCAAAAATTTCCTTGCTTCACAATTCTCTTATAAGTAAATGCTTTATTGTTCTGTTGTTCATCCATCACTGTGTTAATTGTCCTTATTATTTTCCCATAACTGTGTTAAAATTTTCATATCACGTTATCCATGTTTATTCAAACTTGTGTAACCTTTAATAAAACTACATAAAACGTTAAGTCGTTGCACAGGTGTTTTTCCCCGTTTATGTTAAGCCATGTTTGAAAACAAAGAATTCTCCTTTAGATTATGAAAATATAACAGTTTTCTCAAGACTTAAATTCGAGGCCCTGCAATTTTATTTTTAATTAGGCTAATATCAATTAGACCTGTGTTACTGTGGATGAAATCATGTTGTAGACCCCACCCCATTCAACTAAAAGCATGCTCAGTGCTATTTGGTTCTGTCAGTCATTGGACCAGTTTTCTCAAATTTTAATTAACAGATACAGGATCTTTTGTGCCATTCATAAACCTTTATTTGTTGTTGTAGTGAACATCTGCCGGCCACAGTGAGCAAAACCACAGGTCAACTAGGGTTTACAGCACTAAAATGTCAAACCCCGACAATTTAGGCCGTAAAGCCCTCTCCAGACTCGAAGAAAGTGTTTACTTTGCCAGCAGGCCAGAACTTTAACAGCTCGGTGTTAATGAACCACAGATGGTCTTTGTTTTCCAAAAGGAGGGAAACTCAGAAATAACTCTTAATTAACGGCTTTTACCTTCTCCATCTCAAAGCAGATCAAAGGCGTTATCTCCAGCCTCAGACTCGCTGGAGCCAGAACTGACGCATAATGCCCTTTGAAATATGACTTTTGTGTATTGGGTCAAACAAAGACTTGAGACTGTCTGGATGATACCATACTGCCCTCTAGCGACAGTATGGAGGAACTCTGCTAAATACTTCCTCATCAAAACCTGCCTTTAACTTCTCTGTAAACGGAAAGGTTTACAAAGGACTTGGACTCTCCATAAATAAAACATTGTTGTTTAATAAAAAGAAAATGTTTAAATGATCGAATTAACGTGTTTTTCCCCACAGGATTTAGAGCCACAACAGAAGAAATCGACTCTTTACATCAGTATTACAAGCTTACAGTTAATAAAATGGTTGAATGAATTTATATGTGTTACAGCATGTTTAAAATGTATTCTATCGGTACCAATTTGCAATATCAAATTTGTGTGTATGCTTATGATTGTGTTTAAATATTCAATATGTCTTTGTGGACGATAAGGTTTTAGTTTGAATTACAAACTTAGGTGGGATAGGCTTTTCCCAAAAGCAGGCCTTCCCCCAGAAAAGAAACGCCCCAAAGACACACCCCCTTTAAGCAGCACAAAACTCTGGCGCACGCCGGAAATACTCTCTTCTCTCTTTGCTCTGGAGCCTCGCCTGCAACTCTGTTGAAGCCCCTCTTACGCTTCTGAAGCTTTTTCTTCTTTACGCCCTAAGGCCCTCATTTTTCTCTGTCCCAAGCAATTTTGTTGCGTGCGGACTCTTCTCTCTAGACGCATCTTGTCTTCAAGTTTTTAGACCTGTTGTACCAGCCGGACGACTTGATTTTATTTTTAAAGCTACACATTGTCTCCTTGTTTTGACGTCATTCCCCGGAGACGGACGGGAATTTGTAGTTCTGTAAGAGACACAGACCTAAACCGAATCCCTCACAGCCGTTCCAAACCAGAGGAACGACTCCAGAGAAACCCCTTTTTCAGCAGTCCAGCGATATTTTTCAAAGACTCTAATCTGTTCTTGCCTAATGCCAACGGCAAGTAAAGAGACTTTTACAGCTTTATACAGCTGACGCCTTCCACAACTCCATTTTTACCGGTAGCCCGCGCAACCAGCCGGCGCCGTCCGGTCAGTCAGTGACGGCAACCTTTAGGAGCGGCGCCCTCTCATTCCCAACGCCCCGCTCCAGGACCCGAAGCAAAACTTTGGACCTGCGGCGGAAATCCAGCGGAACCAGTGCCAGCGACCCAAAGTAAGCCGCACTTGACATAAAAGGAGTTTGGCGTTAAACTGTATTTAATAAGCTCAAATCAATTCAACAATCCTCTCCCCAAAACCCTTTTTGATAATCCGGCAATTAAAACTCTCCCAGCCGAGTTTTAACCAGTCAAAGCATTATCCTCCACAAAGTTAGAGTCAGTAATTTGTTGGTAATCATTTTGTTTTAATCATTATTCCCATTATATGTCAATAATTCACCCTTTGTGTCCTTTCCCATCAAATATGTTAACCTTGTATAATCTTTAATAAAACCCCATAAAACGTTAAAGATTTTGATTTGGTTTTTATGTTATTTCAGAAGTATATCCGAAAACAGATTGAATTCCTTCAGATTAATTGAGACTTAGCAACAATAATCCGTTTCCCAGAACGCATCTGGGTGGTGCCCTTAACGAGACAATTTTGATAATAAAAATATTAATTAATAATTTACCCAAATTAATAAATTTATATTTCTTATTACATTATATTATAGTAAATACACAACATTGTAAATATAATAAAGTTAATCCACATTTGCATAAATTGTCTCAAAAGTTAAAATTCAAATCCCAATGTTAATTGAGTTTTAGCCTTATATTCATTTTGAAGCACCTCACATCAACACTTGCTAACACGACACTTGTTTGCTTCTCCTCCTACGTTACAACCGATAGTTTAGTTGTTAGAGGAGTATTTTAGTATGGATAACTGTATTGTTCATTTTCACTGAGAATGAACAACATGTTAATCTACAGAGAGAGTTGGATTGTGTTCTGTTTTGTAGTATATCATTGGCCCCACCACAGTAATAACCCACAGGAAATTGCCCAGGGACTGAACCGTGTATCTGGGATTCTCCCCAGTTGTTTCTTGTTTGTCAAGGCCCAGTAACCTCGACAGACATGATGGATCCTTTGTTTTTACAGGTACTCAAGAGTTATAAAAGACACTGTTTTACTTTCCCAAAGGAGATTAAACGTGTCTTTTAAATAGCCCAAGATGGTCAGATTGTTGTTTTAAGTCACGAAGGAACTCAGTTTACGACCCTGGATAGATGCGACCGAGTCAACACGGCGCCTAGCTTAAAAGGTAAATCTCTGCCAGAACTGCCACATAAACACAAACTGTCAGCAACCATAAACTGTCCTAGATACGATCTGGGCATGGAATCTCCTTACGAACACTGGAATGCTTTCATCTACCAGCCTTGAGACTTCTGTGATGGTCACATACTGCCATCTAGTGACGAAATGGACTAAAGACGTTTCGTGTTTATTTCATTAAAAGAAAGTCAAAATTATTAAATGTGTTATTGATTCATACTGTCCTCACAGGAGGGTATAATCTGTCCTCTTGTGAGTTCCCCTGGAGACTTTAGATGATCCCCCAAAATTCTGCTCCGCAGCCGAGGGATGTAGCTGTAGTCTTTGGCCACCTTTACTGTGTGGACATGTTATTTTATTTTATTTATTCATAATTATATTCTTTATTTACCCAGGTGATATCCTTATTGAGATTTTGAGATTAAAAATACCTTTTCCAAGAGTGACCTGGCCAAAATGACACCATTACACACAGTTTCTGACAAATTCAAACCTATATCAAATAAAAATATTTACACTCAATAATTACAAAACAGTCAGTTTGTGCAGGTTTAAAAAACGTTAAATTTACCAACCTCATTTTTAGTATAGATTTAAATTCTCCTAAAGTAACAAGTTCATATAGATTTAAGTCCTTTTGCAGTTCATTCCATGCACAGGGAGCAGCATACTGAAACGCTGCCTTACCCAACTGCAAAATATTTTATCCAACTGAGCAGAGACAAGACTGAACAAATCTTCTTTGGGTCACAGAAACAAAGAGAAAGTGTCCGCAGTCACCTTGAGTCTCTTTCTCTAAAACCTAAAAATCAGGTTAGAAACCTGGGGGTCATCATGAACTCCGACTTCAATTTCCACAGTCACATTAAGTCAATTACATCATCTGCATTTTATCACCTTAAAAACATTTCCAGAGTCAAAGAGATAATTGTCTAAACCAAACTTACATTAGCAGGTTAGATTACTGTAACGACCTGCTCACTGGTCTCTAAAATCTCTTTTAGGGACCAAAATATATTTCTGACATGCTAGTTGCTTATGAACCTTTGTGGACTCTGAAAACGTCTGGGACAGGCCTTCTAGTCGTGCCCAGAGTTAGAACTAAACAAGGTGAAGCAGCAAAGTTTCATGCAGCAAAAAACCTGGAAAAACCTCAACTTTAACAATGTTCAAGGGGAGGTTAAAAACCTTCTTTTTTAGCTCTGCCTACATTACAATTTAAAATGTTTTTTATCTGCACTTGCTTTTATTTTTTATTTTTTTATGTTTTCTAATCTAAATCTTGTAAATTGTCTTTTATTCCAGTAAAGTACTTTGAGTTACCATTGTATGAATTGTACTATATAAATAAAATTGCCTGGCAAACTCTGGGAACCACCATCAGTATGTTTTTCTGAGAACGCAGAGCATACTGTTGTTGGTTTTTACGCATTTATGTGCAGAGGTAAGATGGGAGGAGCCCAAGAATACATTTATAAATGAAAGTCAGCAAATGAGACCACCTGCAATCATACAGGAACGGAAACTCAGCTGGAGCATTCAATGTACAATAGTAATCACAATTTACACAGCTAGTCATATAACGTAAAGCACAGTGATAAACAGTGTCCAGTTTTTTTTTTTTAATAATCAGATGCATTCATAAAAAGGATATCGCCGTAAACCAATAAAGGTAAAAAAGTTGCCGAAATTAAACGTTTCCTGGTATTAACAGAGAAACAGGATTTGTTTCTGAAAAGAAAACTTAGCTTTAGATTCTGTTTACATACAAGATGCTCAATATGTTGCTTGAAGGACAGATTTTCATCAATAACAAAGCCTAAATACTTGTAAGAAGAGACCATTTGGATTTATTTTCCTTCAGCTGTTTTTATTTTAGGGAGCTGAGAGGGGAGCCTTTTTCTATTTGAGAAGACCATAACTTTAGATCTGTTTTATATTTAACACTAGCCTCAACTGATTTAGATGAGATTGAACAGCCTGAAATGCAGACTGCAAGAAATCAAAGGATTGTTCAATTAGATTAGATTAGATTCAACTTTATTGTCACTGCACATGTAAGGTACAAGGCAACGAAATGCAGTTAGCATCTAACCAGAAGTGCAATAAGCAGTAAGTACAGAATATACAAGGTCTATAATATGTACAATAACTATACAGATAAGTATTATGGACATAATTTACAGATTTTAAATACTATAAGCATGATATAAAGGTAGGTGTACTATGAACTAGTGATGCGCGGGTCGGCTTTTTTTCCAACCCGCGGGTCCCGTTTTTATGAAATTATTGGCCGCCCAGCCCGCCCGCACTACTGTATCTATTTTTATAACCCGCCCCGCCCCGCACCCGCGACCATTAAATAGACATAGCCTAGGCATTGTAATGTAAATGAAAACAGCCTTTATTTCAGTCTGAAAGTGTTTGGAAACATCGCTCTGTAAACTGGCAACAACAGACATTTATGAATAAGAACCGCAGGTCATATTAGTAAGATAGCCTAATGATAAACATGATAAACAACAATGCAAACAGATTTTTTTATTTATTATTTGTATAAGCCAACAGTTTGCTTACGCTACATAACCAATTAACTTTTGTTTTATTTAACATACGGACATGTTCATTTAGCATTTTTACGTTCGCTGTGCAAAAAAAGAATGGCATCCACTGTACCGGGGTTTAATCTATTTCGCCTAGCCTCCAGCACCCGGCCAGCAGAGCTGAATGTGCGCTCGCTTGATGCGCTTGTGGCCGGGATACAGAGAATCATTTTTGACACCTTAGCAAGCACAGGAAAGGCGATTGACTGCGACTGCCAGAAGCTTAGAATGTCCTCTCCGTCCCAGAAGAACTGGCCCTCAATGTAGCGCTGAACCTCATCTCTCTCGGCAACTTCTTCACTATTCTCCCACTCGCTAAACTCATCTCTTTTTCTTTTGACTCGCTCGTCAAACTAAAAATAAAATATAACAATATTTAACATTTTAAACACAGATTAGACGACTGTTGCTAAAACGCTAGACCACTCACTCACCTCTAGGCATCGGCTCTGGCTCACTCACACTTGTTGCTGGAGGTGTAAGCGGCGCGCTGTCAAATTCCCTGACAAGTCTTCTGGCCTGGTCGTACACAGCTCTCCTCCGCTTGAAACATCTTCAGTGACTTAAAACGGGGACAAAGAAACGTCCCAAGCTTGTGGGTGACGCTGATGGACATTTTCTCGTTTAGCAGCTGCGTTGCTTGTTCCCGAATATAAACCATGTACTCCGGATCACCGTATTGGGGCTCGCAGTGTTTCTTCAGTTTAAAAAACCAAAGCACGACCAGCTGAACAGTTGGATACGTATCACCCTCCATCTCTTCACTCGCAGTTTTAAAGGGCAACAAAAACTCAGTCACTGTGTTTAGCACGTCCAGCTGAATGCCATCCATTCTGTGGAGCTGATCTTTCTCCTGCAAGGCCTGTTGGATTTCACGGTACTGTTTACTGACTGACTGCATCATTCCAACTTTACTGTTCCACCGGGTTTCGCATTCCTGTATCACGGTGTGTGGGAGCTTTACTACAGTGCCAGATTTTTTCAGGTATGTCACAAGGCTTTTGCACTTTGCAATGACATCACTCACGTCGCGCATGTATGTTGGCGTGTTTTCTTTCACATCAAATGTGTGTTTGAGAACGATGTTAATGACATGGGCGGTGCACGGCATCCACTTGTAGCTGCGAAGGGCAGCTTTTATGTTTGCGCCCTGGTCACTTACAAACGTTATTTTTGATATGCGAGCAGTTTCAATACCAAAGTCATGCAGCTCCTTAATAATTTGCTCGTGGATGTTGTGCGCTGTCTTTTTGAGAGTAGAGTCAAATTCAGCTGTGCTTATGACACGGCTCTCCAATTTCCAGTCGTCATTAATGAAGTGACCAGTAAACGCCGTGTATGCTCGTTTGTTGAACTCATCAGTCCACATATCAGTGGTGATAGCTATGCCACAATCTAGAGCTTTGTTTATCTTCTTTGAGAGGATTTCTTTTTTTTCTTGCGCGGTCGCTTTGGCTCTGTCACAAACAGTTTGTCTGTGAGGGAGTACACTGCTGGCATCCACACGTCCGTAACGTGAACCAATGTTAATTAGACACTGGGCTACGGAATGAAATCCATCTCCAGATACCATGTCGAAGGGCCGCAGATCTCGACAGCACAATTCAACACAAGCGTCTGTAACCTCGGACTTGACATGTGCTGGTACTTTACTTTTGAGGAACGTGGTAATATTTTGAGACTTGTCCCCGTCGTCCTTTTTCTTAGACCCCCCACAAATATGTCTTGACAGGCTGGAAGTGCCCGTTTTGTGGCTCTCATGTTTGTATATCTTTTCACACGAGTTGCACTTCACGTAGCCAATACTGCGGTTGTCTCCTGCTGCAACTATTTCTGAGAACCGGTCCCAAACATTAGACTTAGCAGCCTGACCTTTTTTTTTTATTATGTACATTCCCGACCTCAATTTCTCCCGCACCTCGTCTTCCATCTTCCGCTTTTGTTGTGACTGGCAGGCAGCGGCGGCGGGAGCTGCTTGGCGCGCCACTTGTGTCATGTGACGCCAAATGTTTGGAGACATCACGCAAGCGTTGGGTAACCTTACAAAAAAACTAATAAAATATGTAAATAGATATTCCCAAATATTTAATATAGGCTGTAAATTGCACGCAACATACATGGATTTTACATTTTGTTTTTAATGACTCGCCCCAACCCGCCCCAACCCGCCCCCCAAATAAAGTGACAATTTCTTCACCCGCCCCAACCCGACCCTGGGTACGCGGGTCCCGCTGGTTACTGACCGACCCGCGCATCACTACTATGAACATACTATACAGATGGATTATGTAATAGTGTATGTACACTATAGGCAGAACTATGAACATATGAACATAATTTACACTAGTGCAATGGACAGTACAGTGCATAGAAAATATTACAGTGTGCAAATGGATTACTCAGTGTTTCTGGATGAACAGACAGTAGTGCAAGTAATAACAAGTTTACTGTTTTTGCTTGTTGTAAATAAATAAATCAGTCAGACGCAGTGGTGATGTGGGGGTGGAGTCTGTGTGTGTGGTGGTGTCAGAGGGCAGAGTTCAGTAAGGAGACAGCTGTAGGGTAAAAGCTGTTCTTGAATCTTGTGGTCCTTGTCCGGAGGCTCCTGAAGCGCCTCACGGAGGGCAGGAGGTTAAACAGTCTATGGTCAGGGTGAGAGGAGTCCTTAAGAATGCTGCGAGCTCGACGTAGACAGCGTTTCTTCTGGATGTCCTCAATAGCAGGAAGTGGTGTCCCTGTGATGCGCTGTGCAGTTTTCACCACCCTCTGCAGTGCTTTGCGGTCAGCCACTGAGCAGTTTCCATACCAGACTGTGATGCAACTGGTCAGGATGCTCTCGATCGCACACCGGTAGAAGTTCACCAGGATGGCTGAAGACAGCTGGTTCTTCTTCAGTGTCCTGAGGAAGAAGAGGTCAGACATCTGCAAACTTAATGATGGTGTTGGATCCATGCACAGGCTTGCAGTCGTTGGTGTAAAGGGAGTAAAGGAATGGGCTCAGCACACAGCCCTGTGGTACGCCAGTGTTAAGTGTGATGGTGGTGGAGTGGGTGTAGCCTGACCATACATGCTGAGGTCCATAATCCAGTTGCAGAGGGAGGTGTTAATGTCCAGGTATCCAAGTTTTGTGGTCAGCTTGGAGGGAATGACGGTGTTAAACTGAAGTCAACAAACAACATCCTAACATATGTGTTGTTATTGTCCAAGTGTGTGAGTGCAGAGTGCAGCACTGTGCATACTGCATCCTCTCTGCTCCTATTTCTGTGGTAGGCAAATTGGTGTGGGTCCAGTGTGGGTGGGAGGCAGTGTTTGAGCTGTGCTAGGACCAGTCGCTCAAAGCACTTCATAATGATGTAAAGTGTGAGTGCTACGGGGCGATAGTCATTCAGGCACATTGGGGAGGAGTTTTTTGGTACTGGCACAATGGATGTGGACTTAAAACATGTTGGCACAGTTGCTTGGGTGAGGGACAGGTTGAAAATGTCTGTGAAGACCCCTGCAAGCTGCAATTGAAGGAGAGGAACAATTGATAACTGTGTCATCAGCATAAAAGTGAAAAAAGGCATTTGACACATTTTGCCAAAGATTATTCACATAAATGGAGTACAAAAATGGCCCCAAAACAGAACCCTGGGGAACTCCTTTAGTTACTGGAAGAAAGGAGGAGGACATGCCATTGAGTTGTACACACTGAGTTCTACCTGACATTTAGAAAACCAGCAGTGTTAGCCAGACACTGTAATGTTTATCTCATGTATCTCATGTATCTCGTATCTCGTTTAAACACAATTTGAGGGCTACTTTTGGTAATTTTTGTTTGTCTAACTGTGGTGATAACGCAATGGTCACTTAAATCATTGGCAAATGTCCCACCAGTATACAAACCTGAAATCAAAAAAGTAGGGACACTGTACAAATTGTAAATAAAAACAGAATGCAATGATGTGAAAGTTTCAAATGTATATATTTATTTAGAATACAACATAGATGACAAATCAAATGTTAAAACATTAATAAAAACGTTATGATGGCTGATGTATATTAATTGCAGAAATTGTTCAAATGTAACAGAAAATCTAATTTAACAGTATTCCAATGTGACAGGGCCAAACTGAAAGGAAAGATTTCAGTGGAGCAGGAGGGGAGCTAACATTACAAGTGCAATAGTGGAATTGATCCATGTTTGGCCTGAAGCACATTTTTCTTATTAAGTTAAGTTTAGTATCATGTGATTCAGACACCTGCTCATCTGACTCATCTGAGTGAAACCAGACCAAAGAGCCCGACAAACATGGGTAATCAAATGTATCTAACTGAACAAACTTTTACCTTTAAGACAAGCACTAGAATACTAGAGCACCATACACTACATTGAACCCTTTTGCAGTTGGAAGTATTCCATAAATCCCAAGTGTGTCTTCAAATATGTCACATGGTTTTTGGGAAATCATAGCATGAAGCAAAGTTTCACTTTTGCTTTCTCACGATTGGACACTTACATCACATGGTTCCATTTAAAATTAAATATAAGGGCCATTAGCAGAGAGGCTGACCCTAGAAAAACCCTTCAGAGCTTTGATGCTTTTCATTTCTCAGGACAAGATCACAAGACGAAGGTATGTACATTTCCATATTCTGATCAATCCTTTGTACTGTTTTTAGTGTCTGGGAGGATCTGTGCATAGATCTGCGGTTATCTGTGAATTAAGAAATAACAATAAACAAACATTAATAATTCAATTGATGGGAATGTGAAGCCTGTATTTTAGTTATGTTATTACAGTATATGTTAGATTATTATTATTTTAATGTTATCTGCTTTTGTGTTCTTTTTAAACTCTTTTACCTTTTCTCTCCCTCTTTCTTTACTTTTTGTTTCATTCTGTGTCTGTGTGTATATTTAGCCAGAGAGTGTCCCATTTAGTCTTTACTTTTTCATTAACACTAGGCCTTTTGTAAACACTAAGAATTAAGCAATTAAGTTGTCTTCTTTTGTGTTTGTTATGATGAACCTGTAAGAGCAGGACAAAGTGAGGACAGAGGAAAGAGAGTCAGAAAACAGGCCTGTCCTTGTGGTGACAAATGACAAAGGTATAAGATAAAAATATCAGGGCCGGGACTCGATTAAAAAAAATAATCTAATGAATTAGAGGCTTTGTAATTAATTAATCGAAATGAATCGCATTTTAATTGCATATAAATATTTGACCTGAGAACAGTGAGAAGTAATTTTTCACATGGATTTTTAGTATACCATTGAATAATGACTGAATACAAAATATTGTTTATTTATTTCAGTCCAGCAGACCAGTGCAATGTTTGCCAATAAGTGTAGCAGTGTAGTTACCCTGGTCCTGAAACCAGTCATCTGGTGGAGTGTGGGTTGGGTGCGGGTCCTTGTAACTTTACTCGGAGGCGGGCTAATGTCCACGCTAACTCCTATGTGTTTGAGGTGATACGCAAATCCCTTGTTGCATAACTTGCACACAACCATGCTCTTGTCGACGCTTCCATCCTTTCATTTTTTAAAACAAAATTTCCCATCCACGAGGCCAACCAAAGCGGTCTTGTCAGCTTCTTCGTCATGTTGACTGTGGTTTGTTGTCGTCGGAGGTCAAGAACGCTAGTTGGTGCTTCAGTATAATTGGTCCGTCAAAACTCATTTATTGAAAAACGTTCCGCGGTGCAAAAATAAGTGTGGAATTTTTTGCGTAATTAATCCTAATTAACACGTTAAAGTCCCGTAATTAATTAATCTTAATTAACGCGTTAAAGTCCCAGCCCTAAAAAATATATTTATAAAAAAATCTGCATTCATATTGGGTACAATAAGATTAGATGCTGAACCCCCAGCCATCAGAACACCATAAGCAAGAAACTCATGAGTAAACAAGAGGTTCAGTGCCATAGTGTCTCTATTGTAACGACAACAAACGACCCGAGTAGACTTTCCCCAGCTATACTAAAGGTCTACAAATCAAACATGGGTTTTTATACAGTTTTCACATGACGGAAGACCTTTCCTGGGCCCGATAGTCAGCTTTCACTAACTTATTTTTTACCCAGGATCGCTTGGCCCGCTGTCAGCTCCCGCCGACTAATGATCTACAAGCTAAACTAAAAGATTATTATTCCATAATATAATTAAAATAACATTTTTTTCTTATAGCACTCTTTTTCTATTAATATGCTTATAGATGTATTAATATAACATCCCTTACTTGATTATAAACCATTCGAAAGTATAAACCATAAGGCACATAATTTAAACGCATAATGAATAGCTAAATAACATACAAAATATTACATGACACTGAGTATCCTACATGTATAATTTTAAACAATATTAAAATTGTTTAAACGTATAAACCATAAGGCACATAATTTAAATGCATGCATTTTGAATAGCTAAATAACATACAAAATATTACACCACACTGAGTATCCTACATGTATAATTTTAAACAATATTAACATTGTTTAAAAATAAGAGCTTGTTCTCCCGTCTTTGTCGGCCTCTCTCTGCTCACTCAGTCCTGCCTCTTGACCCACACAATGTACAATCACAAAGAGCTCTGACCAATGGTGTCTGACCTGATATTTGTGCTGCTCTATGACAAGTCCCGCCTTCAACTATATACTGTCATTTCATTGGTTGGTTTTTGACAAACTTTAATTGAACCCTGAGCTGCTTTCTGCTTCTCAGAGTCTTAAAAATTGTTTAGCCAGGCAGGTTGACACTGACTTAAAACATGCCTACATCCACACAGTCTGACTTATAATTAAGAAGTATTTTTGACGAGTAACAAAATGTTCAGTATTCTAGAGTAAAGATCATTGATCCCGTCTCTTCTTCTTCACAGATAATGAGATGAAGGAGCATGACACTGATGCAAAGGTGATTTTCTGTTTAAATGTGTAAGTTCAGCTACTTTATATCAGAGTATGTGAATATTAAAAAGTATTACATATATATCAACCTTTTTATTTGACAGAATGAAAAAGGACAACAAACGAAGACAGATAAAGGCTCAGGAGAAGACACTGAAATTAAAAATAGTAATAGTTGAACCAAGAAGTCTTTTCAGTAAATATAATTCACTGAGTTCACATTTACTCAGCACTAATGCAAGTTTAACTGTGCAACAGGAGAGGGACATGTAAAAGAGGAAAGCTTTGAAAATGAACCACACTCTGAAACTCTGGAAGACTCAAGTCCAACATCCACAAGCATGAGAACAGAATACACTGAATGTGAGAACTTTGACGGGTTTATTTCTCTAACAACAAAATCTGCACATTTTCATGTAATTTTCTAACAATGTAAACAATGTAATTGTTGTTTCAGTGACACCTGAGCGTACATTTGTGTTGTTGGGTGACCCTGATGCTGTTGAAACTGGCTCAAATCTCTTACTGGACCCTGACAAAGAAAAGAATGAACCGTTTTCCTCCAGTCCATATGATCTGTGTGGTCGGGTCATCTCTGTCATTAATTTACTTGGTCTCCAAAACATTGACCAGTTCCCTTCAAACAAAGGAGTTCATGCCTTTCTTCTCCTGCTTCCACATGGTCCACATGTCAGCCAGTACACATCAGGAGTGCAGTGGCTGGAGGCAACCTTTGGAAAAGGAGCTGTGGCATATTTAATGACAGTTGTGACTCATGAGTCAAATGAACAATGTGACAGAGCACTCACAGATCTGAAAGTCATCAGTGGTTTTGATGAAAAAAGATACCACACTTGTACAAAAAGTATGAGAGATGAAGCAGAGATATTAGTTCTGCTGAAGAAGATAGATGCCATGTTCTCAGAGAATGAGCCACAATGTTACACCAGACCACAGACTGAGGGACAAGAAGGAGAAGAAGAAAGAAGTGACTCTTCACTGATGCAGCAGAATCAGACAGGTGAGAACGCTCAAGTTTAATGTGAACACATTTTTAAATATACAGTAATTATAGCAGCCGTCAGAGCAGCGATCATCATGCCATCACCGTGACGGAGGACGAGGTTCGAAAGGCACTAAAACGAGTGAATGTAAGGAAAGCAGCTGGACCTGACGGGATTTCTGGCCGTGTTCTGCGGTCCTGCGCTGATCAGCTCGCTGGTTTGTTTACATCCATTTTTAATGAGTCTCTTGCCACATCGGTGGTTCCCACCCCATTCAAAAAATCGACCATCATCCCTGTGCCAAAAAACAATAAACCCTCTTGTCTAAATGACTATCGTCCAGTTGCCCTCACATCAATAGTCATGAAGGTCTTTGAGGACTGGTTAAAAACGTCATCTGCTCCTCCATCCCGGATACTTTGGACCCCCTTCAGTTTGCTTATCGCCCTAACAGATCCACAGATGATGCCATCTCTCACATCCTGCACTCTTCTCTCACACACATTGACAGCAATAACAGGAACTATGTAAGACTGCTATTTATTGACTATAGCTCAGCTTTTAATACTATAGTCCCCATTAAGCTAGCTTCCAAACTCATAGACCTCGGACTGAATCCTTCACTTTGCAACTGGATCCTTGATTTCCTCACCGGCAGACCTCAAGTGGTGAAACTAGGCCAGTACACCTCCAGCTCCATCACACTGAACGTAGGAGCCCCACAGGGCTGTGTCCTGAGTCCCCTGCTCTACTCTCTCTACACACACGACTGCGTGTCCTCGCACAGCTCCACATCCATTATCAAATTCGCTGATGATACTGTGGTTCTGGGCCTCATTCACAACAACAATGAGACCGCATACTTGGATGAAGTAGGAAATTAACATCATGGTGCCAAGACAACTGCCTCTCCTGAATGTGAGCAAAACAAAAGAACTGATTGTAGACTTCAGGAAGACGCAGCAGCAGCCCTACATTCCTCTTACAATAGGCGGGACCCCTGTAGAGAGGGTGAGTAGCTTCAAGTACCTTGGTGTAAACATCTCTGAGGACCTGACTTGGACTACTCACACTCAAACTCAGGTAAATAAAGCCAGGCAAAGACTGTACTATCTGACAGCTGAGGAAATTCAGGGTCTCACCAGCAATCCTGAAAACTTTCTATTCTGGAGCTATAGAAAGTATATTGACTCAATGTATCTCTGTGTGGTATGGGAACAGCTCCAGTCAAGACTGCAAAGCCCTGCAGAGAGTTGTGCGCTTAGCTGAGCGCATTTCAGGGTCTGCTCTCCCCTCTCTGCAGGACATCTACCACAAACGCTGCAGAAGCAGAGCTGCAAAAATCACCAAAGACTCCACCCACCCCAGTAATCATATTTTCACTCTGCTGCCATCTGGTAAGCGCTACCGTAGCCTGATGGCAAAACTGAGAGACTTAGGAGGAGTTTTTTCCCACAGGCCATCAGGCTCTTGAACTCAAAACCAGCTACCTCACATTGACACACTGACAGTGTCACTCTGTTTTGCTACAAACTGTTTTGCACATTTGCTTCCTGCACCTTCATGTGATTCTTAATATTTAAGACCACAGCTAAATGCATATATGCACACTGTACATCCCTGTACATTTTTTAATATTTTAAGTCTACAGTTTACATTCATGTACATTATTTTGCGATCTAGATTTATTCCCACATTACACACTTTTTATATTTTTTAGATTTTATTCTTATATTTTTTATTGTTTACTTTTATCTCATTCTTACATAGCTACATTTATGTATATTTTCATCTGTGTGTTTTCCTAATAATTGCACTGTCCATGGAGCGGACCTGACTCACATTTCACTGCTGGTTATATATGCTGTATATAATTTTGTACGTGACGAATAAAAATCTTGAATCTTGAATCTTGAATTACTTCTATACAATATATGTATTATAAATGGTTGAAATATTTTATTTTATAAAATGTTATACTGTAATAAAAAGCAGCTGCTTATTTGGTTTAATTTAAAACTTTGATTCTGTGCAGACAAACTCAAAGATAAAAAGAATACGGCTCAATTCATAGTAAAGGTAAGAATGTTTTAAATAAAAGTCATAATCTGATCTCCTTGGCTGAGCAGTTAGAAAACGTGAGAGGTGAGCTACACTGAAAAAAATTTGGAGTGACTTTTACTTAAAAAAAGCTAGGCAACTTTTTTCACACAGAAAGTGCTTGTAATTTTTACTCGGGCTTTTTCTAAGTAATATTTACTTACTAGAACCACTTATTTTTTATGTAAAATACACAAGTAAATTGCACTGGCAATACTCATCTATAGATTGTAACTTTCACTCAGATTAGCATTGCATCCAATTACAAAACCCAAGTGAACATTGCTGATATTTCTTTGTGTTTCTTACTCATCTTTTCTTTGTAATTATTAAGTAATATATATTATGAATGTACTAGTTAATATTAATCAAATTAAGTAAATATTTTTATTCTATTTAATAATAATTCAATTTTTCCAAAACAAATATTTGCAGCTTAAGGGACACTTTTATTTCACAGTCGAAATGGCATAGATACAGTATATTAAAAATATCTACATAACATTATAACCACAAAAACATGGCCATAGAACTCCTTGCTCGCAAATTTCAGTGCATATATACATATACATAGTCCATACATCAAGGGAATTCAGAGACCGTTATAAAGATCAAAAGTAAAGCAATATATAGTATAGAATTTGAAAAATTAAATGTGGAATAACAAAGCACCAACTGACTTTAGGACTGATATTCCAGCATACAAAGGAATACAGTGTTAAGAGTTGACTTTTCCCTTCCAATTCTGTAATTCCATCAATTGGGCTCTATTACAAACAAGTTTCAATCAATCAGATAGCTGGCCTTAGCATGGGAAAAAAACATGCTATTCAAAAACTCAGCGTGCACTGTCCCCTTTCTTCTAATCAACTTTCAGAACAGTAAATACATACATCAACACTGTCCATTAACAATTGCAATCACTACCTTTGCAGACATTCTCAGAACGTTCAGGACAGAAAGAACTTATATAAAACTGAGCAACACTTGAAATCACTGACAAAATCTAAAGAGACTGTTTGTGCTAGACAAAAGCCCAAATAACAATGGCACACTCACGCTAAAAGTTTTTTATGGAGAGACTGGACCTTTGGTGACATTTTAAAGATGTCAAGCTGAAGAAACAGCTTCTATTTCAGTTTCAGTGGGTAACTTAAGTTGACGGCATAGATGAAACCCATGAGCAGGAGGCAAGCGTTTGTCACACTTCCGCAGTCCTCAAGAACTTCTGTCCTCTCTATGATGACTGACACGTTCACGGGATCTTGGTTTTCCTGTGCCACATTGGGATGGATGACGATGATCTTCATCATGTGATTACTGCAGTCCTCTTTCAATGCTTCTTGGCTGACGTCCTGTGAAAACAAACAAACCACAATTAGAAATAACTAAGAATAAATTCTAAGTAAAAAGAAAAGGTTAAGAAAAACATCTGAAGATAAAAAAGAGGTATACTCAATTTAGTATACTCAAATCAAACAATATACATATGGCACTTTTCATACGTAAAGTTACAAAACGTGCTTCACAAAGAAAGTCACTTTTGGGGGCCATCCAGACTGAGAGGGGTCAACGACCACAGGGAGTGCCGACACAGTGACCACCCTGGCCGGGCAGACAAGAGGTTCCACACAGAGGTGCAGAGCCCTCCAGCCACCCAGGCTGGAGCTGTCCGTGGGACGGCACCCGTGTTGGTAGACCAGAACTACTCCCAGTGTGGAAGGTTCCCATGGGGGAAACACTGGAGCTGAAAACTGCGGGATTAAATCAGTAAAATAGGTTATAAAGGTATAATCAAATTTAATACTCTTTTGCTCATAAAATAAAGTTATGTGATTGTTAAATAGTCAGAAAAAAAAGACAAAAGGCAAGTTAAAGTTTAAGGCAGATAAGATAAAGATTAAATATGATTTAAAAAATAAAGGGTAAGAGCATAAAGATTTAAGAAATCAGTTAAAAGCCTGATTAAAAATATGCATCTTGAGTCTTTTTTAAAAAAACATCACAAGTGTAGAGAATCTTTGACCTTTAATATAATATCACAAGTGAAGACCAGATCATAAGGCTATTTAATATAGTCATGATGATCATCAGATACCTGATAGTCTTTGATCAGCTCCTCTCCACTCTCTCCAAGATACTCAACTAAGCAACGGATGATAATGTCCCTTCTGCCATCGACACGATGCTATTAAACACACAAAAAAAAATTATTGCAGAAAATACATAACATAACATATGTAACACACATACATGACAGCACAGACAGATGTAAACACGGAGAATGTAAGCCTACAACTGCATTCTAACGTTGTGAAGTGTGAACCTAAAGAACAACTCCGGTGAAAATGAACCTACGGGTAATTAACACATGGTTACCGAGTAGATCGTTCTCTGGGATGCGTTTTTATGATAATCGAATATAAAAGAGTTTTATCTCTAAAAACAGATTAGCTTATAACGCTAGTATAAGGAGCACAAAGTATGTTAAAGAAAATCGCTAGTTAATACCACTAACAAGGCTCAAAATAGCCTCACACTCACACTGTAGCATAATGTGGGTCCTTACATGCAAACCAAGCATTGAGAACTTTGTAAGTGTACAAACAGTTTAATAAGAAGATAATTTATAAAGACAGTACATTACGCGTATACAGACAGCAGCCAAATTGAAAAAAAACTCTGCCTCTTTCAACACACACACGCGCACACACGCACACTCCAGCATTGCAAACTTACTTGACATCGCAGCCTGCTTATAGCCTGTCTCTATATGATATCTATGATTATAGCCACAGAGCTTCAGAGCTAAGGCGGAGCTACAGATTAGGTGTCCCTAAAGAACCCGCGTATCTAACAGTAGTTCCGCATAATTAATTTGCACGCGAGTTTTATTTATTTTTATACCGTGTATTCTCCGTGTGTATTCATGCCCCTACCGTTTCTGTTCAATACGAATAAATGTACCGTTCCACCACTAATAACTAGCTTTATAATGAAATTTAAGACCTTCGTTAAAAAAATTAAGACTTGGACAACGGAATTTAAGACTTTTTAAGGCCTTAATTTGGGAACATGACATTTAAGACCTTTTTAAGACTTTTAAGCCCCCGCGGCTACCCTGGTACAAAGTTTGTTTCGCTTAAAACTTACCTTCATGGTTCCATATTCACTTCTTCCCGTCTCCGTCAACAAGTCTGCCAACCGTCGAAATGTCGACCATGTTTGAAAAAGACGGCTCAATTGTGGGGAGGGGCTTTGACGTCATGCTCCAAATGCAGAGAAGGTTCATTCACTGATGTCACTCCATTAAATTTTACTTGGAAAAATCAACTAATTAAGCCAATGAACTGGTTTAGTGAATATTACTTGGATCGAATGATTCAATTTACATACAATACTGAGAACACATAATTACAAACAATCACCAAGTAATGCACTACATGAAAAACTGCTATTTTAAAGTATTAGCACTGAATTGTTATTTTTTTGTAGAATTTATATAGATAATGGAAATAATAAATACAGGGCCAAAAAATAATTTTTTTCAGTGTATGTAGTCACTTTAAAGTAAAGGGAAAACAGGTTTTAGTTGTAGTGACCCCCCTAACCCACCAGGGGGCAGCAGAGCTTTAGTACAAAAAGTTTCAATGGAGTCCTGTTTCTCTTATCCTTGCAATAATCATGACAATAAAAAAGCTGGTCTTGATGTGTTTGAGATTGATCTAAAAAAGTGGTGTGAATGTGGTTGAAATAATATTTTGTCCGTGGCTGAGTATGCAGGTGAAGCGAAAACAAACACTGAAATCTATGTTGGAAGAAAAGGTAAACATTTCTTGATTAAAAACCAAGAAAAAAATATTTTTGTATCTCATAGTCATGAGCATTATTTACACAGCCTACCTGATTATTGTCGCTGACCATGTCCATCCCTTTATAAATACAGTCTACCCATTTTCTAAAGCCTACTTCCAGCAGGATAATACACCATGTCACAAAGCTCAAATCATCTCAGACTGGTTTCTTGAACATAAAAAGTTCACTTTTACTTAAATGGCCTCCACAGTCACCAGATCTCAACCCAATAGAGCACCTTTGGAATGTGCAGGAACGGGAGAGTCACATCATGGATGTGCAGCAAAAATCGTGATGCTTTCATGTCAATATGCTTTCATTTCCAACACATTGTTGAATCTATGTCACAAAGAATTAAGGCAGTGTAGTTTATATTTCTGCTTAGGTCAATGCTGTTCACAAGTTGTCCCGCTGTTGCACTCTCCTCTGGGGAGTGGATACTGTTGCAGTGCACCCTGCTGTTAGACGTCCCAGTGATGATTGGACCTTAGCTGTGCCCAATCTGTTCGCCTGCCACCCTTTTTATCTTCTGCTTTTTCAAAACATCTTAGCTTTAATAAAACATACTAATACTTAAACATTTTAGCAACAAATGTAAACTTCTTTAGTTACCAAAGAGAATTCCTCTGAAATATATCTGAATTATTGTAAGGCGGGAATGAGGACTCAAGTGCGCACAAGACAGTGAAGGTAAGTGATACTTTATTAAAGTACAGATAGTGATAGGAAGCTGGAGAGATGGGCTGAGAGTTGGAGTTGAACCGTGAAGCTGAACCGAGACCTGGTGCCGAACCGGTGACTGGAGACCAAGCTGGAGAGCTGGGCTGAGAGTTGGAGTGAGCCGTGGAGCTGCGCCGAAGCCTGGAGCCGAGCCGGTGACTGAAGACCAAGCTGGAGAGCTGGGCTGAGAGTTGGAGTGAGCCGTGGAGCTGCGCCAAAGCCTGGCGCAGCTCCACGGCTGGCCACAGTCGGTGACTGGGGCCAAGCTGGGGAGCTGGGCTGAGAGTTGGAGTGAGCCGTGGAGCTGCGCCGAAGCCTGGAGCCGAGTCGGTGACTGGGGCCAAGCTGGGTAGCTGGGCTGAGAGTTGGAGTGAGCCGTGGGGCTGCGCCGAAGCCTGGAGCCGAGCCGGTGACTGGAACCAAGCTGGGAAGCTGGGCTGAGAGTGAAGTCCAAACCTGAGACTTGGAGCGAAGGCTGGAGAGAGGGCTGAGACAAGAGCTGGAACAAACGCTGGAAACATTCACACAAAGTCTGCTGAACGATCTGGCAGGGAAGAGGTGGACAGGAGAGGTTTAAATACCTCACTGATGGTAATAGGTTACAGGTGCTTGGGACAGGTGGCAGTGATGAGATGAAGGAGAGAGAAGGAAAGTGGAGCGGATCCCTGAGAGACACGGAGTGGATCTGACAGAACCCCTCCCTCAAGGAACGGCACCGGACGTTCCAACTGACTGCCCGGGGTGTGAAGAATGGAAGTCCCTAATTAACTGTGGATCGAGAATGTGGCGTGCAGGAACCCAAGAACGTTCTTCTGGGCCATACCCCTCCCAGTCTACCAGGTACTGAATGCCTCGACCACGGCGTCTAGATCTAAGGAGCCGTCGCACCGAATATGCTGGAGCACCTCCGACGAGCTGGGCGGGAGGCGGGGGCCTGGTGGCGGGAACCAGAGGACTCTCCCGAAGGGGCTTGATCCTGGAAACATGAAAGGTTGGGTGAATCCGCATAGAGGAAGCTTCAACCTTACCGCCACCGGGTTGATGATCCTCTCTATAGTGAAAAGAACCAATGAATCGTGGAGCCAATTTCTTCGACTCCACTCGGAGAGGAATGTCTCTGGTGGAGAGCCAGACCCGGTCCCCTACCTTGTACCGGGGACTCTGCTTGCGGTGGCGATGGGCCGCTGTTGAATACTGGAAGCTCGCAGGAGAGCCACACGAGCCCTGTTCCATGTCCCTCTGCAACGTCGGATGAGGGCTTGGACAGACGGGATATTAGCCTCCCTCTCCTGGGCAGGGAATAGTGGTGGCTGGAACCCGTAGACGCACTGGAAAGGAGATATTCCAGTAGCCGAGCTCGTCAAGGAGTTGTGGGCGTACTCCACCCACAACAGCTGAGAGGCCCAGGAAGATGGTGTTTGTCCAGCCACACACCTCAAGGCCGACATCTCCTGGTTCAACCGTTCCGTCTGTCCATTGGACTGCGGGTGAAATCCAGAGGACAAACTGACTGTAGCCCCTAAAGAGAGCAAAACTCCGCCAAACTGTAGGCGTAAACTGGGGTCCCGGTCAGACACAATGTCCATTGGTAGTCCATGGATCCGGAAGACATTCTGGAGTACCAGTTCTGCCGTCTCTTTTGCTGAGGGCAACTTAGGCAGAGCTATGAGGTGAGCCATCTTTGAGAAACGGTCAATGATGGAAAGGATCACCGTGTTGCCATTAGATTCGGAAGACCGTAACGAAATCCAGGGACATATGAGACCAGGGTCGTCTGGGAACCGGAAGTGGCCGAAGAAGCCCAGATGGAGCATGATGAGAGGGCTTCTGCTGGCTGCAGACAGGACATGCCGTGACAAACGCCCGAACATCCTCTTCCTCCTTAGGCCACCAGAATCGCCGTTGGAGAAAAGAGAGTGTCCGCCATATCCCGGGGTGGCAAGCGAGTCGAGACGAATGGACCCACTGAAGAACCTCCGACCGCAGACCCGCAGGAACAAATAGTCTTCCCTCTGGACAGGAACTGGGGACAGTAATGGTGTTCAAGGCTGTTTTAACGCGCTCTTCAATGGGACAGGTGACGGCTGCTACCAGCTGGTAGCTTCTCAGCCTTGACAAAAAGCGAATTCTCCAGCAGGCGTTGAAGGACTGACTGGACATTTACATTTACATTTATTCATTTAGCAGACGCTTTTATCCAAAGCGACTTACATTACATTACCAGTGTTACAGTCACTGGAGCAAGGTGGGTTAAGTGTCTTGCCCAAGGACACAACAACAGTATGAACTGTGGGGAGAGTGGTAATCGAACCGCCTACCTTCCGGTTGAAAGACGACCGCTCTACCCACTGAGCTACTGCCGCCCCTGGACATGAAGAACATGCTCCTTGTGATTCTTGGAAAAGATAAGGATATCATCCAGATAGACAAATACGAACTTGTCGAGCATGTCCCGCAACACATCATTAACCAGGTTCTGGAAAACAGCGGGAGCATTAGTCAGTCCAAAGGGCATCACCAGATATTCATAATGGCCTGACGAGGTGTTAAATGCTGTCTTCCATTCGTCCCCCTCTCGGATACGGACCAGGTGGTATGCATTGCGAAGATCCAATTTGGAAAACACCGTTGCCCCCTCCAGGAGTTCAAAGGCGGAGGCCAGAAGGGGAAGCGGATACCTGTTCTTTATGGTATTCTCATTAAGTCCACGGTAATCAATGCAGGGTCGGAGAGTCTTGTCTTTCTTCCCCACAAAGAAAAACCCCGCCCCCGCTGGTGATGAAGAAGGTCTTATTATTCCGGCTGCTAACGTATCTTTGATGTAAAGATCCATGGCCTCTCTTTCAGGAGCGGACAATGAATATAGTCGGCCTCTAGGAGGTGAGGTGCCAGGAAGCAAGTCAATAGCACAGTCATATGGCCAATGCGGGGGTAAGGCTGTGGCTTTGGCCTTATTAAAGACCTCCTTATAATCCTGGTACTCCCTGGGAACATTGGCCGGCAGAGAGGATACAGGTGTACCAGGTAGTGGGTTGGGTAATCCCGCTGACTGAAGACAAACAGAGTGACAAGAATGACTCCACCCCAGTATTGCCCCAGTGTCCCAATCAATGTGAGGATTATGGCGTCGCAACCAGGGGTAGCCCAAAATTAATGGAATCTCCGAAGACTGAATTAGGAAAAATCCGAGCATTTCTTGATGGTTCCCAGAGATCAATAGAGTCACGGGACTGGTCCGGTGGGTCACGGTACCCAGGAGGTGTCCATCCAGGGCCCGTGCAGGAACTGGTTTGGGTAGGGGAACTCGTGACAACCCCAACTGAAGTGCCAAGGTCTCGTCCATAAAACTGCCGTCTGCTCCAGAGTCAATGAATGTAGTTAAAGTCTGTGGGCCCCCAGGAAGCAGCAGCTGGACATGGACAAGCGGGCGATTGATGGAAGAGACCCCCTCTGTAAGACTCAACAGTACTCCTCCATCTACTGCTGAGCCCGTCCTTTTAACGGACAGACCAATGCAACATGGCCCGGGCCCCCACAATACATACAAAGGTTCCTCCTTCGACGCCGTAGCTTCTCCTCAGGAGTGAGATGAGAGCAGCCAATTTGCATGGGTTCACTGGAATCTGTTGTGGAACTGGAATCTGTTGTGGATACAGAGAGCTGTGGTCGCTGGGGGTCAAGAGGAAGGTAAAGAGAACTCCGGGTAGCCCGCTCCCCTCGACGAGCTCGGACCCTCTGATCAACCCGGATTGACATACGGATTTAATCATCCAAGTCTTTTTGAAGATCCCGAGAGGCAAGCTCATCTTTCATGTGCTCGGCCAACCCGAGAAGGAAAGCCTGGTGCTGTGCAGGAGCGTTAAATCCACTCTGCCGAGCAAGCGTCCGAAAGTCAATGGAATAATCCGCCACTGAACGAGATCCCTGTTTTAGTTGAAAAAGGCCCCTGGCCGCCGCGCCCTCCTGATCCTCAGCGTCAAACACCTTCCGGAGTTCAGTAGATAAGGATTGGAAACTAGAGCAGGCTGGAGTACCTCTCTCCCACTCTGCGGTTCCCCAGAGACGTGCGCGCCCCGTAAGATGATTAATGACAAATGCCACCTTGGCTTTTTCTGTGGCAAATGTGTGGGGTTGCAGAGCAAACAGAATTGAACAGTTAACCAGAAAGGGATTACAACCACCTGCCTCTCCGGAGTAACGTTCTGGAATCCCGACCCGAGGCTCCTGGACCGGAATCGGTTGAACCACCGGGGAAACAGGATCTGAAGGTGGAACGTCCTCCTGTTGAGACACAATCCGCTGGAACCCGGCGGAAATAGTGTTCATTTGGGCTTCATGATTCTGGAGAGTTTCTTCAATGAGGGTAAATCGATTTATTACTTTCTCTGCTTTGGCTGAGTCCATCTTGGCCAGATCGTTCTGTAAGGCGGGAATGAGGACTCAAGTGCGCACAAGACAGTGAAGGTAAGTGATACTTTATTAAAGTACAGATAGTGATAGGAAGCTGGAGAGATGGGCTGAGAGTTGGAGTTGAACCGTGAAGCTGAACCGAGACCTGGTGCCGAACCGGTGACTGGAGACCAAGCTGGAGAGCTGGGCTGAGAGTTGGATTGAGCCGTGGAGCTGCGCCGAAGCCTGGAGCCGAGCCGGTGACTGAAGACCAAGCTGGAGAGCTGGGCTGAGAGTTGGAGTGAGCCGTGGAGCTGCGCCGAAGCCTGGAGCCGAGTCGGTGACTGGGGCCAAGCTGGGAGCTGGGCTGAGAGTTGGAGTGAGCCGTGGAGCTGCGCCGAAGCCTGGAGCCGAGTCGGTGACTGGAGCCAAGCTGGGGAGCTGGGCTGAGAGTTGGAGTGAGCCGTGGAGCTGCGCCGAAGCCTGGAGCCGAGTCGGTGACTGGGGCCAAGCTGGGTAGCTGGGCTGAGAGTTGGAGTGAGCCGTGGGGCTGCGCCGAAGCCTGGAGCCGAGCCGGTGACTGGAACCAAGCTGGGAAGCTGGGCTGAGAGTGAAGTCCAAACCTGAGACTTGGAGCGAAGACTGGAGAGAGGGCTGAGACAAGAGCTGGAACAAACGCTGGAAACATTCACACAAAGTCTGCTGAACGATCTGGCAGGGAAGAGGTGGACAGGAGAGGTTTAAATACCTCACTGATGGTAATAGGTTACAGGTACTTGGGACAGGTTGCAGTGATGAGATGAAGGAGAGAGAAGGAAAGTGGAGCGGATCCCTGAGAGACACGGAGTGGATCTGACAATTATAAAAATTACTCAAAACAAAATCTTTCTACTACATTAATTTCTAATGCTCTGCTGACTGCGCTGCCTCATTTTTGAAAAAGTGGTTGAATCTCAATAATGTAAGTTTCTCAAAACGTTTGCTTGACAGTCTGTTCCTTCTGGGGGTGAGCACAAGATTGTCCAGGCTGAAAAACCTTTCCACTGGTGCGTTTGATGGTGTGGCTGTGTTGTACCTCAGTGAAATGACTTTAAATGAAATGACCTCCTGAGAAACTGTTTAGGGACACTCAGCTCAGACCCTGCTGATTTCAAATATTCCATGAACTCAGTTTCAGTTTCAGTTTCAGAGTTCATAGAGGAAAAGCATAACTTGATCGCCTAGAAGGGAAAGAAAATACACCAGACACTTCACTCATACACTACAAATATATTCAAGCCAGTGCAGAACACTTTGAAATGGCTGTAGTGTACTATGTAATATAATGTAATAAGAAATATTAATTTATTAATTTGGGTAAATTATCAATTAATATCTTTTCTTATCAAATTATTTCCTCGCACGGAGGTAACAAAGTATACTGTAGCGTACAAGGGTATGTTTGTATAAACATATAGGAGATTAATTTTAATAATTTCAATAATTAATTTTGATATTAATATTAATTCATTAAAATTAATTTCTGATTAAAAGGGGCACCACCCTGGTTTTTAACAGGTCCAGAGAAACTGTTTAATCTAGTCTCATTAATCTTAAAGAAAGAGAATTCTTCTTGTTTTCGAACATTCTTAATATAAACAGAGAAACATTAATGTCTTTTATGGGATTTTATTAAAATTATGGTAAATGACACTGGAACAGGGAAAGGATAAACACAAAAAGGGATAAACACAGGGTTAAACACAGGAATAAATATTTGCTTTCACAGGGTTTGTGAAACCAAAGGAATGTTTAGACATGTTAATCTAAATGGGCGGTCCCCGCAGGGAGCGGATGGTCCGTAGACGCAGGGTCGGACGAGGCTGGAAGCCAAAGGACAAGAGGCCAGAGGCAAGAGCAAAGAGAGTGAATTCTTGGCCAGCGGCCAGTTTTATCACCTTTGAGCCGGGGGCGCTCTTCCGGCAGAAGAGGAAGTTGCTCGGGAACATTTAAACTAAAGTTTAACTAAAGTTTTTTTTAAAACATTCCTTTTGTTTCACCTTATTCTCATAACACACACCAAAACATTTATACTTGTAGGGTTATACAAAGGAAAGTAGAGTATTATGAATATGTAGAATATTGTTGAAACATTCATTACATTTCATTTAAAACAAAACGGAAACCATAAACCATAAAGGGAGTTATTTGGTCACAACTCCGTGTCCTGGAAAAGAACAGTATAAACACAATATCAAAAATACATTTTCCTTTAATGTAAGAATTACGAAATTGTCTTTTGATGATTGGATAGAGTCATTTGTTCATTTGACCACCAGGGGCAGTCTTTGATCATTCTTGGATGTTAGGATCAAAAGCATTCCGATTGTCAATCAGTACGGAGATAAAGCGCTCTCGCTCAAGAGAGGGGTCCTTGAATCCAGCTAAAACAACAACTTTATCTTCAGTTTATGGTTAAAAAGACATGGCGCCAGGGGGGTGGTACTGGTCCTGAGCCACCTTTGATCCTGGTGCCTGGTGGACCCAAGTTCCACTGCTTGTAAAAGCAAGAAGCAAAGTCATTAATAACATTCCTTGTCCATAACAAAACACTTTGAGCGTTGTTTTATCTGAAAGAAAACAGTGTTAACTTTCAGGCTTCAGGTGCAGGCTTGTCTCTGAAGGCTGATGGTGAAAACAAAGCTGTTAATCCTGGAGACTTCTTTAGTCTTACAACAGAGGTTACTGTGGGGGTAGAATTCTGGACACTGGTCTGCTACATGGCCTTTTTGAAGATGACTTTGTACTTGTTTTCTTTAATCCATTTCTCAACATCCTAAAAAAATTAAGTTCAGTGTGTGATGCACGTGGCAGAGTGGTTAGCACTCCTGCCTCACAGCAAGAAGGTCGTGAGTTCAAAACCCAGCCGACTCAAACATTCTCAGCCGACTCCGGTCTTTCTGTGAGGAGTCTGCATGTCCTCCACGTGTTACCGTGGGTTCTCTCCAGGTACTCCGGCTCCCTCCCACCGTCCAAAGACATGCATGTATAGGTTAATTGGTAAATCTAAAGTGTCCCTAGTGAATGAATGTGAGAGTGAATAGTTGTTTGTCACTGTCTGTCTCTAAATGCCAGCCCTGTGACTAACTGGCCACTGTCCAGGGTGTACCCCGCCTAAGGCCCAAAGCTGCTGGGATAGGCTCCAGTCACCCGTGACCCCAATGAGACAAAGCGGTAGAAAATGAATGAATGTGTGATGCACACCTTAAGTGTAGAGGGAGAGTCTACTCAGTAAATTACACCTCTTCCTCTGACTCTTCATCAAAATCTGATTGCTTGAACATTCTGCTTTGACAAATTTGGACCTGTTTTCTGTCACAGTTGTTGTCAATTTAGAGTTAAGTCCTTAAGCTGAATGGACTTGCTCAAGTTCTTTGGCGATTACACCAAATGAGTCTCCGTGTAACTCAGCTAATGCTGCATGTCCACGTACAAAAGAAGAAGGATCAATCCAATGTCCTGTCATTTAGAGAAAACTTTTGTTGTGGCTCGTCCAAATGTCAGCAGTTGTGGAAATATATTCCAAATTCTCAAATGTCATTTAAAGCTCAATTTTCACGTTGGTGCAGCACGTCTGTCCTCACGGCTCTGGTCATGTACACCACTCTTCACTCAGCTTTACTGTACTAACCTCAGTCGGGTTTGTGGTGGGACAAGTGAATGTGCTCTTTCCGCTGTCACAGGCAGGGGTGTAAGACAAAATTCTGGGCCCTAGGTACAAATTATCTTGGTGGGCCCTTAAAACCTTAAGCAATATTAATTTCAATTGTATCTTGTAAGTTTTTACAGTCTAGTTTATTTATCACTATTTACCCACTATTGTCGTGCCTGATACTGAACCCCCAGCCGTCAGAACAGTTTTATGCTATCACTCATGAACAAGCAACGAGTTCACTGCCATAGAGTCTTTATTAAAAAAAACAACAAATGACCCGAGTAGACTATCCCCAACTCTACTAAAGGTCTGCACATGAACTTGGGTTTTTATACAGTTTTCACATGACAGAAGACCCCCTCTTTCTAGTGGAGTATTGACCATCCTTCCAACCTTTGTCCTAGTACCCCCGTAACCCCTTGTACCAGGCACCCATGTCTTTATCTTTATCCAGATTGTCTCTGTGTGTGTGTGTGTGTGTGTGTGCATTGAACTAAGCATGTTTTAGAACCATACATTCTGACATTATGTTTTCTCTTTTCTATTAATATGCTTCAAGATGTATTAATATAACATCCCATACTTGATTATAAACCATACAAAAGTAAACCATAAGGCACATTATATAAATGATTGCATAGATGCAGAGCTAAATAAGTACACAGAATTAAAATCAACTATTAAGAGACTTTGAGAGTAACACTTTGTAAAGCGTCTTTGCGTCTCCTGAAAAGTGCTATAAAAATTTGATGTATTATTTTAAGAGAGCTGAGCTTATACCTCTAGAGGTAGGAGTTTCCCCTGAAACCAAACCTGATAAACCAGGCTGTTCTGGTCTCATAATTGTTAACTATGAAAGGACAGAGTGACTCCTGATGTGAGAGTTGTTAAAGGCTCAGGTGTGTTGTTAGTGTCACTGCTCCATTCAGGTGTTTTTGTTTTTCTATTTTTCTTGTGTTACAGCTGGAACACCACTGGCGGCAACTGGCAACTGGGGGCGTTGTGGCTCAGTCCTATAACCGGAAAATTGTAGGACTGAGCTGACATTCGCGCTCTCCCCACAGTTCATTACTGTCGTTGTGTCCTTGGGCAAGAAACTTAATCCACCCTGCCTCCATTGGTGTTCCAGCTGTGAATCTGGTGAATGGAAGCTCAAATTACATTGCATAAGATAAAAAATTCTGCTTTGACTAAAAATTAAACTAAACTACACTGTTTTGATTTAGATTTTAAAACATTGTTATAGTGTAATACTAGACAACATGAATCTAATTTTAAAAAAAATTGGCTTTTTCACACCTCTCTCAAACCATCTGGCCTCTCTGGCCAAAATTTGGACATTGCTGTCCTCAAAGGAATGTCCTTTCTCTTTGAGGTGGAGGTGGGCTGCAGACTCAGGTCCTCCAGGATTGGCTCTTCTGTGCTGATACATCCTCTTGTGAAGCTTTTGTTTTGTTTCTCCGACATAACTGTCACTGCACTCTTCACTGAACTGCATAAACCACATTAATCTGTTTGTGCGAGGGGATCTTGTCTTTAGGATGAACCAGTTTTTGATGCAGTGTGCCTTGATTTAGAATTGGACTGGAATGTTGTGTTTGTAGAAAATCCTTTTAAGGTTTTTAGATAAACCAGACACCTTTTCCTTTTGTCTCTGGTTCCTGTCTGTTTGGTTTCTGTGTCCTCCTTTCTGTGACATCATAAAAATGAGCTTGCTATGAGAAGCCGGATCAGACGTCGACCGGCCAAACAAGGGTCTGCCATGAGAAACAGTACCCTACCATGGAAACAAAAAATCCCGAAGGCACGGAGAGAAGGGAGCCAACTGACAGAGGCCAAGATAGGTGCAATGAGAAAACAAGTACCCAAGAGGTACAACCAGATGCCCGTACTTGAAGCACTTAAAACTGTCAAACAAAGGCTCCAAGCCCTGGCCAACCGCCTAAAGAGGTACACGAGAGAGTATGAAGCCAGAAGAATAAACCTGCGAATGTGTACGCTCAATGGCAGGTCAATAACAGCAGAGCAGACCCACCAAGGCTGGAAACTGAACAATACTGGAAAAGTTTATGGGAGAGGGAGGCATCACACAACAGCGATGCACAGTGGCTGGTGGCTCTGAGAGAGGACCACAGCAGCCTCCCTGAACAGAATCCAGTTACCATCACAGCGGCAGACATCCAAGAAAGAGTCTCAGGTATGAAAAACTGGACAGCACTCCACGAGCGCCTTGAATGAACCAGCTGCTAAGGTATGGGACCCTGAGTGGCTTACCGAAGGGCGTACAATCCTGATTCTGAAGGACCCCGCAAAGGGGACAGTCCCATCCAACTATCGGCCAATAACCTGTCTCTCCACAACATGTCAGGCGTCATTGCGAGAAACCAGAGGAGCCAACACACAACAGTCACCCAAGACTGCAGAACCCGACACACCAACTTGTGCACTGCCTGGATTGATTACAAGAAAGCATTTGACTCAATGCCACACACATGGATCACTGAATGCTTGAAGATGTACAACATAAACAGGACTCTAAGAGACTTAATTGCAAACTCGATGAGGCTGTGGAAAACCACCCTTGAGGCAAATGGCAAGCCACTTGCACAAGTATCCATCAAACGTGGCATATACCAAGGAGATGCTCTGTCCCCACTGCTGTTTTGCATAGGTCTGAACCCCCTCAGCCAAATAATCAACAAGACTGGCTATGGATACCAACTCAGGAATGGGGCCACCATCAGTCACCTCCTCTACATGGATGACATGAAGCTATATGCTAAGAGCGAGAGGGAGATCGACTCACTGATCCACACCACCAGGATCTACAGCTCTGACATTGGGATGTCATTCGGGCTTGAGAAGTGTAGTCGAATGGTGACAAAGAGAGGGAAGGTTGTCCACACAGAAGGGGTCTCACTCCCAGAATGAACAATAGCAAACATTGAGGATGGTTACAAGTACCTTGGAATACCACAGGCAAATGGCAACCTTGAAGAGGTAACAAGGAAAACAGCAACTGCCAAATACCTCCAACAAGTAAGGCAAGTCCTAAGAAGTCAGCTCAATGCCAAGAATAAGGCACGAACAATAAACAGCTACGCCCTGCCAGTGATCAGATACCCTGCGGGAATAATAAGGTAGCCAAAGGAAGAGATACAGACCACAGACGTTAAGACACAAAAGCTCCTCACCATGCATGGAGGGTTCCATCCCGAATCCAGCACCCTGAGACTGTACGCTAGCCGTATGGACAAGGATGGACAAGTGAGTGTGAGAGCCACTATCCAGGATAAAATATCCAAGATCCACAAGTACATCAAAGATAAGGCCCCAACAGATGACGTGCTCAGTGAATGTCTCAGGCAATGGGGAACAGAGGAAGAGGAGCTGGAGGGGGGACCATCATGGGAGGACTAACCCCTACATAGGATGTACCACCGGAACATAACTGAAGTGGCTGATATCAACATTTAAATTTACATTTAGTCATTTAGCAGACGCTTTTATCCAAAGCGACTTACAAGTGAGGATAACAATGGAAGCAATTTTAACAACACAAAGTACAAAAAGCATAAGTGCACAAAAAACTAGTCAGTTTAAACCCAGCGCAGTATACAATGCTAAGGATAAGAGAATTGTTTTTTTGTTTTTTGTTTTTTTATAGAAAGGAATCGATAGAAAGGAAGTAGGACTCAGTGTTTGTCAGTCAGGTGTTGACAGAAGAGATGTGTTTTCAGGTGTTTTTTAAAGATGGATACAGAATCTGCTGATCTTGTAGCAGCAGGTAGATCATTCCACCAATGTGGAACAGATCCAGAGAAGGTACGTGAGAGTGATTTTGTACCTTTTTGGGACGGTACCACCAGACGTTGTTCATTTGCAGAGCGCAGGGATCTGGTAGGAACGTAGGTCTGTATTAGTGAGTGGAGATATGGGGGTGCAGAACCAGAGGTGGTCTTGTAGGCCAAGAGCATAGCTTTGAACTTGATGCGGGCGTCAACCGGGAGCCAGTGTAACCTAATGAATAGAGGAGATACGTGCGCTCTCTTCGGTTCATTAAAGACCACTCTTGCCGCTGCATTCTGGATCAGCTGCAGAGGTTTGGTTGTGCAGGCGGGAGTCCAGCCAGTAGGGCATTGCAATAGTCCAGTTTGGACAAGACAAGAGCCTGGACTAGAATTTGCGTGGAGTGCTCTGATAGGAAAGGTCTAATTTTTCTAATGTTGTAGAGGATGAATCTACAGGACCGGGTGGTGCTGGCGACATGACTTGTGAAGTTTAGCTGATCATCAATTACCACTCCCAGATTTCTGGCAGTGCTGGACGGTGTAATGGTTGATGGGCCTAGTTGAATGGAGAGGTTGTGGTGGGTCTTTGGATGGGCCGGAATCACAAGCAGTTCTGTTTTTGCAAGGTTCAGCTGCAGGTGATGGTCCTTCATCCAAAGTGAGATGTCGCTCAGACATGCCGAGACGCGAGCAGAGACCGTCGGATCGTCAGGATGAAATGACAGGTGGAGTTGAGTGTCATCTGCATAGCAGTGATAGGAAAAGCCATGCTTCTGGATGACAGAGCCAAGGGATGTCATGTATATGGAAAAGAGTAGCGGTCCGAGCACTGAGCCCTGTGGCACCCCTGTATTGAGATGTTGGGACTCAGAGACCTCATTTCTCCAGGATACTCTGAATGACCTATCCGAGAGGTAAGACTTGAACCATTGCAACGCCATTCCAGAGACACCCATCGCCTGAGAGAGGACAGGAGGATGTGATGATTAACAGTGTCAAAAGCAGCAGACAGATCCAGTAAGATGAGTACAGATGACTTGGATGTTGCCTTTGCCAGTCTCAGAGCCGATGACTGAGAGCAGGGCAGTTTCGTGTGGAATGACCGCTCTTGAACCCAGACTGGTTCTGGTCCAGGAGGTTGTTCCGTGAGAAAGGATGAGAGCTGAGTAAACACAACTCGCTCCAGAGCTTTGGCAATGAAGGGAAGGAGGGAAACCGGTCTGTAGTTTTCAAGCAGAGTAGGGTTAAGAGTGGGTTTCTTCAGTAGTGGTGTGATGCGGGCCTCTTTGAAAGCTGTGGGAAGGACCCAGTGGAAAGAGATGAGTTGATGATGTGGGTGAGAGCAGGCACGACAGATGGAGAGATGGCCTGAAGGAGATGTGTGGGGATGGGATCCAGCGGGCAGGTAGTAGGGTGGTTAGAAGTAATGACCTTGGAAACATCTGCTTCAGTTAGAGGAGAGAAGGAAGTGAGCAAACACATATCAGGGGTCTGAATGAGCTCGACAGGTGGTGGCGCAGAGAACTGACTGCTGATGGCGGTCGTTTTCTTTACAAAGAAAGACGCGAAATCGTCAGCTGTTAGATCCGATGAAGGTGGGGAGCAGGCGGACAAAGGAGGGCGGAAAAGGTTCTAAAGAGAGTGCGCGAGTCAGGTGAGTTGATTAACCTAGAATGGTAGTAGACAGTTTTTGCAGAGGTGACATCAGCGGAGAAAGTAGAGAGGAGAGACTGGTAGATAGAGAGGTTAGCAGGATCTTTAGACTTGCGCCATTTTCTCTCAGCTGACCGGAGGCTGGCGCGGTGCTCGCGTAGAACATCGGATAACCAGGGGCAGACGAGGATGTACGGGCTGGTCTAGATGTAAGGGCATAAGTTGTCCAAGCAGGATGTAAGCGTGGAGCACAGAGTGTCGATGGCGGTGTTAGTGTTTAAAAGAGAGAGCTCCTCAGAAGAGGAGAGCGCAGAAGAGACAGCAGAGGAAAAACGGGAGGGACTGAGTGTACGCAGGTTGCGTCGGAAAGTGACCAGCGGTAAAACAATTGCAGTGTCTGGAGAAGTTAGGTCAAGGTCGAGAGTAATGAAGAAATGATCGGAAGTGTGCAGTGGCGTGACCTGAGTGTGGCGAGTGGAGCAGTATCTTATGTAGATAAGATCTAGTTGGTTACCAGATCAAGAAATCATACCAATGGCTGAAGTGGGCCGGACTAAAGGACAGCTTAGAGGCACTTATCATGGCTGCACAGGAGCAGGCCCTGAGCACCAGAGCAATAGAGGCCCAGATAGAAAGGTTTTGTGACTCTATGCATTTTACCCAGTTAGTCCATCTACCCACCAGACCTAATCTTAAGAATCCAGAAAAGTCTACTTTGATTGATTTGATTTTAACAAATGTGCCTCATAAGTTCTCTTCTCTGGGTGTCTTCTGTAATGATTTAAGTGATCACTGTGTAAGTGTTGCCTGTCGAAATACTAAAATTCCAAAATGTAAACCACGCGTTGTTTGTAAGAGGAATCTTAAACATTTTAATGAACAAGCTTTTTATCATGATTTGTCAATGGTGAAATGGGAAAACATAGGGTTACTACCAGATGTAGAGATAGCTTTCTAAGGAAAGTTTTATGCAAATTGTAAACAAACATGCACCTTTAAGGAAATGCAGAGTGAAGGGGCGAGAAAATCCCTGGTTTTCACAAGAACTGACAGATATCATACATGACCGTAACAGAGCATGTGTCAAGGCAAGAAAAACACATTCTTCCATTGATTGGTCTATTTTTAAACAACTTAGATATAAATGCACTTCTCTTATCAAAAAGGCCAAATCTGAATACTTTTTGTCTGTTACTACTGATAACCTCAATGATCCACATACATTATGGAACGTAATTAAGTCTCTTCCTGTGAATACAATATCTCAGGTTCTTCTTACATTTGTTTTTAAAGATTCAGTCCCAGTTTATGATAGAAGTGAAGTCTTGAATTGTTTTAATGAACACTTTATATCATCTGGTTCCTTGTTTGATACTGCAGGAACTTCCTTGATGAATCCTTGCACAGAATCCCTAATGTTTTCTGGAGACCCTTTTAAATTTGCAACTTTTACTGTCCTTGAAGTGCGTAAGTCTCTAAAAACATTAGATCACAGAAAACCCCCTGGACCAGACATGATGGAACCTTACTTTTTGAAGTTGGCAGCAAATTTTATAGCAGAGCCACTTTCAATTTTTTTAAATCTTTCAATCAAAACCAAATAAATTCCATCAGTTTGGAAATCAGCTTTTGTTCTACCTTTATTAAAAGGAGGTGATCCACCAGTTATATCTAAATATAGGCCAATATCAAATTTATGTATTTTAATCGAAAATGATCAATTATATTATTGTGGCACTTGATAAGAAACAGTTCTGTGCTTCACTTTTTTTAGATCTGTCAAAAGCTTTTGACACTGTAGACCATGCTGTTTTAAAGAACAGATTAATTTTCTCAGGACTGTCAGAGCATGTAGTTGCATGGTTCTCAAATTATCTGAATAACAGGACTCAATGCATTAAATATGAGGGACTCTGTTCTGATTTTATTGTTGTCCATAAGGGGGTGCCACATGGCTCCTATTTATCTTGTATATCAATGATTTGGGTCAAAATGTTTCTGATGCTAATATGTATTTTTATGCTGATGATACAATCATTTACTGCTATGGATCATCCTTGCTCAGGCCATTGAAACCCTGCAGAAAGCTTTTGTTGCTGTTTAGCATTCACTTCTTCAGTTAAAACTAGTCCTTAATGCTGACAAAACTAACTAATGTTGTTTTCAAATTTTACAATGGTGCCTCAGACTGTTCCAGTACTGTCTACTCTTGATGGGAATATTATAAAGGTGGTTCATGAACATAAATACCTTGGTGTCTTGATTGATAACTCCCTCACTTTTAAACCACACATAGAACAACTTGCGAAGAAATTAAAACTTAAACTGGGGTTTTTCTTCCGTAATAAAGTGTGTAAAAAGTAAAAAAAGCGCCTCTTCACTGCAACTTTTTTTTTATCTGTGCTAGATTATGGTGATCTTTTTTATATGAATGCTTCTTCTTCATCTCTTCAAATGGTGGACACGGTTCATCATGCTTCTTTGAGGTTCATTACTACCTGTAGAGCCATGACGCATTACTGTGAATTGTATTCACGAGTGGGATGGCCCTCTCTGGCCACTAGGAGGCAGGGACATCGGTACACTTTTAATTTCAAAGCTATGCTAGGATTACTGCCTCCACACATCTGTACTTTAATCACACAGAGAAGTGTTGACTCTTACTCCCTGCGATCAAATGATCAGCTGTTGCTCTTTGTTCCTTTTGCCCGCACTGAGTTTGGGAAAAAAGCCTTTGTCCACTCGGCTCCTTTTGCTTGGGATATGCTGCAGAAAGACTGGAAACTGACTCTCTGAGCTCTGGTCCTTAAACACTTTTAAAACTAAGCTGAAAACAATGGAGGCTGCCTCAATAATGTGCAATTGTTTTTCATAACCTGTGTTATTTTAATGTTTCTTTGTATGTTTATAATTGTGTAAATGTTGTTGCCTCTTGGCTAGGACTCCCTTGAAAAAGAGGTTTTTAATCTCAATGGGACACTCCTGGTAAAATAAAGGTTAAATAAGAAAAAAAAAAGATCTGCCACACCAGACAAGACCCAAGGTGTAGCGTGTGCAAACAGGCTTCTGAACAACACTAAACTGCAGGGTGTAAGATGCTGGCAGGGAAAGCATACATGGAGCGCCATAACCAAGTGGCAGACATAGTGTACAGGAACATCTGTACGGAGTATGGACTGGAAACCCCGAGGTCAAAGTGGGAAACACCTCCAAAGGTGATAGAGAATGACTGAGACAAGTTTCTGTGGGACTTCCAGATTCAGACTGACAGAATGGTCATGGCGAACCAACCAGACATTGTGGTGGTGGACAAACAGCAGAGGAAGGCCGTTGTGTTTGACGTGGCAATACCAAGTGATTGCAACATCAGGAAAAAGGAACATGAGAAACTAGAGAAATACCAAGGGCTCAGAGAAGAGCTGTAAAAGGCTTGGAAGTACAGTGGTGCCTGTGGTCATCGGAGCACTCGGGGCAGTGACCCCCAAACTGGAAGAGTGGCTACAGCAGATCCCTGGAAGAACACCAGACATCTGGGTCAAGAAAAGTGCTGAGATACTGCGCAGAACCCTCAAGCTCCCAGGACCCGAGCTCGAAGGATGAGACCACCCGCGGAGGGTGAAGGACAAAGTTTTTATTTATTTTGTTATGTTTGTTTTGTTATTATTTGTATATATATATATATATATATATATATATATATATATATATATATATATATATATATATATATATACACATTGTATATATTGTATATATATATATATATATATATATATATATATATATATATATATATATATATATATATATATATATATCCGTCTCCTTCGGACAACTGCAGGCGCCACAACTGGTGTGGGAGAAACAGACACCTCAAAGAAGACACAGAAGTGATCAGACAGGACAACATCGAGCATGCTGACATTTGAAATATTAACCCCTTTAGTAATGAGCAGGCCCTGAGTGTGCCCTCTGCTGTGGGGGGAGGGGTCACTCACATGCTGGGACAGAAAGCACTAGGGGAGAGCATTCTCCCAGGGCCTCGAGTTCATACAAGCTTTATTTGGACTAAAAATCCAGAGGCCCGTGCTGTCCTAGTTGCTGATAGCAGAAATGGGGGGAGCCCAAGGGGAACTGACAGGGTCTTACTGGTTACAACAGTTGTAACCAGTGCAGCAGCAGCATACAGTAACAGGTTGTTGTTGTTGTAGTTAGAATAAACTGCTAAAGGCAGTTGGGTCAGATAGAACTGTTAGCCCCTTCTCCCAAGTCGCCCCTCACTGTCACAAACCTTTTTTCAAATGCACATGACCAAGCATGGGTCTCTTGCGTGTGCACTCCACCAATATTCATAGAATATGAGAGTACTGTAGAGTGTTGAGAGGTAGGTAGAGTGTTGAGTCTTTTTCTTTGGAGATAATGACTTACTTGGAGTAACAGGTGCAGACTTCCATGTCATTAGCACACACAATAAACCCTTCCTCGTATAGTATATTAAGCTGTATTACTGTTATTAAGAGGGGGGCACCCACTAGAATTAGCATACTCAAGTAAGAACATAATAAGGTAAGACTTTAGGGGCACATTTTATCATGCATTAAACTCTAATAAGTCAACAGGAATGATCATGTTTTCATCATATTTTCATCCTTACCCTAACCTTAACCTGTAACCTTGGTACAGGAGGGGAGGACAGAAGACTCAGGACCCGGTAACAGGTTAGCTGAAACAGGTAGCAGGATCAGGTAACTGGATCGGTTTAGCAGGAACAGGTGACGGTACCAGGGAAGCACGAACAGGTAGCAGGTTAACAGGAACAGGTAGCCGGAGTAGCTAAAAGGTTAGCTGGACTTTCCGACTTTCCGAGCTTTCCGACTGAGAACCATGGTCTCAGACTTGGAGGTCCTGATCCTCCTCCCAGCCGCTTCACACTCGGCTGCAAACAGTCCCAGTGCACAATGAAAGTCCAAGCTTGATTTAGGCAACAGGACAACATCATATGCAAAAAGCAGAGACAAGAACCTATGGTCCCTAAACCAGACTCCCTCCGGCCCCTGGCTGCATCTAGAAATCCTGTCCATTTAGATAATGAGCAATATTGGTGACAAAGGGCAGCCTTGCCGGAGTCCAACATGCACCGGGAACAGGTCTGACTTACTGTTGGCAATGCAAACCAAGCTCCTGCTCCGGTTGTACAGGGACCGGAAAACCCTTAGCAAATGGCCCTGGACTCAGTACTCCCAAAGCACCACCCACAGGGCGCCACGAGGGACACAGTCAAATGCTTCTCCAGATCCACAAACCACATGTGAACTGGTTGGGCAAACTCCCATAAACCCGCCAGCACCCTGGAGAGGATATAGTACTGGTCCAGTTTTCCTTGACCAGGACAAAAAACGCATTGTTCTTCTTGAATCCGAGGTTCGACTATCTGCCGCATTCTCCTCTCCAAAACCCTGGCATTGACTTTACCAGGGAGGCTGAGGAGTGTGATCCCTCAGTAGTTAGAACACACCCTCCTGTCCCCCTTCTTGAAAAGAGGGACCACCCCACCGGTCTGCCAGTCCAGAGGTACTGTGCCCAACCGCCATGCAATGTTGCAGAGGCGTATGAGCCAAGACAGCCCCACCACATCCAGAGACTTGAGGTACGCAGGGTGTATCTCATCCACCCCCGGTGCCTTGCAACCGAGGAGCTTCTCAACTACCTCAGTAACTTCGGATTGGGTGATGGACGAGTCCACCTCTGAGCCCTCGGCCTCTGCTTCCTAAGTGGAAGAGGTGTCGGTGGGGTTGAGGAGATCCTCGAAATATGCCTTCCATCGCCCAACAATGTCCCTAGTTGAAGTCAGCAGATTCCCGCCTCTAATGTAAACAGTGTTGGCAGGACACTGCCAACCCCTCCTGATGTGCCAGAATTTCTTCGAGGCTGATTGATAGTCCTTCTACATTGCCTCACTGAACTCCTCCCAGACCCGGGTTTTTGCCTCCACAACCACCCGGTCGGCAGTCCGCTTGGACACCACCAGGGTTGTCACACCGACAGGCCTTTAAGACTTTTTGGCCACAGCTCAGAGTAGCAGCGTCAACAATGGATGTGGAGAACATGGTCCACTCGGACTCAATGTCTCCAGCCTCCCTCGTAATCTGGTCGAAGCTCTGCCGGAAGTGGGAGTTGAAGATCTTTCTGACACTATAAGCAAGCCCACACCAGCCCGCAATCAAAGATAAGAAAGACATAAAAGCACATAGTGACAAAATAAAACATTAGCTCTTGTTTGAGTTAATGTAATCAAATCAAATCCCTCAGTGTTCAACAGAATTCCTTGGTTTAAATGTCATCTGTAGGTTTCAGCAAAGGCTGAGAAATCTGTTGAGGGTCTGTTATCTTTCCCTCAAACTTCAAAGCATTCTTGTCATGTAAACAGAGTTCTCTTGAGTTTTATGAGTTTGTCCTGTGAAAAGTAATAAATTAATGGCATTAAGTAATAAACATAATCAAGTTAGCAGGTCACATCTGGAAAAAGCATATGTTTATGTGGTATGGGTCACATGGTCAGATATCTATGTTGTTACAGCCGAAAGCTCGCATTTCTGAACCATGATGGCCAAAAGTTAAGTAAAATAGAAAAACCTTTGATCAGAGGTTGTGCTAGACTTTTTTACTCCATCATTTTGATGGACAGAGTCGGAAAATTTCTGTCATAATCAATTTTTACCCGTCATTTTTTATTTTATTAATGCATAAAATAGCTTTTCATTTTAATCACATTTTAAGAATTTACAAGACGAGCATAGAGGATAGATTATTAATTTTATTTATGAACAGATCATAAATACAGCACTTCATGTTCAACACAAAGCAGAATTATTTTTTTCTGCACTGAAAGCGGAAGAATATTTTGTGTTTGAACAGGCAGTTTTAGAATGTAGTATACTATATCACACAATATTTACATTTACATTTACATTTATTCATTTAGCTGACGCTTTTATCCAAAGCGACTTACATTGTTCTAATGTAATTACCAGTGTTACAGCCACTGGAGGCAAGGTGGGTTAAGTGTCTTGCCCAAGGACACAACGACAGTATGAACTCTTGGGGGAGAGTGGGAATCGAACCGCCTACCTTCCGGTTGAAAGACGACCACTCTACCCACTGAGCTACTGCCGCCACAATATAATTCAGTTGCTGTTCTGTAGATCTGTTTACCTTGTTCAGTGTGGTCTGTTTACCCTCTTTCATCTTCCACTGCATCATTTCTTCTGTTTTTACCTTTTTTAACCATATCAAAACTTTTTAGCTGTTTGAAGAATCTACTTACACTCTGCTGCCGTGACATTTTCGCGACAACTGAATGCAGCATGACAAAAAGAGACAATTCAATATTAATATTATATTATTAATTAATTAATATTATTATTACATTAGATATGTACATTTGCCACCAACTGGACAGGAGTAGTAATTACAATAAATGACAATCAGAGTAATCCATCAACAATCACGGATGGCATTCAGATTTTTCCGTCAGTGCTAAATAACCAAAAATCAATTATGCAAAATATTCAGATTTGAAAGGTTATTAGACTAATGTTAATTTGATTTGAGCAAAACAAACATTAGCTTTGTAGTCAGTTCTCTAATTAAGCTTTTCAATTTTGTAATTTTTTCTCACGCAATATGAAGTTCCATTGCATTCCTCCATTTTTGTTGAAATGTTGTTGCAGCTTACACACCATTATGTTTGTCTTTTTAAGATTCAAGATTATACTCTGACCGTATTTTAATTAAACTGTTGCCATTTAAACAACTGAGACCAAAAAATACAACCACACCAGCAAATTAGATTTACATTGCAACAATAAAAAAGATGCTAAACTTCAAAAGAAAATGGAATAGTGTTTTAGTCATACTCATTTTCTAATAGATGATATTTAGGTTCCACTCAAAACCTAATGCTGTCCAACTCCCTTTGTAGATTACCCCACTGATCTGTGGTTATTGTCTTTTAGGTTTCTGGAAATGAAGAAGATGATGCCAAGAAAATAAATGAAACAAACAAAAGAGACACACAGGACTCTGGAAAACATCCTGAAATAGAGGATACAGGTAATTTGATTGTATTATTATTATTAGGCCCGAGCCGGTGATGACCGGGAGGGCCTATTGTTTTTGCTCGGATTATTAGGCCCGAGCCGGTGATGACCGGGAGGGCCTATTGTTTTTGCTCGTATTATTTTATTGATTTATTTATTAGGCCCGAGCCGGTGATGACCGGGAGGGCCTATTGTTTTTGCTCGGATTATTAGGCCCGAGCCGGTGATGACCGGGAGGGCCTATTGTTTTTGCTCTGATTATTTTTAGGCCCGAGCCGGTGATGACCAGGAGGGCCTATTGTTTTTGCTCGGATTATTTTTAGACCTGAGCCGGTGATGACTGGGAGGGCCTATTGTTTTTGCTTAGATTTTTTTTTTTTTTTCTTTTCCACCTATGATCCTAAATTTGACCCAGTGAACATGAACGAAAAGTCATTTTTATTGGTCCCAGCCTTCAAGCCCGGAAAAATTTATGTATTTAAAGTCCCGAAATAAAATTACAAAAATGACTCAGTGGCGACCCCTAGAAAAGTCAAAATACATTGGGCCTATGGAAAGTGAAAGTAACTTTTTTCCAAAGTAGAAAAATGAAACTTAGTACATCCATAGGACACCTCAAGGCAAACAGAAAAGTAAATGACAGCCACACCCTAAACTCAACAGGAAGTCCGCCATGTGGAGTGAAACGCGCGGCCACTAAAATTGCACTTTGCGCAAAAAGATGCAAATCATTGTGTTTTAATCTAAATGGCCCCAAATTTGGTGAGTATCATCTAGACACGTGTGCCAACCAAAGTTGTGACTTTGTTTATGATATCTTATCAGGTATGGGTGTGGCAAGCCGAGGTGGCCATTTTTGTGAAAATAAAATGTCTCTTAACTCTCAAACGCCTTCTCGGATCGAGTTGGACCCAAAAGGCTTTTATGTACATTCATGACCTGAACACAAAGATATGTAAATAAAAGGGTTATCTTTAGAAATGGCTCTCCAGCGCCCCCTACAAACTTATAATGGGACCCAAGAATTTAGTTTGTCATAGAGACATGAAATTTGGTACACACATCTCTTAAGTCATGACGAGCATAAAAGCCAATGACAACCACCCCCTATCTATAAATGTGTTGCCATAGCAACGTCCCAAATATGTGGAAAAATTCAATGGGAAGTAAAAATTTTAGTTTGTCGTAGGCAAATGAAACTTGGTACACATATCCACCATGGGCTTATGAACAAAAAATGGGGACCACACCCTATCACACACGGGAAGGCGGCCATTTTGAATTGAAAATGTGAACCGACTTAGAATACACCTCTCTTTAAAAAACAACAGAAAATAGCTGCTTCATTCCACAGACACCAAACTTGGGCAAAATGAGCTAAACACATGTGTGTAAAATAGACAGGCATTTTTCTAGACTTTTTTGCTCGAGTTGTATTTTTTTTTTAATTATAATTTGGTATATTTTTTTTAATTATAATTTTTCTGCAAAATGATCCTCAATTTGACCCAGTAAACGTGCAACTAAAAGTCATTTTTATTGGTCCCAGACTTCAAGCCCAGCGAAAAATTTATGTATTTGAAGTCTCCGAAAAAAAAAATACAAAAAATGACTCAGTGGCGACCCCTAGAAAAGTCAAAATACATTGAGCCTATGGAAAATGAAAGTAAAATTTTCCAATGTAGAAATACAAAACTTGCTACATCCATAGGACACCTCAGGGCAAACAGAAAAGTTTATTACAGCCATACCGTAAACTCAACAGGAAATCTACTATGTTGGGTGGAATGCGTGACCACCTAAATCACACCCCTTGTGCTAAAGGCTTTTCATCTAAACAGCTCCAAATTTGGTGAGTATCATCTAGACACATGTGCCAAAAAAGTTATCAATTAGTTTTTTGATACATTTGTGGCTGTGGTCGTAATGAGTCTGTGAAGAGGCAACCTTTGGGAAATAAATGCCATTTCCCAATTGCCAGGATCCTTCCTTTGGAGGAGGCCCCTCCAGAGCCAAGGCTAGAGTCTTAGAAAACTCCTCAGAATCCTTTGGAACTTGTAAACTTGTACTTTTAGACAAGTTATATTTACATTTGCTTTTTAAACAGGGGGTGCAGCGATTCCTGAGTCATCTCAAATCTCCAGCCAGTACTTTGTTTTTCTCGCCTTAGCCCAAGTATAATCTATTATTTTCAAAGGTTCAGACAGCTCCCAGGAAAACCAGGGATTGTGGAGACCTTTAACTGTAAATTACAAGGTGTTGTAGCAGGCCCCAGCAGTAGCACAGGCCCAGTTATTTGACATTACCGTGAAGTTTACGCTTTAAAGTACGAAATGCAATCCTCCGAGTGCATGTGTCCCCGCGGTCTCAAGGGAGGCGAGGGCCTTTATCGCCGCTTGCGGCTTTAATTATTATTATTATTTGATTGAAACAGTGCATGTTGATGAACATACACGAGACACAGACACATGAGTGTAAACATGCCAGATTGTAACCTTAGGCTAATTTCCATTTGTTGTCCCAACATTCTCACTCTTTCATACATCAGTGCTCTGTCACTGGAGGCAAGGAGGGTCTTGGAAGTGTCTTGCCCAATTACACAACGACAGTATAAACCAGAGAGAGTGGGAATAGAATTGTCCGGTCGTCCTATTGCATGTTAAACAAACTCATCCAATTAAAAGACTCCTTCAGAAGACTAGAGTAAGAAAAGTGGTTAGGAGACTAGTTACAGCATTTGACATTACCATTGGTGATAGTACAACCAAGGGACTGTGGTGCTGGGATAGATCACTAAACAGGACCTTGTTGTGGGGAAAAGTGAGTGCTTGTTGAGCCAGCTATTTTTTAACTCATTTGATATGTCTATAATACTTTTACACTACACGAGTGAGGACACTTTATGATATTTTGCAATGGAATAAGCAAATGTATACACAGTCTCAGCAGCATTTTAAATCAAATAAAATATGAAGTGCAAAGTACTCCCGGTTATTGTTACACATAGGTTATAAAGTCTAACTGCGGTAGGTAGAAAGGTTGAGCCCACACCAGTCAATAAACAAGCTGCTCATCCTACTTCCTCTTATAGGAGTTCTTAGCCTGCCTAATTTTGTATTTGGGATCACTGAAGGCTTATTTTTGGAGAAACACTGCACCCTCTGGGTTGGCAAAGGGTTCTCCACACAGAGGTTGATGTAGTCTGTCATACAGTGTGTTAGGCTGTCGATGTCCTGTCCATGAGAGCTGTAGAGTGTATCCCAGCTGGTGGTCTAGAAACAGTCCCTCAGCCTCTCACTGGCCTCATCAGTCCACACTTTCACAGACTTCTTCTGCAGGCTATTTTCTCACCCCTTTATACTATATTAACATTATTGTGTTTCTTGTCCTTGTGTTTCTTAGGCAGAATTGCGGCTATTAATAAAAAGGTAGGTAACAACAAACTACAATAATATATTGACTAAAAAATGCTGTATTTAGTGACACTTCACTTCTCATTACTTTACTTTATAATTGCTAAAGTAGTTTAATTTCTCACAGAAAACTACCATGGATCAGCAGCATCATGAAGAAACTGAAAAGCTGTTGAGCAGACTCCACCTCCATGACAGATATGAGCAAAAACTGACCTCAGCTGAGATTCTTCTGTTAGGGTCACCTCTAAAACATGACCAAGACATTTGTGAAAGTGATCTCTCCTTTGTTTATCTTCAGAGAATGATGATGTTAGACTACAGGGCCAAATATGTTCAGGTCAAACAGGAACAGTTTAATGAAGGTCATAGAAAAGATGACAGTGGTGATGAGGAAACAGATGATGATGCCTTGATTGGTTTGGTTGGCACCAGTGTGAACAGTGTAGATAAGTTCAAACAGACTAACATACATCCTTTAGACATTCAGATGGCAGTGTTTCACTGCTCAGACAGTTTTCTAAAGCAGACAATGGTAACAAAACTATCACAGTGTCAGTACGCCTTACCTCTGCTGGTGCCTGACCCTGTCACTCTGGACATTAAATGTCCTCTGTGGACCTTCAGACAAATAAAAAAAACCTGGAAGACAACTGAAACCAAAGATAACTCAGAGGTCCTCACCATGAAGTCAATGCCCGTCTGCAAAGCAGAGACACTTCTGGTGTTTTGTTTCCGTCTGGGCTCTCTGTCTGTGTCCAAATCTCAGCTGATGAACTCTTTGATCAACGACCGCCACAACACCTTCTTCCACAGAAACTGTCCAGGCAGCACCAAAACCCGCCTTCTGTTTGAGGGTGTAGCAGAGATAGCCTGGTACTGTCCTGCTGGAAAACCCACTGATGCCTTTAATGACTGTGTTGCCTTCTGTAATCTTCACGGTGATGGTCTGATTCACGGAAAACAGCTTAATATACTGATGGACAAGTCCTCAGTTAATTTAGTTTTTGTACCAACACTGGACAGAAACCATGAGAGTGCTGCTGTGATCTTAGCTCAAATGAAGCCCCTTATGAAGTCTCATAAGGGGCTCTAATTGTTCTCATTGAGGACTTTGGTGGTAGTGCAGAAAAGATAAAGAATGGAAAATACAAAGTTGGCCTCAAAGACAGAAGCCAGTCAGATGTTTCTGGAGAACTGAAAGAAATTATAAAAATAAATGTATCTAGTTCACACAGGTCCTTTCAGCTTGAATCAATGTCTGAGACTGGAATCAGAGTGGATGAAGATGTTACCCACTGCCAAAAAGGGCTGTCTGCTGCCAAGGAAATGATGGAAATAATTAAAAGTGTAAATGTTTCAAGCATTAAAAGCAAGTTTCTTCCCTGCCAAGGCCAACTGTGGCATGACTGGGGCAGAATAAACCAAGAGCAATATCGCCTCAAAGGACATGTTGAAATGGAAAAATGTAAAAAAGAGAATGAGTTACATAAACTAAAAGATCAGTGCAAAGAAAATGTCAGTGCAAATATTGAGAAAGATAAATGTATAAAGCAGAATCAGCTGCAGAAACTAAGAGAAGATCAGTGCAAAGATTCCTGTAGTGACCTGATGAAGACTTTTATAAACCCACTCTCATCATTGCCTTCAACAGAGAGAGAGTATTTCCTGAAATGGACCCAGATCTTACTCGATGCTTATGCCACAGATTACCTTTCTTTAGTTCTCCAGAACTATGATCAGAAATGGTCTGAGGTGTTGGACCTAAAGAAGAAACATGAACAATCAAAAATGTTAAAAAACAAACAGGCGGAGCTTGCAGAACTATCCAAGGACCTTCAGTCAGCGACATGTGGCTTGGAGCATATCTTCAGAGAAATGGGTCAGATCTATGAAGCCCATAAGTCTCTAGAGAAACCACCAAAGAGTGACCAGACTGACTGGTCTAAATACCCTGAGCTGGCTGCAGAGCTGATGATATCAGGACACCCAATGGAGCTGATGGATGGAGATGCAGGCCATGTCCCTTTAACTTGGATCTCTGGTCTTATAGACAAGGTTATCAAGAAACTGGGAGACAAGAGAGTGTTTGTTCTGTCAGTTTTAGGGATACAGAGCAGTGGGAAGTCCACTATGCTGAATGCCATGTTCGGTCTCCAGTTTGCAGTCAGTGCAAGCAGATGCACCAGAGGGGCCTTCATGCAGCTGGTCAAACTGTCAGAAGACATGAAGACAGATTTTAAGTGGGACTACATCCTTGTGGTGAACACTGAGGGGCTGCGAGCTCTGGAGTTGGAAGGTAACACCACCATTCACCACGACAACGAGCTGGCAACATTTGTGGTTGACTCTGGTCAACATCTTTGGAAAGAATCCCTCTGAGATGCAAGACATTCTGCAGATTGTGGTTCAGGCTTTTATGAGGATGAAGAAAGTCTGTCTTTCGCCAAGTTGTGTGTTTGTTCATCAGAACGTCACAGATGTTGCCGCTGTGGAAAAAAACATGGATGGAAAAAGAAAACTGCAAGATAAACTGGACCAGATGGTCCAACTAGCAGCCAAAGAGGAAGTTTGTGATGCTGATAGTTTCAGTGATGTCATTGAGTTTGATGTACAAAAGGATGTGAAGTACTTTGCTCAGCTGTGGGAGGGAAGACCACCGATGGCTCCTCCAAATCCAGGTTACAGTGAAAGTGTCCAAGATCTGAAGAGCGTCATTCTCTCCAAAGCTTCAAAGTCCTCTGGAGTGACTCTCTCTGAGTTCAAAACCAAAGTTCAGGATCTCTGGAATGCCTTGATAAATGAAAACTTTGTGTTCAGTTTTAAAAACACACTTGAGATTGCAGTTTACAGAAAACTTGAGGCTGAGTTTGGGAACTGGACATTCAATTCAATTCAATTCAAAGTGTTTATTGTCATGGGCCCTGAGGAGAGAGATGTTGACCATTGAAGAGCAACTATATACCAGAATTGAGAATGAATCCATTGGCCAGGTCGATCGCAAATATCTCAATGAAAACATTAACAAAAAACATGAAGAAATAAAAAATTTAGTTGCTCTGTACTTTGACAATGAAAATTACAAGGAAATGTTGGTTCAGTGGCGTGGCCAATTTGAACTCAAGATTCAGGAATTTTGTAATGAACTGGTTCGAGGACTTCACAGAAAACTGAACGATGTTATTGAACAGAAAAAAACAAGTAAAAAGCTGGATGAGAAGAAGACAATGTTTGAAAACAAGCTTCTGCAACAGAGCAGAAAGCTTGCTCATCAGCTGAAAGACAAAGCAAAAGATGAAGAGGAACTTAAAAAACAGTTCAATTCTGTTTGGAAAGGCTGGGTCAATGAACTGACACAAGGAATAAAACCTATTGAGAACATCAGATTTGAGCAGGAAGTGGTTAATGTTCTTCAGCATCTCAGTATTGAATGGTCTTTAGTCAGTGAATCCGAAAAAGTAAACAGGTACATGAATATGTCAGTGAAGGGAGATTTTTCTGCCTATGTAGGTCAGAGGCGCCACCGCCCTAAACAGCAAAAGCATCAAGAAACATTGAAAGAGAAAGATGGTGGATGGCCTGAATATTTCACTGACAAGGGAGGAAATGTAATGCAGTTCCTCACTGGTCGTCTTTCAGATAAGGACCAACAGCAGATCAGAGATCTCATCCACACTGTTGAAAGTCAGTCTGTAGAGCTGATTAAGAGTAAACCTGAGGCAACAAGAGGCTACAGTTTTTCTTACCTGCAAGAAATGGCACTTAATGTAATCACAAATATTGGAGATTTTGAATCAAAGTGGAAATACACACTGAAGAAAGAGTTTACAGTAGATATTTTACTGTATGTGTTTAACAGAACAGAGGAGGTGCTTTTAGAGTCAAAACACAGAACGGAGACATAAACATGTGGCTGCAAGAGTTTTCAGAACTGATAAAAGACAAGCTAACATTTAAAACAGTTTCTTCTCAAAACTTCAGTGATGTAAACACTTTTGACTTCCTGAGAGAAGAAATAGAGAAAGGCCTTGTCCCCATCTGTAAAGATCTTAAGAGTCTCTCACTGGATAAGATGAAGGAGTTCAGGCGGCAGCTAGACCAAAGTCTCATTGATCATCATTGTAACTGCTGATGGGAAACATGTCACTGTCAAAGGTCACAAGGGGGATCATAGCGTGCCTTTCCATCAATCTCCTGCAGTCAATGGCTTGCACTACAGGGGCTTAAAGGATTTATGTTTGTCATCCTGCACAACAAAAGTAGCAAGCAATGAATCTTTTAATCAGAATCAGAATCAGAATCAGAAAGAGTTTTAATACCAAGTATGCTTGCGCATACAAGGAATTTGTTTTAGTGACATAAGCTACCAGTACACAGAGACACCAACACACAGACAACAAATAAGTGTATAAACAATATAAACAATTGTGCTATAAATGATAATTGAATAGGATTGAATAAGATGCAGGGATGTACTAGGATGAAGGGGTAACAAATGAATATAAGGATATTGCACAAGCCTGATAATTTAAACAGAACAGTGCCTGTGGGGCGGCAGTGGCTCAGTGGTAGAGCGGTCGTCCTTCAGCCGGAAGGTAGGGGGTTCGAATCCCGCTCTCCCCACAGTTCATACTGTCGTTGTGTCCTTGGGCAAGACACTTAACCCACCTTGCCTCCAGTGGTGTTCCATCTGTAACACTGGTGAATAGAACCTTAATGTAAGTCGCTTTAAATGAAAGCGTCATCCGTAAAATGTAACACTGGTGAATGTAAGTCGCTTTGGATAAAAGCGTCTGCTAAATGACTAAAAGTAAAAGTAAAAAGTTATAAACTGTATCGAACTGCTGGGGATAAATATAAAAACTGGAGCATCATCCCTGATCAATCTGAACCTGCATACTGGAAATGGGTGGTGTGTAAATTTGAAAAGGAGATAGAAAAGCACTATGACTTAAAATTTACAGGCCATGGACAAATTCCTGATGAATGGAAAAAGATCACTGATCATGAAGCTATTCAAAGCCTGGAAGACGTGTACAAGTAGAAGAAAGGGAATGAAAACAGACAGAACCTGATGTTTGTCTTGCTTTTATAAATACTAGTTTATCATCTACTAGCAAACTAGAACAGAATGATAATTTAATTTCTTTTAGAAAAGAGAAGCATAGGGAAACACAGACAAATATTGGCAATGCATTTATTTGTTGATTATCAAGGCAGAGATGTTTAACCCTGATCTTTAGCCACAAACTACTGTTAGCTCTAAAATTTAGTTTGATTGTACTTGTGAGGAGTTGATTAAGATTTATTTTTTAAATTACGGTCACGGGTGAAGATCGGGAGTGTGAGAGAAGAAGCTTTTAGATAACTCATGCATTACTCAATATTTACAGTTAAAAAAAACTTGTTTAAAATTAATTAAAAGATAAGCAAGCTAATAAAATGTTATCTTAGAAATGTACGTTACAAAAGGTCTCTGAGTCCCAACATCTCAATACAGGGGTGCCACAGGGCTCAGTGCTCGGACCGCTACTCTTTTCCATATACATGACATCCCTTGGCTCTGTCATCCAGAAGCATGGCTTTTCCTATCACTGCTATGCAGATGACACTCAACTCCACCTGTCATTTCATCCTGACGATCCGACGGTCTCTGCTCGCGTCTCGGCATGTCTGAGCGACATCTCACTTTGGATGAAGGACCATCACCTGCAGCTGAACCTTGCAAAAACAGAACTGCTTGTGATTCGGCCCATCAAAGACCCACCACAACCTCTCCATTCAACTAGGCCCATCAACCATTACACCGTCCAGCACTGCCAGAAATCTGGGAGTGGTAATTGATGATCAGCTAAACTTCACAAGTCATGTCGCCAGCACCACCGGTCCTGTAGATTCATCCTCTACAACATTAGAAAAATTAGACCTTTCCTATCAGAGCACTCACGCAAATTCTAGTCCAGGCTCTTGTCTTGTCCAAACTGGACTATTGCAATGCCCTACTGGCTGGACTCCCGCCTGCACAGCAAACCTCTGCAGCTGATCCAGAATGCAGCGGCAGAGTGGTCTTTAATGAACCGAAGAGGCGCCACGTATCTCCTCTATTCATTAGGTTACACTGGCTCCCGGTTGACGCCCGCATCAAGTTCAAAGCTATGCTCTTGGCCTACAAGACCACCTCTGGTTCTGCACCCCCATATCTCCACTCACTAATACAGACCTACGTTCCTACCAGATCCCTGCGCTCTGCAAATGAACAACGTCTGGTGGTACCGTCCCAAAAAGGTACAAAATCACTCTCACGTACCTTCTCTGGATCTGTTCCACATTGGTGGAATGATCTACCTGCTGCTACAAGATCAGCAGATTCTGTAGCCATCTTTAAAAAAACACCTGAAAACACATCTCTTCCGTCAACACCTGACTGACAAACACTGAGTCCTACTTCCTTTCTATCGATTCCTTTCTATAAAAAAAAAAACAAAAAAAAAAACAATTCTCTTATCCTTAGCATTGTATACTGCGCTGGGTTTAAACTGACTAGTTTTTTGTGCACTTATGCTTTTTGTACCTTGTGTTGTTAAAATTGCATTGTTATCCTCACTTGTAAGTCGCTTTGGATAAAAGCGTCTGCTAAATGACTAAATGTAAAATGTAAATATAAAAGGCTATACAAACATAACATGTGACTTCATAAGATTAAATCTAAATTGTAATTACAAAGAAAGGAATGCTTAGTGAGTTTATGTATCTGTGCTTATGCTTCTTATATCATTCTATCACAATGTAATGTCAAATGTATGTGTGTGGGTTTATAAATTTTTGTTGACAATGTAGATTTATGAAAATAATAATGATTAGGGCATAAAGTTTGGGTCTTTATAGTCTTTAATGTCAGATATTGTTCTTTCATTTATTATCATCCATCTTGAAACATAATATAATAACTGCAGAGACATTATATTGTATCTAATCATATAAATGTAACAAATGTAATTAAACTGATTCTGGTTGATCACAAACTGTTTTTTTTATTTTAGTTACAGTCTCTTTAAATTGACAGTAACCAAGTACCAGTAAAATGTGTCAAGTAATGAGACACTGGACAATAGCTGTGTCAGTCTTATTCTTTTACAGTTATGTTATTAGTAACCATATATATATATATATATATATATATATATATATATATATATATATATATATATATATAATCCACATATATTTGTATAAAAGAAAATGTCTTAAAATTCCTGTAACAGATCCTGAAGGACGTCAGCTCAATGAATCATTGACAAATACATATTTGTTTTTAGCAGAAAATGTTAATCTAACTATATATTTATTTAACACAGGGGGCCTGTGAAGTAGCGTAGCATTGAGTGGGTAAAGTGGCTCAAGAAGAGAGGCTCAGAGGCAAAGTCAAGTCCAAATGGTGTCTTTTATTTACAGTGTTCCCCCACCTTCTATACATACAGCAGCGACAGCATCGCCCCTCTCTCCCCACAACCAGCCCCCTTCCCCCAGGCACACACCTGCTTTGTATACTAGGCCAATTGGACTGGCCTATCCCACTTAGCTGGAATCCTCAAACAAAGTTATAATCAACTCCCCAACATCCGAAACATTATTATCACTGAACACACAGTAACCAAATACAGACATTGCACAGAAACCCCAAGTTACAGCAGGTAAACCCCAATCATTTAAGATCTACCTCAAGAAACCCCCTCTCCAAATAGAAGCTTCTGATGATGTCATAAGTGACAAAAAAAAGTGTCATAAGTGATGATATCATCAGTTCCAGGTATAACCAGGAAATGTTTGGGCCGGCCTTACTTTCTATTTCCAGGCCCCTCCTGGATCAGGTCAACGCAACAAAACTCATGAACCCAAAATAAAATAAACTGTTTAACTGATAAACTTACGTGTGTGTGTTTTAATTAACCATAAAGAATGCATTGCTTAACCGAGTTAAATTAATGAACTACTAAGGCTAACACAAACAAGACCCGGGATATGTGAGTGCCGTTTACCACAAGCCCATATAGAGTGATGTCACAGAAAGTGTTATAGGAATTCTATATCCTTATGTTATCCACAGTAGACATATATTTAAAAAGCAAATGGCCAGGTTTAATTCTTGCAAGAATGAAGCAAAACAGACAAACATGTATCAAGGGTACAGAGTGAGTTTTGCTTAACAACGTAAACAATACAAGTGTTTTTTATACACAGCAGTACACAGTGTTAAGGAGGAGGCCCTCTGCAGCCCTCTAACCCAGAGGCCAGGTGGTGCTGGCTGTGTCTAGGTCTATGTTTGTAATAGCATGAAGGACAGGACATGAGCAGAATGAAAAGTAATATTAAAAAATAAAAACAGACAATGAATGAAAACAGACAATTCCCACAACATTCGCTTAATGCCGAAGTGGCATAAATCAAATTAAACAACCTTGATGTGAATTGTCTTATGTCAGGAGTGAAAACCCAGCAGGCAGCTGACCTAGCCTAAGTACATTTGACCATTCAGTAAATGACCTATAGCCGGGAAAAAAGACCTCCTGACCGCCCCTCTGCCAAGGCGGCACCTTCACATTCAAGGCCTAGAGTACATGTGAATGTTTAAAAATAACAACTGATTACTGCTAACACACATGTCCAATTAATGACAGAAATGATTATAAACTTCAAACAGACAAATCAAAAGGAGATTAACATACTGATCCTTAAAATTCAATAATACTTGAATGAATCAAAAACATAGAATCACTCCAAAATAAAGTAGAAAATTGCTGGAGTTTAAGCTGCTCAACCCATCGGACTCAACATCTCTGGCCTGTCCCTGCCTGTCCATTTCTGTCCCTGTAACGAAAAGAAAACATATGGAGTGAGACTTATGCACATTCATAATGAATAAAATCAATTCTCTTAAACATAATAAATTCAATGAACCATACAGCCCTTAGGACAGTAGTATGATCCGTCCTGGAGCTGTTGTCCTGTTGGTGTACAAACAATAACGTCCCTCAGATATCAAAGTGTTCATTTGAGGTCAAGGCCTTGACATTAGTCGTTTGGCAGGTGCATGTCCAGGAATGTTGACCCGACAATGGCAACATTCATCAATCCCACCAACAAATGAGCCAGCCTATCTGCCTTACTAAATTATTTGGATTTTCTCTGCTTGACTACAACGACGAGGATGGGATCAGCATGTAATTGCACAGGTAGGCCGATGATTTCTGTTATATCAGTGCATGTAGCTGATTTAAGTACCTGTAAGCAGAGAGGTATGTTAGTGTTTTATAATAAGAAACAATTTTATAACTTTTCTATATGTGATTTGCACACTTTGTATGCTACACTGCACCCTAGATTAAGGACACTAAATACCTCATCTGTTAAAAGCAGTTATAACCAGTTGGTCACCTCTGGTTGAACACATTTTGGATAAGTACTGATACTGTGGCAGGAAGTAGCCCCTCCTGCGTGAGGTGTGGCCAAAGGTTATGACTTTTGGGGTATCGGGTTGACCAAACGCACAACACGTGGGCTGACCTCATGTTAACATGTACCAAAAGAGCCGGGAGAAAGTGTTTTTAGATGAACAAATCTTAGCTGTAAATGTTTCTATTATAATCAATACAACTCAATTGTGTGTTCATAGATAATTGATACAGAGGGAAATAAGAACTTGTAAGCAAGCTATTGATGTCTGAAATTGTGTTCTTTATGTAACAGTTTACTGGGGCACTTGCTGATGGTCCTAAGGATTTTCATGGCAGAATTTAGGAGTTTTTGTTTTTTGTGAACCATAAATAGGCACAGAGGTCTGATGTGGGATATTCCCCTCGGAGTAGTGGCTGGGACCATTCCGTTTATGGGTTCTAGTAGCCGAAAGGGCTTTATGCGGTGGCTGGAGACACGTGCTTCTTCAAGTCAGTAGTGTCCGAAAGGGACAGCTAGGATATAAGCGGTCTATAGGACGCGCTTACCTAACATAACGGTGAAATCCATGTGCCGATTCACAGCTGGCTAATAGTGAATGCTGTAGAAAGACGTTTCTAAGAGTTAAGATAAACCCTACGTAGGCACAGATCAAAAGGGGATCTGGCGAAGTGTATAAGAGGAGACCGAGGTGTGTCTCATTTAATGCTGTTGTGAGGCAAGCAATATAAGCGTCGAAATTATTTTTGTATTGGAATCTGTGGAAAGCACATATTGGGTGCTATGAAAGTATTCAAGGCTGGAGCGGTCTGGTTCATTTATGTTGGTATGTATAATTGTAAATATGTGTTTCGTGCATGCTATTCTCAAGGGGTTATAATTTAGCGATAGAAGTGGTGCACCAACATGAAAGTTGAGTCTAGAGAGTATTTCCCAAGAGGAATAGAAAAGTAACAAGAAACAGAAACTAAACTAAAACCCTGTTGATATAATGTTGATTAATAAGTAATGATTAGTCAGAGGACATATAGATGTCCCTTTGTATGAATAGAATAAAAATATGTATGTTTCATAAAAAAAAAATATTTGCAAAGCAAAGATAAACTCTTAGTAGAAAATTTAAAGTATCACATATACCGCCTGAGGCTTGAGCCAGTGTTTAATAATATAATTTTTATATAGCGCTTTTCTACCTACTGTAGCACTCAAAGCACTTTACATTAAGCTATTTACCAGTGTTACAGAACACTCACTGGAGGCAATGTAGGTTAAGTGTCTTGCCCAAGGACACAACGGCAATATGTGGGGGAGAGCGGGATGATATGATGTTTTGGGATGTTTCGAGCGGGGATCGAACCACTTACCCGCCGGTCGAAGGACGGCCACTGAGCTCTGTGAAAATTTGTTTCCATAATTCTTTTATTCTTTAGAGATTGTTCTTACAGTAAGCATTTCCATTTTTATATTGATACAATATTTTATATATACACACTTGATATAAATATATTTTTAAAAAGTCATAGTAAATTCTTGTACATCATTTAAATGCAGGTCCAAAACTTTGCAAATTATCAAATTAAATTGAAAGTAGTAGTTCTAACCCCCCACATCCTTGGGCACTGTCTCCTCACCAGAAGCAGGTGGTGCTGGTGAACCCTTGGGTGTGCTAACCATCCTGCACAGTCAGGACAGAGGGGAGTAGATAACAGACAGCTGATGGCCAGGCTGGTAGAGTAGGCATAGCATCCCTTCAAGGCTTTTTACTTTGTGTTTGATAGTTGCTGACAGTTGCATTTATTGGGAGTGAAGATGGTGAAAAGCAAGAGCCAGTGTTACACAAGCTGATCATAACTTCTGTTCCAAAATTTTAAAGAATCTTGAGTGTTTTCAACAGTGTACTAGTGTTTACATTAGTCTAAATTTAGTCAGCAAAGTAAAGCTAAGTCTCAGAAACTATGGTGCTAATTGCAGTTTTCAGAGACTCAATCTAAGATAATAGACAGCAGAACACTTGAAGGATGAAGTATCTTCAACAGTGACGCAGGAACAGTCACCAGGTCCTGAAAATAAAATAAACATATATACATGCTTTTATTACTTAAATTAAACCATCTGAATTACAATAAAATTATATATTATCACACACCCCATATGTTTTTGGGTTAGAGTATTTTAAAACAAGTAATTGCACTATAACAGTAAAACTGATGAACTTTGTACAGTCCATAATGCTCTCACTTCCATCTGGATGTTAGCTGGAGTCATCAGTGGACACCTCATACCTTTTCCTCTGTATTGGAGCTAGTCCTGGGACACTCTGGCAGCTCCATCAGTGCCTGTGTCACATGACACACTCCTATTAGGCGTTCTGGCCTCAGTGGCTGCAAAAACAAGTGTTTAACAAAAAATATTTGTTATCTTGAGTATATGATAAGACCCAAACATCTCGGTCCACTACTCAAAAACTGCACAATACCCTAAAAGATGCTCTTCCTTTGCACAATCTGCCTTTTCATTTCAAACCATCAAACAATGGAATCAGCTCCTGCACAGTCTGAAGTTCTAAATCTGGTACAAAGCATATATTTTCTTGTGAGATTAATGTATTTGTACATGGTGCGTGAGAAATAAAGAATAAACTAAACTAAACATACAAAAGCTTCACAGTATTCAAACTCACCTTTGCTTCTCCCAATAGGCTTCACGTTAGACTGCACACCTGCAGATCTGCAGCGACTGGTTCAGGCAGGCCATCTTTGGCAAAACAAAAAATTTGTGTTATTGTTTACAATTACAGTATTATATTAATTCATTTTAGAGATTTTATGTTTATTTTATGTTTATAAATAATATTAGTGACCCCCCCCTTCTCCTTCTGCTCAAGGCTGGCTGGCAAACCTGTCATCATTCTCCTCATCAGTATTCTGTGTACTTAAGCCCAGACCTTCCTCCCAGACTCTACCAGATTGTTAGTCTACCTCTGGGGTGAACTTTGTAGCTGACTATAGGGTTGTACTTGTTATTTTGTGGCTTGTATGAGTCTTACCTGCTGTTTTTCTGTCCTCCGTTCCAGTGCCTGCCAGCCTCCTGTTCCTGCCTCTGCCTGCTCCAGCAGGGACGTGCACAGACATTTTGAGGGGCAGGGGCTCAAGTGAAATAAAGGGCACTTCTCATAATTACGTATTTTTTGTCTTTTTTAAAAACAAAAAGTATATATATTAATGCAACACTGACTTCCTTTTAAAAAAATAATTAAAAAAGTTAATTAATTTTATCTTCCTCAAACTCTAATTTTCAAAAGATGTCTACAAAATAATCAGTTCACACAGAAACCATGGTCTCCTTAGTAGTCACTAGGTTTATAGAGCAGCAAAGGCTATGCTACTAGTTTCAAGTATATATTTAGAATAACCAAAATAACTGCATCAAGCAAAGGGGTGTGTTTTACTAATAATTTGTTTATTTTTTTGCACAAGGCACTACATCATTTTAATTATTTTGGTGTTATCAGAACACATAATACTTTTAAATCAACACAAATATTCACTCTAAACTGAAGAGGGTTGTTGCTGCTATTTTGTTAACTTTACTGAAAAATCACTGCAAAAATGATTGAAAAAATACAAAAATACAGCAACTTAATAAAATTCTTACAAAAAAGGGTCTTCTACTTCAAAATAAAATTCCTCCTTCCTTCCTTACAGCGGCAACCTTCTGGGGGCCATGTCCCTGTAGATGTTTATTACTTCACTGTGGTTTACAGGAATGTCTTTCTCAATAGCCAGGAGGAGGAGATCAGAAAGCCTTTCTTCGGTGCAAAGGCTTCTGAGTGTGTCTTTAACCAGTTTGAGCTTGGAAAATGACCTCTCCACTGTTGCTGTTGACACTGGAATTGTTGCATAAGTTCTTATCATTTCCACCAGTGTTGGAAAGATATCCTGTCCACTGTTGTCTCTCAGTGTCTTTAACAGAGGTCAGGTCTAACACTTTCAGCATCTGAGTTATCTGTTCTCTCTTGGGTTTTGCTTCTGGTAACTGATTGTAACCATGCATTTAGCGATTTGCTACTCTTGGCTGTTTCCTGGCGCTCCTTCTCCTTCCTTTTCTGTATCCTCTCTTTTTTTGGCATTATGCCGCCTGCCTGGCCCTGCACTGCAAGCATGATTCAAATTAATTGTTTAAATAGTTTTTGTTTCACAAGCAAAATAACTTTTTAGCTTCACACAACTAAGCATCAGAATACTGAATTGCCTTAATGTTTTAATCAAATACATAATATTATTATTCACACACACACACACAATACACACACAAACATACATACACACACACACACACACATACACTCACAATACAAATACACAATAAACAAACACATACAGACACATAAACACACATGTAAAGACACACACGCACAATGCACACAAAACACACACACATACTATTATTATAATTAGGTGAATAAATATTGATTTTTTTATTAGATATCTTTTTGCAGTGATGTTAACATGTTTTAAATTGCTAAAAGGGTTTATAAAAATGTTAATGACGGCGCTGACCGGCGCTGTGAACGCCACTAATAATATTTAATAGTAATATCAGTAAAAAATTATTTTAACAGCACGTGTCTATTCAATCCAAATTATTCAGTGAAAATAATAATTCAATCGCTACAAAGCACATTTCCAAATAAGCACATAAATTCCATTAGGAAAGACTAGAAAGATTAAATGCGTTCTTACCGGATTCAGTGCATCTTGAATTTATATTTTTTGTCTGATCTGGCAGCTTCGAGTAGGGCCTTCTCGTTCATTATGTGTCTGTAGAACTCCTGGCAGGTGTAGCTGTAGTTCACTTTCACCAGGATTTCACTTTTATGAGGTCCACAGTTGCGCGGTTCCATGTCTCTGTCCACGCAGCAGTCATGAGAGAAAACACCCTCTCCACGAACGCATTGGTGACAGGAATGCTCAGCCTCAAAGCCAAACCAGAGCTGTTATGTTTGGGGCACGGACGTGTCCAGTTTAAAGCTCATTTTTAATGCTTCCGCTTTTTCTCAGTGTTTATTTTCCCGCTCTAGCTAGCCACTAGAACCAATAATAACGGCTGCGCTGCGCATGTTCAGTGTTTTTTTTAGACAAAATTAAAATGCGGGACACTGCTTACGACTTGCGGGACGCGGGACAAAGCTTCAAATTTCGGGACTGTCCCGCAAAATGCGGGACAGGTGGTCACCCTATTTCACATTTGAGGGAGGACTGCACATCACCATCATCAAATAAAACCCTTCAAAATCCACATTTAGATGGAGTTTGTTTTAAACCTACTACACTCAAAAAATATTCTGTGGCGTAGTAAATATAAAACTTAATTAACTTAATAAAATCTCTGAAAATCTTACTTGATTATTTGAATTAATCTTACCAAAATAATTGAGTGAAAATTAAATAAAATTAAACAAAAGCCAATGTCATGTATGTATTTGTGGTTGTATGGAATACTATTTTATAAAGGTATAGAGGAAATAAAAAACAAGTTTTTAATGTTTAATGTTAACTTATTTCTACTCAGTTTTATTTATTAATGTACAGATGCAGTTACTCAGATTTACTACATTTTTTAGAGTGTAGCCTATCCTCCATCTGTTTGCATCTGTAGATTTCTTCTAGATTCACCAATTTAGATTTCTAAATGTCAGGGGGAAAGACTCTTGATGTAAGTCATTAACTAACTGGGGACGTTCTTATTTTATTAACTTATTTTATTACATGGCTTGGTTAAACTCCAATGTAGAATGCGGTCTGTTATTTCTTGATAACAGACCGCTGTGCGGAGTATAACAGACCGTTGCTATGAAAAACAGAGCGTTGCTATGGACTCACAGGATTCTAACCGTAGAGACGGAGCGTACTATTTTCTTTAGCGGAAGCAATACAATCGGGTTTAAATCAATAAACTCCCTTTTAATATTTTGTGTCAAATTATTTATTTATTTGGTAGGTAGCCATGTAATAAGCAGGAGGATAATGTATAGCGATTATCCCTTACACAGCTCTAGTCTAGTAGCTCATGAGGCATGCATGCTAGCAAAACACAGGAAGCTGTGCGCAAACAGGAATATATATATTATTAAAAAAAAAAAAAGCGCCCCAGAAAAAAAGGGCACTTTCTCTCCAGGAATAAAAAGGGCAGGTGCTCAAGCCCCCTTTGATGTCTATGTGTGCACGTGCCTGTGCTCCAGTCTGCTCCTGCTCTGGATTTTGGTATTCCTCCAAGAACGGCCTCTGTCACGGTCCCGCTGGATTGGTTATTTACTTAAAAAACTCTTCTTAACTGTGACGGCTGCGTTTGCATTTGGGTCCCTTTCTTGTGATATTGTGACAATTTTGGCCTAATAACATTCACACAAGTGACACAAACCAGTTTGAATGGCTACTAAAGCTAACTATCCTCACCTGTGACCTGTTTGCTTGTAATCAGTGTGTGTGTATAAAAGGTCAGTGAGTTTTCACGCAACCACTAACTGAGTGAAAGAAGTTTTTGTGTTATTGTTCATATTCTCTGAAATATGGCCCAAAAAAATCACAAATTCTGCCAGGGTATGTAAACTAATGAGAACCACTGTATTAGTAAAGCTACATTGATCATCAAAGATCTACAGCAACTGACTTTTTCCTGCTACACCATTACTACACCACTATTCTATAATATTTTCACTCTCCGCCTTTTTTTAGGAGATCTGCTGAGTAATCATGAGCATTAAAGCCTCCAGGTGCTGTTGTGAAAGAGAGCACCTAACCCTGTTTTTTTTTAGGCCCAAAAAAAAACCATAAAGTACATACCCTTATGGTTTAGGGAAAAGCTTCTTTCCCTGTGTTCTAGACAGGTTGAGCACAAACTTGTACAAGCAACTCAACTCAAAGCAACTCAATCTTCTCAGGATCCATTTCAAAAGTATCTTTAAGAAAGTGGGTCAGTTTTATGAACAGGTTGGTGTGAAATAATCACCACAAATATTACTTAGTTTACTTATGTTTATCAATTCTGCATGACTTTTTTTTTTTTTTCAGATTTTCTCAGGGTCTAAGATTATGACAGATTGAATTTGTGAGTGTTTTATAGTAAGAAGCACCCTTATAACTTTTATTTATGTTATTTGTACACTTTGCATGTTACACTGCGCCCTAGATTAGGACACTAAATACCTTATCTGTTTAAACCAGTTAGAACCAGCTGGTCACAGCTGACTGGACACCTAGTGGAAAAATACTGATACTTGGGCAGGAAGTGCCCCTCCTGTGTGAGGTGAGGCCAAAGGTTTGGACTTATGGAGCATGAAGTTGACCAGCAGCACAACACGTGGGCTGACGACATGTTAACATTGTGTTGTGTAACAGCGCTGTCCTCATACCCTTTTCTGAGTGGAATTAAACAGATAAACTTTATAATGGTTTTATAGTTTTTATTCAAGTAGTCTTAGCCCCAGCACTCGTACCAAAAGAGAAGAGAGGAACTGTTTTCGGAGTAACAATATGATGACGACTCCAGTGCAGTTCTGCAACACTCACACACTGTGTGACAGCGACTGAAAGGATGAGAAGATGCACAAACCAACTTATTGGAGAAAAAAGGGAATTTGACGTTATTGAAATCTATTTCTGACACAAAAAAAAGGTGCACTGATTAAGTATAAATAAACAATGAATAACCAGATAATGCATGGAATTATTCATTAGTAGTAAAGCAATAAATATTTATTTATTTATTTATTATTAAGGCAAAATAATTGCATTATCATTCAAAGTGCAGAAGTATGAGTTATTCTTAATTTAGCATTTTATCTAATTAATGAAGTCTTTATTGATGATTATTTCAAGTTGAATAAAGTGTAGTTATAAAGTGTTGCTGAAAGTTCTCTTGTACTTTGGCTAAATTAACTTTTGCCACAATTTTGCACAAAGAAAGTTAGTCGTGGTGAGACAGAATCCATGTGTGAGAATGAGAGGGACAATGAGGTTACAGGAGAAGAGGTAAAGAAGTGTCCAGAGGAAGAGGTTAGCTAAGAGGAAGTGAGACAGTGAGAGGGCAGAAGAAAGTAAACATGGATATAAGGAGATGGTGCGTAGGGTGAAGTTAGATAGATGCAAGGTTGAACAGTAAGGAGGGAGAGCTAGCCCTGTAGAGGTTGGGTTAGGTTAGACAGAGGGATAGAGATTTTGGGGAAGTTCTATTGAGATTACAAATCTGGCCAAGACAGCAGCACAAGTCCAATCAACAAAGCATTCAAAACATAGAGGCAACATAAAACACAATAAATGATTCACTTAAAAACTGACAAACCATGGAGAAGTATTAAGAATTGATTTAAACTGACCTATTGAAATTAAATGATTTAGATTCAAAATGTTCTGTAAGTTTTTCCAAGTTCAGGGAGCAGAATATTGAAATGCAGTTTTACCAGTTTCAGTGCAAACCCCAATAAATGTTGTTCTGAGATCTAAGCGAGTATTGTCCAACAGTCTTTTGTAGAATATATGCACACAGACATGAAGGAAGTAGACTTAAAATACTTTTGTAAATAAACATGTACCAGAGGTTTGCCCTGTGGACTAGATTTGTTAATCTAAAAACACTTTCTCCCGGCTCTTTTGGTACATGTTAACATGAGGTCAGCCCACGTGTTGTGCGTTTGGTCACCCGATACCCCAAAAGTCATAACCTTTGGCAACACCTCACGCAGGAGGGGGCACTTCCTGCCCCAGTATCAGTACTTATCCAAAATGTGACCAACCAGAGGTGACCAACTGGTGAAGAGTTTTTCCCAGCTTTAGGTCATTTTACCAATGGGTCAAAATGTTCTTCTGGCTAGGTCAACAGCCCTGCTGGGTTTTCGCTTCTGTCATAGTTTACAACTCACACTCAAGCTAGTAGGTTGTTTATGCTAATGGTTATCAGCATAAAGAGGGGGGAATGTTATAATAATTTTATTATTATAATTGTTTATATTGTTTATAGTTAGTTGGTGCTCATAGTTCTCTACAGGTCATGTCAAATCATGTTATGTCCTCCATGTTATTCCAAGCATGGTGTAGACATAACTAAGGACATGGCTTGCCGGAGGACTTCTGCACCTGGAGCCTGGAGCTGGGGCCTTGTGGGGAGTGTGTATGCAAGATACGCCTCCCACTGACAGCCCCCACTTCAGTGATATAAAATGTAATGTTTTGTTTACCTCTGTAAGCAAAACGCACTATGTACCTTTGATATATCTGTGTACTTTGCTTCTCCTTGCAAGGAATAAACCTGGCCTTTCGCTTTTATAATATAATCTGTCTCCGTGTCTCTCTGGATAATATAAGGATATAGAATTCTTTTAACATATAGAATTCTTATAACATTTGGTGCCGTGACCCGGATCTCAATATTCGTTGTTTCTCATGCAAAGAGGTGAGCTGACGTGCACGGAGAAATGCACAAAGAAAGCATTTCTTGTAAGTCCCAAGCTGTGCTATTTAGCAGTATGGGCCAGATATCCCCTCTGTGTGTGTGTGAACGCGGTGACGAGATCTGGACTAAAAAAAAAGAGAAGAGCAGAGAGACGAGAGGACAGAACAGACAGTCTGGCTGCGGAACAACTGGACTATTGGACTGAAAATTCAGGTAAACAGCTGTTTAATTTATTTTTTGGTGTGTGTGTGTGTGAGTTTGTAATTACCAAAGCTTCCGGAAGTAGCAGTTTTGGAAATCTGACGTATGTTGAGCGGGCTACATGAAGTTTGCATCATTAGTTGATGTTTTTCCATGAAGTGGGCCAGCATGCGAGATTCTTAAACGCTGAAAGATCGAGAACCTAAATGTCATCTAGGGGTGAGATCCGCTTTATCGAGAACCTACATGTAAAATCTTAACGGGTGAGATTTAAAGCCGAAAAAGTATGTGTTTTTGATCGAGATCCTACATGTAAAATCTTAACGGGTGAGGTTTTAAACGGGATATTCTGATGTTAATCTGTGTTAAAGCTTGTTGTCTTGCTAGATTTTAGTTTGATAGATACCTTATGCTTTGTAAGTCTTCAGGTGTTTCTTGAAACGGACCATACGTTAGTTCATTTGGCCGTGACAAGGGCGGGACTCTATGGCACTAGATAGAGCGCCTAATTACAATAAGAGGTATGAGGTCTAAAGAGCTTGTCTAGAGAGCACAGGAATTTATCTTAGATTAATAATCACGTATCGTAATACGCCACAATCGAACTGCCTTGCATAGCTACTATTGTTGGTTTTAATGGTGCGGTGTACGCACAGGAAAACTCGAGTATTGACCATTATCGAGAACCTTACTGAAAACAACCAAAGGTGAGATGAATGAGTCCGAAGTCAATGTGACTATAAAAAAGGCCTGCCTACGTAGTATTGATTCCTGCAGATGAGAAATGAGATTTTAAAAGCCCACGAGAGCTTTTGCTGGAAAAATGTTCACTGCTGGTGACGCGGTGAGTTAGAGAAAAAAGCCCACTGAAAGTGACGGGGCTTATACTGAGAATTGTTGGCAATACTGAGAATTGTTGACCAAAAAAGTTAAAGATACAAGGTGTGTTTGAGAGAATAAATGTGTTATGAATGGGCCATTGTTGGATGAAGAATGAGTCTAATGATGTGAACCAGAATAACGGTAATGTTTGTGTTTAAAGAAAGTTTGAACAACATGTGAGAGAAAGGTAGCTTCCATAAGCTATTTTTCTAGTTTGAGATAAAACACAGAAGTAGAGAAGAGATTTTGAAAGAAGTACACACATGTACTTCAAAACACTAATCATTTGCTTTTGTTTAAATGTTTCTGGAGCCTCTAGGTCTCGGCCTCCCTCCCTCCGGAAAACAGTGCTCTCTCCAACCTTCCTCTGCACCCCACCTCCCACATGCTCCTTTTCGGCTGAGAAAAAAAAAGGAAAAAAAAGCTGCAGACAGACCAAGCAGCAGCAAACACGGAAGTGGTAAGATAAACCAATTCACACTAACGTTTATTTGTTTTAAATTTTGATCTATTGAGATTGACCAAAAAGGTATTTGTAAAGTGTGTTTGCAAATTGGATGAAACTTGAAATTAATATGAATGTAATGTATTTCTCTGAGGAAAAATGCACAATTGAGAGCGAGGTGGAGGTGGGCGTGACAGACGAGAGGGCACTGAGAGGAGGAGGAGGAGGTCGAAACTGGGTCCAGACGAGAGACGAGGAGAATGACCTCAGGACTGACCGATTCAACTAACAGGTCAGGTACATAAACACATAAAGACACATGTAACTGCACACACATAAACACATGTAAATACAGACACATAGACACAAACACGGACACATGAGACACACATCTACAGAGAAGGATGTGATTTTGGTTTATGAGAGAAAATAATGAGTATTCTGTTAAAGAACAGAGTTGGTTTTGTATTTTATGTGACACGTTTGTGTGTACATTAAAGGTTTGAAGAAGTTAAAGATCCAACACTTGGATCTAAAATAAAATTAGTGATTGATGTTTAGCTAAACAATTTTGTGTATCTATTAGTACGAGAACTAATAGAGGTCCTTAATATCAGTGTGGTTCAAACACACGGTATAACGCCAATAAAAGAATGAAAATGAATACTTTGTAATTGGAAGAATTTAAATATGTGTTTTGAAGTTGAATTGCGCAGAGTAAGTTTATAAAGATAATATAACTTTATAGTTATGGGCCATAAGCTCATATTTAAAAGAAAACAAGGTTACCAGAATCTAAATAAAGAAAAGAAACATTTATGTATTTCTCTGGTTTGGTTTTGTCAAAGTTTTGGAGAAAGTGGATTCAAAGTAACCACTGTTTGGATTCACGAGGAATGTTTAAACACAAGATAACATTCTATGTAATTCAAGGTAACAGGGGCTTCACAGCACCCTCCTTTTTGCTCCCAAGAGTGAGAAATGTTTGGTTTGGGTTTTTTTTTTTTAGCTCCACAGACATGGTGGGAGCCTTTACATTAAACAAACTTTTAATGTTGAGAAAAAAATGCTGAGTTATAAATGTCAGTGACATAAACAGATTGCACTGAACTGATGTGTTAAATAAAGTTTATGATACTTAAGTATGAAAACTGTTTGACCTTCTGACAGGTCTGTTGATATGAATAAAAGTCCACATTTGAGTTTTATTGAATCTATGAAACATGATTTGGTAAACTAAACGATTTAATTAATGAGATTGAATATAGTTTTTGAGAAGAAAACCTTAAAGTTTAATTAATTGGAGAATTGAAATGAAGATAGTTCAAAATAAGTAATAATCATTATTTATTTTGGTACTTTATAATTAAGGTATATTCTCATCTATACAATAAAGATTTAAACTGTAATGTAAATTGGTAATCTGGTTTTGGTGATTAAAAACATATCTATGTGAAAACAGTTCAAACTGTTAAAATGATCTTAAAGGTTTTATTTGAAAAATTGAAAGTTAATGAAAAATAAGTGAATAAAAGATAATTGTTAAACTAACAAGGTGAATTGTTAAAGTTTAAGAGCATATGCCAATGGCTTGCTGGGTTTTAATCACTGTTTGAAGTAATATTTTTTTTTTTTAAGTACTGGGACTAACACAAGGTCCTTTTGAATAGATTTGAATTTTGTTTTGGTTTTGATCAAACTTTAGGTCGTTGTAACCTAAAGAAAAAGAAAAAAAGAGGTTGAGATGTTACATTTTATTAAATGAACAGTAATGATAATTACTGATTACAATTTTGGTGAATTTGAATAAATAAAGAGAGACACGTTATTTTGATTTTTCATTTGATGTTTAAAGGTTCTGTTTAACATTGACTGAGGTGAATTCTTTATGTGGCATCTGAATGATAAATTAGTGGAAACATAAAAATAATAATTGTTAAAACGTTTTTATCACGGAGATGATGGTGTTTTAGAGGAAAGCAGTGTGAACAGAGGCTTTGTGGTGTGTTCAAGCAGCTGAGACATGCTGCTGTTACTGGTTTAACCCCAGAGGGAGGGGTCTGAACCCAAGGGTGATTAAGAAATTTTGTTTTGAAGTAAGAGAAAAATGTGTTTTCTTTTTGAAGAAAGTAATTTAAGGTAAATTAAACAATATTTTGAGAATATTTTAATTTAAAAGAACGTGAAATAAATTGTGAATTGAAGGTGAATGTTTAAAGGTTTGTGACAATAGATCATGAGAAACCAGTTCTGATCTATATAAATTATTTATGTTTGCATCAACTGAGTTAAAATTTATCAAATTGTGGATGATACCAATTACAGTTACAGGTAAAGACCTACAACTAATGGTAACTAAAAATAAAACTGAACTAAACAAAGTTAAGTTTAAATTTAAATATAACATAAACAAAAGTGATGCTATTTGGAAAACATAAAGAAGATGAATAATCAGAAATGCTAATTAATGAAATAACAATTTAAGGTGGTGATTGGAAATAACCTTTCTGTTTTGATTTTATTTTGATTTTTTTACTTTTATTTGATTTTGTTCATTTTTGTGGTATTTTGAGCCATGGTTGTCCCACGTCTCAAAAAGGGGGGAGATGAAGGTTTAAACAAAACTGTGTTAAAGTGCTGAAGGGATGCTTGGTTAACCTAATGGTTAGCATGAGGCTGAAACAACATGCAGGGTTTAATGCAGTTAAAAGTTTCAATCAAATAATGAAAGAAAGAAAGTTGACAGGACTTTTCTGGAGAAGCACTATTTAGTCTGATTAAACCTTTTCAGATTAAAGTAGATTTCCAGCAGACCATATCTGTGGAAACAGGGTTTATCTGCCGTTTCAATTTTATGGTTTGATCATTTTAAGGGCTTTTATGGTTTCGTTGAAAAACCTAGGAGGCACTTTCTATGGGTCTATAATGTCAGAGAACGTTCTGATTTGTTTGTTTGTTCTTTATTTGGATGGAAGCCAACTACAACAAGTATACCAGTTCAGAAAAGGAGTTTTGACAATTAATATAGCCACCACCAGTAAGAGCTAATATTAACATAGTTCTTTGAACTTATATCATCTTGGTTTACACCTGTGAAGGGAAGTACACCTGTGAGCACACTGTAAAAAAAAAAACCGTAAAAAAACGGTCAAATGACTGGCAGCTACGGCTGCCAAACAAAAACCGTAAAATTAAAGTAAAATATCTTAAATCCAATTAAGTGCAAATACTTTAATTTTACGGTTTTTTGGCAGCCGTAGCTGCCAGTCATTTGACCGTTTTTTTACGGGTTTTTTTTTTACTGTGTAAAACTGTTATTTTATGGATTTTTCCTAGATTGTAATGACCAAACACCTTCAATAAAAGTGATGCACTAATAGTTTTATGGGAAAACACTGTTATTTTACAGGTATTTCCTAAATTATTACAATCAAACACCTTCAATAAAGTGACAGCACTAAAGGTTCTAATGACAAACACTGTTATTTAACAGACCTTTGCTAAATTATAACGATCAAACACATTCAATAACTTGTCAAGACGTGCTCAAGGTTGTACATTAACAGTTTTATTTTTGGAAGACAAAATAAGTCTGTAAAAAAAAAAATGTATAAAACGGATTTAAATCATTTCCGTAAACATATAATCTAAATTAAATGGAATGATTCAGTTGATAAATTACAGTATATATCTTAAATTAAATACAACGTTTTAACTAGTAGTTATAGAACAGTTATCAAATTTTCAAACTTTAGGATTAAAGTGAAATTTTCTAAACATACTCTACACAAAACTGATACATACAAGATTTCACACCACTATTGATTCTAAACATTAAAGGGTTAGTTCACCCAAAAATGAAAATTATGTCATTAATGACTCACCCTCATGTCGTTCCAAGCCCGTAAGACCTCCGCTCATCTTTGGAACACAGTTTAAGATATTTTAGATTTAGTCCGAGAGTTTTCTGTCCCTCCATTGAAAATGTATGTACGGTATACTGTCCATGTCCAGAAAGGTAATAAGACATCATCAAAGTAGTCCATGTGACATCAGTGGGTTAGTTAGAATTTTTGAAGCATCGAAATAAAGTTTTGTCCAAAAAAACGTTATTCAGCATTGTATTCTCTTCGGGTCTGTTGTCAATCCGCGTTCAAGACTCAGCAGCGTCACAGCAATCCTGCAAACGGCCAGTAATCAACTGGATCCTTGGTGCATCTGGGAGGAAAAAAACACACTATGATTCTCTTAAAAGGATGATTTAAATTATTTTTGTTTCCTTTTAAACAAGCTTAATAAATTGTATTTAAATTGTCTGTTTGTCTTCTGTTTTGTCTGGTATTTAAAACTTGTGTCTGATGTGACAAAAAATGTGCATCACCAAAAGAAGGAACATGTAGATTCACAACAACAATGGATTATTTCTCTCAATTTTCTCAATAAAGGATTGATGATGATTATGCGTTAAAAAAAAGAAGGTCTAATCTCCTTGAGTGCGATTATTAAAGTACTGGAGATAGTTCACCCAAAAATGTATATTCTGTCATCATTTACTCACCATCATGTCTTTTCAAACCTGAAATTTCTATTTTGTCAAGCATTAAAAGTAGATATTTTTGAAGAATGTTGGCAATCAAAATGCATATATGTTTGGAATAACATAAGGGTGAGTAAATTATTTGGGAGAATATGCCAAACTCCTGGAGGGCCAGTGTAACCTTGCATCACATGTAATAGTTAGACTTTGTTCCCTGTATTTATTAGCACAGTCTACAGCAGCGGAGGAGTGATATTAAGTTACCTAGGCAACCTACCGTCCCGACTGTAGTGCGCTTCTGTTCTGTTTACTTTCCGGCGCAGTACTAACCGGAGCAAAGTATAATTCCGCCGCTGCTGAGAAACTAGTTCCAGTAAATGTAATGCAAACATTGAGATGCAAGTGTAGTTTGAGTTCTAACATTATTCTCTCAACAGACATTTACATCGGTAGTCTGGCGTTATAATCGATTTGCTTTTGGTGTACTGTGGAGTGGGTAAAACTGTTTTAATGGCAGGCTACAGGGCTCTATTGACTCGCTAGCCTAGCACCGGCTAGGCTAGCGCGAGTCACACACATGCAACTATATGGGCCTATATCCGCCATCAACAGTAGATTCAAAAACCTAGTTTGCAGATTCTTCTAGAGTCAAGGAGTAACGTTATGGTTCGAGTTCCTCTCTGTCTAAAAAGACAATGTTCTCATTTCACTCATTGTAAAGCTCCTATGCTAATCTAAATAACTGTTAGCTGACAATATTTACACATGCAAACAACACATAATATTAGCATACTACATTGAAATATGTAATCGCGTTTAGATTATCAACTTAACACACTATATTTTGATGTAACGCTAGCAGATTTTTATGAAATAAAAGTTATTTAACGTTACCTTCCGCAGATTGCATTATGTCCTTTACGTTGTTAAAAAAATCGTTGTCCATCTTCCGTGTTTGTTCTTCATTTACATCCTGCAACTCGCTCAAAATAAAAATGTAGCAGTCCGATGTAAACCAATCCATGTTTAAACAATATAAAAAGCCACAGAACAGAAGTAAGTTAATACTGAATATCCCGAGCAGGCAGCACCGCCCTCACTCACTCACTCACTCCAACTATTCAAATTTGAACTGTAAAGGCGCGCATAGTTGTTATTGGCCAGATTCCTGGATCACACTCAGAATAACCAATCATGCTCAAAAACACTCAGGTTTCACAGGCAAGGCTTAAGCCTGTAGTCTCAGACTAAAATGCATGTTTGAGCTGTTTTACCTGAAAGCAACTTGCACTGACATGTCTTAAAATATGTCAGTGCCATTGTTTTGTCTCAAGATGCACACATAATGTATTTTTTTTTTTATCTAAGGCACATTTTTAAAAGCTAATCGCATGCCCTAATTAAACTAAGGTCTAATCCTGTCTTAATCTAAACTGGATATAAACCTTTAATATAATGAGCTACACATTTTTATTCTAATTTTACACAACTTTGTATGTAATTTAAGAAAACAGAAAAATACTGTATAAATAATATGGTAATTGTACTGTATAAAAAAATATTTACTTTAAAATAACAAGGAAATATGTAAGATTATTAGTATGGATATATTATTGTAATTTTACACAACTTAATATGTAATTTAAGAAAACAGAAAAACACTGTATAAATAATACAGTAATTGTACTGTATAAAAAAAATATTTACTTTAAAATAACAAGGAAATATGTTAGATTATTAGTATGGATATAAACCTTTAAAATAATGAGCTACACATTTAATTACACTTTATTATTGTAATTTTACACTACTTTATACGTAATTTAAGAAAACAGAAAAATACTGTATAAATAATACAGTAATTGTACTGTATAAAAAATAAACATTACTGTAATTTGACATTACTGATATAATCCTTAAATTAACAGACAATTCATTTATTTACAGATATTGTTTGTAATTTTACAGAGTTTTGAATACAATTAAAAATAACAGAAAAATACTCTAAAAAATTTACAGTTATTTTCTGTAAAATTAGGATTTTTTTTACAGTGCAGGGCTAGTGACGGGAGTCACATGACTTCCTGCGACATCACTCTGAACTTGACAAACGGAGAGATCAGGGACAGGTGCAGTGCAAAGCAGAAGTCTGGAGGTTTTGTGAAAGTAAGACCATTAGACCAGAGTTGCCTGCTGACCGGAAACATGCGTCCTTAAAGGATCCTCGTTTTATTTGTGTTCACATACAATGTGACGGAGAACATCGTGAGTTGAAACTCACACTTTAGGAGCCAAACAGCAGCTCCCTCAGGTTCATTTGAGAGCCCCATTTACATCGACGACAGAGGCGTACTTCGAAGGTGTCCTTAATGAATATAAGGCTAAAATTAAATTAGCATTAGGATTGGAATTTTTACCATTTGGGAAAATTTATGCAAATGTAGATTAATTAAGTATATTTATAAACAACAAAGGTTTATGAATTGTATGAGAGATGCTGTAACCGTTAATTAAAACTGGAAATAAGAGGAAACTGGTCCAAGGACTGGACAGAACAAAATAGCACTGAGCACTGCTTTTAGCTGAAAAGGGGGGGATCTACAAAAGGGATTTCCTCCAAAGTAACACAGGTCTAGTTACAGCAGAACTAAAGTCTTTCAGAACGGACTTTAAACTCTAACATAGGAATTAGAGTATTCTGGTATAGAGAAATTCATTTTGACCTGGTTTTACAACATATTTGGAAGATTTACTGGGATTTTAGAATCTGTATTGAGATACAGTACATGTACTTGTTGTTGCACTTCCATGTCTAATAATGTTTGTTTGTGTTGCTTTACATGTACCGGAGCTTGTTGGTGAGATTGATGAATGTGGCCATTGCTGGGTCAACATTCCTGGACATGCACCTGCCAAACGACTAAGGTCAAGGCTTTGACCTCAGATGAACCCTTTGATATCTGAGGGACGTTATTGTTTGCATGTACACCAACGGGACAACAGCTCCAGGACGGATCATACTACAGACCTAAGGGCCGTATGGTTCATTGAATTTATTATGCTGAAGAGAATTGATTTTAATCATTATGAATGTGCTTATGTCTCACTCCATGTGTTTTTCTTTTCGTTACAGGGACAGAAATGGACAGGCAGGGACAGGCCAGAGATCTTGAGTCCAATGGGTCGACCAGCTCAACCTCTGGCAAATTTTTCTACTTTATTTTGGAGTGACACTGTGTTTTGATTTATGATTTATGGACATTTATGATTTATGGACTTTAAAGAATTTGACTTTGAAGAATCAGCGCATTACTCTGTGGGTTCCCATTTGATTTGAAACATATCCCATTATAATCATTTGTTGTGTTGTAAGTTAATCATTTGAAGTGATTACATACGTTTGATGCTTGATGTTTGTGTTTTGTCACCGCCTTTGGGGCAAGGGGTGGATAGAAGAGTTTTTCCCAGCTTTAGGTCATTTTACCAATGGGTCAAAATGTTCTTCTGGCTAGGATCAACAGCCCTGCTGGGTTTTCGCTTCTGTCATAGTTTACAACTCACACTCAAGCTAGTAGGTTGTTTATGCTAATTGTTATCAGCATAAAGAGGGGGGAATGTTATAATAATTTTATTATTATAATTGTTTATATTGTTTATAGTTAGTTGGTGCTCATAGTTCTCTACAGGTCATGTCAAATCATGTTATGTCCTCCATGTTAGTCCAAGCATGGTGTAGACATAACTAAGGACATGGCTTGCAGGAGGACTTCTGCACCTGGAGCCTGGAGCTGGGGCCTTGTGGGGAGTGTGTATGCAAGATACGCCTCCCACGGACAGCCCCCACTCCGTGATATAAAATGTAATGTTTTGCTTACCTCTGTAAGCAAAACGCACTATGTACCTTTGTTGTATCTGTGTAATTTGCTTCCCTTGCAAGGAATAAAACCTGGCCTTTCGCTTTTTATAATATAATCTGTCTCCGTGTCTCTCTGGGTAATATAAGGATATAGAATTCTTTTAACATATAGAATTCTTATAACAGGTATTTAGTGTTCTTTAATCTAGGGTGCAGTGTAGCATACAAAGTGTGCAAATCAAATATAGATAATATTGTTTCTTATTATACAACACTAACATACCTCTCTGCTTACAGGTACTTAAATCAGCTACATGCACTAATATAACAGAAATCATCGGCCTACCTGTGCAATTACATGCTGATCCCATCCTCGTCGTTGTAGTCAAGCAGAGAAAATCCAAATAATTTAGTAAGGCAGATAGGCTGGCTCATTTGTTGGTGGGATTGATGAATGTGGCCATTGCTGGGTCAACATTCCTGGACATGCACCTGCCAAATGACTAAAGTCAAGGCCTTGCACTCATCTAGAATATGAAAGTCAAATATATTCAAGGTTACTCTCAAAATAAATGTGTAAATAAAAAGTGTCATCAGTAAAATTAAGTAGACATTGCCTTTTTCACAACAAAACCCTGATTTTGAGGAATTGACTCCCAACCCACACCATGTCCACTTTTTGCGTGTGTGGGTGTGTGTGTGTGTGTGTGTGTGTGTGTGTAGTCCAAGAACTCCTTAAGAGTTCTAGGTAAGTTTTATGTCCAAAATTCCAGGGAAAGTGTGTGCGTGATTGGGAGGGGGCGGGTAGGGGGTTTGTTGCATTGGTCTACTGCTGATATCATGTAATTTTTATGGCATTAGTAAATGAATGCTTAATGTTTGATCTTACTACATGGGCTCTTCGTGCTAGTCTTGTCTGTAGGAAAGGGTCAGTGGTATGTGACCCCAGAAGGGCCTCTACCTCCCATATGGGAGAGATTTTAAACATGTCAGTATGCCTCCCCAGAAGTATAAACGTAAGGCCTTATATGTTTATAGGTGTTAGTTCATGTATTAATGGACTCTGGGGCCCCCTCTTCCTTCCCAGACATATGAACATAGGTCTTATATTGTTGTATGTGTTAGCTCAGGTTTGTTGTTAACAGGGACCCCTCTCTGTCTCAGGATGGGATGACAATGATGTAAAACAGATGTTGTTTGCTAGAGGGTATTTAAGGACTTGTCTTTTGGTACTCATGCTCAGACTCGTCTTGTCGGTGTCTGAACCTGGACCGGAATAAACCTGAATGAACCAAACTAACTGCCTTGCTAAATTTTGGGATTCACTCTGCTTGACTACAATTTGGCAACGAGGATGGGATCAGCACGTAAATGTACTGGTAGGACAATTATTTATGTTTTATGAGTGCATTCAGCTGATTTAAACTACCTGTAAGCAGAGGAGTCATAGAAGTAACTGGTTTTATAGACAATTGTTAATGAGGGATTAAGAGCTTGTAAGCGAGCTGTTGATGTGTATTGCTTTATGTAGCTGTTTACAGGGACACTTGCTGTTGGTCCTAAGGATTTTATGGCCAGATTTAGGTGTTTTTATTTGCAGGGGTTTCCCAGCGGGTGGCTGAGACCATTCAAGTTTTGATGGTTTTTCTGATTTTACTTGCAGGAGTCTCCCTGATACAGCCAATTCACGGCTGGCTTATAGCGAATGCTCTAGAAAGAGGTTTCTAGGAGTTAAGATAAATCCCACAAAGGCACAGATAAAAAGGGGATCTGGCGAAGTGAATAGGAGATTGAGGAGACTCCCATTGAGTGCTGTGAGGCAAGTAATATAAGCATCAAAATTATTTTGTATTGGAATCTGAGGAAAGCACATATTGTGTGCTATGAAAGTATTCAAGGCTGAAACGTTTAGTTCGTTCAGGTTTGTACATATACTTGTTTTACATATATATGTTTTTAATGCATGCTATGTCAACAAGGGGTTAAACTAGCTGTGTCTCTCATGTGATCCGTGTGTTTGTGTGTGTGTATATGTACCTGACCGGTCAGTCATGAGGTCATCCTCCTCTCGTCTGGGCCCAGTCTCGGCCTCCTCCCTCTCCTGCTCCCTCTCAGTGCCCTCTCGTCTGACACGCCCACTTCCACCTAGCTTTCGGTCTCCATGGTAATTGTGCATTTGTGCGTTTCACGCAGTGAAAAATTCTGCGTAGGCCTACTTTTTCACTATTGTCACATTGACTTGATCTATTCCATCTCACTTTTGTTGTTAGTAAGTTTCTTGATAATAGTCCATACTCGGGTTTTTATTCCGTCTTACGCATTATTAAACCCACATTTCTAGTCGTACCAGACTTTTTGAATGTGGCGTATTAGGAAGTGTGTTATTTTCACGGAGTAAATCTTGTACTTCCTAAACCAGCTATTATTAGAACCTAAACCCCTTATTATAATCGGTTATCCTCTCTATACAATAGAGTTCGCACTTGATCATCTTGGGAGTCAGATTCAAGGATGCCATAAAAATTTACAGAGAATAGGGTAACTATCAAACTTAGTTCTAGCAAGGCAACAATATCTACTACCAATCTATAAAGCACACACCTGTCTTAATCTCACTTTAAACAGATGTAAACAGATCTTAATTAAAACACATACTTATACCTCGACCCCAGGACAATATATTAGTGTCCAGTATCACTGCGGTCTACCTCCTATACCCTAGGTATTAAACTACACGAAAATACATGGAGTTCTGGTCTGTACTGCTTTAAACAGCGCAGCTTTGGGACTTACAAGCTGGGACTTGCTTTGTTTTGCGCATTTCTTCCGTACAAGTCAGTTTTCCACTTTTTGAACGAGAAACAGCGGGTTATTGATATACGGGTTACGGCACAAAATGTTATAAGAATTTTTATCCACATTATCCAGAGAGCCACGTAGACAGAGTATAATTTAAAACGGAATAAAGGAATGGTCAGGTTTCATTCTTGCAAGAATGAAGCAAAAGTACAAACATGTAACAAGTGGTAAGGATGAGGTTTGCTTGCTAAAGTAAACAATACATAAGATTTTATATCATTGTAGTGAAGGCTGTGGGAGGCATATTTCACACACTCCCAGGCACAAGCTCCCAAATGCAGAGAGTCCTCCCGTGGCCAGTTATGTCTAACTCTAGTTATGTCGAGTTCATGCTTGGATTAGCATGAAGGACATGACATGATCAGATTAGGCATGACCAAAGAGAACTATGAGCACCCAGTAATTATAAACAATACGAATATTAAAATTATTATAACAATATTCATCACATACACTCCTCTTCTTTAGCGGATAATTTAAGAAGTTACCAGAAGATGATCATAAAATAGCCTCTACTCTACCTCTCTTATACTGATTGCACACATCATACAGTTAACTTTCCACATACTATACAATCTATATGGGCTACTGGTAAACTGCACTCACATATCCCGGGTCTTGTTTGTGTTAGCCTTAGTAGTTCATTAATTTAACTCAGTTAAGCAATGCATTCTGTATGGTTAATTAAAACACACACACGTAAGTTTATCAGTTAAACAGTTTATTTTATTTTGGGTTCATGAGTTTTGTTGCGTTGACCTGATCCAGGAGGGGCCTGGAATAGAAAGGAAGGCCGGCCCAAACATTTCCTGGTTATACCTGGAACTGATGATGTCACTTATGACATCATCAGAAGCTACTATTTGGAGAGGGGGTTTCTTGAGGTAGGTCTTATATGATTGGGGTTTACCTGCTATAACTTGGGGTTTCTGTGCAATGTCTGTATTTGGTTACTGTGTGTTCAGTGATTATAATGTTTCGGATGTTGGGGAGTTGATTATAACTTTGTTTGAGGATTCCAGCTAAGTGGGATAGGCCAGTCCAAAAGGCCTAGTATACAAAGCAGGTGTGTGCCTGGGGGAAGGGGGCTGGTTGTGGGGAGAGAGGGGCGATGCTGCCGCTGCTGTATGTATAGAAGGTGGGGGAACACTGTAAATAAAAGACACCATTTGGACTTGACTTTGCCTCTGAGCTCTTGAGCCACTTTAGCCACTCAATGCTACGCTACTTCACAGGCCCATTGTGTTATATAAATATATAGTTAGATTAACATTTTCTGCTAAAAACAAATATGTATTTGTCCTTAAGGATCTGTTACAGGAATTTTAAGACATTTTCTTTTATACAAATATATGTGGATTTTATATATATATATATATATATATATATATATATATATATATATATATATATATATACAGTTTAATATAACTGTTTTACTGTACTGTACTCACATTTTACTGGTACTTGTTACTGTCAATTTAAAGAGACTGTAACTAAAATTAAAAAAAAACAGTTTGTGATCAACCAGAATCAGTTTAATTACATTTGTTACATTTATATGATTAGATACAATATAATGTCTCTGCAGTTATTATATTATGTTTCAAGATGGATGATAATAAATGAAAGAACAATATCTGACATTAAAGACTATAAAGACCCAAACTTTATGCCCTAATCATTATTATTTTCATAAATCTACATTGTCAACACAAATGTATAAACCCACACACATACATTTGACATTACATTGTGATAGAATGATATAAGAAGCATAAGCACAGATACATAAACTCACTAAGCATTCCTTTCTTTGTAATTACAATTCAGATTTAATTTTATGAAGTCGCATGTTATATGTTTGTAAAGCCTTTTGTAAAGTACATTTCTAAGATAACATTTTATTAGCTTGCTTATCTTTTAATTAATTTTAAACAAGTTTTTTTTAACTGTAAATATTGAGTAATGCATGAGTTATCTAAAAGCTTATTCTCTCACACTCCCGATCTTCACCCGTGACCGTTATTTAAAAAAGAAATCTTAATCAAATCCTCACAAGTACAATCAAACTAAATTTTAGAGCTAACAGTAGTTTGTGGCTAAAGATCAGGGTTAAACATCTCTGCCTTGATAATCAACAAATAAATGCATTGCCAATATTTGTCTGCGTTTCCCTATGCTTCTCTTTTCTAAAAAAAATTAAAATATCATTCTGTTCTAGTTTGCTAGTAGATGATAAACTAGTATTTATAAAAGCAAGACAAACATCAGGTTCTGTCTGTTTTCATTCCCTTTCTTCTACTTGTACATGTCTTCCAGGCTTTGAATAGCTTCATGATCAGTGATCTTTCTCCATTCGTCAGGAATTTGTCCATGGCCTGTAAATTTTAAGTCATAGTGCTTTTCTATCTCCTTTTCAAATTTACACACCACCCATTTCCAATATGCAGGTTCAGATTGATCAGGGATGATGCTCCAGTTTTTAAATCTATCACCAGCAGTTCGGTACTGTTTAAAAGCAGCAGTTACAATGATGATCAATGAGACTTTGGTCTGGCTGCAGCCTAAACTCCTTCATCTTATCCAGTGAGAGACTCTTGAGATCTTTACAGATGGGGACAAGGCCTTTCTTTATTTCTTCTCTCAGGAAGTCAAAAGTGTTTACATCACTGAAGTTTTGAGAAGAAACTGCTTTGAATGTTAGCTTGTCTTTTATCAGTTCTGAAAACTCTTTCAGCCACATGTTTATGTCTCCGTTCTGTGTTTTGGTCTTTTCTGATGCATCACATAAAGCATGTTTTATCAGTTTAATGACGTTATCAACATTCTTTGAGAGAAAACTCAGTGACTTTTCTTTGTAATCTGTGTCTAAGTGATGTTGTACTTCCTCTTTAATTAAATTCTCAATGAAGGTCTTTGGGTTAAAGATGTAACTGATATATTCTGTAAAGTCCTTCTTCTCTGCCAGAGACTTTAACACATGTTTCTCTAAGTTCAGCCTGTTCTCTTTGAATGCTTCGACACTACACCTCATCTCTTCAGTGATGTGGATGGCAGTTTTGTTACACACAGCCTCCTGAAGACGCTGTAATATTCATCTTTCTTACTTTCCAAATATGTGCGAGCATCAGTGTTTTTTATGAACTGCATGTGAGACTCTAAAAGCCACTTCTCTGTTCTGTTAAACACATACAGTAAAAGATCTATTGCAAACTCTTTCTTCAGTGCGTATTTCCAATTTGATTCAAAATCTCCAATATTTGTGATTACATTAAGTGCCATTTCTTGCAGGTAAGAAAAACTGTAGCCTCTTGTTGACACAGGTTTGCCTTTAATCAGCTCTACAGACTGACTTTCAACAGTGTGGATGAGATCTCTGATCTGCTGTTGTTCCTTATCTGGAAGACGACCAGTGAGGAACTGTATTACTTTTTCTCCCTGGTCAGTGAAATATTCATGCCATCCACCATCTTTCTCTTTGAATGTTTCTTGATGCTTTTGCTGTTTAAGGCGGTGGCGCCTCTGGAATACATAGGCAGAAAAATCTCCATTCACTGACATATTCATGTACCTGTTTACTTTTTTGGATTCACTGACTAAAGACCATTCAATACCGAGATGCTGAAGAACATTGAACACTTCCTCCTCTAATCTGATGTTCTCAATAGGTTTTATTCCTTGTGTCAGTTCAGTGACCCAGCCTTTCCAAACAGAATTGAACTGTTTTTTAAGTTCCTCTTCATCTTTTGCTTTGTCTTTCAGCTGATGAGCAAGCTCTCTGCTTTTTTGCATAAGCTTGTTTTCAAACATTGTCTTCTTCTCATCCAGCTTTTTACTTGTTTTTTTCTGTTCAATAACATCGTTCAGTTTTCTGTGAAGTCCTCGAACCAGTTCATTACAAAATTCCAGAATCTTGAGTTCAAATTGGCCTCGCCACTGAACCAACATTTCCTTGTAATTGTCATTATCAAAGTACAGAGCAACTAAATTTTTTATTTCTTCATGTTTTTGGTTAATTTTTCCATAGATATAATTAAAATCGACCTGGAGAAGTGATCCATTTTCAATTCTGGTATAAAGGTTGTTTTCAATGGTCACTATCTCTCTCCTCAGGGCCCATGTCCAGTTCCCAAACTCAACCTCAAGTTTTCTGTAAACTTCAATCTCAAGTGTGTTTTTGAAACTGAACACAAAGTTTTCATTTAAAAGAGCATTCCAGAGATCCTGAACTTTGGTTTTGAACTCAGAGAGAGTCACTCCAGAGGACTTTGAAGCTTTGGAGAGGATGAAGCTCTTCAGATCTTGGACACTTTCACTGTAACCTGGATTTGGAGGAGCCATCGGTGGACTTCCCTCCCACAGCTGAGCAAAGTACTTCACATCTTTTTGTACATCAAACTCAATGACTTCACTGAAACTATCAGCATCAAAATCTTCCTCTTTGACCGCTAGTTGGACCATCTGGTCCAGTTTATCTTGAAGTTTTCTTTTTCCATCCATGTTTTTTTCCACAGCTGCAACATCTGTGATGTTCTGATGAACAAACACACAACTTGGGGCACATTTTACTTGCTTCATCCTCATAAAAGCCTGAACCACAATCTGCAGAATGTCTTGCATCTCAGAAAGATTCTCTCCAAAGATGTTGACCAGAGTCATGTTTCCCAAACCAACCACAAATGTTGCCAGCTCGTTGTCATGGTGAATGGTGGTGTTACATTCCAACTCCAGAGCTCGCAGCCCCTCAGTGTTCACCACAAGGATGTAGTCCCACTTAAAATCTGTCTTCATGTCTTCTGACAGTTTGACCAGCTGCATGAAGGCCCCTCTGGTGCATCTGCCTGCACTGACTGCAAACTGGAGACCGAACATGGCATTCAGCATAGTGGACTTCCCACTGCTCTGTATCCCTAAAACTGACAGAACAAACACTCTCTTGTCCCCCAGTTTCTTGATAACCTCGTCTATAAGACCAGAGATCCAAGCTAAAGGAACATGGCCTGCATCTCCATCCATCAGCTCCATTGGGTGTCCTGATATCATCAGGTCTGCAGCCAGCTCAGGGTATTTAGACCAGTCAGTCTGGTCACTCTTTGGTGGTTTCTCTAGAGACTTATGGGCTTCATAGATCTGACCCATTTCTCTGAAGATATGCTCCAAGCCACATGTCGCTGACTGAAGGTCCTTGGATAGTTCTGCAAGCTCCGCCTGTTTGGTTTTGAAGTCATTGGATTGTTCATGTTTCTTCTTTAGGTTCAACACCTCAGACCACTTCTGATCATAGTTCTGGAGAATTGAAGAAAGGTAATCTGTGGCATGAGCATCGAGTAATATCTGGGTCCATTTCAGGAAATACTCTCTCTCTGTTGAAGACAATGATGAGAGTGGTTTTATAAAAGACTTCATCAGGTCACTACAGGATGCTTTGCACTGATCTTCTCTTAGTTTCTGCAACTCTTTTTGCTTTTTACTTTTCTCCATCTCAACATGTCCTTTGAGGCAATACTGCTCTTTGTTTATTCTGCACCAGTCATGCCACAGTTGGCCTTGGCAGGGAAGGAACTTGCTTTTAATGCTTGAAACATTTACAGTTTTAATTATCTCCATCATTTCCTCAGCAGAAGACAATCCTTGTTGGCAGTGGATATCATCTTCATCCACTCTGATTCCAGTCTCAGACATTGATTCAAGCTTAAACCTGTGTGAAACTATCACTGTAGTTAAGATTTCTCTGATGATTCTTTTCAGCTCTTTAGACACACATGACTGACTTCTGTCTTTGAGGCCCACTTTGTATTTTCCATCTGTTGAATGAACAGTTCTACCTCCAAAGTCTTCAAACAGAGCAATAAGAGGTTTTGAAGTTTTTAGAACAGACGACACTGCAGCACTTTCTTTCATTTGATCCAGTGTTGGGATAAGAACCACATTGACCGAGGACTTGTCCATCAGTATATTGAGCTGTTTTTCATGATTCAGACCATCGCCGTGAAGATTACAGAAGGCAACACAGTCATTAAAGGTATCAGTGGGTTTTCCAGCAGGGCAGTACCAGGCTATCTCTGCTACACCGTCAAACAGAAGGCGGGTTTTGGTGCTGCCTGGACAGTTTCTGTGGAAGAAGGTGTTGTGGCGGTCGTTGATCAAAGAGTTCATCAGCTGAGATTTGGACACAGACAGAGAGCCCAGACGGAAACAAAACACCAGAGGTGTCTCTGCTTTGCAGACGGGCATTGACTTCAAGGTGAGGACCTCTGAGTTATCTTTGGCTTCAGTTATCTTCCATGTTTTTTTTATTTGTCTGAAGGTCCACAGAGGACATGTAATGTCCAGAGTGACAGGGTCAGGCATCAGCAGAGGTAAGGCGTACTGACACTGTGATAGTTTTGTGACTATGGTCTGCTTTAGAAAACTGTCTGAGCAGTGAAACACTGCCATCTGAATATCTAATGGATGTATGTCAGTCTGATGAGACTGGTCTACACTGTCTTCACTGGTGCTGTAAAAATCAAATATGGAAACATCTTCTTTATTATCTACATACACATGTTCTAAAAAGCCAGAGCACTCCTGTTTGACCTCAGTATATCTGGTCCTGTAGTCTAGTATCATCAGTCTCTGAAGAAAAGTCAAAGAGAGATCACTCTCACGTACGTCCTGATCATGTTTCAGAGCTGGACCTATTTGATGAAACTTTGCTGAAGTCAGGTATTTGTCTTGTAGGTGGAGTCTGCTCAACAGTGCTTCAGTTTCTCTATGATGTTTTTGAGCCATCAACTTTTCCTAAGAATTATTAAATTATATGTAATAATCATACAGGAAATAAAAATACAATAAAGTACAATATACTGCATTGCAAAGGTAATTTTTATTTGTGTTTTCTTACCTGTTTGTTACAATCCACATGTGAATCTAAGAAATATACAGAACAAGAAGACAACGTTAAATTGTGAGGGCTGTTTGCAACTGAAGCATTATCTTAATTATAGTTTTAAACAAACATCCATTTTTGTGCATTATAGCAATTTTTTTTGCATTGTAGGTTAAAGTAATAGGAATGATCTGTGAAAAAAAAAACAATACCTTAAGGATTGGGAGCTACTTTTAAAATTACAAAGTCAAAATTATTTACATGTTTATCCCCAATCTCCGGGCCATTTGGTACCGGGCTGCAGAGAAAGAATAAATAACTTACATTATTTCTGTTTTATTTATTATCTGAGTCTGAACGATATTTTATTTTGAAAAATGACCGGATTCCCTCTATTACATTCGTCTATGACTCACTCTTGACACTTGTCCCGGTCACATAATATGTTCCCACTAAAATGAAACCCTCCACTAAAAAACAAACGTCTTTGGAGAGTTTCTTCGCAAAAGGGAAAAACACAGTGAGGAGACAGAAGAAGAGCATACGACTTCCAAGACAAAGTAAGCTGCATTTAACAGACAGTACTCCACTTGGAGACTAAGCACCCTGCATTAAAAGACACGTTTATTAATATTTTTAGAAAATATTACAGTTTTTATGCTTCTTGTATCATTTTATTTTGTGTATTTATCCGCCACACCTTAAAGGCCGGTCCGTGAAAATATTGTCTGACATTGAACCGGTCCGTGGCGCATAAAAGGTTAACCGCTGCTGTACAGGACCAATTTGCAACTTATTAGGTCAATTGGCAACATGCTTGGGAATAAAGAGAGCCTCTCAGACTGGCAGTGTCTCTCAGAAGTCAAGATGGGCATTCCCCCAATGCTGCGGCAAAAAATAGTGAAGCAAATCCGAATCCAAGTTTAAGCCATCCAAAGATTTTCAAGTCGAGCTTTTTAGTTAAACTGCAAGAGTCACTAAAAAAAAAGTCGAGTCCAAGTCACCAAAGTGAGTTTAATGGAGTTTTGATTAAGGCATATCAATTAAGGCTGTAGTCCATACAGGCCTAAATTTTTGTATATTATGTGTATGTATTTATTTAGCCTCGACATCTGGGTTACATTTAGGGGCTGAGAGTTAAATGAGAGCAGCTCATTCCGCTCTGAACACATGCAACAGACAGAGTTTGAGTAATGTCCTTTGTGCTCAAGTCCGAGTCTAAGTCCGAGTCATCAGTTCTCAAGTCTGAATCGAGTCACGAGTCTTTGTGTCTGAGAATAAACGAGTCCAAGTTTTAGTCCGAGTTGAGTCATTGAGGCTTACCCTCGAGTCAAGTCACGAGTCACAAAAATGAGCCTGATGACTCGACATTGAGTCCGAGTCCAGGGCTTGAGTCCTCCATCTCTGCTTCCCTTTTACTGTTTAATTTATTGATTAGTTCTTTATCGCAAATAAAAAAAGAAGTAAACTAGAAAAATATTAATTATTCAGAGTAGCCTAAAATATCTTATCATTCATTTTATTATAAACAAAGTCATTAATATGCTGATAAAAAAAAAAAAATCAGTGAGTATAGACAGTGATTTTATTTTTAATTAATGATTTTCTATCATTGCCATAAAAAAATGAAGACACTAACTTTGTTTTGTGTATTGCTCGACTTACAATTTTATTGCATTTCTTCCTGTTTTTTTTTTATACACACAAAGGCAGAAGACGGAGCTTTGCTTGAACGTGAGAGACCAATTTGTGAGACCTGTGTTTTCTAAGCTTCACAGCAGACCTGGTCTGTTGGTGTATGTGACTGAGAGGACTATGCCCCCCCTCCCCTTTACAAATTTACCTGTATCTTGTTCTGCACAGTTTTGTTGTGTTGATGAGTTTTTTCCACAGTCTTCAGTGACGGCTCTGTTTTCATTAGTTGTCTTAACCTCATCTGCTTCATTCCCATCAGCCTAAAAATATAAATACATGGCCAACTTCAGAAAAATAAGTGAAATTGTATAATGCATATTTGTTTGACATATAGCAAAAATAAAGATCACTTTTTATGATAGTAGCTTGTGCTCCGACACTTCCAATGTCCTGCAGGGCAAAGGTTTGCACTAACCTCCTCTTTACAATATTGTTGGTGTTAAAATAATTATTCTGTTCAGATCACAAACGAGACGACGGGGAACGTACATGGTAAATTAAGGAATGGAAGATCGGTTTAATTCTTGCAAGAATGAAACATATCAGACAACATGCAACAATTGTACATGGTGATTTGCTTAACATATTTACAACACATTATGCCCGCCTCTCATCTCCAGGGCGTCGTGGATGGACGTGTATTGAGCTAACGTGTCAGTCATAGATGTCTATACGTTTTACGTGTATATGCCACTAAGTGTACAGGACAGAGTGTACCTGAACAGTGAGATGTAGATGTAGTGCAAAGTGATGTCTTTGTCTTGTTTGGATTAGCCTGGTGCCAATAGGAGATACAGCTAAAGACATTAAGTCATACTTGTATGTGGATACAACGCCTGACATGTTGTGGAGAGACAGGTTATTGGCCGATAGTTTGTTGGGACTATCCCCTTTGCGGTGTCCTTCAGAATCAGGATTGTACGCCCTTCGGTAAGCCACTCAGGGTGCGTCCCATCCTTTAGCAGCTGGTTCATTTGTCCTGCAAGGCGCTCGTGGAGTGCAGTGAGCTTCTTTAACCAGTAGGTGTGGATCCTACACCTGACACCTGAATGGAGCAGTGACACTAACAACTCACGCGAGCCTTTAACGACTCTCACATCAGGAGTCACTCTGTCCTTTCATAGTTAACAATTATGAGACCAGAACAGCCTGGTTCATCAGGTTTGGTTTCAGGGGAAACTCATACCTCTAGAGATATAAGCTCAGCTCTCTTAAAATAATACATCAAATTTATACAGCGCTTTTCAGGAGACGCAAAGACGCCTACAAAGTCTTACTCTCAAAGTCTCTTAATATTTGATTTTAATTCTGTGTACTTATTTAGCTATTCATCTATGCAATCATTTATATAATGTGCCTTATGGTTTACTTTTGTATGGTTTATAATCAAGTATGGGATGTTATATTAATACATCTTGAAGCATATTAATAGAAAAGAGAAAACATAATGTCAGAGTGTATGGTTCTAAAACATGCTTAGTTCAATGCACACACACACACACACACACACACACACACACACACACAGGGACGATCTGGATAAAGATAAAGACATGGGTGCCTGGTACAAGGGGTTACGGGGGTACTAGGACAAAGTTTGGAAGGATGGTCAATACTCCACTAGAAAGAGGGGGTCTTCTGTCATGTTTAAACTGTATAAAAACCCAAGTTCATGTGCAGACCTTTAGTAGAGTTGGGGATAGTCTACTCGGGTCATTTGTTATTTTTTTAATAAAGACTCTATGGCAGTGAACTCGCTTGTTCATGAGTGATAGCATAAAACTGTTCTGACGGCTGGGGGTTCAGTATCAGGCACGACAATAGTAGGTAAATAGTGATAAATAAACTAGACTGTAAAAACTTACAGGATACAATTGAAATGAATATTGCTTAAGGTTTTAAGGGCTCACTAAGATGGTTTGTACCTAGGGCCCAGAATTTTGTCTTACACCCCTGCCTGTGACAGCGGAAAGAGCACATTCACTTGTCCCACCACAAACCCGACTGAGGTTAGTACAGTAAAGCTGAGTGAAGAGTGGTGTACATGACCAGAGCCGTGAGGACAGACGTGCTGCACCGACATGAAAATTGAGCTTTAAATGACATTTGAGAGTTTGGAATATATTTCCACAACTGCTGACATTTAGACGAGCCACAACAAAAGTTTTCTCTAAATGACAGGACATTGGATTGATCCTTCTTCTTTTGTACGTGGACATGCAGCATTAGCTGAGTTACACGGAGACACATTCGGTGTAATCGCCAAAGAACTGGAGCAAGTCCATTCAGCTTAAGGACTTAACTCTAAAGTGACAACAACTGTGACAGAAAACAGGTCCAAATTTGTCAAAGCTTTTAGAATGTTCAAGCAATCAGATTCTGATGAAGACTCAGAGGAAAAGGTGTAATTTACTGAGTAGACTCTCCCTCTACCCTGAATCACACATCACACACTGAACTTATTTTTTTATGATGTTGAGAAATGGCTTAAAGGAAACAAGTACAAAGTCATCTTCAAAAATGCCTTTCCCTTCTAGGCGATCAAGTTATGCTTTTCTTCTATGAACTCTGCTGAAACTGAGGTCATGGAATATTTCAAATCTGCAGGGTCTGAGCTGGGTGTCCTTAAACAGTTTCTCAGGAGGTCATTTCATTTAAAGTAATTTTACGGAGGTACAACACAGCCACACCATCAACCGCACCAGTGGAAAGGTTTTTCAGTCTGGACAATCTTGTGCTCACCCCCAGAAGGAACAGACTGTCAAGCAAACGTTTAAAGAAACTTACATAATTGAGATTCAACCACTTTTTCAAAAATGAGGCAGCGCAGTCAGCAGAGCCTTAGAAATGAATGTAGTAGAAAGATTTTGTTTTGTTGAAAAACATAACAGCAAGGTTAAAGCAAAAGCATCTGATAGTAGTTTTTAAGGTGTTCAGTTCAGACATGACAGCATTTTTCATTAATTTTGCAGAGTATTTTTTATAATTCAGATATATTTCAGAGGAATTCTGGTTATTAAATAAAAGTTTGAAATTCAGAGTTTTTGTTGAAAAACATGTCTACATACATAATGTATGATATATGGTTATGCATTGGTTTTAAAACCAAGTTTCATATTTACAGCTTGATGTCAAGTTGAACTTAAAGTTAAGCTTTTTGTTATTCAGATACTTTGCAGAGGAATTCTCTTTGGTAGCTAAAGAAGGTTACATTTGTTGCTAAAATGTTTAAGTATTAGTATGTTTTAATAAAGCTAAGATGTTTTGAAAAAGCAGAAGATAAAAGGGGTGGCAGGCGCACAGGTTTGGCACAGCTAAGGTCCAATCATCACTGGGACGTCTAACAGTATCCACTCCCCAGAGGAGAGTGCAACAGCGGGACAACTTGTGAACAGCAATGACCTAAGCAGAAATATAAACTACACTGCCTTAATTCTTTGTGGCATAGATTAAACAAGGTGTTGGAAATGAAAGCATATTGACATGAAAGCATCACGATTATTCGGCTGCACATCCATGATGTGATTCTCCCGTTCCAGCACATTCCAAAGGTGCTCTATTGCAGTCATTCCCAAACTGTGGTCTGCGGACCACTAGTGGTCCGTGAGGGTACTGCAGGTGGTCCGTGGAAAGGCAAAATAAAATAATATTTTACCAGGAAATTCCCATAAAAAAAATTTAAAAGAATATGTAGGCCTATATTGATATAACATTTGCATTAAATTGTCAAGTTGACAATAAAAGAGGGTGGGGGTTGTGGAGAGACCTGTTACTTTAATTTCCATTTGTTTTCCGTTTTTTTGCTCTCGTGTTTCTGAAATGTTTTTTTCAGAAATGCCAAAGGTTTTGAAATGTTGACTATCCAAGTGTTCTTTTCCATTGCTATGGAAATAAGCCTGTTGTTCAAATTAACCTAAAAATGCCCTCGGGCACATGAGTAAATAAATAAATTAAATATGTGGCAGCCGTTGTGTGCAGTAAACTTTCTTTTAACAAGCCTGTTGCACACTAATGTGATGACTAGTTATAGTAGTGCTAGTAAGCCTATTTAGAGGTGCAGATTAATTCAGGTAAGACTGTGTGTAGACATTTTATTATGTGTCTTATGAGGTGGTCCGCAACATTTTTTGATTACAAATAGTGGTCCACACACAAAAAGTTTGAAAAACCCTGCTCTATTGGATTGAGATCTGGTGACTGTGGAGGCCATTTAAGTAAAAGTTAACTTTTTATGTTCAAGAAACGAGTCTGAGATGATTTGAGCTTTGTGACATGGTGCATTATCCTGCTGGAAGTAGGCTTTAGAAGATGGGTAGACTGGATTCATAAAGGGATGGACATGGTCAGCAACAATACTCAGGTAGGCTGTGTAAATAATGCTCATGACTATTAGATACAAAAATAATTTTTTTCTTGGTTTTTATCAAGAAATGTTTACCTTTTCTTCCAACATAGATTTTAGTGTTTGTTTTCGCTTCACCTGCATACTCAGCCACGGACAAAATATTATTTCAACCACATTCACACCACTTTTTTAGATCAATCTCAAACACATCAAGACCAGCTTTTTTATTGTCATGATTATTGCAAGGATAAGAGAAACAGGACTCCATTGAAACTTTTTGTACTAAAGCTCTGCTGCCCCTGGTGGTTAAGGGGGGGTCACCACACCTTAAACCGGTTTTCCCTTTACTTTAAAGTAACTACATAGCTCACCTCTCACCTATTCTAACTGCTCAGCCCGGGAGATCAGATTATGACTTTTATTTAAAACATTCTTACCTTTACTGTGATCTGAGCCATATTCTTTTTATCTTTGAGTTTTTCTGCACAGAATCAAAGTTTTAAATTAAACCAAATAAGCATCTGCTTTTTATTACAGTATAACATTTTATAAAATATATTATTTCAACCATTTATAATACATATATTGTATAGAAGTAATTACTGTATATTTAAAAATGTGTTCACATTAAACTTAAGCGCTCTCACCTGTCTGATTCTGCTGCAACAATGAAGAGTCACGTGTTTCTTCTTCTCCTTCCTGTCCCTCACTCTGTGGTCTGGTGTAACATTGTGGGTCATTCTCTGAGACCATGGCATCTATCTTCTGCAGCAAAACTAATATCTCTGCTTCATCTCTCATACTTTTTGTACAAGTGTGGTATCTTTTTTCTTCAAAACCACTGATGACTTTCAGATCTGTGAGTGCTCTGTCACATTGTTCATTTGACTCATGAGTCACAACTGTCATTAAATAAGCCACAGCTTCTTTTCCAAAGGTTGCCTCCAGCCGCTGCACTCCTGATTTGTACTGGCTGACATGTGGACCATGTGGAAGCAGGAGAAGAAAGGCATGAACACCTTTGTTTGAAGGGAACTGGTCAATGTTTTGGAGACCAAGTAAATTAATGACAGAGATGACCCGACGACACAGATCACATAGACTGGAGGAAAACGGTTCATTCTTTTCTTTGTCAGGGTCCAGTAAGAGATTTGAGCCAGTTTCAACAGCATCAGGGTCACCCAACAACACAAGTGTCAGCTCAGGTGTCACTGAAACAACAATTATTACATGGAAAAAAAGATAAAATATAATATACAGGTGTTCTTCTGTGTTTTTTGTCGTCAGGCTTTCAAATGTTTGGCCTGTGTCCTCTGGGGTTTGTGTGTCCTGGCCTTTTACAAAATCTTCCTCATTAACAAGGTTTACTCCTGTTGAACAATCTGAATAACTTATGAGCCAAAAACAATCAAATATGTGATCTTTTCTTAAAAAAGACTTTTGTTTCTTACTGTAACTGTTTATTACAGTTTTTCCTCCTGAGTCTTCATCTCCTGTCTGACGTTGTCCTTTTTCACTCTACCATATAAACAGGTCAAGAATGTAACACTCATGATATAAGAACTTTAAATTCTGTAAAATAATTGTTACCTTGGTTTTAACTTGATCCTGGTCTAACTCATCATCTGCTGAAATAAAAACAGGGATAAAAGACTTTATATTGGACTGAATTGAAAAATATTTCAGTCTTTAACCTGTATTTTACCTTCAGTTTCTGTTACAGAAGAGTTAGACTGGTTTTCCGACTCCTCTGCCTCTATTGTTTGGTCTCGGTGCTCTGGCTCCATCTTGACTCATGCTGAACAGAACAGAAGACAGAGGTATAAAGAAAATGGAACAGAAATAACAGCTAAAGTAATAGATTTATATTTAAGATCTAAAGATGTTGCTATGCAACATTTCCTTTCTTAACTTCAATGTGACCAAAGACCTCTGCAGACTCATGTGACCAGAGGGAAGTCAAAAGTGAAAGCACAGAACCATCTGAGACATGCAAGAGACAGTAAAGTAAAGAATATGCTCCTGGTTCTGAGAGAAATATGTAACTAAACTCTATAAGGGACATTTGGTCATAATAACCCTCTCATTCAAACTTTGTTTAGTAAACCCTTGTTCTTAAAACTAGGTTATATCCATTTTTAAGATTTGATGTAACAATATGAACTTACAGCATTTATATTTATTCTTGTAATTAATAAAACAATATAAATCATTCAGTGGACTCAGCATGTTTTCATTTGCACAGAAAAACCTTCTTAGCAAAGTCAAATCCAATTCTAAACAGAATCCTACCTCGTAACAGGTTTGTATTGTTTTTTTTTTTTTCTCTAAAAATGAGTCGATTCAGAGGCAATTTCTTCTACTCATGTTGGTACTGCTAATTCTGATTCTGTCTATGTTCAGTTCAGTACTGCTTAAGACTTTTCTGACCTACACAATCACAGATATTTAAAGGTAATATTTGCAATTCAACCTACCTTTGTCTTGAATTCCTGTTCTGTTGTGTCCTGTAGAAAGAGGATGTGTACCCGGGCTTTTATATGTTTTTGTTAGGCCAGCCTCTCACTAATCCCTCCTACTTTTATTTATATAAACGGAGAAAAAAAAAAAAGCTCTATGATTTTCCTGAAATCTTTTTCAACACTAGAAAACTACAGACATCTCCTAAACTTTAATCATCTGTGAGCTGCTTCTTTTCCATCAAGATTAAAATTCTATTCATTTCCTTGAATATATCTTATTTATGTGGCACGTTATATTGACAGGCCAGAAAAGAGTTTTTGTGTGTCAAACAAAAAATTCAGAATGAACGCCACTATGCTGCATTTCTCATGTTTCTGGTCAAAAGTCTTGTTGTGATTGCTCCTCATACTTGGGCTGTTACTATTGACTCTGTATTATTGACTATATGACAACAAGCTGAGACTTGCCCATTGCTTTTATTAAAACTCCACAGCAACACTTTAAAAGAAAACACCCACCTGGACTTTTTGCACTACTCGTGAAATACACCACACATAACTTATATCAATTCACATTTCTTTATATTACAGTGTATAAACATTTAAAAATGATAAATATCCTCAGGATGGAGTCGAGCGTGCAAAATCATCTACAGTCATGGACATTCCCAGTTATATCACTTTTCACTGAACAATGTACCACATGATAAATGCAGTGCAGATTCTGGCACAAATAAAACTTCTACTAAAAAGTCAACAAATAAAGTGAGGTCACAGTCTGAACTGCTGTGTGACAGTCAAACTCATGGAGGAGATGAACACCCCGCCCACTTCACAAGCCTTTCTCATGTTTATGAAGAACAGAGACAGAAAAGTGTCTCTTAGAGGCAATGGTTTATTTGTGAATCTTATAAGTCATGATGTTTGTGAACCTTTATATTTGGATAAATATTTAGATATATAATATAAAGAGAAATAAAAATTGGATCTTCAATGAGCATGCCTTGATTTTCCTCTTTATCTTCCATTTTTCTGTTCGATATAAATCAGTAATGGCAATATATACAGTACATATACTATATAGACTATATTCTTTATTTACATTATATATTATATATTTCTCTTTATGTTTATATAAAGGGAAAGAACATTATATCAATGTATGTTTATTTAAATTGCAACAAGTATTATTTGCAAACACAAAAACACAAAATTTAAATTCTGAAGTTAATTTGAGATCTTGCTGCAGATCCAATTGTAAATGTAAAAAATGGGCGTCGCTGAGAATAAGTATATTGTCCCATTATACTGATTCATCTCTCCTACTTCTTCTCTCCTCTCTTCTTTCCTCGCTGTGGCTCCTCTGTGGGCGGGACTAAGACACGAGGAGAGGAAAGGAGTGGAGGAATCGAGTGTGCATATTTATAAAAACACAGACCTTGTCTCATAAAGCAAAGGTCTGAGATGGAACCACCTCCCTCAAATGGCAGAGAACAGGTTGACCAAAAAGGTCAAATTGGACTGTTAAAAAAATTATTCTTTGGCCAAAATAATTGCCATGTTGTTCTATATTTCTGATTTTGCACTGCATTGTAATAATAATTCAGTTAGACAAACGTTCATTCATTCATAAATTTTTTTACCGCTTAGTCCCTTAGGAGTCGTGGGTGACTGGAGCCTATCCCAGCAGCTTTGGGCCTGACAGTACACCCTGGACAGTGGCCAGTTAGTCGCAGGGCTAACATTTAGAGACAGACAGTGACAGTGATAGTTAGCACTCCTGCTTCACAGCAGGAAGGTTGTGAGTTCGAAACCCAGCTGACTCAAACATTCTCGTCCGACTCCGGTCTTTCTGTGAGAAGTCTGCGGGTACTCCGGCTTCTTCCCACTGTCCAAAGTAAGACAAATATTTTTTGGGATTTCAAGAACCAATGGAAACGGGACATTTGTAGGAAAACAATTTTAAGAAGTTACCTTCAATTCAAAGAACAGTAGCTTATCATACAGAGTTTTATAAAAAACAAATTATATTTATCAAAGGTCAATCTCTGCTCAGCTGAGGTGAGGTGAGGCAGGCAGATACAAGGGTATGTGACCTTAATGAAGGGGATTGAGACTCACTTAAGGTTTGTTGTATTTATTTATAAAAGTGTGTTATAGGTACGTAACACTGATATTTTCTCATTAGAGCAGTCTTTGTTTATAACTGGGTCAGTCTCTTTTTTTCATAAATTATGTTGCACGAGTTGACAGTAGTCCTACACTGTTTGTGTCAAATCTGCGAGAGACAACAGCGGGCGAGACTAGCATTAAACACATCTAGACACAGTAAGGCAAAATGTAAACTAATCTCACCTGAAAACATGATCACAGGTTAATCCAGAACACCGGCGAGCTGACCTGTAGAGCTGGACACCATAACTACAGTATTCTTGGGTCGTTGCTTTCAAGTCGTACGTGGAGGTGTGGCTTATGAACTTTAGAAAATCACAAAATTATGACCTGTAGGTTGTAGCCGATGCTTCGGCACGCCTCTCGGCTGTGGCCACGCCCCCCCACGCCAGAACAGGCTCAAAAATATTTGAACCTTTTAATAAATAATTTTGAACATGAAAATAATAAATCTGCAACTTTTATTTAAAACAAATCAACTTTTAGAATACATTTCTGTATATTGTTGAAAGTTCAACATTAAAATATGAACGTTCAGTTTCACTTTTTCAGTTACAAACATTATGAGCTTTAGCTCCATAGTGGATCCAGCTGTAAGACTTACAGTAATTTACCTTTTGTTTTCAGGGTCCTCTGTCTCTTAATGGGGGCTGATTATTTCGGGTAGTGCCCTCAGTTGGTTTAGTCCTTTTGTTACTCCACAGGTAGGATATATAAGTGTGGTTAAATGTGATTGTGTCCACTGTGGACACACTACAAAACCCCACAAAAAATTTTCTGAAGTGCACAACTGTTTATGTGGACAGTCCACATAAACAGTTGTGCACTTCAGATAAAATATATTTAGTGTAATCAAAAATGATAAATCTCTTTAGTTCTTTTATTTGGTGTGTAAACGTGTCAGACTTTAATCTCCTCCTTGTCCTCGGCTGGTGTGGTCTTGTGTTTTGAAACAGGAGTCGTGCTGCTGCTCACTCTCTTCCTGTTTGTGAAGGAGGCACCTCTATAATGACGGGACAGGATGTCTGCTGCTCTATGAAAGTGCTCTGCTTCTATCCCAGACGCAGAGGGTACATCAGGGCTCCTCAGGGACCTCTGCTCCTCTGGCTGTGTGCAGTCTGTGTCACAACAGCGCCCTCTGTTGGTCATGTGTCTGCTGTAAACGCTCACAGAAGGGTTGGACGACATCACCTCCGGACTCTGTACAGGCGTCTCTGTCTGTGAGATGTCATCCTCTTCCTCCTCCTCTTCTTCCTCTTCTCCCGCTGCCTGCCTGTGATGGGACGTCTGAAGGCAGGTGCGGCTGTCAATCAAACTCAGGACTTCCGTCATGAGGGACGGGCCCAGGTCAAGGGTGAAGGAGGTGAGGGACCCCCGACATGATTCTCCGTCTGGACCCTGTCTGTCGAGCCGAGAGGGGCGTGTGTTGCCATTAGATTCCCGGAAGACTGGTAACGAAATCCAGGGACATATGAGACCAGGGTCGTCTGGGAACCGGAAGTGGCCGAAGAAGCCCAGATGGAGCATGATGAGAGGGCTTCTGCTGGCTGCAGACAGGACATGCCTTGACAAACGCCCGAACATCCTCTTCCTCCTTAGGCCACCAGAATCGCCGTTGGAGAAAAGAGAGTGTCCGCCGTATCCCGGGGTGGCAAGCGAGTCGAGACGAATGGACCCACTGAAGAACCTCCGACCGCAGACCCGCAGGAACAAATAGTCTTCCCTCTGGACAGGAACTGGGGACAGTAATGGTGTTCAAGGCTGTTTTAATGCGCTCTTCAATGGGCCAGGTGACGGCTGCTACCAGCTGGGATGGAGGTAAGATGGAGGTCACCTCAGAAGAGGTCTCCTCCTTCTGGAATTGCCGAGAAAGGGCATCAGTAAAGAACAACGACCAACGAGCTTGACGAGATGTCAAGCGTTTGGCTGACCGGATATATTACAAATTCTTGTGGTCAGTCCACACAAGAAAAGGTTGTTTGGCTCCCTCCAGCCAGTGCCGCCATTCCTCCAAGGCTAGCTTAACCGCCAGCAGCTCCCTATTACCTATGTCGTAGTTCTGTTCAGCGGGAGACAGGCGACGAGACAAATAGGCACACGGGTGTAATTTCTGGTCTGAAGTGGAACGTTGGGACAGAACTGCGCCTATTCCCACGTCGGAAGCATCCACCTCTACGACAAACTGGCTACCAGAGTTTGGGATGATAAGCACTGGAGCTGAAGAAAACGAAGGCTTCAGGTCCCGGAATGCTGAATCGGCTTCGCTGGACCAGATGAACGGAACCTTAGGTGAGGTAAGTTCTGTCATAGGAGCCGCCAAGGTACTATAGCCACGGATGAAACGTCTATAGAAGTTGGCAAACCCCAAGAAGCGTTGCAGTTGCTTTCGACTGCACGGAGATGGCCAATCCAATACTGCCGACACCTTGGAAGGGTCCATCTGAATCTTACCCTGGGCGACAATATAACCCAGAAAAGAGACGCTGGGTACGTGAAATTCGCATTTCTCAGCCTTGACAAAAAGCGAATTCTCCAGCAGGCGTTGAAGGACTGACTGGACATGATGAACATGCTCCTTGTGATTCTTGGAAAAGATAAGGATATCATCTAGATAGACAAATACGAACTTGTCGAGCATGTCCCGCAACACATCATTAACCAGGTTCTGGAAAACAGCGGGAGCATTAGTCAGTCCAAAGGGCATCACCAGATATTCATAATGGCCTGACGAGGTGTTAAATGCTGTCTTCCATTCGTCCCCCTCGGATACGAACCAGGTGGTATGCATTAAGATCCAATTTGGAAAACACCGTTGCCCCCTCCAGGAGTTCAAAGGCGGAGGCCAGAAGGGAAGCGGATACCTGTTCTTTATGGTAAGCTCATTAAGTCCACGGTAATCAATGCAGGGTCGGAGAGTCTTGTCTTTCTTCCCCACAAAGAAAAACCCCGCCCCCGCTGGTGATGAAGAAGGTCTTATTATTCCGGCTGCCAACGCATCTTTGATGTAAAGATCCATGGCCTCTCTTTCAGGAGCGGACAATGAATATAGTCGGCCTCTAGGAGGTGAGGTGCCAGGAAGCAAGTCAATAGCACAGTCATATGGCCGATGCGGGGGTAAGACTGTGGCTTTGGCCTTATTAAAGACCTCCTTATAATCCTGGTACTCCCTGGGAACGTTGGCAGAGAGGATACAGGTGTACCAGGTAGTGGGTTGGGTAATCCCGCTGACTGAAGACAAACAGAGTGACAAGAATGACTCCACCCCAGTATTGCCCCAGTGTCCCAATCAATGTGAGGATTATGGCGTCGCAACCAGGGGTAGCCCAAAATTAATGGAATCTCCGAAGACTGAATTAGGAAAAATCCGGCGTTTCTTGATGGTTCCCAGAGATCAATAGAGTCACGGGACTGGTCGGTGGGTCACGGTACCCAGGAGGTGTCCATCCAGGGCCCGTGCAGGAACTGGTTTGGGTAGGGGAACTCGTGACAACCCCAACTGAAGTGCCATGGTCTCGTCCATAAAACTGCCGTCTGCCCCAGAGTCAATGAATGTAGTTAAAGTCTGTGGGCCCCAGGAAGCAGCAGCTGGACATGGACAAGCGGACGATTGATGGAGGAGACCCTCTGTAAGACTCAACAGTACTCCTCCATCTACTGCTGAGCCTGTCCTTTTAACGGACAGACCAATGCAACATGGCCCGGGCCCCACAATACATACAAAGGTTCCTCCTTCGACGCCGTAGCTTCTCCTCAGGAGTGAGATGAGCGGCCAATTTGCATGGGTTCACTGGAATCTGTTGTGGATACAGAGAGCTGTGGTCGCTGGGGTCAAGAGGAAGGTAAAGAGAACTCCGGTAGCCCGCTCCTCGACGAGCTCGGACCCTCTGATCAACCCGGATTGACATACGGATTAAATCATCCAAGTCTTCTGGAAGCTCCCGAGAGGCAAGCTCATCTTTCATGTGCTCGGCCAACTCGAGAAGGAAAGCCTGGTGCTGTGCAGGAGCGTTAAATCCACTCTGCCGAGCAAGCGTCCGAAAGTCAATGGAATAAATAGTGCTCCAGGAAATCCAGGTGACCAGCCATGGGGTTGGAGCCAAAGGAACACGTCGGAAGGAGAACAAAGATCTCGGTGGTCGAGAGGGCCCGTTGCAGAGGTGAACCCGGTGAGGAGGGAGGACGACGAGGACGAAACTTCGGACGAAGTTTGGTTCGAGGACACGCTGGGACGCTGGGAGTCACCGTAGGTCGACGGCGTGCCGGATGAGGGGTCAATGGAACCAGGACCGGCAGCGGAGGAGAGGAAGTGGTGCTGACGGATGAGCAAATTCTTGTGCGGATCGAACTACGACTAAACACATACAGAGAACAGATGGCCGTACAAGCTAGTTCCATTGTGGAGGACAATGAAAGGGGAAGTGACGTAGGTGTACAGGACATTGTTCCTGTGAGAATGTATGCTGGTAGAATGGAGATGGCTCCTATGTCACTTCAAAGAGAAGGAAGACGTCGTGCACCTGTCGAGCGCCGTGAGCGTCGAATACGGAGAATACAGAGAGAGATTCGAAGAGTTGTTTGGACACTCGGACAATTACACCGGACTACAGCAAGAATTCAAAATGAGGTTTTAGGTGCTCTGAATACGATGCAGTCTGAGATATGGCAAGTTCGAGTGCGTCTTATGGACTTAAACTTAAGAAGATTTAGCGGAGATTCGGAGTAACTCTCGGTTCTAATATAGAAAAATTGAGAGGAAATGCATTTTATATTACAAAATTTTGTACTCATATAAGTATTATATTTTAGTATTATATATTCTTATATTGCATGCTGTAACAGTGTTAAGTGAAGGTACAACAAGTTAACCATATGTTGTTATATTAGGAAGAAGGGTGACCTATTGGGAATTGTTTAAGCTAAATAAGTATAATTTGGATCCGTGTGATAATTGTAATGCACATGTATTATGAACCAGTTGTAATGTTTAGCAAAGACGAGACCTTAAGGTCTCGAAGAGGGGATATGTGGTGTAATATTTTTATTTTGTGTGTTTTAATTCTGTATACTTAGTTAGATATTCATTTATGCATGATGAGTTTATGTTATGTGTGTTATGGTATACTTATGTATGGTTTATAATTAAATAAGGGATGTTATATTAATACATCTAGAAACATATTAATGTAATTTTATATTAATACATCTAGAAACATATTAAAAGAGAAAACATAATGTCAGAGTGTATGGTTTGAAACATGATTAGTTTAACACACACACACACACACACACACACACACACACACACACACACACACACACACACACACACACACACACACACACACACACACAGGGAAGGTCTAGATAGAGACACAGGTGCCAGTTACCGAAGGTTACAAAGGAAGGGAGGCCCAGGGAAGAGTCCTCAAGGCCTTACAGAAATGACATCAAAGAGCTAATGAGGAGATCTACCAGGCCTATGATATCAGAAAGTTAATAATGAACTTCAAATCTTTACAGGAAGAGTTATTACTATACGGTCTTATCAAAACTGTATAAAAGCTTATATCTACTGTTCAATCTTTAGTAGAGCTGGTTAAAGTCTACTCGGGTCGTTTATTGTGTTGGTTGTGAACAATAAAGACTCTATGGCATTGAGCTGGTTGTGCGTTCATGACTTATTCCATACAATAGTGGCAAAGACTGAGAGATCAGTGTTGACACTACACTATCTCCAAACCCCGTTCGTAGTTTTAATGATAATATAGAGTAAAATAATACAAGCTTTCCCTTTTGGTTCCTAAATCCTTTATGAAGAATTGTTTATTGTTCTGTCAATCATTCTTGTGTTCATTATCCTCATTGTTTTCCCATAACTATGTCATTTTCATATCCCATTATTCATTATTATTATTAATTTGCATAACTTTGTTTTCACAAAACCCCATAAATGTATGTCTTGGTGATGGTGTTTTATCTGTTTATATTAAGGATATATACGGAAACAAGTAGAATTCTCCTCCTTTTGAGTACGAGACTGAATAGTTTTATCAGAGACATAACCGTTTGTTCTCGAGATGGTTATGAAATAGATATTAATAGAACGAGAATGGTGCCCCGCAATTAATCTTAATAAGACAATCTGAAATATCATAACTACCTACTACCAACATATTCACAACAGTTGTGCAATAATTTACAGGTACAGAGATTTGCACTACTTAATGACCAGGTCTTCCTTTTTTTCTTATTACCCAAGTTTACATTTGTGTCTAAATTTTGCACTTGAATTTTATTTTCAATATTTATTTTTTACATGTTTTTATTTCTATGCATATCATATGGCAGACTGCAATCTATTGAGTTCAAATAAATACCAAATGTTCTAAAATACTGTATATTGTGTTTTTAAATCTTCAATCAGATACAATCAGATACTCAATTGACATTAAAAATGTTATAGAACGTAATAGCATTATTGAACATATAAAAATAACTTCAGTTACTTTGCTGAGTATCTAATTACTTTTACAATGTGGTAACTGAGTTACTAACTCAATTACCTTTTGGAAGAAGTAATGTGTAACTGTAACTACTTTTTTAAAGTAAGATGACCAACACTGATTCTTACATACACTTTCACATTTATTCATACACCAGTGCCACAGACATCTTAGGCAAGGTGTGTGAAGTGTCTTGCCCAAGGACACAACGACAGAATGTACTGGGGAGAGCGGGGATTGAACCGCCAACCTTCCAGTTACCTCTTGAGACACTAAGTTCCATTAATTAACAGTTCCCCAAAAACTAGTTGCCCAGAGGATGTCAGCCTTAAATGCTTCAGATTCAAGTAACAACAACAAAAGCAATGCCATTTTATGCAAAATCTTTACAAAATGTAAAATGACAAACAAGTTAGTCACATATTTCAAACTTAATAACTTTATTTGAAACTCTTTTTTTTTGTCATCTGCATGATTTAATAATTACCTTTATTTATGCTGAGACTACATTAATGTCAAAACTCCTATAGCGTACAGATGCTCATACCGGCTTTTGTTTGCTTTTTAATCATTTACACCTTTAGCCAAATTTTAACATTACTTTTTAATTTCTTTTAATTGTTTTTTTTTTTTACTTTTTAAACAAAACGTTAGACCTGCCGAGCGACTGGAGCCTTGGTATCTATTTTTCAACATGACCAGGGTAAAAACAACTACTACAAACTCTTTCTGCCAAAATTGTTGGAAATATAAACAGGGAATCAGTGTGCTACAAACAAGATTTTGTCTTTGGAATCTGAAAGAGGACTTCAGGAGACAATTCTTCACACAATGTGGTAAGACTGTGAATTTAAACTTGAATTTACAGTGTCATTCCCAAAAATGAGCAAAGCGATGGGATTTAAACAAAATGATGCCACCTGCATAAACATAGTGCCCAGCCAAAGCAGCACTGGATCAGAAAAAAGAATGCTGGCATCACAATAGCATATGTAACATCGCCAAAGATCTAGCTAAAAAACAGATTCCAACCACTGACTGAGCTAAATGTGAATTAACCAGAAAACTCTGCTGTGACTGAAAAACAGGGAGTAAATGTTACCTATACTATGGAAAATATGAGACATAAATCTATGTAAAAGCCCCAGGAAAAGGGAGACAGAGAATCTATGCTAAAAGTGAAGGACAGAGTGTTATAATAATTTTTAATTTTTTATGGTTTATACAGTGATTGCTGGGTGCTTCTAGTTCTCTTCAGGTCATGTCAAATCTGCTCATGTCATGTCCTTCATGCTAATCCAAACATGAACTAGACATAACTTACCATGGGATGAATTCTGCACCCGGGAGCTTGTCCTCTGTAATGTGAACAATGCTTGTTGTTCCATTATTAGGCACAGTTACAACTGCTGTTGCAGGAGGAGGAGGAGTAGGATGAAGTTCTCCAGATGGTTGCCAGGGTTTTTTTCTGGATGTGATGAAGAACAGATGAAGCCACACCAGGACCAGCCGAACCAAACAGGGCTGAGTCAGCGTGGTGCACCTGCCTGAACTGCAGAGTCATGTAAACAGTTCTAGAAAACAAATGCGGCCAACACATGGTGTTTTTTTAATTGCACAGATAGATTCTTTCCAACACATATTTATAATAAAGAACTGTTTTATTGAACCACAGTGTCCTTTTGTTGCTGCTGTTGGTTTATGTTGCCAAGTCATGTCCTAGAGAGAGAGAGAGAGAGAGAGAGAGAGACTGAAAGCAAGATAAAGAATTAGTATTGGTTTCATTTTGACAGTAATAACATTATTTTTATGACTTTATTATGGAATATATTACACAGACATACAGATAGTGTTTGAGAGGTAACAACCATGTCTACAGCAGTGTAGATAAGTGCACCTAGAGATTCTAGTTTAAAGCTGATAAATAAAGACTTTTCCACTGCTGCATGAGAACTAAACATAATGGTTCTTGTGAGAGTGACCTCTGTGGAGTTATGTCTGTGCCAGTTCAGCTGTAGGTGGGAGCACAACTCCAGGGAGAAGACCAAGGGCCCAAGGGTCATCTGTCCTCTTGTGAGTTCCTGAGACTTTAGATGATTCCCCAAAATTCTGCTCTGCAGCCGAGGGATGTAGCTGTAGTCTTTGGCCACCTTTACTGTGTGGACATGTTATTTTATTTTATTTTTTCATAATTATATTCTTTATTGACCCTGGTGATATCCTCATTGAGATTAAAAATACCTTTTCCAAGAGTGACCTGGCCAAAATGACAGCATTACACACAGTTTCTGACAAATTCAAACCATTATCAAAAAATATTTACACTCAATAATTACAAAACAGTCAGTTTGTGCAAGTTTAAAAAACGTTAAATTTACCAACCTCATTGTCACGCTTTTTAGTATAGATTTAAATTCTCCTAAAGTAACAAGTTCATATAGATTTAAGTCCTTTTGCAGTTCATTCCATGCACAGGGAGCAGCGTACTGAAACACTGCCTTAACCAACTGCAAAATATTTTTTCCAACTGAACAGAGACAAGACTGAACAAATCTTCTTTGGGGAACAGAAACAAAGAGAAAGTGTCCGCAGTCACCTTGAGTCTCTTTCTCTAAAACCTAAAAATCAGATTAGAAATCTGGGGGTCATCATGGACTCAGACTTGAATTTCCACAGTCACATTAAGTCAATTACATAATCTGCATTTTATCACCTTAAAAACATTTCCATAGTCAAAGGGATAATTGTCTAAACCAAACTTACATTAGCAGGTTAGATACTGTAACGGCCTGCTCACTGGTCTCTCAAAACAAGGGTTAAGACAGCTGCAGCTTATTCAGAACGCTGCTGCTCGGGTTTTAACCAAAACCAGGAAGTACAACCACATCAGTCCAGTTTTAAAATCTCTTTTAGGGACCAAAATATATTTCTGACATGCTAGTTGCTTATGAACCTTCGTGGACTCTGAGAACGTCTGGGAAAGGCCTTCTGCTCGTGCCCAGAGTTAGAACTAAACAGGGTGAAGCAGCAAGTTTCATGCAGCAAAAATCTGGAAAAGCCTTAACTTTAACAATGTTCAAGGGGAGGTTAAAAACCTTCTTTTTTAGCTCTGCCTACATTACAACTTAAAATGTTTTTTATCTGCACTCGTTTTTTTTTTTTTTTTTTTTTTTTTTTCTTATGTTTCCTAATCTACATCTTGTAAATTGTCTTTTATTCCAGTAAAGTACTTTGAGTTACCAGTGTATGAATTGTACTATATAAATAAAATTGCCTTGCAAACTCTGGGAACCACCATCAGTATGTTTTTCTGAGAACGCAGAGCATACTGTTGTTGGTTTTTACGCATGTATGTGCAGAAGTAAGATGGGAGGAGCCCAAGAATACATTTTGGGAGAAGGACTCAGGAGTTTATATCTTATGGAATCAACAACCAGGGGGAATTCTCGAGCAGCATAAAGCCATCTCAGAAGCATGGATCATTGCAGGGGAGACATTTGGGTGGTTGCCATGGGTAGGGCAGGCCGCTAACGCTACGAGCGCTGCACGCAATAGCAGGTGGATTAATTACTTATGGTACAATCAACAGAGATTTATAAATTAGACAATAGATGCAATTGAGGGTTTGGGTCAGCAGGTGCATGCAACATTAATGACATTACAATAGAATAGGTTTGTTTTGGATGGAATGCTATCAGAAGAACAAGGTGTTTGTGAAGTGATAGACGGAGAATGTTGCACAGCTATTCCAATGCACACAGCTGATGAAGGCAACCTTACAAAGGCTTTAAACAATTTGAAGCTACTGAGGAATGAGCATGTGTTAGGGTCTAATTGGAATACGAAGCCTAAGGGCTTAGAGGACTTTACAAAATGGTTAAGTCAGTTAACATGGCCAAAGTTATTTCAAATTGTAGGATTAGCAATTGCCGGGATTCTATTAATAGCAATGGTTGTTTTGTGCTGTGCATTGCCATTTATTAAAATTAATAGTCAACCGAGCTACGAACATATTTGCTGGACAGTTTCCAATGTATACGGGAGATAAATTACAATTAAAAGATTCATTCATTCATCATTCATTTTCTACCGCTTTGTCCCGTTAGGGGTCGCGGGTGACTGGAGCCTATCCCAGCAGCTTTGGGCCTAAGGGTGGGTACACCCTGGACAGTGGCCAGTTAGTCGCAGGGCTGGCATTTAGAGACAGACAGTGACAGACAACCATTCACTCTCACATTCATTCACTAGTGACGTTTTAGAGTTACCAATTAACCTAAACATGCATGTCTTTGGACGGTGGGAGGAAGCCGGAGTACTCGGAGAGAACCCACGGTAACACGTGGAGGACACGCAGACTCCTCACAGAAAGACTTGAGTCGGCCGAGAATGTTTGGGTCGGCCGGGTTTTGAACTCAGGACCTTCTTGCTGTGAGGCAGGAGTGCTAACCACTCTGCCACGCGCACCCTGTATGGATATGATATGGTTAATTCTGCTGCAGGTGTATGTATACCTTTGTTCACTAAAACAAAAATAGAAATAGTGACACTAAAATTAGGGCTGGACATTTTATTTAGTACAAATACACAGCTGAAAAGACATGGCAGAAAGAACACGGCAAAGGACCTGAGGAAGACATATGGGGAATATGCAGGCGTATTGAGAATATTATTAAGAGGACGATTACGAAATTTATTCATGGTATGAGATGCTAACTCTGTGACTTCAGAAGAAGAATAATGTCTTACCAATCAGAAACCGGGGAGAGGGAAATCGGGCAGTTAGTCGGTTGAGAGGCCAACGGTGTATCAGGCCCTTCCTGCTCCAGGAAGTTCGGAGCAAAGCGGAAATAGTGCTCCAGGAAATCCTGGTGACCAGCCATGGGGTTAGAGCCAAAGGAACACGTCGGAAGGAGAACAAAGCGCTCGGTGGTCGAGAGGGCCCGTTGCAGAGGTGAACCCGGTGAGGAGGGAGGACGACGAGGACGAAACTTCGGACGAAGTTTGATTTGAGGACACGCTGGGACGCTGGGAGTCACCGTAGGTCGACGGCGTGCCGGATGAGGGGTCTATGGAACCAGGACCGGCAGCGGAGGAGAGGAAGTGGTGCTGACGAATGAGCAAATTCTTGTGCGGATCGAACAACGACTAAACACATACAGAGAACAGATGGCCGTACAAGCTAGTTCCATTGTGGAGGACAATGAAAGGGGAAGTGACGTAGGTGTACAGGACATTGTTCCTGTGAGAATGTATGCTGGTAGAATGGAGATGGCTCCTATGTCACTTCAAAGAGAAGGAAGACGTTGTGCACCTGTCGAGCGCCGTGAGCGTCGAATACGAAGAAGACAGAGAGAGATTCGAAGAGTTGTTTGGACACTCGGACAATTACACCAGACTACAGCAAGAATTCAAAATGAGGTTTTAGGTGCTCTGAATACGATGCAGTCTGAGATATGGCAAGTTCGAGTGCGTCTTATGGACTTAAACTTAAGAAGATTTAGCGGAGATTCGGAGTAACTCTCAGTTCTAATATAGAAGAATTGAGAGGAAATGCATTTTATATTACAAAATTTTGTACTCATATAAGTATTATATTTTAGTATTATATATTCTTATATTGCATGCTGTAACAGTGTTAAGTGAAGGTACAACAAGTTAACCATATGTTGTTATATTAGGAAGAAGGGTGACCTATTGGGAATTGTTTAAGCTAATTAGCTAAATAAGTATAATTTGGATCTGTGTGATAATTGTAATGCACATGTATTATGAACCAGTTGTAATGTTTAGCAAAGACGAGACCTTAAGGTCTCGAAGAGGGGATATGTGGTGTAATATTTTTATTTTGTGTGTTTTAATTCTGTATACTTAGTTAGATATTCATTTATGCATGATGAGTTTATGTTATGTGTGTTATGGTATACTTATGTATGGTTTATAATTAAATAAGGGATGTTATATTAATACATCTAGAAACATATTAATGTAATTTTATATTAATACATCTAGAAACATATTAAAAGAGAAAACATAATGTCAGAGTGTATGGCTTGAAACATGATTAGTTTAACACACACACACACACACACACACACACACACACACACACACACACACACACACACACACACACAGGGAAGGTCTAGATAGAGACACAGGTGCCAGTTACCGAAGGTTACAAAGGAAGGGAGGCCCAGGGAAGAGTCCTCAAGGCCTTACAGAAATGACATCAGAGAGTTAATGAGGAGATCTACCAGGCCTATGATATCAGAAAGTTAATAATGAACTTCAAATCTTTACAGGAAGAGTTATTACTATACAGTCTTATCAAAACTGTATAAAAGCTTATGTCTACTGTTCAATCTTTAGTAGAGCTGGAGAAAGTCTACTCGGGTCGTTTATTGTGTTGGTTGTGAACAATAAAGACTCTGTGTCCTTGAGCTAGTTGTGCGTTCATGACTTATTCCATACAATAGTGGCAAAGACTGAGAGATCAGTGTTGACACTACACTACCTCCAAACCCCGTTTGTAGTTTTAATGATAATATAGAGTAAAATAATACAAGCTTTCCCTTTTGGTTCCTAAATCCTTTATGAAGAATTGTTTATTGTTTTGTTGTCAATCATTCTTGTGTTCATTATCCTCATTGTTTTCCCATAACTATGTCATTTTCATATACCATTATTCATTATTATTAATTTGCATAACTTTGTTTTCATAAAACCCCATAAATGTATGTCTTGGTGATGGTTTTTTATCTAGGGCGGCAGTAGCTCAGTGGTAGAGCGGCCATCCTTCAACCGGAAGGTAGTAGGATCGATTCCCGCTCTCCCCACAGTTCATACTGTCGTTGTGTCCTTGGCCAAGACACTTAACCCACCTTGCCTCGTATGAATGTGTAAGAATGTTGAAGGTGTTGGTCGGAGAGCCCGTAGGCGCGGAATGGCTGCCACGTCTCTGTCAGTCTGCCCCAGGGCAGCTGTGGCTACAGATGTAGCTTACTACCACCAGTGTGTGACTGTGGAGTGAATGAATAATTGATGTAAAGCGTCCTTGAGCTCTGGAAAGGCGCCATATAAATATAACAATTATTATTATTATTATTATTATTATTATTATCTGTTTATATTAATGATATATACGTAAACAAATAGAATTATCTTCCTTTTGAGTGCGAGACTGAATAGTTTTATCAGAGACATAACCGTTTGTTCTCGAGATGGTTATGAAATAGATATTAATAGAATGAGAATGGTGCCCCGCAATTAATCTTAATAAGACAATCTGAAATATCATAACTACCTACTGTCAACATATTCACAACAGTTTATTGTGCAATAATTTACAGGTACAGAGATTTGCACTACTTAATGACCAGGTCTTTCTTTTTTTCTTATTACCCAAGTTTACATTTGTGTCTTAATTTTGCACTTGTATTTTATTTTCAATATTTATTTTTTACATGTTTTTATTTCTATGCATATCATATGGCAGACTGCAATCTATTGAGTTCAAATAAATACCAAATGTTCTAAAATACTGTATATTGTGTTTTTTAATCTTCAATCAGATACTCAATTGACATTAAAAATGTTATAGAACGTAATAGCATTATTGAACATATAAAAATAACTTCAGTTACTTTGCTGAGTATCTAATTACTTTTACAATGTGGTAACTGAGTTACTAACTCAATTACCTTTTGGAAGAAGTAATGTGTAACTGTAACTACTTTTTTAAAGTAAGATGACCAACACTGATTCTTACATACACTTTCACATTTATTCATACACCAGTGCCACAGACATCTTAGGCAAGGTGTGTGAAGTGTCTTGCCCAAGGACACAACGACAGAATGTACTGGGGAGAGTGGGGATTGAACCGCCAACCTTCCAGTTACCTCTTGAGACACTAAGCTCCATTGATTAACAGTTCCCCAAAAACTAGTTGCCCAGAGGATGTCAGCCCTAAATGCTTCAGATTCAAGTAACAACAACAAAAGCAATGTCATTTTATGCAAAATCTTTACAAAATGTAAAATGACAAACAAGTTAGTCACATATTTCAAACTTAATAACTTTATTTGAAACTCTTTTTTTTTTTGTCATCTGCATGATTTAATAATTACCTTTATTTATGCTGAGACTACATTAATGTCAAAACTCCTATAGCGTACAGATGCTCATACCGGCTTTTGTTTGCTTTTTAATCATTTACACCTTTAGCCAAATTTTTACATTACTTTTTACTTTCTTTAAATTGTTTTTTTTTTTACTTTTTAAACAAAACGTTAGACCTGCCGAGGGACTGGAGCCTTGGTATCTATTTTTCAACATGACCGGGGTAAAAACAACTACTACAAACTCTTTCTGCCAAAATTGTTGGAAATATCAACAGGGAATCAGTGTGCTACAAACAAAGATTTTTGCTTTGGAATCTGAAAGAGGACTTCAGGAGACAATTCTCCTAGGGGGCTGCAGTGGCTCAGTGGTAGAGCAGTCGGCTTTCAACCGGAAGGTAGTGGGTTCGATTCCCGCTCTCCCCACAATTCATACTGTCGTTGTGTCCTTGGGCAAGACACTTAACCCACCTTGCCTCGTATGAATGTGTAAGAATGTTGAGTGAATGTATGTGGTGATGGTCGGAGAGGCCGTAGGCGCAAAATGGCTGCCACGTCTCTGTCAGTCTGCCCCAGGGCATCTGTGGCTACAGTTGTAGCTTACCATCACCAGTCTGACTGTGTATGAATGAATAATGGACGGACTGTAAGCGCTTTGAGTCCCTTGGTCCCTTGGGAGAAAAGCGCAATATAAATCCAATCCATTATTATTATTATTAGGCCCGAGCCGGTGATGACCGGGAGGGCCTATTGTTTTTGCTCGGATTTTTTTTTTTTTTTTTTAGGCCCGAGCCGGTGATGACCGGGAGGGCCTATTGTTTTTGCTCGGATTTTTATTTTTATTTTTATTGTGACCAAATGATCCTAAATTTGACCCAGTGAACATGCACGAAAAGTCATTTTTATTGGTCCCAGACTTCAAGCTCGGCGAAAATGTTATGTATTTGAAGTCGCCGAAAAAAAAATATGAAAAATGACTCAGTGGCGACCCTACAAAAGTCAAAATACATTGGGCCTATGGAAAGTGAAAGTAACTTTTTCCAACGTAGAAAAATTAAACTTGTTACATCCATAGGACACCTCAGGGCGAACAGAAAAATGTATTACAGCCATATCGTAAACTCAACAGGAAATCTACTATGTTGGGTGTATGCGTGACCACCTAAATTGCACCCCTTGTGTCTAAAGGCTTTTCATCTAAACAGCTCCAAATTTGGTGAGTATCATCTAGACACGTGTGCAAAAAAAGTTATCAATTTGTTTTTGATAGATTTGTGGCTGTGGTCGTAATGAGTCTGTGAAGAGGCAACTATTGGGAAATAAATGCCATTTCCCAATTGCCAGGATCCTTCTCAACAGAAAATGTTGGGTGGAATACATGACCACCTAAATCGTACACTTTGTGCTAAAGGGTTTTCATCTAAACAGCTCCAAATTTGCTTTAAAGCACGACATGCAATCCTCTGAATATATGTGTCCCAGCTGTCTCAAGGGAGGCGAGGGCCTTTATCGCCGCTATGCTTTAATTATTAGGCCCGAGCCGGTGATGACCGGGAGGGCCTATTGTTTTGCTCGATTTTTTTTTTTAATTTTTTATTATTTTTATTTTTCTTTTCCACCTATGATCCTAAATTTGACCCAGTGAACATGCACGAAAAGTCATTTTATTGGTCCCAGACTTCAAGCTCGGCGAAAAATTTATGTATTTGAAGTCAAAAAAATACGAAAAATGACTCAGTGGCGACCCCTACAAAATCAAAATACATTGGGCCTATGGAAAATGAAAGTAACTTTTTTCCAACGTAGAAAAATGAAACTTGGTATATCCATAGGACACCTCAGGGCAAACAGAAAAGTCAATGACAGTCACACCCTAAACTCAACAGGAAGTCCGCCATGTGGGGTGAAACGGTGCCACTAAAATCGCACTTGCGCAGAAAGATGCAAATCATTGTGTTTTAATCTAAATGGCCCCAAATTTGGTGAGTATCATCTAGACACGTGTGCCAACCAAAGTTGTGACTTTGTTTTTGATATCTTATCGGGTATGGGTGTTGGCAAGCCTGTAACGAGGTGGCCATTTTTGTGAAAATAAAACGTCTCTTAACTCTCAAACGTCTTCTCGGATCGAGTTGGACCCAAAAAGGCGTTTGTGCACATTCATGACCTGAACAAAAATATGTAAATAAAAGGGTTATCTTTATAAATGGCTCTCCAGCGCCCCCTACAAAGTTATAATGGGACCCAAGAATTTAGTTTGTCATAGAGACATAAAATTTGGTACACACATCTCTTATGTCATGACGAGCATAAAAGCCAATGACAACCACCCCCTATCTATAAATGTGTTGCCATAGCAACGTCCCAAATATTTGGAAAAAGTCAATGGGAAGTGAAAATTTTAGTTTGTCGTAGGCAAATGAAACTTGGTACACACATCCAGCATGGGCTTATGAACAAAAAGCCAATGGGGACCACACCCTATCACACACAGGAAGGCGGCCATTTTGAATTGAAAATGTGAACCGACTTAAAATACACCTCTTTTTTAAAAGTACACAGACAATAGCTGCTTCATTCCACAGACACCAAACTTGGGCAAAATGAGCTAAACACATGTATGTAAAAGAGACAAGTGTTTTTCTAGACTTTTTTGCTCGAGTTATATTTTTTTTTATTATAATTCGGTATATATTTTTTTATTATAATTTTTCTGCAAAATGATCCTCAATTTAACCCAGTAAACGAACAACTAAAAGTCATTTTATTGGTCCCAGACTTCAAGCCCGGCAAAAATTTATGTATTTGAAGTCCCGAAAAAAATTACGAAAAATGACTTAGTGGCGGCCTAGAAAAGTCAAAATACATTGGGCCTATGGAAAGTGAAAGTAACTTTTTTCCAACGTAGAAAAATGAAACTTGGTATATCCATAGGACACCTCAGGGCAAACAGAAAAGTCAATGACAGTCACACCCTAAACTTAACAGGAAGTCCGCCATGTGGGGTGAAACGCGCGGCCACTAAAATCGCACCCCTTGCGCAGAAAGATGCAAATCATTGTGTTTTAATCTAAATGGCCCCAAATTTGGTGAGTATCATCTAGACATGTGCCAACCAAAGTTGTGACTTTGTTGTTGATATCTTATCGGGTATGGGTGTGGCAAGCCTGTAACAGGTGGCCATTTTTGTGAAAATAAAACGTCTCTTAACTCTCAAACGGCTTCTCGGATCGAGTTGAACCCAAAAAGGCGTTTGTGCACATTCATGACCTGAACACAAAAATATGTAAATAAAAGGGTTATCTTTAGAAATGGCTCTCCAGCGCCCCCTACAAACTTATAATGGGACCCAAGAATTTAGTTTGTCATAGAGACATAAAATTTGGTACACACATCTCTTATGTCATGACGAGCATAAAAGCCAATGACAACCACCCCTATCTATAAATGTGTTGCCATAGCGTCCCAAATATTTGGAAAAAGTCAATGGGAAGTGAAAATTTTAGTTTGTCGTAGGCAAATGAAACTTGGTACACACATCCAGCATGGGCTTATGAACAAAAAAGCCAATGGGGACCACACCCTATCACACAAGGGAAGGCGGCCATTTTGAATTGAAAATGTGAACCGACTTAAAATACACCTCTTTTTTAAAAGAACACAGAAAATAGCTGCTTCATTCCACAGACACCAAACTTGGGCAAAATGAGCTAAACACATGTATGTAAAATAGACAAGCGTTTTTCTAGACTTTTTTGCTCGAGTTATATTTTATTTTATTATAATTTGGTATATTTTTTTATTATAATTTTTCTGCAAAATGATCATCAATTTGACCCAGTAAACGTGCAACTAAAAGTCATTTTTATTGGTCCCAGACTTCAAGCTCGGCGAAAAATTTATGTATTTGAAGTCGCCGAAAAAAAAATATGAAAAATGACTCAGTGGCGGCCCCTAGAAAAGTCAAAATACATTGGGCCTATGGAAAGTGAAAGTAACTTTTTTCCAACGTAGAAAAATGAAACTTGGTACATCCATAGGACACCTCAGGGTAAACAGAAAAATGTATTACAGCCATATCGTAAACTCAACAGGAAATCTACTATGTTGGGTGTATGCGTGACCACCTAAATTGCACCCCTTGTGTCTAAAGGCTTTTCATCTAAACAGCTCCAAATTTGGTGAGTATCATCTAGACACGTGTGCAAAAAAAGTTATCAATTTGTTTTTTGATAGATTTGTGGCTGTGGTCGTAATGAGTCTGTGAAGAGGCAACTATTGGGAAATAAATGCCATTTCCCAATTGCCAGGATCCTTCTCAACAGAAAATGTTGGGTGGAATACATGACCACCTAAATCGTACACTTTGTGCTAAAGGGTTTTCATCTAAACAGCTCCAAATTTGCTTTAAAGCACGACATGCAATCCTCCAAATATATGTGTCCCCGCGGTCTCAAGGGAGGCGAGGGCCTTTATCGCCGCTTGCGGCTTTAATTATTATTATTATTATAATTCTTCACACAATGTGGTAAGACTGTGAATTTAAACTTGAATTTACAGTGTCATTCCCAAAAATGAGCAAAGCGATGGGATTTAAACAAAATGATGCCACCTGCATAAACTTAGTGCCCAGCCAAAGCAGCACTGGATCAGAAAAAAGAATGCTGGCATCACAGTATCATATGTAACATCGCCAAAGGTCTAGCTAAAAAACAGATTCCAACCACTGACTGAGCTAAACGTGAGTTAACCAGAAAACTCTGCTGTGACTGAAAAACAGGGAGTAAATGTTACCTATACTATGGAAAATATGAGACATAAATCTATGTAAAAGCCCCAGGAAAAGGGAGACAGAGAATCTATGCTAAAAGTGAAGGACAGAGTGTTATAATAATTTTTTTATTTTTTATGGTTTATACAGTGATTGCTGGGTGCTTCTAGTTCTCTTCAGGTCATGTCAAATCTGCTCATGTCATGTCCTTCATGCTAATCCAAACATGAACTAGACATAACTTACCACGGGATGAATTCTGCACCTGGGAGCTTGTCCTCTGTAATGTGAACAATGCTTGTTGTTCCATTATTAGGCACAGTTACAACTGCTGTTGCAGGAGGAGGAAGAGTAGGATGAAGTTCTCCAGATGGTTGCCAGGGTTTTTTCTGGATGTGATGAAGAACAGATGAAGCCACACCAGGACCAGCCGAACCAAACAGGGCTGAGTCAGCGTGGTGCACCTGCCTGAACTGCAGAGTCATGTAAACAGTTCTAGAAAACAAATGCGGCCAACAGGGGGTCTCAGCCCAACACATGGTGTTTTTTTAATTGCACAGTAATGGTTTCATTTTGACAGTAATAACATTATTTTTATGACTTTATTATGGAATATATTACACAGACATACATATAGTGTTTGAGAGGTAACAACCATGTCTACAGCAGTGTAGATAAGTGCACCTAGAGATTCTGGTTTAAAGCTGATAAATACTGAAACACTGCCTTACCCAACTGCAAAATATTTTTTCCAACTGAACAGATACAAGACTGAACAAATCTTCTTTGGGTCACAGAAACAAAGAGAAAGTGTCCGCAGTCACCTTGAGTCTCTTTCTCTAAAACCTAAAAATCAGATTAGAAATCTGGGGGTCATCATGGACTCAGACTTGAATTTCCACAGTCACATTAAGTCAATTACATCATCTGCATTTTATCACCTTAAAAACATTTCCATAGTCAAAGGGATAATTGTCTAAACCAAACTTACATTAGCAGGTTAGATTACTGTAACGACCTGCTCACTGGTCTCTCAAAACAAGGGTTAAGACAGCTGCAGCTTATTCAGAACGCTGCTGCTCAGGTTCTAACCAAAACCAGGAAGTACAACCACATCAGTCCAGTTTTAAAATCTTTTTTATGGACCAAAATATATTTCTGACATGCTAGTTGCTTATGAACCTTCGTAGACTCTGAGAACATCTGGGACAGGCCTTCTGCTCGTGCCCAGAGTTAGAACTAAACAGGGTGAAGCAGCAAGTTTCATGCAGCAAAAAACCTGGAAAAGCTTCAACTTTAACAATGTTCAAGGGGAGGTTAAAAACCTTCCTCCTTAGCTCCGCCTGCATTACAACTTAAAATGTTTTTTTTATCTGCACTCTTTTTTTTATGTTTTTTATTTTTCTTATGTTTCCTAATCTACATCTTGTAAATTGTCTTTTATTCCAGTACTTTGAGTTACCAGTGTATGAATTGTACTATATAAATAAAATTGCCTTGCAAACTCTGGGAACCACCATCAGTATGTTCTTCTGAGAACGCAGAGCATACTGTTTTTGGTTTTTACACATGTATGTGCAGAGGTAAGATGGGAGGAGCCCAAGAATACATTTATAAATGAAAGTCAGCAAATGAGACCACCTGCGATCATACAGGAACGGAAACTCAGCTGGAGCATTCAATGTACAATAGTAATCACAATTTACACAGCTAGTCATATAACGTAAAGTACAGTGATAAACAGTGTCAAGTTTTTTAAAAAGATAATCAGATGCATTCATAAAAAGGATATCGCCGTAAACCAATAAAGGTAAAAAAGTTGCCGAAATTAAACGTTTCCTGGTATTAACAGAGAAACAGGATTTGTTTCTGAAAAGAAAACTTAACTTTAGCTTCAGTTTACGTACAAGATGCTCAATATGTTGCTTGAAGGACAGATTTTCATCAATAACAAAGCCTAAATACTTGTAAGAAGAGACCATTTGGATTTCTTTTCCTTCAGCTGTTTTTATTTTAGGGAGCTGAGAGGGGAGCCTTTTTCTATTTAAGACCATAACTTTAGATCTGTTTTATATTTAACACTAGCCCCAACTGATTTAGATGATATTGAACAGCCTGAAATGCAGACTGCAAGAAATCAAAGGATTGTTCAATTGAAGGAGAGGAACAATTGATAACTGTGTCATTAGCATAAAAGTGAAAAAGGCATTTGACACATTTTGCCAAAGATTATTCACATAAATGGAGTACAGAAATGGCCCCAAAACAGAACCCTGGGGAACTCCTTTAGTTACTGGAAGAAAGGAGGAGGACATGCCATTGAGTTGTACACACTGAGTTCTACCTGACAGATAGTTAGAAAACCAGCAGTGTTAGCCAGACACTGAAATGTTTATCTCATGTATCTCGTATCTTGTTTAAACACAATTTGAGGGCTGCTTTTGGTAATTTTTGTTTGTCTAACTGTGGTGATAACGCAATGGTCACTTAAATCATTGGCAAATGTCCAACCAGTATACAAACCAGATATCAAAAAAGTAGGGACACTCTACAAATTGTAAATAAAAACAGAATGCAATGATGTGAAAGTTTCAAATGTATATATTTATTTAGAATACAACATAGATGACAAATCAAATGTTAAAACATTAATAAAAACGTGATGATGGCTGATGTATATTAATTGCAGAAATTGTTCAAATGTAAAAGAAAATCTAATTTAACTGTATTCCAATGTGACAGGGCCAAACTGAAAGGAAAGATTTCAGTGGAGCAGGAGGGGAGCTAAAATTACAAGTGCAATAGTGGAATTGATCCATGTTTGGCCTGAAGCACAGTTTTCTTATTAAGTTACGTTTAGTATCATGTGATTCAGACACCTGCTCATCTGACTCATCTGAGTAAAATCAGACCAAAGAGCCCTACAAACATGGGTAATCAAAGGTATCTAACTGAACAAACTTTTACCTTTAAGACAAGCACTAGAATACTAGAGCTACACTACATTGAACCCTTTTGCAGTTGGAAGTATTCCATAAATCCCAAGTGTGTCTTCAAATATGTCACATGGTTTTGGGGAAATCATAGCATGAAGCAAAGTTTCACTTTTGCTTTCTCACGATTGGACACTTAAATCACATGGTTCCATTTAAAATTAAATATAAGGGCCATTAGCAGAGAGGCTGACCCTAGAAAAACCTTCAGAGCTTTGATGCTTTTCATTTCTCAGGACAAGATCACAAGACGAAGGTATGTACATTTCCATATTCTGATCAATCCTTTAATACTGTCTTTAGTGTCTGGGAGGATCTGTGCATAGATCTGCGGTTATCTGTGAATTAAGAAATAACAATAAACAAACAATAATAATTCAATTGATGTGAATGTGAAGCCTATATGTTAGTTATGTTATTACAGTATATGTTAGATTATTATTATTTAATGTTATCTGCTTTTGTGTTCTTTTTAAACTCTTTTACCTTTTCTCTCCCTCTTTCTTTCCTTTTTGTTTCATTCTCAGTGTCTGTGTGTATATTTAGCCAGAGAGTGTCCCATTTAGTCTTTCCTTTTTCATTAACACTAGGCCTTTTGTAAACACTAAGAATTAAGCCATTAAGTTGTCTTCTTTTGTGTTTGTTATGATGAACCTGTAAGAGCAGGACAAAGTGAGGACAGAGGAAAGAGAGTCAGAAAACAGGCCTGTCCTTGTGGTGACAAATGACAAAGGTATAAGATAAAAATATTAGGGCCGAGACTTGATTAAAAAAAATAATCTAATGAATTAGAGGCTTTGTAATTAATTAATCGAAATTAATCGCATTTTAATTGCATATAAATATTTGACCTGAGAACAGTGAGAAGTAATTTTTCACATGGATTTTTAGTATACCATTGAATAATGACTGAATACATAAGCTTAATCAACAAAATATTGTTTATTTATTTCAGTCCAGCAGACCAGTGCAATGTTTGCCAATAAGTGTAGCAGTGTAGTTACCCTGGTCCTGAAACCAGTCTGGTGGAGTGTTGGTTGGGTGTGGGTCCTTGTAACTTTACTCGGAGGCGGGCTAATGTCCACGCTAACTCCTATGTGTTTGAGGTGATACGCAAATCCCTTATTGCATAACTTGCACACAACCATGCTCTTGTCGACGCTTCCATCCTTTCGTTTTTGAAAACAAAATTTCCCATCCACGGGGCCAAGCAAAGCGGTCTTGTCAGCTTCTTCATCATGTTGACTGTGGTTTGTTGTCGTCGGAGGTCAAGAACGCTAGTTGGTGCTTCAGTATAATTGGTCCGTCGAAACTCATTTATTGAAAAACGTTCCGCGGTGCAAAAATAAGTGTGGAATTTTTTGCGTAATTAATCCTAATTAACATGTTAAAGTCCCGTAATTAATTAATCTTAATTAACCCGTTAAAGTCCCAGCCCTAAAAAATATATTTATAAAAAAATCTGCATTCATATTGTGTACAATAAGATAAGATGCTGAACCCCCAGCCATCAGAACACCATAAGCAAGAAACTCATGAGTAAACAAGAGGTTCAATGCCATAGTGTCTCTATTGTAACGACAACAAACGACCCGAGTAGACTTTCCCCAGCTATACTAAAGGTCTACAAATCAAACATGGGTTTTTATACAGTTTTCACATGACGGAAGACCTTTCCTGGGCCCGATAGTCAGCTTTCACTAACTTATTTTTTACCCAGGATCGCTTGGCCCGCTGTCAGCTCCCGCCGACTAATGATATCCCCCCCCACACCCCCTCCCCGTTTTGTCAGCTCTAGAATTGGTTACAGGCGATAATGCATGCTTCAAATACTCTGATCAGAGGGAGAGTGACAAGAGAAAACACGCTGGTTTCGTGGTTCAGTCAGTTCTCTCTCTCAAAGCTTTATTGTTAGGTTAACACAGTTATATACAGTGGCAGTGTGACTTACATGGTCTCATGTTAGCTATACGTCAGAAAGTTCTGTAGTAATGATGTAATGATGCAGCTACCAATCACAAAATACATTCAGAATGTTACCAAAAAAAGGAAAAGCACATGTTTCTAATGCAGCAGAGCAGCGTGTCCTTCTATGGGACATAGCAATGTATAGTGCTCTAAATGGGTTCGCCTAAATACAACCCTTGTAATTGGACCCACAGTCAAGTCAGAGGCAAGAAGTGCATTTCAAAACATGTACTTCAGAAGACCTGTTTCAAGATTTAAACTTAGAAACTAAACTAAAAGATTATTATACCATAATATAATAAAAACTTTTTTTTTCTCATAGCACTCTTTTCTATTAATATGCTTATAGATGTATTAATATAACATCCCTTACTTGAATATAAACCATTCGAAAGTATAAACCATAAGGCACATAATTTAAACGCATGCATAATGAATACACCACACTGAGTATCCTACATGTATAATTTTAAACAATATTAAAATTGTTTATAAATAAGAGCTTGTTCTCTCGTCTTTGTCGGCCTCTCTCTGCTCACTCAGTCCTGCCTCTCGACCCACACAAAGTACAATCACAAAGAGCTCTGACCAATGGTGTCTGACCTGATATTTGTGCTGCTCTATGACAAGTCCCGCCTTCAACAATATACTGTTATCTTATTGGTTTATGACAAACTTAATTGAACCCTGAGCTGCTTTCTGTGCCTCATGGCACCGAGGTGCTGCAATGTGGACCGAGGCTTTGGACAGATGGCTGTCAAATTTATTTTCCACAAGTCTTAAAAACTGTTTTGCCGCGCAGGTCAACGCTGACTTGAAACATGCCTACATCCACACAGTCTGACTTGTATTCTAGAGCAGCCTTTCTCAAACTTTTTTCAGTCAGGGCACCTTTCAAAAATGCAAAAAATTTCAAGGCACCCCAGTTTAAAATATAATTTAAAAACACTGCATAACCCAAATTTAAATGCAAATGTCCTGTTTATTTAGACAGGACAGTAATGAACAGAGCATAATACGAACTGTAAATAACAATAACAATAATAATAACAACTTTATAGCAACTTTAAAAACACAGGTTTGCAAAGTAATTCAAAAAATAATTAATCAGAGACACAAATGCCATAAAACTGTAAGAGGTGGACTGCACAATACAAGAACCCAACAACAAATCCTGACCAGGAGAACTAAACTGAAGTGCAGGATGCAGTTAAAATAAAATAAAAAGGGGCAGACATAACAAAAATAAATAAAATCAGATACAATTTGATAAGAAAAAGATCCATGGTCCATGCACCAGAGATAAGCAGGAATGTTTGCATATAGTGCTTGTTTTCATCCGTGCTATATGCGCATGCACACACACCCACACACACAAAAAAATAATCCGCAACGAGAGATGGAGAAAGATCTACATGCGCGCATGCAGCGCACATACGCGCTCACACAAGCCGGGGGTGGGGGTGACCACAATCAATGAGAGACGTGAGCCTGGTGCGACGCCCTATTATATTCAATTAGTCCTTTAAGCAAAACCTTTCCATTCTATTTCTATTAAGCTTCATTAAACAGTATTCTAAATTTAGACAAAAAAATGACTCCACTCATTTTAAACTTTCTTTATGTGTAGGACAACAAGAGAAAGCAGCTGACTTCATGGATAAGGTAAGATTTTATTTCATGAACTTTGTATAATTAAAGTTTATTTTTTATATTGGTTATTGGCTACATGACAATGAAGTTAATTAAATTGTAGTGTTTTGTGTTTGCCTATTAGAAGGTGAGTAGAAGGGTCACATAAGCTCTGTATACTGTATGTCAAAATAGATATATTATTGTTTTTATATTTACCTTGTTTGTGGCGATCCCTGGCAGGCTGTGGCCTACAGCAGAGGCTCTCACCCACAGCCTTAATGAACTCCCTGTTCTCTAAAAACAACAGAGAATGCCTTTATTATATCATAACATATCTGTTATTTAAGAGCATCATTATTGTTTAATGTTGATCTCACTCCAGTGCTCTGTCGCAGATTTGTGCTCGGCACTTTCATGGTGCACTTCAGACTTGTGTCTTTTTTTGAACTTCAATAAAACCCTGAGCATGACACGACACAGGAAGGAAAAGGGTTAACATTTAACCTGCAGCACTTGACGGCTGCTTTGTTAGGGCTTAAATAGTGGCATTGAATGGCACAATAAACATTGTAGTGTCTTACAGTGTTTAGAGGTAACCCTACAGTTTGGCTCCTACACACACTACTGGGGTTTATTTGTCAAAAGCTGGTTCTGGTTTTGGACCCTGTCATTTATCTAAACTGAATTAAACACAAACAGAACTTGTGACATTACAGAGCGCCTCAGTCTCTGAATAATATAAAATGGAGCAGCAGACGTCGCACTTCTGCAACACACAATAGAAACTGAGCTGGACTCTACCTCTTCAGTAGAAAAGAGTCTGAACTGGTGACTCAGGAAGGTTTTGAGGGAAATATTGTAATCTTTGATGATATAATTTTACTTTGTTTACTTAGGGTGCCAAAGAAAAACCAAAGACGAGAGAAGAAGACTCAGGAGGAGATGGTAAGATTTTATCCAAATAGTCTTTTCAGTAGAATTAGTTCTAATCCTTTATATTATTGAATATTACTCAGCGCTAAGACCAGTTTAAATGTATAATAGTAGGAAACCTAGTTAAAGAGGAAAGCTTTGAAAAAAGACTTGACTCAGAAAAACCAAAAGACTCAGGTTCAACATCTAAACGGCTAACAACAGAAAAAAATAAAAGAAAATGTTTTTTTATTTCTCTAACATCACCTTTAACTCTTTAAACCTGTATTTGATGATTACTTGCACAGTTCCTATACATTCTCCATGAGGCATTTTCTAATTCAACTATATTTGAATTTAAATTTAAGATTAAGATTATAAGATTATTAGAGTAAGTAAAGTCTTTTTATTTGCCTAATCACCAAAGCACATTAGTGTTTGTTGAACCTGTAAGAGCAGGACAAAGAGAGGACAGAGGAAAGAGATTCAGAAAACAGGCCTGTCCCTGCAGTGACAAATGACAAAGGTATAAGATAAAATATATATTAAATAAAAGAGTCAGCTTTCAGACGTGGAAGTAACTACTTACAAATACTCATTGTAAATTAGTAGCCTACATTTTTAGGTTCAATAAGATACTAAGTACCCTCAATCCTTATTTTAAACAATATTAAAATGGTTTATAAATAAGAGTTTGTTCTCTCGTCTTTTTCGGCCTCTCTCTGCTCACTCAGTCCTGCCTCTCGACCCACACAAAGTACAATCACAAAGAGCTCTGACCAATGGTGTCTGACCTGATATTTGTGCTGCTCTATGACAAGTCCCGCCTTCAACAATATGCTGTCATCTCATTGGTTGGTTTTTGACAAACTTTAATTGAACCCTTAGCTGCTTTCTGCGCCTCAGAGTCTTAAAAATTGTTTAACCACGCAGGTGGACACTGACTTGAAACATGCCTACATCCACAGAGTCTGACTTATAATTAAGAAGTATTTTGGGCGAGTAACAAAATGTTCAGTATTCTAGAGTAAAGATCATTGATCCCGTCTCTTCTTCTTCACAGATAATGAGATGAAGGAGCACGACACTGAGGCTAAGGTGATTTTCTGTTTAAATGTATAAGTTCAGCTACTTTATATTAGAGTATGTGAATATTAAAAAGTATTACATATATCAACCTGTTTATTTGACAGAGTGAAAAAGGACAACAATCGAAGACAGACGAAGGCTCAGGAGAAGAGACTGAAATTAAAAATAGTAATAGTTGAACCAAGAAGTCTTTTCAGTAAATATAATTCATTGAGTTCACATTTACTCAGAACTAATGCCAGTTTAACTGTGCAACAGGAGAGGTCCATGTAAAAGAGGAAAGCTTTGAAAATAAACCACACACTGAAACTCTGGAAGACTCAAGTCCAACATCCACAAGCATAAGAACAGAAAACACTGAATGTGAGAACTTTGATGGGTTTATTTTTCTAACAATGAAATCTGCACATTTTCATGTATTTTTCTAACAATGTAAACAATGTAATTGTTTTTTCAGTGACGCCTGAGCTGACACTTGTGTTGTTGGGTGACCCTGATGCTGTTGAAACTGGCTCAAACCTCTTACTGGACCCTGACAAAGAAAAGAATGAACCGTTTTCCTCCAGTTTGTATGATCTGTGTGGTCGGGTCATCTCTGTCATTAATTTACTTGGTCTCCAAAACATTGACCAGTTCCCTTCAAACAAAGGTGTTCATGCCTTTCTTCTTCTGCTTCCACATGGTCCACATGTCAGCCAGTACAAATCAGGAGTGCAGCGGCTGGAGGCAACCTTTGGAAAAGGAGCTGTGGCTTATTTAATGACAGTTGTGACTCATGAGTCAAATGAACAATGTGACAGAGCACTCACAGATCTGAAATCCATCAGTGGTTTTGATGAAAAAAGATACCACACTTGTACAAAAAGTATGAGAGATGAAGCAGAGATATTAGTTTTGCTGAAGAAGATAGATGCCATGGTTTCAGAGAATGAGCCACAATGTTACACCAGACCACAGAGTGAGGGACAAGAAGGAGAAGAAGAAACACGTGACTCTTCACTGTTGCAGCAGAATCAGACAGGTGAGAACGCTCAAGTTTAATGTGTACACATTTTCAAATATACAGTAATTACTTCTATACAATATATGCATTATAAATGGTTGAAATAATATATTTTATAAAATGTTATACTGTAATAAAAAGCAGATGCTTTGATTCTGTTTAGAAAAACTCAAAGATAAAAAGAATACGGCTCAGATCACAGTAAAGGTAAGAATGTCTTAAATAAAAGTTATAATCTGATCTCCCGGGCTGAGCAGTTAGAATAGGTGAGCTATGTAGTTACTTTAAAGTACAAAGAAACCTGTATTACTCGTGTTATAATATCACAACCAAAACAGTCTAGTTCAGTTTAACCCTTGAAGCACCTTTGGGCCCAAACGTGTACATTCCACTTATTTTGTGTTGATTCTAAATAAATCGTTCAGTTTAAAGACAAATTGTATGAAACTTGGCCAGGATTTGTTTTTTATCAGTATTTTTTAAATTCCATGATTCTCCCTGTTGCAAGGTATTTAGATTAGGAGATATGCATTTTACAGACACTCTTTACCCTCAGACCCGATTTGGTCCCATTGACTCTCATTATAATCACATATTTTTGATATATTGTAATGCTGACATATTATAATATACTGAGAAAACAGGTTTTAGGTGTGGTGACCCCCCTTAACCACCAGGGGCAGCAGAGCTTCAGTACAAAAAGTTTCAATGGAGTCCTGTTTCTCTTATCCTTGCAATAATCATGACAATAAAAAAGCTGGTCTTGATGTGTTTGAGATTGATCTAAAAAAGTGATATGAATGTGGTTGAAATAATATTTTGTCTGTGGCTGAGTATGCAGGTGAAGCGAAAACAAACACTGAAATCTATGTTGGAAGAAAAGGTAAACATTTCTTGATAAAAACCAAGAAAAAAAATATTTTTGTATCTCATAGTCATGAGCATTATTTACACAGCCTACCTGAGTATTGTTGCTGACCATGTCCATCCCTTTATGAATGCAGTCTACCCATTTTCTAAAGCCTACTTCCAGCAGGATAATGCACCATGTCACAAAGCTCAAATCATCTCAGACTCGTTTCTTGACATATGAGTTCCCTTTTACTTAAATGGCCTCCACAGTCACCAGATCTCAACCCAATAGAGCACCTTTGGAATGTGGTGGAACGGGAGAGTCACATAATGGATGCGCAGCCGAAAAATCGTGATGCTTTCATGTCAATATGGACCAAAATGTCTGGAGAATGTTTCCAACACCTTGTATAATCTATGCCACAAAGAATTAAGGCAGTGTAGTTTATATTTCTGCTTAGGTCAATGCTGTTCACAAGTTGTCCCGCTGTTGCACTCTCCTCTGGGGAGTGGATACTGTTGCAGTGCACCCTGCTGTTAGACGTCCCAGTGATGATTGGACCTTAGCTGTGCCCAATCTGTGCCACCCCTTTTATCTTCTGCTTTTTCAAAACATCTTAGCTTTAATAAAACATACTAATACTTAAACATTTTAGCAACAAATGTAACCTTCTTTAGTTACCAAACAGAATTCCTCTGCAAAGTATCTGAATAACAAAAAGCTTAACTTTAAGTTAAACTTGACAACAAGCTGTAAATATGAAACTTAGTTTTAAACCAATGCATAACCATATATCATACATTATGTATGTAGACATGTTTTTCAACAAAAACTCTGAATTTCAAACTTTTATTTAATAACCAGAATTCCTCTGAAATATCTGAATTATAAAAATTACTCTGCAAAATTAATGAAAAATGCTGTCATGTGTGAACTGAACACCTTAAAAACTACGATCAGATGCTTTTGCTTTAACCTTGCTGTTATGTTTTTCAACAAAACAAAATCTTTCTACTACATTCATTTCTAAGGCTCTGCTGACTGCGCTGCCTCATTTTTGAAAAAGTGGTTGAATCTCAATAATGTAAGTTTCTCAAAACGTTTGCTTGACAGTCTGTTCCTTCTGGGGGTGAGCACAAGATTGTCCTGGCTGAAAAGCCTTTCTACTGGTGCGTTTGAGGGTGTGGCTGTGTTGTACCTCAGTAAAATGACTTTAAATGAAATGACCTCCTGAGAAACTGTTTAAGGACACCCAGCTCAGACCCTCCAGATTAAAAATATTCCATGACCTCAGTTTCAGCAGAGTCCATAGAGGAAAAGCATAACTTGATGGCCTAGAAGGGAAAGAAAATACACCAGACACTTCACATATACACTACAAATATATTCAAGCCAGTGCAGAACACTTTGAAATGGCATTTTTGTAGATGACTTTGTACTTGTTTCCTTTAAGCCATTTCGCAACATCATAAAAAAAATAAATCAGTGTGTGATGCACACCTTAAGTGTAGAGGGAGAGTCTACTCAGTAAATTACACCTTTTCCTCTGACTCTTCATCAGAATCTGATTGCTTGAACATTCTAAAAGCTTTGACAAATTTGGACCTGTTTTCTGTCACAGTTGTTGTCACTTTAGAGTTGGCGATTACACCAAATGTGTCTCCGTGTAACTCAGCTAATGCTGCATGTCCACGTACAAAAGAAGAAGGATCAATTCAATGTCCTGTCATTTAGAGAAAATTTTTGTTGTGGCTCGTCGAAATGTCAGCAGTTGTGGAAATATATTCCAAACTCTCAAATGTCATTTAAAGCTCAATTTTCATGTCGGTGCAGCACGTCTGTCCTCACGGCTCAGGTCATGTACACCACTCTTCACTCAGCTTTACTGTACTAACCTCAGTCGGGTTTGTGGTGGTGGGACAAGTGAGTGTGTGCTCTTTCCGCTGTCACAGATTAGATTAGATTAGATTGAACTTTATTGTCATTACACAAGTACAGGTACAAGGCAACGAAATGCAGTTTAGGTCTAACCAGAAGTGCAATAGCAGCAAAGTGCAGGGGTGTAAGACAAAATTCTGGGCCCTAGGTACAAACCATCTTGGTGGGCCCTTAAAACCTTAAGCAATATTCATCTCAATTGTATCCTGTAAGTTTTTACAGTCTAGTTTATTTATCACTATTTACCCACTATTGTCGTGCCTGATACTGAACCCCCAGCCGTCAGAACAGTTTTATGCTGTCACTCATGAACAAGCAACGAGTTCACTGCCATAGAGTCTTTATTAAAAAAATAACAAATGACCCGAGTAGACTATCCCCCACTCTACTAAAGGTCTGCACATGAACTTGGGTTTTTATACAGTTTTCACATGACAGAAGACCCCCTCTTTCTAGTGGAGTATTGACCATCCTTCCAACCTTTGTCCTAGTACCCCCATAACCCCTTGTACCAGGCACCCATGTCTTTATCTTTATCCAGATCGTCCCTGTGTGTGTGTGCATTGAACTAAGCATGTTTTAGAACCATACACTCTGACATTATGTTTTCTCTTTTCTATTAATATGCTTCAAGATGTATTAATATAACATCCCATACTTGATTATAAACCATACAAAAGTAAACCATAAGGCACATTAAATAAATGATTGCATAGATGAATAGCTAAATAAGTACACAGAATTAAAATCAACAATTAAGAGACTTTGAGAGTAACACTTGTAAAGCGTCTTTGCGTCTCCTGAAAAGTGCTATATAAATTTGATGTATTATTTTAAGAGAGCTGAGCTTATATCTCTAGAGGTAGGAGTTTCCCCTGAATCCAAACCTGATGAACCAGGCTGTTCTGGTCTCATAATTGTTAACTATGAAAGGACAGAGTGACTCCTGATGTGAGAGTCGTTAAAGGCTCGGGTGAGTTGTTAGTGTCACTGCTCCATTCAGGTGTTTTTGTTTTTCTATTTTCCTTGTGTTACAGCTGGAACACCACTGGCGGGAACTGGCAACTGGGGGCGTTGTGGCTCAGTCCTATAACCGGAAAATTAGCGGTTCGCTGACATTCCCGCTCTCCCCACAGTTCATTACTGATGTTGTGTCCTTGGGCAAGAAACTTAATCCACCTTGCCTCCAGTGGTGTTCCAGCTGTACATCTGGTGAATGGAAGCTTAATATACATTGCATTAGATAAAAACGTCTGCTTTAACTAAAAATTAAACTAAACTACACTGTTTTGATTTAGATTTTAAAACATTGTTATAGTGTAATACTAGGCAACATGAATCTAAGCCAATTTAACAAAAATGGCTTTTTCACACCTCTCTCAAACCATCTGGCCTCTCTGGCCAAATTTTGGACATTGCTGTCCTCAAAGGAATGTCCTTTCTCTTTGAGGTGGAGGTGGACTGCAGACTCAGGTCCTCCAGGATTGGCTCTTCTGTGCTGATACATCCTTATGTGAAGCTTTTGTTTTGTTTCTCCGACATAACGAGGCGAAGACTGAACTGAAAAACAAGATCATGGCGAGAATGAATGCAAGGTAACCCCGAGGCCAATTACAACGGCTAAGTGAAGTACCATCAGAAAGTCTCCTAGAAGATTTGAATGCAGTATTGAGTGCGATCCCTACCACATCCATCACTGAAACTGAAACCAATGAGCTGATATACACCTCAGCAGCAGTGATCCTTGAGAGGCTTGGCTATAAGTGCAACCATGGGAGCCATGAGAAACAGTACCCACCATGGAAACGAAAGCTGGAGGCTAAATTCCCGAAGGCACGTAGAGAAGTAAGCCAACTGACAGAGGCCAAGATAGATGCAATGAGAAAACAAGTACCCAAGAGGTACAACCAGATGCCCATACCTGAAGCACTTGAAACTGTCAAACAAAGGCTCCAAGCCTTGGCCAGCCGCCTAACGAGGTACACGAGAGAGAACAAAGACAGAAGAATAAACCGTCTGTTCGCAACTCAACCTGCGAATGTGTATGCTCAATGGCAGGTTAATAACAGCAGACAAGGCTGGAAACTGAACAATACTGGAAAAGTATATGGGAGAGGGAGGCATCACACAACAGTGATGCACAGTGGCTGGTGGCTCTGAGAGAGCACCACAGAAACCTGTCTTGTCTTGTCACTCCACGAGCACCTTGCAGCACAATTGAACCAGCTGCTAAGGGATGGGACGCACCCTGAATGGCTTACCGAAGGGCGTACAATCCTAAAAGTATATGTATATATATATATACATATACTTTTATCGGAGGGACCTGTTTTTAAAGTGTATAGAGTGTGTGTGTGTGTGTGTGTGTTAGTTTTAAAGGGGTCTCTAGGGTCACACACACTTTGCTTGATTTTGTTTCATTCCAAATGTCATAATATTTGTATATTATATATTATGCTCTCTCTCCTGCTCCAGTTCATACGCTTATCCACATACAAGTATGACTTAATGTCTTTAGCTGTATCTCCTATTGGCACCAGGCTAATCCAAACAAGACAAAGACATCACTTTGCACCACATCTACACCTGTTCAGGTACACTCTGTCCTGTACACTTAGTGGCATATACAGTGGGGATCGAAAGTTTGGGCACCCCAGGTAAAAAATTTTTTTAAAGTGCATAAAGATGCCAAGAAAAGATGGAAAAGGCATGAAATGACAGATTCTTTATCCTTATAATAAGTCAAAAAAGTTAGATTTTATTTCCATCATTTACACTTTTAAAATAACAGAAAACAAAAAAATGGTGTCTGAAAGAGTTTGGGCACCCTGTAGAGTTAATACCTTGTACTGCCCCCTTTGGCAAGCTAGGACCTGACAGTGTCATGGATTGTTCTCAATCATCGTCTGGATAGACCAGGTGATGTCAATCTCAAAGGTTTTAAATGCCCAGACTCATCTGACCTTGCCCCAACAATCAGCACCATGGGTTCTTCTAAGCAGTTGTCTAGAAAACTGAAACTGAAAATACAGCTCAATACACCTCCATCCATGATGCCCTGGAGATGAGAGGCGGGCATAATGTACACCTATAAAAGCTTTATGTGTTGTAAATATGTTAAGCAAATCACCATGTACAATTGTTGCATGTTGTCTGATATGTTTCATTCTTGCAAGAATTAAACCAATCTTCCATTCCTAAATTTACCATGTACGTTCTCCGTCGTCTCATTTGTGATCCGAACAGAATAATTATTTTAACACCAACAATATTGTAAAGAGGAGGTTAGTGCAAACCTTTGCCCTGCAGGACATTGGAAGTGTCGGAGCACAAGCTACTATCATAAAAAGTGATCTTTATTTTTCTATATGTCAAACAAATATGCATTATACAATTTCACTTATTTTTCTGAAGTTGTCCATTTATTTCTTTTTTTAGGCTGATGGGAATGAAGCAGATGAGGTTAAGACAACTAATGAAAACAGAGCCGACACTGAAGGCTGTGGAAAAAACTCATCAACACAACAAAACTGTGCAGAACAAGATACAGGTAAATTTGTAAAGGGGAGGGGGGGGGCACAGTTCTCTCAGTCACATACACCAACAGACCAGGTCTGCTGTGAAGCTTAGAAAACACAGGTCTCACAAATTGGTCTCTCACGTTCAAGCAAAGCTCCTTCTTCTGCCTTTGTGTGTATAAAATAAAAACAGGAAGAAATGCAATAAAATTGTAAGTCGAGCAATACACAAAACAAAGTTAGTGTCTTCATTTTTTATGACACTGAATAGAAAATCATTAATTAAAAAGAAAATCACTGTCTATACTCACTGATTTTTTTTTTATCAGCTTATTAGTGACTTTGTTTATAATAAAATGAATGATAAGATATTTTAGGCTACTCTGAATAATTAATATTTTTCTAGTTTACTTATTTTTTTATTCGAGATAAAGAACTAATCAATAAATTAAACAGTAAAAGGGAAGCAGAGATGGAGGACTCGAGCCCTGGACTCGGACTCGTGTCGAGACATCAGGCTCATTTTTGTGACTCGTGACTTGACTCGAGGGTAAGCCTCAATGACTCAACTCGGACTAAAACTTGGACTCGTTTATTCTCAGACACAAAGACTTGTGACTCGATTCAGACTTGAGACCTGATGACTCGGACTTAGACTCGGACTTGAGCACAAAGGACATTACACAAACTCTGTCGTCTGTTGCATGTGTTCAGAGCGGGATGAGCTGCTCTCATTTACATTAACTCTCAGCCCCTAAATGTAACCCAGATGTCGAGGCTAAATAAATACATACACATAATATACAAAAATTTAGGCCTATATGGGCTACAGCCTTAATTGATATGCCTTAATCAAAACTTCATTAAACGTGTTTAATGAAAAAGGCTTATACAAAACTAAAATCATAATCAGTGTGTCAGTTTTGCTTCCATAGTTTACAGATTTGTAACTCACTTTGGTGACTTGGACTCGACTTGAACAATTTTTTTTAGTGACTCGGACTTGCAGTTTAACTAAAAATGACTTGACTCGGACTCGACTTGAAAATCTTTGGATGGCTTGAACTTGGATTCGGATTTGATCCACTATTTTTTGCCGCAGCATTGGGGGAATGCCCATCTTGTCTGAGAGGCTCTCTTAATTCTCAAGCATGTTGCCAATTGACCTAATAAGTTGCAAATTGGTCCTGTACAGCAGCGGTCCCCAACCACGGTTTAATGTCAGACAATATTTTCACGGACCAGCCTTTAAGGTGTGGCGGATAAATACACAAAATAAAATGATACAAGAAGCAAAAAAACTGTAATATTTTCTAAAAATATTAATAAATGTCTTTTAATGCAGGGTGCTTAGTCTCCAAGTGGCGAAGCAGTTTTTAAAGGCTTTATTGCCTCATTAGAGAGCCGGTCGCTGCATATTATGCAGATCGAGCTTGGTGCACAGGAATCACCTGTCGCTATAAATCCATATTTTAAGTAGGACCCTTGGTATTGTCTGTTAAATGCAGCTTACTTTGTCTTGGAAGTCGTATGCTCTTCTTCTGTCTCCTCACTGGGTTTTTCCCTTTTGCAAAGAAACTCTCCAAAGACGTTTGTTTTTTACTCATTTTGCTAGCTTGGGGGTTTCATTTTAGCGGCAACGTATTACGTGACCGGGACATGCGTCAAGAGTGAGTCATAGACGGATGTAATAGAGGGAATCCGGTCAATTTTCAAAATAAAACATTGTTCAGACTCAGATAATAAATAAAACAGAAATAATGTAAGTTATTTATTCTTTCTCTGCAGCCCGGTACCAAATGGCCCGGAGATTGTGGACCGCTGCTGTACAGTGTTCCAACTTTTGTAATCGGCTTTGTATATACGTATATAACTTAACTTGAAAAAAAAGTGTGTTTGTGCAGCAGTGTTTTTATTAATTAAATGTAGATTTATGCAAAGGACATGCAAGTAATTTTGATTTTAAACACAATCTTATTTCTTGTGTCACTGCTGAGAAACTAAAGACGAGACAGCACTGGTTTTCTGGGGAGTTTTAGTATTGGCTACAACTTTTACACTGATATATATCTATAAACATGAAAATAATTTTGACTTTGTAATTTTAAAAGTAGCTCCCAATCCTTAAGGTATTGTTTTTTTTCACAGATCATTCCTATTACTTTAACCCACAATGCAAAAAAATCTGCTATAATGCACAAAAATGGATGTTTGTTTAAAATTATAATTAAGATAATGCTTCAGTTGCAAACAGCCCTCACAATTTAACATTGTCTTCTTGTTCTGTATATTTCTTAGATACACGTGTGGATTGTAACAAACAGGTAAGAAAACACAAATAAAAATTACCTTTGCACTGCAGTATTTTGTACTTTATTGTATTTTTATTTCCTGTATGATTATTACATATAATTTAATAATTCTTAGGAAAATTTGATGGAGCCAAAACATCATAGAGAAACTGAAGCACTGTTGAGCAGACTCCACCTACAAGACAAAAACCTGACTTCAGCAAAGTTTCATCAAATAGGTCCAGCTCTGAAACATGATCAGGACGTACGTGAGAGTGATCTCTCTTTGACTTTTCTTCAGAGACTGATGATACTAGACTACAGGACCAGATATACTGAGGTCAAACAGGAGTGCTCTGGCCTTTCACATGTGCATGTGAAAATTAAAAAAGATGTTTCCATATTTGATTTTGCCAGCACCAGTGAAGACAGTGTAGACCAGTCTCATCAGACTAACATACATCCTTTAGACGTCCAGATGGCAGTGTTTCACTGCTCAGACAGTTTTCTAAAGCAGACCATAGTCACTAAACTATCACAGTGTCAGTACGCCTTACCTCTGCTGGTGCCTGACCCTGTCACTCTGGACATTGAATGTCCTCTGTGGACCTTCAGACAAATAAAAAAAACATGGAAGATAACTGAAACCAAAGATAACTCAGAGGTCCTCACCATGAAGTCAATGCCCGTCTGCAAAGCAGAGACACCTCTGGTGTTTTGTTTCCGTCTGGGCTCTCTGTCTATGTCCAAATCTCAGCTAATGAACTCTTTGATCAACGACCGCCACAACACCTTCTTCCACAGAAACTGTCCAGGCAGCACCAAAACCCGTCTTCTGTTTGACGGTGTAGCAGAGATAGCCTGGTACTGCCCTGCTGGAAAACCCACTGATACCTTTAATGACTGTGTTGCCTTCTGTAATCTTCACGGTGATGGTCTGAATCATGGAAAACAGCTCAATATACTGATGGACAAGTCCTCGGTCAATGTAGTTCTTGTCCCAACACTGGATAAAATGCAAGAAAGTGCTGCAGTGTTGTCTGTTCTAAAAACTCCAAAACCTCTTATTGCTCTGTTTGAAGACTTTGGAGGTAGTGCTGTTCTGTTAACAGATGGAAAATACAAAGTGGGCCTCAAAGACAGAAGCCAGTCATGCGTGTCTAAAGAGCTGAAAAGAATCATCAGAGAAATTTTACCTACAGTGAACGTTTCACACAGGTTTAAGCTTGAATCAGTGTCTGAGACTGGAATCAGAGTGGATGAAGATGACACCCGCTGCCAACAAGGGCTGTCTGCTGCTGAGGAAATGATAAAGATAATTAAAACTGTAAATGTTTCAAGCATTAAAAGCCAGTTTCTTCCCTGCCAAGGCCAACTGTGGCATGACTGGTGCAGAATAAACAAAGAGCAGTATTGCCTCAAAGGACATGTTGAACTGGAAAAATGTATAAAGCAGAATCAGCTGCAGAATTTAAGAGAAGATCAGTGCAAAGCCTCCTGTAGTGACCTGATGAAGTCTTTTATAAAACCACTCTCATCCTTGCCTTCAACAGAGAGAGAGTATTTCCTGAAATGGACCCAAATATTACTCGATGCTCATAACACAGATTACCTTTCTTCAATTCTCCAGAGCTATGATCAGAAGTGGTCTGAAGTGTTGGACCTAAAGAAGAAACCCAACAAATCCAATGACTTCAAAACCAAACAGGCGGAGCTTGCAGAACTATCGAAGAACCTTCAGTCAGCGACATGTGGCTTGGAGCATATCTTCAGAGAAATGAGTCAGATCTATGAAGCCCATAAGTCTCTAGAGAAACCACCAAAGAGTGACCAGACTGACTGGTCTAAATACCCTGAGCTGGCTGCAGAGATGATGATATCAGGACACCCAATGGAACTGATGGATGGAGATGCAGGCCATGTCCCTTTAACTTGGATCTCTGGTCTTATAGACGAGGTTATCAAGAAACTGGGGGACAAGAGAGTGTTTGTTCTGTCAGTTTTAGGGATACAGAGCAGTGGGAAGTCCACTATGCTGAATGCCATGTTCGGTCTCCAGTTTGCAGTCAGTGCAGGCAGATGCACCAGAGGGGCCTTCATGCAGCTGGTCAAACTGTCAGAAGACATGAAGACGGATTTTAAGTGGGACTACATCCTTGTGGTGGACACTGAGGGTCTGAGAGCTCTGGAGTTGGAAGGTAACACCACCATTCACCATGACAACGAGCTGGCAACATTTGTGGTTGGTTTGGGAAACATGACTCTGGTCAACATCTTTGGAGAGAATCCTTCTGAGATGCAAGACATTCTGCAGATTGTGGTTCAGGCTTTTATGAGGATGAAGCAAGTAAAATGTGCCCCAAGTTGTGTTTTTGTTCATCAGAACGTCACAGATGTTGGAGCTGTGGAAAAAAACATGGATGGAAAAAGAAAACTGCAGGATAAACTAGACCAAATGGTCCAACTAGCTGCCAAAGAGGAAGTTTTTGATGCTGATAGTTTCAGTGAAGTCATTGAGTTTGATGTACAAAAAGATGTGAAGTACTTTGCTCAGCTGTGGGAGGGAAGTCCACCGATGGCTCCTCCAAATCCAGGTTACAGTGAAAGTATCCAAGATCTGAAGAGCTTCATCCTCTCCAAAGCTTCAAAGTCCTCTGGAGTGACTCTCTCTGAGTTCAAAACCAAAGTTCAGGATCTCTGGAATGCTCTTTTAAATGAAAACTTTGTGTTCAGTTTCAAAAACACACTAGAGATTGTTGTATACAGAAAACTTGAGGTTGAGTTTGGGAACTGGACATGGGCCCTGAGGAGAGATATGTTGACCATTGAAAACAACCTTTATACCAGAATTGAAAATGGATCACTTCTCCAGATTGATATTAATGATCTTTATGAAGACATGAGTAATAAATATGAAGAAATCAAAAATTCAGTGTCATTGTACTTTGATGGTGAGAATGAAAAAGAAATGTTGGTTCAGTGGCGAGGACGATTCGATCAAAAGATTGAAGATTTTAGAGATGAACTGGTTCAAGGACTTCACAGAAAACTGAACGATGTTATTGAACAGAAGAAAACAAGTAAAATGCTGGATGAGAAGAAGACCATGTTAGAGGAAAAGCTTCTGCAAAAAAGCAAAGACCTTGCTCATCAGCTGAAAGACAAGGCACAAGATGAAGGAGAACTACAAAAACAGTTCAATTCTGTTTGGGAAGGCTGGGTCACTGAACTGACAGATGGAATAAAACCTATTAAGGAAATTAACTTAGAGGGGGATCAGATTAAAGTTGTTCGAGAACTTGGTTTTGAATGGATTTTATTCAAAGAATGTAAAGAGTCAAACAGCTACAAAGACATATTAATGCTTGGAGATTATAGTTTCTATGTATGCCAGAGGCGCCACAAACAGAAACATGAAACTGTGAAAGAGAAAGATAAAAGATGGGCAATCACCAAGGCCTGGGATTACACACAAAATAAAGTAATACAGTTCATCACTGGTCGTCTTCCACATGAAGCACAACAGCAGATCAGAGATCTTATCCACACTGTTGAAAGTCAGTCTGTAGAGGTGATCAAGAGTAAACCTGTGGCAACAAGAGGCTACAGTTCTACTTATTTACATGAAGTGGCACTAAATGTAATCACAAAAGTAGGAGATTTTGAATCACAGTGGAAATACTCTCTGAAGAAGGAGTTTACAGTAGATCTTTTACTGTATGTGTTTAACAGAACAGAGAAGTGGCTTTCAGAGTCTCACATGCAGTTCATAAAAAACACTGATGCTCGCACATATTTGGAAAGTAAGAAAGGTGAATATTACAGCGTCTTCAGGAGCTTCTGCAAAGGAAGCTCCTCTGCTGTTGTACTTGCAGAAGTGATCTGTAAAAAACTGAAGGCTTCTATGACTGAGGCTGTGTGTAACAGAACTGCCATCGACATCGCTGGAGACATGAGGTGTAACTTTCCAGCATTTAAGGAAAACAGGCTGAACTTAGAGAAACATGTGTTAACGTCGCTGGCAAAGAAGGAAGACTTTAAAACATATATTATCTACATCCAGGACCCAAAGACATACATTGAGAGTTTTATTACAGAAGAAGTGAATAAATATATCAAAAAAGAAGAAAATGTGTTTATTCTCAAGAAGAATGTTGAAGAAATGAAAAAAACTGTAAATCAAGCTTTGTTTCAGGCTACAGACAAAGTGAGAGAAGAAGAAATAGACAAATGGCTGCAAGAGTTTGACCGCTTGTTAAAACATAAGCTCACATTTGATTCAGTTTCATCTCAAAGTTTTAGTGACGTGAAAAGATTTGACTTTCTTAAAGATGCCATAGAGGAAGGCCTTGTCCCGATCATTGAGGAGCTTGAAAGTCTCCCACTGGACAAGATGAAGTTCAGACAGAGCCCAGACCAAATCCTCATTGATCAGCTGTGTGACTGCTGCTGGGAAAAGTGTCCCTTCTGTGCAGCTGTTTGCACCGACACTGTCAAAGATCACAGTCCTGACAAACACAGTGTACCTTTCCATCGTCCTTCTGGGATCAAAGGATGGCATAAGCGAGGCACAGTGGAACTGGTCATTGATTTCTGCACAACATTAGTTTCCAGTGATCGCAGTTTCTATCCACAACACGACTCACAAAAGAGTGTTCCGTATAAACAGTATCAAACTGCTGGAGAGAAATATGATAAATGGTTAATTACTCCAGCAGGATCCAAGCTGATCTACTGGAAATGGTTTATATGTCAATTTCAAAAGGAGTTGGAGAATTATCTAAAGCTGAAATTCACAGGTCGAGGAGAAATCCCCAGTGAGTGGAAAAACTACACTAAAAAGGAAGCTATTCAAAGTCTGGACAAAATGTTCAACATGTAGTTTCAAACAGAACATGCTTCTGAAAATGATACAGCTCCTTTGAACATCTTAGAAATGTATAAATATTACAGTAACACATAAACAACATATCATATAATTTGAGAAAACTAAATATGTTTTGCCTAAAAAGCATAAAATATTAATAAACTTATTGAGCAATATTTCTTAATTTTTTTAAAGATTTAAAATTTGTTGATCAAAAAAGAAACACTTTTGCAGAACCACTTTTGAGTGTTTTACTTATGTTCCTTTGATAATTTTCCTAATTTGATTCTTATTTTATGTATTTTTGGTGATAATCTCTTTTTAATCACAGCCGTGTTGATTCATACATTCATTTATAATCATGGCAAAGATGAAGCTGAAACGTATATTTGAGAACATTAAATGTCGAAAATCTTCCTTTATTTTTATTCTTTATAAAATGCAATAGAAAACAGTATAAACATTAGAATGTATCTGATCATCTCAAAGTAACAAATATAATAAATTCTCTATGAATACAGATATTATGTTGTTTTGTTTATTCTTATTGTCATGGTAACTCACAGCAAGAAAGTTGTGGGTTTGATTCCGGGCCAATAGTGTCTGTGTCAGTCCTGTGACTAACTGGCCACTGTCAAAGGTGCAGATCCTCAGACCCACTGTTGGTGGGATGATAGGATCCCCATGACCCCGAACAGGATTGAGTGGATGATGACAAATGAACAAGTTACCTATACATCTGTAAAAGACTTCACTCTGGTGAAGGACTTTAACTGAAGTCTCTGATTCTCATGTAGTTGATGACATTAATGTCCATGAGGTTAAGGATCTGCACATGAGGAGCTCCACATTAAACATGTCGCTGTTTAACTTCAACACCATCTGAACATCAAACCAGGTAAAAGCAAAGGTAATAACAATTGTAAAACTTCAAGACCAATTAGTCTCAAAGATGACAGGTAAGGTAATTCTAAGTAAAAATTTAGCTCCGAATCATGAAAAGATAATAGCAAAAATAACTGGAAAAAATCTAAATAGTTTTATCAAAAAGGGTGTTTAAATTATGTCAGGATAAGGCTATTTATTCTGTTTAACAACAAGGGGGCGCCAGATACATCACTTCTGTCATTAGATGCTGAAAAGGCTAAAAAAGGCTTCGTCTAAAAATTGTAGAAGAAATTCCAAAAACTATTGTAAAATGTATATAATATCAAATAAGTGGAAGAAAATGGATGGATTTTTTTTTTAATTTAATTTACTGTCCCACCAACTGCTCTCCTCACTTCCTGGACGTTTACAGAAGGAATTCTACACAACGGTAAACATGGCCCAGTCCCAACTTTTATGAGATGTGTTACCGTCATCAAATTTCACTTCCTGCTCTCGTACAAGGCGGACGCCTCCTACTGCTCCTCTGGAGAATGCTTCTTTTGTCTCGTCTTGTCATACTAAATTTCTCTTATTTTTCTTTGACTTTACTGCTTGCTGGACTCCTAAGAACTGGAAGTGGATCTGATTACCTGGTCTCTGAGCGCAATTGACACAATTTTTATCTATAAGAAGGGTGCACCAGGAGAACCCATTTGCCCTGGCGGGACCTTTGCGGCAGGCTCTACTCACAGGACGCCTGGAAGAATCTGTGTTTAGAAGCTCTGTCCGTTGAGGATGTTGAGGATGCTACCCAGCTGCTGAAATTAAACTGTTCTTCTGTGACGTGAGTGACAGACTAAAGGGATTACATCAAAGAGACGCACAATCCGAGAAGCTGACTCGACATCTCAGCACAGACTGTGGACAAACAGAAAAGAGTGGACAGCACAGAGAAACAGACCGGTGAGCTGCTACGTGGTATTACGGGCCTGACCATGAAACAGGAAACATCAAGGTTACTCCACGAAATGGACGCACACACCTGACGCTGAGAACCAGAACTGATTGATTATGATCCGGATAAAAATCAAAATAGATAAATTACAAATTTCTGTCTCCCTTTCCTTCCCCTCCCGTCCTTTCTCTCACAGACGCCTTCCCTTACTATTCTATCAACATCATCCCAAATCAACCGTCTGCCATTGGACATCTGTCTGATGCTTTACTCTAATCCCCGTAAAAAAGCCACTAAAAAATCCCATCACGTGACCACATGTGCTGTTATCCTGCTGTTGTCTGATGTCTGTATGTTTATGTTACTTATGTTGTAACGGCAACTGTAGTTGCGACTACGTACAGTATGTTATGTTGTATTTTCTGTACAATGCTCTATTTCATTTTCCTGAAGATCATTGCGCCTGAAAAAAATGGGCATAGAAAAATGGATAGAATACAGGTCATGATGATTTAGGAATGACGTTTTTGTGTTTGATGTAGCTTCTACGTCCAGGTCGAGTTTAGAGTCTAGAGGAGTTGCACTAGGAATAGCCCTCAGGCATCACTTCAATTTACTTGCCAGTTTGAATATTTGATTAAAATGTTATTTATGTAAAAAATAAATAAATATTTTAATAAAACAAATGTTGGGTGGATGGGGCATGTTCGTCTTGAATTAGTGGCATTTATAGTTTTCTCTCCCAAATGGACAAACAGTACAGTAATGCTCTGCAGTAGAGAACAGAGGGAAACACTGTGATAAAACTGCACATTTTAGAGTGGCCTTTAATTGTGGCTAGTCTAAGGCACGCCTGTGCAATAATCATGCTCTCTAATCAGATTCTTGATATGCCACACTTGTGAGGCAAATATGTGAACACTATTTGAGAGAAATAGGCCTTATGTGTACTGTACATAGAAAAAGTCTTAGATCTTTGAGTTCTGCTCATGTAGGGTTAAACCAAAACTTCCATTACATGTTTTGTTCAGTGTAAATATATAGTCAATATGTGACACTGATGAGTGAGGCAATTAGTTAAATGTGAAACATTTAGTTGAGGGATTTATGTGCCTCCAGATGTCCAGCAGGTCAAGTTCCTCTAACATGTTACTGACAGCCCTTTCTCTTTTGGACTGATTGCTTTAAAGTGGACATCTGTCCACTAGATGGCATAGGCAGCGTTTGAAATCACCTCCTATTATCATGTCTGTGAAGATTCTCAGTCATCCAGGACATGTTGGAAAAAAAGGTTGAAGTAAAAGCATCTGGACTTGGTTTTCAAGGTGAAGACGTTTCGTCTCTATTCCAAGAGACTTTGTCAATTCTGTGATATCTTACCAGTTGATCACAGAATTGACTAAGTCTCTTGGAATAGAGACGAAACGTTGACATTTTCTTGTTTCTGTGAATAACTTAATTAACTATTAATTGTTACAAAACCATTGTTTTGCTGTTATTATTGGTTCACTTTAAAACCAAAATAAATGATAAAATGAAGTAATGTTACAGCAAGCCTTTTGTAACTTGTTAACTTGTTAGTTTTCCTTTGGAGTGAGTTGTTACACCCTATCAAATAATGCCCATGGCATATGGCTAATGTCATAATGTTTTTGAATTTACTGAATATTTTCAGGTAGACTGCAGGCGCTGACAATAGGAAAGAGCTGCGTGGAAGTAGTCCAAATTAAAGTACGGTTGACTTAACGTGTCAGAGATCCTTGATTCCAGACGCTGCAGTAACTGAGTAGCCAGTGGTCCCTGTAAATGCCAAAATACATATTAGATGCAATACATGGTAGCGTTAACTTAGCCGTACCAATTCAACATTATGTAACGTTAGGCTAAACATTCAAGACATTACAACTGAAGTATGAAGTAACTGAACAAATAGGCGTAGCTAAGTTAACATTATGATAGCAGTTAAGTTTATTGCAGTCCATGCAGTGTCAATCGGTGAAACAGGTCAAGTTCTAACATCACTAACTATTAAGTTACTTTCACACAGAGCACTTCATCAACGCTAACGTCGTCTAGCACTAGCAAAAGCAATAACGTCTATGAGTTGCAGGAATGTATATTATTATAAAGTGCAATAAAAATAGTAAAATCGTACAAAAATGTTGTATAAACTTTACCTGTGATGCTGAGCCTAGGCTAGCAGCCTCAGGTCTGTTGTTAGCCATCTTTCACCTTTGACACATGCGCGTTAGATGGAATCGGGGTTCGATTACCTGCCCTTGGATGGCAGTGACGTCATTTCAACGTTTTTTTTACTCGTACCCACAAACTTGAATTCGTGTTCATAGTGAAGAATTCGTAGTCGTAGAAAGCAGAGTTGTACTCGTAAATGTTTACAGTCATCGCATTTACGCACAAATGTTTAAAAATACGCATACGAATGCTTAAAGTTGTGCATAAATCTTTTTGAAAGTGATCTTACACCATAGTTACACAGATTTAAATCATGGTTGCGATCAAACATGACACAAAAAAGACTCAATGGCATTGCTGTGTGTCATCCACCAAGACAGGCTCGACAGACTGGACAAACAAGAAATTGCTCAGCAGTATGTTCAGGGAAATGAAAGAAGGAGAGATGTTTTTGGGTCCTTCATTGAGTAAATTTGTTTGGCTGAGGGAATTTCTAATACTCAGTGTACTTACTTATTTTTATTTATGTAAATATTTTGAAGTTGTTGAATTTTAATATTATTATGCGTTTATTTTTTGCATAGGTTCTTTGCTTTTTTGTTCATAATGTATGCTGAGATAAGTAAATATTCGAGTAAAAATGTTGGTAGTGTTGATCAAGTAGGCCTTTTTTTTTAAACTTTTGTTCATTGTTGTTTATCTATAATGTCAAATAGAAATCCCACAATGGCTTTTTAGTGCAAACATTAACATTGCATAACGTAACTACAGTACTTCAGCACTAGTTCTAATTAAAGTTCAACACTGCTACTCCAGCTCCCTCTGCCGCCTCATGCCTCACAGGTCTCAGCGGCTCTCCGTCCCTCACGGCGCCTTCTTCTTCCCGAGCCACTGCCCTGGTGCCACTCTCTTGTTTGCACTTCTTCCCGGTCGACTGGGCCCTTCTCCTGTGCTCTCTGTCTGCCTCCCTAAATTTAATAATTAAATATTATCTAATTTATTTGGGCTTATATCCTAAAACGTTACTAACAAATGAGTAGCCTAATCTACCGACTTTTTTTATCATTTTGTACAACCGCAGCTTTATCAAAGCACAAAAGATAAATGTAAAAAAAGACATTACAGCCAGGACCGGGCATGGCTAATTAAAAATATACACAGTAATAGTACTGAGGCAGAGAGAGTTAAAATTGAGCTTAAACAAGGAGACATCGATTGAGAAGCAAAACACAAGAAACTCACCGGGACAGCGGCCGATCAGCATTAGCTTGGATCTGTGTTTGTAGCTTTAATACAGAGAAAATAATCCCAAAAGTCATCGGTGCTGTTCCTCATCTTCTACATCCTTGGGCCTGGGCCTGGTCCTGACAGTTGTTGCACCTGCTGTGCAGGCGCTCTGTGCGTAAAGGCTCTGCGCAGCTTAACACACGCATAACGATGCTCCACAGCTTGTTTTCAGTTGATCATGCAGTGTCCACATGACTGAGGCTAATTAGTCACATGGACAGTGCATGATCACTTCAGCTGAAGCTGCTGAGCATCGTTACACATGCTTTAAGGCGGCTTTGATTAAGATCAGATGTTAGACCCTTCTGCGTCATGCCATGCCTAGATTTTTGGATGTTTTTAACCAGGGCTGTTACATGTTTATGTTAGGCCAACCTCTCACAAATCTCTCCTACTTATATTTAAAATGAAACCATAAGATATAAACTGATAAAAAAAAAAAACTTTGATTGTCCTGAAATCTTTTTCAACACTAGAAAACTACAGACATCTCCTAAACTTTAATCATCTATAAGCTGCTTCTATTCCATCAAGATTAAAATTCCATTTAATTCCTTGAATATATCTTATTTATGTGGCACGTTACATTGACAGGTCATAAAAGACAGAAAGTTTTTGGGTTATTTTTTTGTTTTGTTTTTTTTAAACAAACAAAAAATGCTGCTTGTGCATACTCAATTTTAACTAACAGTTTAACATGTATTTATCCATTCTATTTTTAAATGTACAGTTTCAGAACGCCACTATGCTGCATTTCTCATGTTTCTGGTCAAAAGTCTTGTTGTGATTGCTCCTCATACTTGAGCTGTTACTTTTGACTCATAAACAACAAACTGAGACTCGCCCATTGCTTTTATTAAAACTCCACAGCTCCACTTAAAAAAAAACACCCACCTGGACTTTTTGCACTACTCATTAAATGCACCATTGTAGACATAGCTTATATCAATTCACATTTCTTTATATTACAGTGTATACACATTTAAAAATGATAAATATCCTCAGGATGGAGTCGAGCGTGCAAAAGACCTCAACGTGGAATTTTCCAATCATCTACAGTCATGGACATTCCCAGTTATATCACTTTTCAATGAACAATGTACCACATGATAAATGCAGTGCAGATTCTGTCACAAATAAAACTACTACTAAAATGTCAACAAATAGGCTGAACTGCTGTGTGACAGTCAAACTCATGGAGGAGATGAACACCCCGCCCACTTCACAAGCCTTTCTCATGTTTATGAAGAACAGAGACAGAAAAGTGTCTCTTAGATGCAATGGTTTATTTGTGAATCTTATAAGTCATGATGTTTGTGAACCTTTATATTTGGATAAATATATAGATATGTAGCAGAACCACCATTGGAATCCCCACGGATTAACTGTCCTGCCTTAACTGCCCTGCCAGAGGCCTTCAGGGGCAAGCCTGTATCTGAAAGCCTCAAACTTAACACTGTTTTCTTTCAGATAAAAGTATGGCCAAAGTAATTTATGGACAAGAAATGTTCTTAATGACTTTGCTCTTGCTTTTACAAGCAGTGGAACCTGGGTTCACAGGGTACCAGGATCAAAGGTGGCTCAGGACCAATGCCACCCCCCCCTGGCGCCATGTCTTTGTAACCATAAACTGATGATAACATTGTTATTTCAGCTGGATTCAAGAACTGTGCTCTTTACCAGAGAGCGCTCTGTCTACATTCTAATTGACGATTGGAATGCTTTTGATCCTAACGTCCAAGAACGATCAAAGACCGCCCCTGGTGGTCAAATGAACAAATGACTCTATCCAATCATCAAAAGACAATTTCGTAATTCTTACATTACAGGAAAATGTATTTTTGATATTGTGTTGTTTATACTGTTCTTTTTCCAGGACACGGAGTTGCGACCCAAACAACTCCCTTTATGGTTCCCGTTTTGTTTTAAATGAAATGTAATTAATGTTTCAACAATATTCTACATATTCTTAATACTCGACTTTTCTTTGTATAATCCTACAGATATAAATGTTGTTATGTGTTATGAGAATGGGTTGAAACAAAAGGAATGTTTTAAAAACTTTAGTTAAAACTTTAGTTTAGAAGTTCCCAAGCAACTTCCTCTTCCGCCAACTTCCTCTTCCGGAAGAGCTCTGCTCGAAGTTGATAAAACTGGCTGCGAGCCAAAACTCTCCCTCTTCTGCTTTTCGCCTCTTGACCTCTGCGTCTACGGTCCACTCAGGACCGCTAATGCCACCACGGCTAAGCTTTTGAGCCTCGTGTTAGCGCGAGTAAACTCTTTGTTCTAAGACTGTGCCTGCTAAAAGCGCCCGCTCCCTTCCCAAAGGAGCGCGCACAGAAGCAAGTTTTAACCAGCAAACAGCTGAGAACTCTTTCATTGACACTGCAATGACCTGTCCAAGACTTTTAACGGTACACGGAGGTCCAGGCGCTCTGAGCAACAACCGGACATCCCTTTCTACATCCCGGCTGCAAACCCTCTGGAGGAGACGTCACGCGACGGCATCTTCAGTGTGGAACGCTCCAGGAAGCGTCCAGAACGCTCCAACATTCCGGACTCCCGGACCGCTGATAGCGACCCACCGGACCGAGCCAGCCCCGCTGACCTCAGTAAGTCCGCACGTGACACAACAGCCTTGGCGTCGTTAAAATGTCCTCTGCCCAAAATCGCCACTCCCTCCTCCGTTAAAGGCCCTTTGGTTAAATGCCATCAGTTAGATTATGTTTTAACATTCCTCTGGTTTCACAAACCCTGTGAAAGTAAATAATTATTCCTATATTTAATCCTTTGTTCGTTCCATTGTTTTGTGTTTATCCTTTTCCCCGGTTCCAATGTTAAGTTATCCTTATACCTGTGTTAGATCTGTGTGATTTTTAATAAAACCCCATAAAAGACATTAATGTTTCTCTGTTTATAATTAAGAAATGTTCAAAACAATAGAATTCTCTTCCTTTAAGATTAATGAGACTAGGCTAAACAGTTTCTCTGGACCTGTTAAAACCAGGGTGGTGCCCCTTTTAATTAGAAATTAATTTTAATGAATGAATATTAATATCAAAATTAATTATTGAAATTATTAAAATTAATCTTCTATATGTTTATACAAACATACCCTTGTATATTACACTATATACGCTACAGTATTATTTTTGGTGCCCCTTTACGGGACAATTTTGATGATAAAAATATTAATTAATAATTTACCCAAATTAATAAATTAATATTTCTTATTACATCATATATTATAACTCATACGCTACAGATATATAATATAAAGAGAAATAAAAATTGGATCTTCAATGAGCATGCCTTGATTTTCCTCTTTATCTTCCGTTTTTCTGTTCGATATGAATCAGGAATGGCAATATATACAGTACATATACTATATAGACCATATTCTTTATTTACATTATATATTATATATTTATCTTTATATTTATGTAAAGGGAAAGAACATCATATCAATGTATGTTTATTTAAATTGCAACAAGAATTATTTGCAAACACAAAAACACAAAATTTAAATTCTGAAGTTAATTTAAGATCTTGCTGCAGATCCAATTGTAAATGTAAAAAAATGGGCGTCGCTGAGAATAAGTATAATGCCCCATTATACTTCATCTCTTCTCCTTCTACTCTCCTCTCCTCTTTCCTCACTGTGGCTCCTCTGTGGGCGGGACTAAGACACGAGGAGAGGAAGGGAGTGGAGGAATCGAGTGTGCATATTTATAAAAACACAGACCTTGTCTCATAAAGCAAAGGTCTGAGATGCTTAGGTTGTGGAACCACTTCCCTCAAATGGCAGAGAACAGGTTGACCAAAAAGGTCAAATTGGACTGTTCAAACAATTATCCTTTGGCCAAAATAATTGCCACGTTGTTCTATATTTCTGATTTTGCACTGCATTGTCATATTAATTCAGTAAGACAAATGTTCATTCATTCATTATTTTTTTACTGCTTAGTCTCGTTAAGGGTCGTGGTGACTGGAGCCTATCCCAGCAGCTTTGGGCCTGAGGCGGGGTACACCCTGGACAATGGCCAGTTAGTCGCAGGGCTAACATTTAGAGACAGACAATGACAGTGATAGTTAGCACTCCTGCTTCACAGCAGGAAGGTTGTGAGTTCGAAACTCAGCTGACTCAAACATTCTCAGCCGACTCCGGTCTTTCTGTGAGAAGTCTGCGGGTACTCCGGCTTCTTCCCACTGTCCAAAGTAAGACAAATATTTTTGGGATTTCAAGAACCAATGGAAACAGGACATTTGTAGGAAAACAATTTTAAGAAGTTACCTTCAATTCAAAGAATAGTAGCTTATCATACAGAGTTTTATAAAAAGAAAACAAATTATCAAAGGTCAATCTCTGCTCAGCTGAGATATGCTACTTTATTTCTGGCAGTTGAGGCAGATACAAGGGTATGTGACCTTAATGAAGGGGATTGAGGCTCACTTAAGGTGTATTTGACCATTTTGTTGTATTTATTTATAAAAGTGTGTTATAGGTAAGTAACACTGATATTTCCTCATTAGAGCAGTCTTTGTTTATAACTTAGTCAGTCTCTTTTTTTTATAAATTATTTTGCAGTTGACAGTAGTCCTACACTGTTTGTGTCAAATCTGCGAGAGACAACAGCGGGCGAGACTCGCATTAAACACATCTGGACACAATATGGCTAAAATGTAAACAATCTCACCTGAAAACATTATCACAGGTTAATCTGGATGTTATAATAATTTTTATTGTTTGTATTGTTTATAGTTACTGGGTGCTAATAGTTACCTTCAGGTCATGTCAAAGCTGTTTATGTCATGTTCTTTATGCTACTCTAAGCAGGAACTCGACATGAATAGCCATAGTCATAACTTGCCAACGGGAGGACTTCAGCACCTGGAGATTGTGCCTTAGTGAGGGTGTATGGAAGATACGCCTCCTACTGCCTCCACTGCAGTGATATAAAATCTCATGTTTTGTTTACTTCCTTAAGCAAACCTCACTATGTAGCCTTGATACATGCGTGTCTGCTTTGCTTCTTCTTGCAAGAATTAAACCTGGCCATTTGCTTTTTAAATATACTCAGTCTACGTGTCTCTCTTTAAAACATAAGGATATAGAATTCTTATAACAGTTGGTGCCTGGTGACCCGTATCTCAAAATTTGTTGTTTCTCATGCAAAGAGGTGAGCTGACGTGCACGGAAGAAATGCACAAAAAAGCATTTCTTGTATGTCCCAAGCTGCGCTGTTAAAGCAGTACTGGCCAGACCTCCACTCTTTGTGTGTGAAACGCGGTGACGAGATCTGGAATGAAAAAAGAGCAGAGAGACGAGAGGACAGAACAGACAATCTGGCTGCGGAACAACTGGACTATTGGACTTACATTTTAGGTAAACAGCAGTTTAATTTTTTGGTTTGTGTGTGATTGTGAATCCCAAAACTTCCGGGAGTAGTAGTTTTGGAAATCTGGCGGATGTTGAGTGGGCTGCATGTACAGTGGGGATCAAACGTTTGGGCACCCCAGATAAAAAAATGTATTAATGTGCATTAAATGTACATATTAATACACATTAATGTGTATTAAAGATGCCAAGAAAAGATGGAAAAATCTCCAAAAGGCATCAAATGACAGATTAGACATCCTTATAATAAGTCAAAAAAAGTTAGATTTTATTTCCATCATTTACACTTTCAAAATAACAGAAAACAAAAAAATGGTGTCTGTTTGGGCACCCTGTAGAGTTAATACCTTGTACTGCCCCCTTTGGCAAGTATCACAGCTTGTAAACGCTTTTTGTAACTAGCCAAGAGTCTTTCAATTCTTGTTTGAGGTATCTTTGCCCATTCTTCCTTACAAAAGTCTTCCAGTTCTTTTGAGATTTCTGGGCTGTCTGTCACGCACTGCTCTTTTAAGGTCTATCCATAGATTTTCAATTATGTTGAGGTCAGGAGATTGTGAAGGCTATGGCAAAACCTTTTGAGGTGTGTTTAGGATCATTATCCATTTGTAGAAGCCATCCTCTCTTTAACTTCAGCTTTTTCACAGATGGCATCAAGTTAGCATCCAAAATTTGCTGAAATTTTATTGAATCCATTTTTCCTTCTACTCGTGAAATGTTCCCTGTGCCAGTGGCTGCAATACAACCCCAATACTTAACAGTTGGACAGAGGTTCTTTTCATTAAATTCTGTGCCCTTTCTTCTCCAAACATACCTTTGCTCATTCCGGCCAAAAAGTTCTATTTTAACCTCATCGGTCCACAGAACTTGTTTCCAAAATGCATCAGGCTTGTCTATATGTTCATTTGCAAACGCTGATTTTTGTGTTGAGGACGTAGACGAGGTTTTCTTCTGATGACTCTTTCATGAAGTCCATATTTGTACAAGTATCTCTTTATAGTGGAATAGTGTACCACAACTCCAGTGTCTGCCAGATCTTTCTGGAGGGATTGTGCAGTCAAACGTGGGTTTTGACTTACTTTTCTCACAATCCTAAAAGCCGTTCTGTCTGATATTTTTCTTGGTCTTCCAGATCTTGCTTTAACTTCCACTGTTCCTGATGACTGCCATTTCTTAATTACATTCCAAACAAAGGATATTGGCATCTGAAAACGCTTTGCTATCGTTTTATAGCCTTCTCCTGCTTTGTGAGCATCAACTATTTTCAGTTTCAGTTTTCTAGACAGCTGTCACAGAGCAGGCTCCCTTTACTCCCCCTCCACCTCTTGTGTGTTTGTTGTACCGTCATGTGACTCAGTGGCGGAACCAAGCACCGCCCGCACTACCAGCCACGCCGGCCAGCAGCAGCGCCTTACGCACACATCACAGAGACAGAGCAGGAGACTTATATTTGTTGTGAAGTAATAATTTTGTACACTTTGTTTATTCAAAAAAACTGAAAGAAGTCCAATGAAGGGAGATATTTAGTTAGTATTGTAGGAGGGGGACGTGTGATGATGCGGGCGGCTGAGTTCTGGACCAGTTGAAGTTTATGAAGGGTTTTTTGAGGGAGACCAAACAGAATTAATGCAGGGAGTTGCATTAATCCAAGCGGGAGGTGATGAGGCTGTCCACAAGGACGGCAGTAAAGTGAGGGGTGAGGAAGGGGCGGAGGCGGTGGATGTTGTTCAGGTAAATGTAGGCAGAGCGGATGACATTATTGATCTAGGAAGTGAAGGAGCGTGTCGAGGATGACACCCAGACTCTTTACCAGCGGGGAGGGAGAGTAATTTAATGTAATGGAGAAGTTATTTATTTTTTGTTTTTGGTGCCTAGGAGCAGTTCAGTTTTACCACTGTTTAGTTTAGAGGAAGTTTGTGGTGAACCAGGATTTAATTTCAGAGAGGCAGTTGATTAGGGAGGAGGATGAGAGTGAGGAATTTGGTTTGATTGAAAGTTAGAGCTGGAGGTTATCAGCGTAGCAGTGATAGTCAATGTGATGTTTTCGGAAGATGTGACCAAGGGGGGGAAGGTAGATGAACGGTAGGGGCCCTAGTACCGAGCCCTGAGGTACACCTGTGGGGACGGGGACAGGATGGGAGGTGAAGGATTTGAGCTGGATGAACTGTGTGTGTTCTGAGAGGTAGGAGTGGAACCAAGTGAGGGCTGTATCTGTGATGCCGATAGAGAAGAGTCTGTGCAGAAGGATGGAGTGTGAGATGGTATCAAAGGCTGCAGTTAGATCGAGCAGAAGGAGGATGGAAAGTGAGCTGGAGTCAGCAGAGAGGAGAAGAGGAGGGCAGTTCCAGCACTGTGGAGGGCTCGGAAGCCAGATTGGAATATTTCATAGAGATTATTGGAAGATAAGTGGGTGTGAATTTGAGCAGCAACATTTCTTTCCAGAATTTTGGCAATGAAAGGAAGATTAGAGATTAGGGCGAAAGTTATTAAGATTGGTGTGGTCTGAACCAGGTTTTTTGAGTATCGGAGTGACAGCAGCAGAGCAAGTACGTACTAATCCTTCAAGTATGTGTAAGGCAGCTAACATTAACAGGCAGGTAATCACTAATGTTATTTTTACAGGTTTGTTGATCCATACAATTACTTTTACAATACAAGTACTTTTAACTAAAGCAGAAAAACAAAGAAAAATAATTACAACAGATATATTTTATAACTTGAGCCAATGAAAAATAAATAACTTGCCCTAACCAATATTTCTGTGTCCATGAAAACTATTTTACAAAACCTGGCACAAAGTATATTTTTCTTGTTGAAGAAAGTTGATTAATTTAAATTCTATTTTTGATCTAAACAAAAATATATTGATTTAATCAAAACAAAACTTCTCATTTAAAAAATATGTATTAGAAATTATAATTTCTCCAATCAAGTTAAGTTAATAGAGTTAATAGAAATTATTTATTTTGAACAAACAAAAAAATATGGATCCAGCTCCTCAGCTAAAGCCTTTGGTTCCAGATCCTGACTCACCCATGTTCCAGCTTCCAGACTTGGCCCCAGCACCAGCTCGAGTCCAGCTTGTGGTCCACAGTTTTGTCCTTTCTGACTGAGGAAGGCTTGAGGAAGTCACATCTCTACATCCATCTGTTAACCAAAAACCCTTAGCTCCCACTAAATAAAACAAAACAAAACTCCCCCCCAAAAAAGCTAAAATTTGGACTCTGCAAAAATACCAGTACAAATACTTCTAGAGGGTTTCTCCTACCATAACAGCAGCTACGATAAGGTTAAGGCCAATGAAATGTTTCCATCTGAGAACTCTGATATCCTGCATAAGAGAGAGAAGCAAGGGAGTGGGAGAAAGGGCGAGACAGAACGTTTTGGCAATAGTCAAAAGTAGAAAGCACTAACCAATTAATTTATCATCAAAAGATTTGAATTAGGAGACAGTAGGCTACATAAGCTGCCTGTTAATGCCGCGTGAACAAGAAAATCTACAAAATAATTATATCTTAGAACACTATAAGATAGTTTTAATTTGGTAAAGTATTTAGATACATCAAAGTGTCATTAAAAATTTAAGCCACCTTAAAGGAAAAATACAACTTAAGACGTTGTGGCCTTAATTTAAAACCTTTGAAAACCTTTTTTTTTCAGTGTGGTACGGCCCATGACGTCGACATATTTTCAAAAAGGCTGCAGAAAGGACACACCTCCTCTTTGTTCAAGTCATGAGGTGGTACAGGTGTTAAAGTAATCTATAGTTCAGATCAATGAGAGAGACGATGTAAACAGCGTACAATTTAGAATGAATGTTCAAGGTTTACACATATTAGAATGGTAAAGGATAAGGTTTGCTTAAAAAAAGATAAACAATACATGAGATTTTATATCATGCCGTAAATAAAGTGGTAGCAGGTGTATTGTTCACAACCCCCATGACAAGTTCCCAGGTGGAGGATGTAGTCCGTGGCAAGTTATGTCAATGTTTGGATTAACATGAAGGACATGACATGACCAGGACTAGTGTAACCTGGATATAAATCATTAATGATTTTAATATAGTGGAAAAAGTTCATAGGATAAGTTACAGTTTAAAAAGGGTTTAAAAAGTATAAATAAGTTCATAAGTTGTATAAATGTTGTTAAAAAACTATTTAACTCTATTTCATTTGTTAGATAATATCTTTAAGAACATTTGAAAGCACCTGGAAATAAGTTTAAGTGATGTAAACAGTATAATGTTGTGAATATATATATATATATATATATATATATATATTATTTATTTTATTTTGATAGTCCATAGGAAGTGCCGTATGTGTGTACTATTTTTGCTGTGTTATCTGTGTATTAGATTGACATACAAAAAACACAAACCGGAAGTGCATGAAGAGGATCGGAAAAAAGCGTGTCTCGCAATTTTCTGAGAATAAAAAGTAGGTTTTGGACTGTTAGCTCAACAGTTTAGACGGAGACCTAATTTTGCATTGGATTTGGAGCGTAAGAGCGCGTTTCTTCAGTTCAAGACGGACCTGCACTCGTAAATATTGAATTTAGTTAACTCACTAGCCCAAGTTTTAGCATCTGCTGGCTAAGCGGGTGTGTGCGCATCTGAGAGGAGCTAAGTTAACACAACTTGCCAGTATATATTTTCTCGTGTTCTCGGCCTGAGGCACGAAGACTATAGACTTTTGAAAGTGAGTTGCTGATGTTTTGCGGACCGGTATCTGTGAGAGGAGTGAAGCAGAGAGGAACAGTGAACGTGACCGCCGTGATCCTGTGGAACGAAGAAGAGGGGACGAGATCGTGCCGCCATCTTAGGACACACTATGGTTTTCTTACCAGAGTAACTATGACCTTCTAAAACCAGGTACTTTTGGATATATTTCATTTTTTTTGACTCGTAGAGTGAAGCGACCACTAAGTTTCAGGTCTCCACGTTCCCAAGCATCGCTCAGGCCTGCAACAGGGGGTTTATAACTGCAATATAATACTTACCTGAAGCATGTGTGTGAGTGTTTGGTGTGTGGGCCCACTTTGTTCTGTTTAGTGAATAATATTTTGTTATATATTACTGACATTTCTAAAGCAGTAAATTTAAGTTGATATTATAATTCTGGTTTGATCATTTTTTTTATTGACAGTGTGTGATCAATAGTGCTATTGGTTTAAATGGTAAGACGTGATATACATATTAGATTTACAAAGCAGTAAGTATTTCATAATCTAGATTTAAGTTGTTATTTAAAGAGTGAAAAAATAACTCAGGAGCCCTCACCGTATTACACTGGGTTTAAGGGGCTACATAAATGGAGGCACCGCTGGGATAAATTTGATTTATTTACTGTATTTTGGGTCTTTATAATCACTCTTAGATTTTAGACACATAAACATAAACAAAAACTGCACATAGGATGGCAAACACTCTAGTGGACAAATTGAAAAGGTGGTGTCGTGGAGAAGCACTGGATGAGGACCATGCTCTGCTGATAGTGGTTCCTGAAGACACAGAGATAACACTAATTGAAGAGACTTTACAGAGTATCAAGTGTCTTGGACGCGTCCGAGTCAGAGGACGTATCTTGAGTGACAGTGATGTGAAAGTTCACAAAGTTCTTGTGTTGTGTGAATCCAGGGAAAAGGCCATAGCAGAGGAGGTCCCACCAGAAGTGCTGGCTTCTGGAAACTCAGCAGGATGGCCAGTAATCACAACTTCTAATACAACCACTCCTGACGATGATTTTAATGTGAAATTGACAGCTCTTCTACAAGCAGAAGGAAAGTCATTTGATGATGTACAAGCGTTGTTCACAGAGTCACAGCAGCCTGCACCCTCGCCTGCAGAATCACTCATTCGTGCTGTCACAGAGTTGCTGGACAAAACAAACAAACCTGCATCAGAGAGTGGAGGATATCGTAAACTACGTATTTTCTCAGGCATTGTCCCTACTCCGGCTGGAGAGGAACAGTTTGACCATTGGCTGGAGCAAGCTTACCTGATGGTTGAAGAAAGTGAAGGCTCTGATAAAGAAAAAAGGAGAAGAATTATGGAAAGTTTGAAAGGTCCTGCTCTTGAACTAATCAAAGCAATACGCCTCTCAGATATTGATGTCACTGCAGACAAGTGCTTAGAAGCCCTGGAGAGTGCTTTTGGCCTGGCTGAGTCCGGTGATGATTTGTATTTCTCCTTCAGACTTTTGCAGCAACAACCAGGTGAAAAGCTATCAGACTTCTTGAGAAGACTAGAGCGTGCACTGGCTAAAGTTGTGCAACGAGGTGGGCTGCCAGCCAAAGACATGGACAGAGTAAGAGTTGACCAGTTACTAAAAGGTGCAGTGAATGCTGATTTGATGTTGTTGCAGCTCAGATTATGAGAAAGACAACTTAATCCTCCAAACTTTCTAGAGCTTCTGAAAGAGCTCCGAAAAGAAGAAGAGTATGCAGCATCTAAAGCAAAGCTCTCTCACTCTGTTCACACTGTTCATGCCACAGTTCAGGCAGAAAGTAAGCAGTCAGAAATTCAAAAGCTGAGAGCTGAAATCAAGGAAGTCAAGTCAATGTTTGCTGCTCTCGCTACTCAAAGTCAGCCTGATGTAGTAATTCCAGAAAAGCATCCTACACAGCCTGAGAGTGCTATAAGCTTAGATCCTGAAGTACAGGCATTGAAAAAACAAGTCAAACATCTCCAACAAAAGATGAACCCAAAGTCAAACAAACGTCAAAGTGCAGGGCAAACAACTGTAATGGTTGTGACCTCCAATATGAGACAAACTGAGACTGAGGAGCGTTTCTGTTACCGATGTGGTGAAAATGGTCATTTAGCTGGTAAATGCAACAGGCCAGAAAACCAAAGCAAAGTTATTCAAAGACTTCTGCACTTACTCAAGAAAGCCAAGCTCAATAGCTCTCACTCTAATGCTGATAATCCTCCTCCAGACCCTGCCTGCACCGTGAGAAAAAGTGCTGTTGACGTACTGCAGTTAAATTGTATTCCCGAAGGCTTAATTGGTCCGCCCTCAATCGAGCCAGTGAAAGTGAATGGACATTTGTGTGATGCACTTTTGGACAGTGGTTCTCGTGTAAGCATAATTTTTGAGTCTTGGTATGGAAAATACCTTTCAAACACGCCCATCTACCCCGTAGCCCAACTTCACATCTGGGGCCTAAGTGACTCAAGCTACCCCTATCTCGGCTACATTGTTGTAGACATGGAGTTCCCAAAGAAAGTGACTGGAGCCCCAACGACCATGTCAGTCTTGGCCCTGATTTGTCCAGACCCACCAGGCCCGATAAGACACCAGTCATTCTCGGAACAAATGCCAAAGCCAGTCTGTCAAAAAGATTGTCTCAGCTATGCACTGACATGCCAGGTGTTCCTGCCCATGTATTCAGCATTGAAAGCTCTTGCCCAAGTTCAGAGACCTACAACCCCTGTCTGATTCAAGAGGAAGTTGATAGTGTTGGTGTTGTGAAATGGGAAGGTCCCGGAACTTTAATGATACCTGCTGGCTCAAGTCTCAAAGCAAATTGCAAAGTTTATTGTGAACAGCCACTTCCAAAAGAAATGATCATGTTTGAAGCTTCACCAAACAATCCCCTACCAGCAGATGTGTTTGTTCAGCCCATGGTTATGCCAAGCAGTGCCATAGAACTCAGTCAATGCATAGTCCTGATTAAGAATGAGTCCCTCAGGAATGTGACCCTACCGGTTGGCACTGCTGTTGGCCATCTTTGTATTGCTGATGTTGTCACCTCCATGCCTTGCCATGAGTCCAAGTCTGAAGCCTTTGACACAAGCCAGATCAACTTTGGAGAGTCTCCTGTCCCTGAAGCCTGGAAGACAAGGCTATGCAAAAGTTATCAGAAAGAACAGCTGTTTTTCATTTGATGAGCTGGATGTTGGTCTGGCCAAAGGAGTGGAGCACAGCATACGTATGTCAGATCCAAGACCATTCCGTGAACGCTCCAGGCGTATTACCCTTGCTGATATCGGCGATGTGCGTCGACACATTCAAGCTGCTCGCTGCTGGCATTATTAAAGAGTCCAGAAGCCCTTATGCATCTCCAATTGTTATTATGCGGAAGAAAAATGGGGATGTGAGGATGTGCATAGATTACCGCACACTCAATAGCCGTACTGTTCCTGATCAATACACTACACCGCGCATTGACGAAGCCCTGGATTGTCTCTCTGGTAGCAAGTGGTTCACCGTCCTTGACTTGCGAAGTGGCTACTACCAGATTGCCATGAAAGAGGAGGACAAAGAAAAGACGGCCTTTATCTGTCCTCTGGGCTTTTATCAATTTGAGCGAATGCCCCAAGGAATCACTGGCGCCCCCGCAACATTCCAGCGTTTGATGGAGAAAGCGGTTGGTGACATGAATCTCCTTCAAGTTTTGGTGTATTTGGATGACTTGATAGTGTTTGGGCGAACGTTAGAAGAGCATGAGGAAAGGTTGTTAAAAGTCCTCGATCGACTTCAAGAAGTTGGGCTGAAAATCTCGCTTGACAAGTGTCAGTTCTGCCAGACCAAAGTCAAATATGTGGGCCACATAGTCTCCGAGATGGTATTTCGCTGACCCGCAAAGATAGAAGCCGTGACCCATTGGCCCAGGCCTCACAACCTGAAAACTCTCAGATCTTTCCTCGGGTTTTGTGGGTACTATCGACGTTTCATCAAAGGGTATTAGTCGATTATGCGCCCACTCACTGACCTCACTAAAGGTTACGCGCCCAAGCAAAAGGGAAAGAGTCCAAACAAGTCGCAAAAGAGTTCTTACCGGGATGAGAAAGAGCCCTTTGGACCAAGATGGGATGAGTCGTGCACAGAGGCCTTTGAAAAGATCAAGCACTGTCTGACAAATGCCCCAGTGTTGGCTTTTGCCGATCCAAACAAGCCATATGTGTTACATGTGGATGCAAGTTTAAATGGCATCGGAGCAGTCCTATATCAAGACTATGCTGAAGGACTCAGGCCGGTGGCATTCGCAAGTCGCAAACTGAGCCCCTCTGAAAGAAACTACCCCATTCACCAACTGGAGTTTCTCTCCTCAAGTGGGCGATAGTGGAAAAGTTCCACGACTATCTATATGGCGCAAGGTTTACGGTCCGCACTGACAATAACCCGTTAACATATGTCCTCACCACTGCGAAGCTTAACGCAACAGGACACCGTTGGCTGTCGGACCTGTCAGTGTATGATTTCGACATTATATACAGACCTGGGAAAAATAACATAGATGCTGATTTATTGTCAAGAATGGAGTTTGAAGAAGATGGTCAGTGGCAAAGTATCTCACACTCTGGTGTCAAATCTATCTGCCAGCGTGTTGGTGCTCTTGAATCCCCCAAAGAATCTCCCAAGTATGCAGCACAACTTGGAGCTCCACCAGAATGTATTCCTGAAGTGTATGCTTATCCAACACGCATGCAGCTGAACACACTAAGCCAATTGTCAAAACAAGAACTAATAACAGCCCAAAGACAAGACACAGTGATACAGACCACCATGCAGGCTATGAAGTCCAGCAAATGGCCTGAAGATATCAAAACAAATCCAGAAATGCTGTCCATGAAAAGAGACATTGGAAAGCTAGTCATGAAAGATGGACTGCTTCATCGCGTGAGCACTAGCCACTCAGGCAAACAAACCAACCAACTGGTACTGCCTGCCGAATTCCGGACAGTTGTTCTCAAGTCGCTGCATGATGATCTTGGGCATCTAGGTGTAGAAAGAACCACAGACATGCTCAGAAGCCGGTTCTTCTGGCCCAAAATGGCCACCGATGTAGAGCAGTACATAAAAACTGCGGAGAGTGTGCTACGGAAAACTCCAAGCCAAAGAGCTCCATTACACCAGATTGTTAGCACAGGGCCTATGGATCTAGTGTGCATTGATTTTCTTTCCATGGAACCTGACTCAAAGGGGATCAGCAATGTGTTAGTTGTAACAGACCACTTTACGAGGTATGCACAGGCTTTTCCCAGTAAGAACCAAACTGCCCTGACAGTTGCTAAGATCCTCGTGAGAAGTACTTCCTTCACTACGGGTTGCCCTCACGCATTCACTCGGATCAAGGCAGAGACTTTGAGTCTAGACTCATCAGAGAGCTGCTAAAGATTTTGGGAATACGGAAGTCTCGCACAACCCCGTATCACCCTCAAGGGGACCCTCAACCGGAGAGGTTTAATCGCACCCTATTATCAATGTTGGGTACGTTGAGCCAAGAGAAGAAGAGGCAGTGGAGTCAGCATGTCACTCACCTCGTACATGCTTACAACAGCACTAAGTGTGACTCCACTGGCTACTCTCCCTACTTTCTTATGTTTGGGAGAGAGGCTAAACTTCCTGTTGATCTCTGTTTTGGCACCATTCCTGATGAGAGAGAAGCACAGCACTCAGCATATGTCACTAAGTTGAAGAGTGAACTTCAAAGTGCTTACAAAATGGCAGCTGAAGCTTCTACAAAGACACACTTAAAAACAAAAGAGCCTATGACAAAAGATTGGGGTATCAGAATCTTGAACCGAGATCGAGTTTTAGTGAAGAATCTTGGATTGAAAGGAAAACACAAGCTTGAAAACCGTTGGTGTGACATCCCCTACGCCATACTGCAGCAACTTCCAAATCTACCAGTGTACAAGTTAAAACCTCAAACGGCAATGGCAAGGTGAAAACACTGCACAGAGACAATATCCTGCCAATTGGTGATCTCGTAAGAATCCCAAGCCAGATGAAGAGGATGAAGCTCAAAAGAAACAGCGTACCAGAAACAAAGTGATAAGACAACAACATGCTCGTGACTATCACTCAGCTAAAATGGAAAGTGATTTGTCATCTGAGTATTCAGATTTTGAATATGTCCAACCCCGAAGGTCCTACAGAACGTATCTAGAGCAAGTGCTGAGACAACGAAATGTGACAAGACATGACACTCATGGACAAGCAGAGGAAGAGATCCCTTTTCAAGAAGAACTTCCATCAAATACTGTCCCTGATTCAGATTCAGAGCCTGAACCTGCTTCAAGTGATGAAGATGTTCGCCAAAGTTCCCAGAACATAGCACTGACCCAGACACATAGACCAAGACGAACAGTTAAACCTGTCGTCAGACTCACTTATGATCAACCAGGCAGATCCAAGGATCAACCTATTACTATTGTACATAGAGGTGTCACCATTCATATTGGTGAGAATTAATTGCATTCTCACATATTCTTGTTACTTGTAGTCAGATGAGGACATCAGACGTTTAGAAGGGGAGGATGTAACCTGGATATAAATCATTAATGATTTTAATATAGTGGAAAAAGTTCATAGGATAAGTTACAGTTTAAAAAGGGTTTAAAAAGTATAAATAAGTTCATAAGTTGTATAAATGTTGTTAAAAAACTATTTAACTCCATTTCCTTTGTTAGATAATATCTTTAAGAACATTTGAAAGCACCTGGAAATAAGTTTAAGTGATGTAAACAGTATAATGTTGTGAATATATATATATATATATATATATTATTTATTTTATTTTGATAGTCCATAGGAAGTGCCGTATGTGTGTACTATTTTTGCTGTGTTATCTGTGTATTAGACTGACATACAAAAACACAAACCGGAAGTGCATGAAGAGGATCGGAAAAAGCGTGTCTCGTAATTTTCTGAGAATAAAAAGTAGGTTTTGGACTGTTAGCTCAACAGTTTAGACGGAGACCTAATTTTGCATTGGATTTGGAGCGTAAGGGAGCGTTTCTTCAGTTCGAAGACGGACCTACACTCGTAAATATTGAATTTAGTTAACTCACTAGCCCAAGTTTTAGCATCTGCTGGCTAAGCGGGTGTGTGCGCATCTGAGAGGAGCTAAGTTAACACAACTTGCCAGTATATATTTTCTCGTGTTCTCGGCCTGAGGCACGAAGACTATAGACTTTTGAAAGTGAGTTGCTGATGTTTTGCCGGACCGGTATCTGTGAGAGGAGTGAAGCAGAGAGGAACAGTGAACGTGACCGCTCGTGATCCTGTGGAACAAAGAAGAGGGGACGAGATCGTGCCGCCATCTTAGGACACACTATGGTTTTCTTACCAGAGTAACTATGACCTTCTAAAACCAGGTACTTTTGGATATATTTCATTTTTTTTGACTCGTAGTGTGAAGCGACCACTAAGTTTCAGGTCTCCACGTTCCCAAGCATCGCTCAGGCCTGCAACAGGGGGTTTATAACTGCAATATAATACTTACCTGAAGCATGTGTGTGTGAGTGTTTGGTGTGTGGGCCCACTTTGTTCTGTTTAGTGAATAATATTTTGTTATATATTACTGACATTTCTAAAGCAGTAAATTTAAGTTGATATTATAATTCTGGTTTGATCATTTTTTTTATTGACAGTGTGTGATCAATAGTGCTATTGGTTTAAATGGTAAGACGTGATATACATATTAGATTTACAAAGCAGTAAGTATTTCATAATCTAGATTTAAGTTGTTATTTAAAGAGTGAAAAAATAACTCAGGAGCCCTCACCGTATTACACTGGGTTTAAGGGGCTACACTAGGACTAAACAGTAATAACTATAGGAAATATATAATTATCTTTACAACAGGTAAGTGTGGACTGTATTTGGATGTAAATGTACAATTTAAAATTAACTGAATGATTTTAACCAAATAAAACATTTTAAATTAAATATGTTTAAGTGTGGTAGATGTCTAGTTTAGTTGTATATTCTCAATCATATGCAAAATGAACAAACAAATACACAAATGAAAAAATAAAGTAATACATTGAATAATAATGTCTTTTTATTTAAAATATCCAGAGTATTATGTTTTGTAACTAACTTTGTAGACTCGACTTGGACTTGATTCAAGTATTTAGGCTTTGTTATTGATGAAAATTTGTCCTTTAAACAACACATTGAGCATCTTGTACCTAAACTGAAGCTAAAGCTCTGTTTTCTTTTCAGAAACAAAACAGGAAACGTTTAATTTTTGCATCAGAAAAATTTGGCCAGAGAGGAAATGGAAAAGCCCTCTCTAAACAAAATAGGTGACCTCAAATTCATGTTGCGTTGTATTTATAAAAGTTTTCTGAAACCTAAATCAAAACAGTTTCTCTCTAGAACAACAACAACTGAATGGAACAGCGTCACTAACAACTCTCCTGAGCCACAGGAGACACTGTCCTTTCAGAGCTAACAACTATGAGACCAGAACAGCCTGGTCCCATCATTGTCATTTTTAGGTCAAACCCCTCCCTCTATAAACCTTGTTTTTTTGTACATACAGAGCAACAGAGAACATATTTTAATTTAATTGCGTAACATGAGTATGGTCCTTAATTTTTCAATGATTTGTCAAAAGGACTTTTTGAGACAACTGGGTTTTTTAACAATGTATTATTTTCCTAAATAGTAAGAAGAGTCAAAAGAAACTAAACATAATGTTTGGTTAGAGGTGGTGTAAAGAACCAGAACCGGGAGAGGAAAGGAAGGCGTGGCCCGTAGCAACAGGTTAGAGTTTGTTTGTAGTTTGTCGTCAATCAGTACCCTTCTTGAGCACCCAAAGTGCTTTACATTGTGCTTCCATTCACCCACATTCACTCCTGGGGCAGACAGAGAGGGGGGCTGACATACACATGGCACTCACAGGCTTCTCCGATGTAGTAAATGCGGAAAATTAATTAATTGAAAATTCGAGGACCAAGGGAGACACAAACCGACAAGGAAACTGGGTTAAAATGTGACTTAAAAATAATTAAGAATAAAAATTAAAATGCTTAAGAGTAATGTTAAAGTTAAATATATTTCAATGATGTTTTTGGAAGTGTGGAAGAATAAAATGTGTTAAGAAGTAAAAGAAAAACCAAGAAATAAAATCTAAATAGGCCTAGAATCAGGAAGCTGAAATAGGTCAAATTCTGTGCCTGTGAGCAAAAGCACAGGAAGTCATGACACACAGGGACACACACAGAGGCAGATACGACTAAGTACACACAGAAGGTTCACAAAGAGACAGGGCACACGAAGTTCACAGAAGGGCAGTGCCACTCGGAGAGTTCACAGAGGACAGGGGCACACATACAAAGTTTTGTACGACAAATGCACACAAACTTCACAAGGGACAGGGCACAGGAGTTCAAAGAGAACTCGGTGTGCCACATACAGAGTTCACAGGGTGTAAATATTTGTCAGAGCGCATGTGTGTTGACGTCACAACTACACTCTGTCCAGAAGGTATAAAAGGAGACTTGAATCTCCAGCAAGCGGGTCTGGCTGATCCCTTTGATTCAAGGGCAACCCTCTATCAAAGTATGGACAGCATAAACCCCACTTTTCCTCTAAAAAATCTCTGTCTAAAATCTATCTCACTTATTCAAATCACCTTATTCAACCCTCTATCTAAGAATCTTCCCCACGGATACTAATTTTCCGGTCTGGGTCGAAGATTATCTAATCTCTGTCTAAAATCTGTCTCACTCTCTCCACTCTGAAACCACATCAAGTCTAGTACACGAGTTGAGGTTTTGTGTTGTGTTTGTATTTGAAGGTTTTGAGTTTTAAAACCACTCTCATGGCGCTTTTCCACTACACAGTTCCAGCACGACTCGCCTCGACTCGGCTCGCCTTTTTTGGTTTTCCACTGCGTAAAAGTTGTACCTGTACCTGCTTCCAGGTACTTTTTTTCGTATCACCTCCGGCGAGGTTCTAAGCGGGCTGTGGCAATACTAAATTGTGACGTGAACACACGACAGACTGCTGATTGGCCAGAGAGAATCGTCACTGTTCACCGCTTTGAAAAAACAGATTCGTCTCGTAGTCTGAACTCTGTAGTAATTCCCAAACTCTCCTGTTGTTATCAGCAGTGTTTCTTTTTGCTGCCCTCAGCCTCTCCTGAAACAACGTTTGCTGTCTTGCTGTGAGAAACAGCCACATCCCGAGGATAAAAAAAAACGCTCGATTTCCTCCATTGTTTATGTGTGTGAGTAGCGGGTGTGTGTCACGTAGAAGATTACGTCATGACAGGTTCTTGCGGCGTCGCTATGATGACGACTAGGTACTATTGTGGAGGTACTATCTGCAATGGAAAACGGAGCGAAAAGCGAGCCGAGGCGAGTCTAGCGAGTCGAGGCGAGCTGATACTGGTAGTGGAAAAGCGCCATTACTGTCCTATCCACTTTTGTTCCCTCTCTGGGCTCAGGCCTGAGGGAACACGCCCTTTTTTCCCTCACAACTATTCACCAAGAATCTTCCCCACGGATAAAAATCCGTGTAGCGTACTGTAGTTATGTAATAGAAATATTAGTTTATCAATTTGGAAAATTATCAATTAATATTTTTGTTATCAAAATTATTGTCTCGTTGAGGGCACCACCCAGATAAGCTCTGGGAAACTGATTGTATTGACTAAGTCTCAATTAATCTGAAGGAATGGAATTCGACCTGTTTTAGGAATACGTCTTATTATAAACATTAAAACACCAAATCAAGATCTTTAACGTTCTATGGGGTTTTATTAAAGATTACACAAAGTGAACATATTAATGGGAAACGATGGGGATAGGACACAAAGGGAAAATTATTGACAGATAATGAGAATGATTAAACAGAATAACATTTACTGACTAGAACTTTGTGGAGTGAAAGGAAGTTTGAACCATTAAATCTCGGCTGGGAAGTTTAATTACCGGACTATTAAAAGGGGTTTAGGAAAGGAGATAGGTGAATTTATGGATATGATCAAGTTCTGAATGGACCTTTACTCAAGACAGTGTACAGTTTTATAACGCCAAACATCAGTGTCACGTGCTCAACTCACTCTAGTCGTCTTACGAACTCAGCATTCAGGCCAAAGATCCGAAGTGATGCTCCAGAACTTTGCGGCTGCTCCAGCTGGTTGTTGCCTGCGACAAGATGGCGGTAAGTGTACGCTGATCCCAAAGGAGCCGTGCAGCTCCGGAGTAGGGTAGAGAAGGCGTTCTGTTTGTCTTTGAGTGAGTAAGGCAGGCCTCTACCCAGTGGTTGAGGCGAAAGTCTTTTAACACAAAAATTGATCACTGGAAAAGGGTCTCAGGAGTCGTTTTCTCTGGCTTAAAAAGGCTTTGCGGCATTTGTTTCAGTCCGGTATCTCGTACAAAACTACAAATTCCCTTCCGTCTCCTGGAGATGACGTCAAAAAGAGAGTCTTACAAAAATAGGCAACGTGTGGCGTTAAAAGAAAAATCACGCTGTATGGAGGGTACAACGGATCTAGAAAAAATCAAAGATAAGTTAATAAGGGTCCGAGGCGGACGAGAGGAAAGCTTAAGAGGATCTAAGAGCATCTAAGAGAAGAGTAGGCTTAAGAGAGCGATTTCCGGTGTGCACGCGCGTTTTGTACGCGGCTTGAAAAGAGGCGGGTTACGTTGCCTGGGGCGTGTTTTGGGGCAAGGCCTGGTTTGGGGGAAGCTTATCCCACCTAAATTTTTAATTCAAATAACCCCTTTAATTTCCACAAAGTCAAATTGAATATTTAAACACATATAAATCCACATTGCTGTGTGTACCGTAGGATCCATACCTAGAAAATAAATTTTTAAGCATATCATGGAAACATGTATTAATTTCAATTTATTAACAATGCGAAAGAAGAGAGGGATTCTTCTTGTCCTCTGTCGGGGAGCAACCCTGTAAGGGACACGTTAATCCAATCATTTAAACCTTTTCCTTTTAATTAAAACAAGAATGTTCGTTTATGTGAAGTCCAAGTCCTTTGGAAACCTTTCCGTCTAAAAGGGAAAAAGTCATTTGGTTTGATGAAAGACTTAGCGTTCATCCATATTGTCATTAGAGGGCAGTATGGTATCATCCCAGAAGTCTCAAATCCTTTACACTTCAAAAGGACATTGTCGGGTGTTAATGGCCAAACCGTAATTCACAGGATTAGATCCTGTCGGGTGGAGACTGAAAGTGTGGTTTGGTCAGAGATAACACCTTGATCTCCTTTGAGATGGGGAAGGGTAAAGTCGTTTATTAGGGTTATCCCTGAGTTCTTCTTCTTGGAAAAACAACCGGCCAGCTGTTTCGCATTAACGGGGTTGTTAAAATCCTTTTCTGTTGGTAAAGCAAACACTTTCTGAGTCTGAAAAAGGGGTTTTACAGCATAAATTGTCAGTCCGTGACATTTATTGCTGGTCAACCTTTGTGTGATACAGTCCATGACCTGAACTCTGTGGGGGTGCTCACTGTGGCAGGCCGAGGATTTCACTACAGTCCCCCCTTTCGACACGAAGCAGTGTTCCACGCTTTGTGTCGACCATCCTTAGTGACCAGGGAGCAAACCACACGTTATGACACAGAAAGAGTTTGGCGTTACAATACATGTACCGATGTAAACATGATTAGAGAACCACATGTGTGTATAGGTGTGAAGTGGTCTTCACTTGGTCTGTACTATATCCGTGGTTAAAGGAGACAGTTTAAGTTCAACACTTAAAGGAGGGCTTAATGGGGATAAATAAACAAGAGAGAGGTCTCAAGTTGATTATCTAAAATTTATTAAGTCATTTACACTAAAGTGAAGCACATTAGTGGGTCATAATTTGGCAGGGTTTGCATGCATTTTAGGGATGAGAATAAACATGGTGATTATATAAGGCACATAATGGTTATATGTGATCATACAAGAAACACACTACCTAATTCTTATTGCTAGGCTGTTCACTGAGAAGCTGATACCTCTGAGTGTGTCACTTACCAGCAACGTGATCATTTGAGTGTGTACGTAGTGAATTTGGAAAATTGTCAGAAGTAAGTCTATAGCTCGGAGGTTTTTGTTCAGGGCCTCACTGTGAGTGTTTACCACCGACACAGTGTCCTTTCACATTTTTCCTACCGCTTTGGAGTTGCTGTTGTGGTTGGTTGATCTGCGCCCTGCGAGATTCGTCTTCTACAGTGGAATTACTAACAGTATTAGCTTGTGGACGACCCGAGGTTGATCAAGGTACACACAGCGGCGGTCACAACGAGACTTGTTTCACTGACAGTGAATACCAGAATGACCAGTTATAGTTATTGAGTTACCCGCAGTTACCAATGAAAAGTGGAAAATGTTAAGAGGACTGAGTTAGCAGTTGTTAGTGAGTGGTTAGTTGTGGCTGAGGGGTCTAGTGGAGACTACTTGGGAGCTTGAACATCCCCTGTAGATCCCATGGGGGCTTTGTGTAACTTGATCTGGTTGCGGTGTATCCACTTGAGAGTGGGCTCCTTTCGTCCTTTGGTGATCTTTATCTGATACACCACTGGGGAAAGCCTGTTGACAATGGCGTATGGTCCCGCCCAACGCGGGAGGAATTTCCGCGTCAGTCGATTGGTACCACCGCTCGTTTGTCCGGTGAGTTGGCTAAACATGTAATACCACACCTTGTCTCCCACCTGCAATTCATCCCTAGATGACTTTTGGTCGTAATAGGCCTTCCGGCCTTCTGCACTCTTGCCTAGTTTTTCCTGGGCAAAGGCAAAGGTGGTTCTGAGGTGTGCTTGGAGGTCAGTCATGTACTGATGTGTGGTGTAGGCCGTAGCAATGTTAGCCTCTCCTGGTTGATACAGTAAGTGTAGGGGGAGCATCATCTGCCTACCGGTCATGAGCTCAAATGGGGAGACTCCGGTCGCCGTGTGTGGCGTGGCTCTGATAGCCATCAGGACCAAGGGCAGTTTGACGTCCTAATCTCGGTGATTGGACGCGACATACTTCTTTAGGATGTCAATCAACGTTCGGTTGGCTCTTTCTGCTTGGCCTGAGGACTGGGGGTGGTGGCTGACATGGAAGTTCGCTTTCACGCCCATGGTTTGCCACAGTTATCCCATTACCTCCGCTGTGAAGTGAGTACCACGGTCAGAATCGACCTTGCAAGGTAGGCCGAATCTGGAGAACACGTGGTTCATGAGTAGAAAGGCTGTGGTCTGTGCCGTGTCGTTTGGGGCTGGAAGTCCTTCCACCCATTTGGTGAAGGCACAGGCGACCATTAGGATGTATTTGTTGCCCCTTGGTGATTTAGTTAGGGGTCCCATCCAATCGATTTGGAGGTCAGACCACGGAAATGAGATGCCCCTTCTTTGTAAGGGTGCACGGTGGAGTGGTCTTGCCGGTTGGAACTGGCAGCATACCAAACAGCCTTTGATATATTCTGCCACGTCCATTTGCATTTGTGGCCAGTAGGCTACCTGTTGGAGTGCCTGGTGTGTTGCTCGCACACCTCTGTGGCCTGCTACTGGAGCGTCATGTGCGTGCATTAGCATGACCCCCCTTAGGCTCTGAGGCACTACAAACGCAGGAGAAGTAAGGGTGTCAGAGACATAGACAAGCAAGCCATGACGCAGCTGAAGTCGGGCACGAACAGCCCAGAGCTTGTTAAGGTACACGTCGGAGCGTAATTTGAGTCGGTACAAATCACAAGCACTTTGATCTGCTTGGCCACTGCCAACTGGATGGTTATAAGGATGGCTGCAATCTCGGCGTATTGCGAAGATTGAGGTCCTAACTAGAATTTTTGTGGCTCATAGGGAGTGTCATTGAGCCATACACCTGCACCGGCGCGAACCAGAGCTTCGTGGTGGAACGAGCATCCATCGACATATGCGGTTGTCATGTCTTGGCATACGCTCGCATCGGGCGCAGTGGTGGCGTGTTGGTACGGTGGGGTGTATTCGTTTGGTGGGGCGGCTGTGGCGGGTGTGTCAATTGCGCATTGTTGACAGGCAGGCTTTCTTTTGTAGCGTGTTTACGTCCCGGGACCGGGACGTTGTACACTAAGCCGTATGCCAATTCAATATTATAATCTTATCAGTTAACGGTTAATAATCGATTAAGGAGCGGCGGTTGTCGGTCGGGAAAATTAATCAAAATGAGCATCCCTATTTCGATCGCATAGCACTGAGATTCAGTCAGGGAGATTGGGAGTGGTTCTCGCACCTGTTCCCAAATCTTTAGCTGCTTGAAATCGATCAGCGGTTCGAAGCGATTGAGGATGTCTTTGCCGATCAAGAGTGGGACATTGTCGAGGTGGGACACGTACACTGGATGTATCAGTGTCACTGGTCCGATGGACAGTTGTACTAAGGCAACCTCGTTGAGGATCGTTCGATCATTCGAGTAAGGCCTTATTTCTAGGACGCACGGGTGGGATTTCAAGTCCCTGTGGGACCTTCTCGCTATAGCCTGGAGTTATCTGAACAGGCTGCCTGAGATTAGGCTGATGTCAGCGGCTGTGTCGAGAAGTGCTTTGTGCGTCAAGTGGTCTTCTAACAAGACAGAGAGGTAAAGCTTTCTCTCTCCCTTTTCAGTTAGGTGACCCAGGAATTGGTGAAAGGGTGTTTCACATTCGATGGTCGGGGTGTGGTCATGGCACAGCCCAGGGTTTGGGTTCACTTGAACCACCAGGACGGCGCTGGACGGAGTGAGGTCTTTGTGATCTGGGCCCCTTTCCTCCGTCGGGTCCGTGCTAGGGTCCTGGATGTTAGTGGGTGGCTCTGGATAGTCAGAGCCTAAGTACAGGTCCGGGGTGTGTTCACCCCCTTCGGTGGACTCTGTATTTGCATCGCAAGTTAAGTCGGTTCGGAGCGGTGGTGACTGCTTCTGAATCGGAGCCTTAGAGGCTTCGACTGCATACAGATCAGCCTTACCTTTTGACTTTTCACGCATCTGTCTGAGTATGCGCTATGGCCTGAGCCTCCTCTGTAGTCAGACTACTTTCGCCAGCGGGTTTCTCGCGCGATCAGTCTGAGCTTCAGGGGCTCGGTCTCTCGCATTGTTCCGTCTTTCGGCAGGTGGACTGCCGGAAGATCGTTTTTCTTGTGACCCACGGGAATAATTTCTCCTCTCATCACGATCTGGGTAGGACCCCCCTTTGCTTCGGTGTGCATTGATTCGAGGTTTATTCTCGAACCGGGTTTCTTGAGGACCCTGATCGCTTGATACGCTCAGTCCAGGTCGGGTGTTGACCTGGCTCACCTCTGGTGGCCGAGGTCCCTTCTTCCCGTCCGGGAAGCGGAGGTTTCTGGCCACCTTGGCCTGGAGGTGGGTGCTCCTTCGAGTGCTAAACTCCGATCTACAGTTAAGAGCGCGGCTGGCTCTTGATGTCTGGTCTGAGTTAGCCTCTGTTTAGTAAATGCTTGCATGGTCAGCTCGGGTTGGTGGCTGGTCTGCGTTAGCGGACATGCAGAAACGCCAAGATGATGACTGGTAGTTGGATGGAGGTTTTGTACAAAAAGAGCTTTGAAGTTTTTGTCTTCCTCCATGTCTGGTTCATTGAGTGGACCAGCACGCTTTGCGTAAGCGTTGATAATAAAGCTGTGGGGACTCTGCCGTGCCTGTTTGACCATCAGGGCGGCGGTCAGACCCACATTTACTGTGACGCCAGAGAATTCCTCCATGAGGGCTTCAGAAGGAGGTCGAAGTCAGCTTGGACTCGAGGAGGTTGACGCTCGATAAAGCTACTAACATCTCTGCTTGATGTTAGCTTAATTAAGAAGATTCTATCCTCTCACGGTAGCGCTCGGTACCCTTTGGAGGTAGAAGTCAATGTCTCAAGATACGGCGCAGGTGTCGTGAGCCGCTCCTTGATGGGGCTCAAAGCGAGTGATATGACGCGCGAGTCTGTCGAGGTCTCGGTCAGTGAGACCGTAGCCCACGTGTCTCCGAGTTGGAGCTGCCTGTGGGACAAAGTCCGATTGCCCATGCGTGGTAGCGTGGGGGTAGATGTCCGGTGGTCTACCTGTAGGAGCTTGCGAAAAGAGGGGGCTCGCGTCTGCTCGTCTCTTCCGTTGCGCCAAAGCGCAGTTGCTGAGGTAGGAACGCCGGGATGGGTTGTGAGGTAGCTCCTCCAGGAAGCTCTCCTCTCGCCTACATGTCGGTATACTGGAGTAACCGGCTCTAGGTTCGAGTGCTTTTAAACCCGTTTTCTTACCTGGTTGCTTTGGGGCGGTTTCGGTTATGTGTGCTTGAAGTTGGTCAATGAGCAGTCGGTCTAGGTCTCTCTGGTGAGTGAGAGCCTCCTGCTGTTCTTTCAGGGACTCTATTCGTTGAGTTGCCTGAGATAGCATTCCTGCGGCCAACTGTGCACTTTGCCCTGATTTTGTGAGTTCCTCCTGCAGAGGTCCATACTCACCTGCATGATCACTGAGCTCGAGTTCTGCTACGTCGCGTGCAGCTCTTGTGTCGCTCAGTTCCTTCTTTAAGTGAGAGTTTCGTCCGTTTTCTGGAGTTTTGTCTGTAACTTCTGAGTTTGGTTTTTGGAATCAGTCAAGGATTCCTTGGTAGACCGGAGCTCCTGATTCAACGGTGTGTTGTCGCGTTGAAGGTAGGCGAGGTCCTGCTTCTGGCTCTGCATTTTCTCATGACTGCGTCTCAAGAGATCCTCTGTGTGTTTCTGTTGAGCGCGCATGACAATAGCCATTTGTCCTAGCAGTGTTGCTAGGTTTTTGTCCTTTGGCGTGGTGGTTAGTGCTATGCTAACCAGGGAGCCTAGCGTAGCGTCGAGTTCTGCGGGCGCGGTGTCCCGAATCTCGTCTACGTATTGGGGACTTAATTTCTCTGTCAACTCACTCAGGACTTCACCTAGATGGTCTAGAGGCCTGATGGAATTAGGCGAGGCTGGGGACTGGCCAGACATGTTGAGGGATGTGGTTCTATTGGGCTAGTATGTTATTTACAGCTAATTGGATTTTACCTGTAAAGGCAGAGTGAATACTTGTGGAGTATGCACAGAAAGGAAGGTGAGTGACAGACAGACTGTATTTACAGAATTCCTCACTGAAGCTGAAAGCTTCTAGATGCTAAATAAATTTTTAAAAAATTAAAAATTAAAAATTAATTAAAAAATTCCGAAATTAATTAAAAAGAAACTATAAAAATTTCAATTAAATTCTAAATTTCAATTTAAAGTGGACTAAATTGACTAAGTCAAATTTAAATCAATTAAGGGAGGAATTCTTGCAATACAGTTAAAAAGTTAGTTGGTGAATCAAGTAACTTCAAGCGGGTATCAGCAGTGGCAATTACATTCAAAATTTATGCATGTAATCAGCTTATATTACAGCTTAGTACAGGGCACATGCGAGGTTAAGTTATTTTGTGAACTTTAACAGCAGTGGGTGTCTCATGCAGCTGGGTGAACAAGCTTTTAATGAGTCATTCAATTTAACAGATCCTGTGCGGGGTGGAAAGTCACAAGCAGTTTTGCATTAAATGTGTGTGTTAACTAACAAAGCTTCTCAAAACAGGGTGATGGACAACAATATGAGTTAAGTTCAGTCTCAAAACATATCGTGCATTTAACCGTTATCAGAAACATTCATTCAACATGTAAAAGCAGCATTGACATAGCAGAGATTTGCATGTATTAGATTAGATTAGATTAGATTAGATTCAACTTTATTGTCATTACACAAGTACAGGTACAAGGCAACGAAATGCAGTTTAGGTCTAACCAGAAGTGCAATAGCAGCAAGTGCAGGATATATACAATGGTTGCATAAGTGCAGGATATGGAGATGTACAGGATTTACAGGTAATATGTACAATGAATATAAATATATGGTTATTACTATAACAGGTGAGTGTGTGCCATAAATATAATTACAGGTGTCTCTTTCTATAAACAGCATTTACAGGTGAATATGTACTATAAATGTAAATGTAATATACAGATGTCTCTAACTATAAACAGAATTTTACAGGTAGATGTATACAATTGTATGTTAGCTTAAGGTAAGCAGTAGATTTGGGGTGGGTAGGAGGAGTCTATGAGGGGAGTGGGATGGTGGTGGGGTGAGAGAGGAGTCTATGAGAGGAGTGGGGTCAGCAAGGGTTAGAGTTCAGTAAAGAGACAGCTCTGGGAAGAAACTGTTCTTTAGTCTGCTGGTTCTAGTCCGGAGGCACCTGAAACGCCTGCCGGAGGGGAGGAGGGAGAACAGTCTGTGGTCTGGGTGAGAGGAGTCCTTAAGGATGCCGAGCTCGACGCAGACAGCGTTTCCTCTGGATGTTCTCGATGGCAGGAAGTGGAGTCCCTGTGATGCGCTGGGCAGTTTTCACCACCCGCTGCAATGCCTCAGCCTCCGCGACAGAGCAGCACTCATACCATATTGTGACACAGTTTGTCAGGATGCTTTCTATTGCGCAGTGGTAGAAGTTCACCAGGATAGCCGAGGAGAGCTGGTTCTTCCTCAGTGTCCTCAGGAAGAAGAGGCGCTGGTGAGCCTTCTTGACCAGGCTGGAGGTGTTGGTTGTCCAGGTCATGTCAGCCGAGATGTGGATCCCCAGGAACTTGAAGCTGGAGACACGCTCAACGTCCATTCCATTGATGTGGAAGGTGTCGTGTGTGCCTCTTGACTCTTTCCTGAAGTCCACGAGAGGCTCCTTTGTTTTTGTGGTGTTGAGGAGCAGGTTATTTTCGTTGCACCATGTGGACAGGTGCTGGATCTCTTCCCTGTAGGCAGTCTCATCGTTGTTGCTGATGAGACCAATCACTGTAGTGTCGTCTGCAAACTTGACGATGGCATTAGATCCAAACACAGGCTTGCAGTCGGAGGTGAAGAGGGAGTAGAGAAATGGGCTTAGCACACAGCCCTGTGGTACACCAGTGTTAAGTGTGATGGATGTGGAGCAGGTGGATCCAGATCGGACATTCTGGGGTCTGTTGGTCAGAAAGTCCAGAATCCAGTTGCAGAGTGAGGTATTGATGCCCAAGTCTTCAAGTTTGGCTATTAACTTGGTCGGGATGATAGTGTTGAATGCTGAGCTGAAGTCAACAAACAGCCTCCGTGCATAAGAGTTCTTATTGTCCAGGTGGGTGAGCACAGAGTGCAGTGCCATAGCAACTGCATCCTCTGTGCTCCTATTGCTGCGGTAAGCAAACTGATGCGAGTCCAATGTGGGTGGTATAGAGTCTTAGGTGTTCCAGGACCAGCCGCCAAAGCACTTCATGATGATGGGTGTGAGTGCTACAGGGCTGTAGTCGTTAGGGCACCTTGGATTAGAGTGTTTTGGCACTGGCACAATGGAAGTGCATTTGAAGCATGTTGGTACTGCTGCTTGGGCAAGAGACTAGTGATGCGCTGGTCGCTCAGTCGCGGATCTGGTACCGCGGTCGGGTTGGGGCGGGTGAAGAAATTGACACTTTATTTGCGGGCGGGTTGGGGCGGTTGGGAAGTAGTCATTAAAAACAAAATGTAAAATCCATGTATGTTGAGGAGCAATTTACAGCCTATATTAAATATTTGGGAATATCTATTTACATATTTTATTAGTTTTGTAGTGTTACCCGACGCTATGGCGTGATGTCTCCAAACATTTGGCAGTCACATGACACAAGCGGCGCAAAGCAGCTCCCGCCGCTGCCTGCCAGTCACAACAAAAGCGGAGAAGATGGAAGACGAGGTGCGGGAGAAATTAGGGTCGGGAATGTACATAATAAAAAAAAGGTCAGGCTGCTAAGTCTAATGTTTGGGACTGGTTCTCAGAAATAGTTGCAGCAGGAGACAACCGCAGTATCGGCTACGTGAAGTGCAACTCGTGTGAAAAAATATACAAACATGAGAGCCACAAAACGGGCACTTCCAGCCAGTTTACAGAGCGATGTTTCCAAACACTTTCAGACTGAAATAAAGGCTGTTTTCATTTACATTACAATGCCTAATAGGCTATGTCTATTTAATGGTCGCGGGTGCGGGCGGGCGGGTTATAAAAATAGATACAGTGGTGCGGGGCGGGCTGGGGCGGGCCAATAATTTCATAAAAGCGGGACCCGCGGGTTGGAAAAAAAGCCGACCCGCGCATCACTACAAGAGACAGGTTGAAAATGTCTGTAAAAACCCCAGCGAGCTGCTCCGCACTTGGCCTGAGAACACGACCAGGGATGTTGTCTGGTCCAGCAGCCTTGTGTGTGCTGATCCGGCTCAGTGCCTTGCAGACATCAGTGGATGAGAGTGTGATTGGAGGGTGGTCAACTGAGGGTTTGAGCTTGGTTGCAGTTTCTCTGTTGTCTCTTTCAAAGCGAGCATAAAAGTCATTTAGCTCATTCAGGAAGTTGACATCGGTGGCTGCAGGGGTGGAGTGGGTGGGTTTGTAGTCACTGATGGCCTGGATGCCCTGCCACATGCGCCGAGGGTCAGAGTTGGAGAAGTGTCCTCTATCTTCAGCTTGTAGCAGTGCTTGGCCTTTTGATGCCCCTCTTCAGGTTTGCTCTGGATGTGCTGTAGGCTTGTGCATCTCCTGATCTGAAGGCAGTATTGCGTGTCTTCAACAGGAGTCGCACTTCCTGATTCATCCATGGCTTCTGATTTGGGTATGTGGTGATCTGTTTCTGGGTTGTAACACTGTCAATGGTGGTATTAATATAATCCAATACAGAGGAGGTGTAGTCAGTCAATGTCTGTGTGAGCACCACTGGTGGCTTGGGAAGCAAACATACTCCAGTCTGTGTGTAGAAACTTTCCTGGAGTGTGAAATCTACCCCCGCAGGCCACACCTTGATGGTCTTCACTGATGGCTTCACAAGGTTGATGAGGGGTGAATATTTGGGAGTGAGGAACAAAGAGATATGTGGTCTGATTGTCCCAGGTGGGGGAGGGGTGTCGCCACGTAAGCTCCAGCCATGTTTGTGTAGACATGGTCTAGGGTTTTGTTTCCTCTGGTGTGACAGGAAACATTCTGATGAAATTTGGGTAGCACAGTCTTTAAGTTAGAGTGATTAAAATCACCCGCAACAATAAACGCTGCTTCCGGGTGAATAGTCTGTTGTTTACTGATGGCTGCATAAAGTTCTTTCATAGCAAGCTTGGCATCAGCATCCGGGGAATATAAGCTGCAGTTATAATGGTGGAAGATAGAACGGTCATACATTTAACCATGAGAAACTCTAGGTTAGCTGAACAATGGCTCCCAACAACAGCGGAGTTTGTGCACCAAGCTTTGTTAATATAAATACACAATCCGCCTCCCTTGTCTTACCGGATCCATCTGTTGTTCTGTCCGCTGAGCATGTGATGTCCCGTGAGCTCAATAGCAGAGTCTGGTATTCCGCTATTTAACCACGCCTCCGTGAAGATAAGGACGTTACAGTTCAGAAGTCTTTTGCTGTGTGTCATGTTGAGTCGAATCTCATCCATTTTGTTCACTAGCGATCGGACATTGGCGAGGAAGATACTGGTTAAAGAGAGCCGGTGAGGTGTTAGCTTTAGCCTAGCTCTAAGTCCTCCACCCCTTCTCTGTTTACGCTCGACGCCGCTCGCGAGCACTTCCGCCCGGCCGAAGAAGAATGAGCTGCCACCGCGCCCTAGTGATTTCAGGAGGAGTCGAAGGTTGTCCATAAAACCGCCGGAAATTTGCAAACCAATATCCAAAAGCTCACTCCGGGTGTACGATGTAAAGGCACAACTGTTCTGCACAAACAGACCCGAGATAAGCAAGAGTAATACTGCAAAATTGCAGAAACTGGAGAGACCCCGAGCCTCGCGATGTACTCGCGCCGCCATCTTAGATCTTTGTATGTAGGCAGATAAAGCAGGCATTAACCAACAGCAGTGCAGTTAACAGAGTCCTTAAATTGAGTGGGGGTTAATACAGAGGGTAAGTGCTCATAAAGTTTAATTACTGAGGTATCTTAGTGTCAATGAAAGCTTTAAAACTATTCATTAAGTTGTAAGACGCTCTAAGCGTCATTAATTTCAGGACAGGGGTGTAATTACTTAGAGTGGCCACCCGGCACAGAGCTTCTCTAAGGAATTATGGGTGTTAAGCCTCTAGTTTCGGGGCGTTAGAGACTCTTGGTGAGTCTGGGTTTTGCCACCTTTTTCCGCAAGGGGGCAGTAGAGACTCTCGTGAGTCTCTGGTTTCGGGGGGTGACGTTTCTGGCAAAAGATGCGTGTGAACTGAAGCACAACTAATTTCAACACAGCAGCACACAACGTTTCAAACAAAAGCCCTCAGCGGGTCACGTTTTAACCACAAGCACGTGGCTTTTACACACAGCGGCGCTGTGTATCAGCACGTTTTGCACAAAGGCACGTAACGTTTCCAACAAAAGCACTCAGCTGGTTAGCATGGAGATTTTTAGCGGCGCTAAAGTCTCCCGTAGTCTAGTAGTTTTTAATACGTCTGGCGCCTACGGATTTAACTTTCTAGAAATGACAAATTAATCTCTGGTTTCGGTACAAACGCGACAACCCGATAATTTGTCTAAATTCACGTGATATGGACAATCTATTCCTGAATTCCGGTATAACGCGGCAATTCTAAATTGTCATAAGGCAATTCAAAACACACTCTGTAGCGTGTAAGCATGCATTTATCTCAATAACTCAAATCCGGCTCTTTAGCACGGCTCAAACTTTTAACCAAGCGTTTTTGTCTTACACTAAAACAACTTAGAAAGCTGGCGAATTCGCAGGACATATAGAATGTACGTACAATATTACAAAGTCTCGGAGTTTATGAAATATCAGACCAGCTGATTTTTCAAATTCTGAGAGAACCAATTTCACAAGCGCTTAATATCACACAAATACAGCACAACACACACATTAACACATTGCTTTAGACAGATAGCCAGGGTAAAACACAGCTTTTTCAGTGAACAGCGATTTTGGTTTTTCAAAGGTATTATTTAATGATTTTTTATAAAATGGTTTGAAGGGTTTTTCATCGTTTATTTCAGAACATATTCTTCTCAGACCTCACTAAGGGGGTACCAAAATAATGTAGTGTACTGTGTAATGTAATAGAAATATTAATTTATTAATTTGGGTAATTTATCAATTAATATTTTTATAGGGTGGTCACGTGACCTCTCGTCTCCGCCTCCAGACGTCTCGCCCATCATCAAGAACGCCATCTCCCTGCCACAGCTCAACATAAACTCTACCAATGGCTTCCTGGAGAGGGCGATGTTCCCCAGCTCTCTCAGCTCTGCAGATGATGCCCTCTGTACATACGGTGAGATCATGTCTAAAACATTCTTTCTTTTTTTTTATGTTTACATGTCCTGGAAAGTTGGAGCCTATTCAAGCTGCATAATCTCTTGATAACACTTAGACAGACTTTCAGAAAATATATATTAAATAAAGATATTTAATAATATAAAGATGAGATGAAATCCTGTTGCATCAATCTTCTATAGTTTAGGGACTCACAATTTAAAGCCACAAGCAAATTCTTCTTTAATTGAATGCAAAATCTTTGATGAAGCGATAGCTGTATAATTTGTGATTGAGTAACAGGGAGTGTGCTGTACCGACCTGAACTTATGGCTTCATTCACTGACTTGAATTGTCCCATGACCTGTAAATGACAAGCAGTAAAATAAGAATTTAAAAAGAATGGTGCTACTTTTAAATGTTAGTCAGTCCTTGTAAAACACAAATTTGTTTTTCTACATAGAAAGTGTTGGGATGTTAAAGTTATGAACATGATCTGATCTTAGTGGGTATTAGCATGAAGAAGAAAAATAACCAAAAACTTAAGTAAGTACCCCTTACTCTATTTAGCTTTAATAAAGTAAGGATCCAGGTGCTGTTATTTACCAGGCCTTCATTATTTGATTATTAGCAGAGGTCTGGAGTTAACACAATCACAAAAGAAAAAGACTAATAAGATGCTCTTACAGAAGGATCAATCTGTGAATGAATTACAAAACAATTCAAAGTTCTACAGTGAGAAACAGCATTCACAAGTGTAAATGTTTTTTAAAAGTTATATAACTACTGTCATGGTGAAAGAAGTTATATGTTGTTGCTCACTAAATGATTCTCTACATAACCTTCAGACATTTTACTGTCCACACTCAAACAAATCCGCTGTAGCCTGTAAATGTCATTGCGCACACAAAAAGATGCTGTGAGGTTGTCCTACTTTTATCATCGTTCACATTCCTCCCGGTCACGTGGGTTCACTTGGGCAACACCTGTACACAGTGGAGTCTCTGAACACAGACACACACAGCTGGTCCTGTCATCTCTGTGTAACAATCTGTAAACAAACACTATGCTAACCAATCAGAGCTTATCAGGCAGCAGTGAGCCAAGACTGGACTGGAAATCCCCTCAGTGTCTTAGCATTACCCACTTCTGATGGAATTTGGCCAGACTGAGTGAAGGGAGCCCGCTTGTAAGCAGGGTGTGTTCAGAGTTCAGAATTACAATTTTACTTCTGGTCTGATGGCTCGGGGGGAAAAAAAACTCAACTTAACTGTCCTTTCTTCTCGTCTATGACCCGGCCCTGTGAGGTTGTTTGAGCCTGCTCTGTTGATCTACAGATGACCCGTAACACTGTTGTTTCAGTCTCATCCTTCATGAGGCCCAATAGCTTGTCTATAGTCACTTCTTTATTTGTAATGCTATCCTTGTGGCCTATTCATGCTAAACTATCTACTACAAGCCTAGGAGCCGAAAATGACGAATGTATAATTTATTTATGTACAGCCCTTTGAGTTGTGCCATCTCTTTTTAAATGAGGATTGAAAATATGTACATCACAGCTAAGGAATATATTTGAGAAGAGTCTATCTGGTGTTTGAAGTCAGTTGAAAGTCACACACTGCCACCGTCTGGTGAAAGTGCTGAACTTGTTGACACCAGTGTCGTATGTAGGCTGTCTATCTGTTCTGTTGTCTTTGGCCTCTACTCTCAGCAGACGTCACTTCACCTGAAAGTATTTTACAAAGGCTTTGTCTCTGTCAAACTATGATCAGTTTACAGCTCTATCTGAAGGATTTAACCCCGGAGCAGACTAAATAGGTAAAAGATTCACCTGGATGTTCTAATGGAAAAATACACTGTGGATTTTTCGTCAGTGCAGAGACTTTATTAGACGCAATTACATTTAATATTAAAGCCACTGAAGGTTATTCATGAAAATGTTATAAAAGTAACAGTGTCTGAAGCACTCATTTATTTTTATTTATTTATTTATTTATTTGGAACCCCATTAGCTTCCACGAGTGGTCGCTAATCTTCCTGGGGTCCATTTTACAATATCAAAACATATTATACACAATCACATTACACTTTTTACAATATATTATCAAAAGAATAAATACACTTCCATTTGAGCCGTTACACTTAGTTTTCATTACAAATCATACATTTGACCATCTTTTTAAAATAAGATTTGTTGCTTATTTGTTTTGTACACATTGACAGTTGATTCCAAGCTACTGCGGATCTAAATAGTACAGTTCTCCTCATACAGTTTGACTTTGCAAAAGGAACAATTAAATCACCAGAGCTGACCTGCCGAGTAATATGTCGGTGGCAATACCCACTGTACACCAATTTATCCCAAAAAAATCTGGGGTTGTTTTTATAGATGGCATTATGCATGTAACACAGAAGACTTATCTTTAATTTATCCTGTACCTTCAACCATAATATAATATAGTGTGCATCTCATTCACACCGGTCCTGTATGAACAGCCAAGAGCAACTCTGGCAGCTCTATTCTGAGCAAGTTGAAGTTTTTTCAAGTTCTCCTGTGTAGCACTGGACCAAATAACTGAGCAGTACTCCAGGTGTGACAAGACCAAAGACTGGACTACTGTTCTCATGACTGAGGGTGGACAAAACGGCACACACTTCCTAGCTAAAGCAATGCCTCTGCCCATCCTAGAAACAATATAATTTATCTGATCAGTCCATGAGAGCTGATTATCCAGCTTAACACCCAAGAGTTTAGTTTTAGTAACCTGCTCCACCAAAGTTGTATCAATAGTCAAATTTAGGTTACAAGGTTTATTTAACAAATGTTTAGTACCAAAATAATACATTTGGTTTTGGAAATATTTAGAACTAATTTGTTCAAATTAACCCAGTTGATAATCAAATTTAATTGGTTTTGTAGGTTCATACTTAGATCGGTTATTGAAGGAGCTGCACAAAATAAACTTGCATCAACTTCTACAACTACATCAACTACAACTTCTGCATTTCTAACAACATGGGGCAAATCATTCACAAAAATTGAAAATAAGAATGGACCCAGACAGCTGCCCTGTTGAATACCGCATGATATACATTTACTATCAGAAAAACTACCATTAAAAAATACTTGCTGAGTTCTGCCATAGAGATAACTCCTTATCAGTGAAGCAGACAATTTTGAAAATCCATAATACTTGAGCTCTGACAACAAAATATCATGGTCAATTACATCAAATGCAGCTGCAAAATCTAAAAGTACTGCACCAACATGTATTTTATCCTCCATATATGTAAGCCACTGATCAACCATATGCACTAATGCAGTATTAGTTGAATGGCCTGGTCTATAGGCATGCTGTGAACTCGTTAGCAATTCATTTAATATAAAGTACTCTAGCATTTGATTAAAACGTAACATTTCAAATATTTTGCTTAATACAGGAAGAATGTGAATTGGTCTGCAATTAGAAGAAGTGAACCCTGCCTTATCATCCTTAAGTAAAGGCACAATTTTAGACTGTTTCCATAGCTTAGGAAACACTCCGTTTTGAACTGAACTATTAAAGATGTGACATATTGGTTTGCACAAAATATTTGCAACAATTTTACAGGGAGCAAGTTTTCCCTCTCATAATAAATCTAACATTGTCACCAGGAGATTCAATATCTTGCATTGTCATACGAGATACTTTCCACAATTGTTTGCTATCTTTCCTAGAATTTGAGATTTTTTGTCCATAATATGCTTTCTTTTTTATGTTATTTAATTTTGTAGCTTTGCTTCTCAACTTGCGATAATGTGCTCTGTCTACATCACATTTTGATTTGAAGGCCATATCTTTGACATTATCCCTTTGCCTCATGAGGGACATTAGCTCTTCATCTAACCATGGAGCACTGTTGATTTTTATTGATCTTTTCCGGAGAGGTGCATGTTTATCAACTATTTTACTGAAAGTGTCCATAAAAATGTTAAGAGAAGCATTTACATCCTCCTCCTGAAGAACTGCACACCACTTTAAGTTATTGACCTCGTCAACAAACAATCTGGGATTAAAGTTTTTATACAATCTACGATATATGATCCTTCCACCAGATTTAGGAATTTTCATCATTATTGAAATTGCTATCAAGTTATGATCACTGCATCCTACCCCCACAGAAACAGCTTGTGAACATAGATCAGGAACATTAGTAAAAATATGATCTATGCATGTTGATTTAGACGTATTATCCATAGCAATTCTTGTTTCTTGTTTGAGATTGCATACAGTAGCCATTGTAATCAACTTTTTATGCAATGAGCACTTTTTTGAAAACCAATCAATATTAAAATCCCCAAGCAGGAAGATATCCTTATTTTGATCTGAAATTATGTCCATATTTTCACATATTTTATGTACATACTCTACATTTGAGTTTGGAGGTCTATAACAGCAACCAACCAAAAATGGCTTATTGAATGGAAGATTAATCTGTAACCATATTATTTCAATATCTCTGCACAAATCTGATTTAATTGTAGCAACAATATTCTCCTTTATATAGAACGCAACTCCCCCACCATTTTGATTTCTGTTCTGGCTCCTTATGAGCCATCCAGAGGTTATTTTAGGTTTTAAATGCATCTACATGCCTTTCTGTTTTATCTTCAAGAAGTACTACTCATTTACGTTTTAATTTGGTAAACCGGAAGTAGCGCTGTTTTTCACTTCCTGTTTTTCTCCGGACCAGACCAGAGTAACGGACAAATAACGTCTTCTCCTGCCTTACTGTGTCCTAAGCCAGCACAGCCTGTACGTTGGTGAATATAGTGTGATCTATGACTAGGCACTGTGAACTAAAGTTTGTGGTGGTACATGTTTAGTTCTAAGAAATTTTGCTAATTTATGTGTTATGTGTTTAGCCATGTTAGCGCCGCATGCTAGCGCTAGCATTAGCATGTTAGCTAATGTTTTGCATTGCGTCATTTGTGTCTTTGGGAATTCATTTTTATTTCTTTAAAGACAACGTTATACACAGCTCATACACAATATTCTGTTTTTCTTACAGTTTTTACCATTTATCTTCATTTATCTTCATTCATCTGCATTCATCTTCAGTCATTCTCACATGTTCAACTATAAATCAATCTAATAAAATCCAACTGAACTACAATGCGGTGTTCTTCCAAGATGATGGTTATCTGCCTGCCTAGCAGAGGTGCGAGGGCAGAACAATTTCTATCTCTTCTATATAATTTGTACTTATCAACAGTAAGCTGTGAGTTCTCAAAACTGTCGTCTAAATGTGTTTCAGATAAAGCTAAAACATGAATATTCTCTGTTAAACAGATTCTTGTGATTTCATGAACCTTGTTTCTAAGACTGCATATGTTTAAATGAGCTAAAAGTAACCCTTTCTTTGACAAATTTACAAATAAAGATGACATGTTTACAAAAGATTAAGAACATCAATAAGACACAAATTGAGTTGGATAGTAAACAAAGTCCGTTATTCTCTTTGTCCAATGGCAGGCCAAATAATAGGTTTGTCAAACCTTAGACTGGCTCTTTCACCTTTTTCTCTGGCTGCTTTCAGTTTAGGCAGCAATTCCCTTCTCCTTTGCTGCACCTCATCTGAAAAGTCTTCGTTGATGTAAATTTTTGTGCCCTTTAATTTCTTTGCAGAAAAAAGGATGCGCTGGCGATCTTTAAATTTCAGAAACTTAACAATTTTCCTCTGTTTTCTTCCTTCATGGAACTGGCCCATCCGATGTGCTCACTCAATCTCAATTTTTGTACCATCGAGGCCCAAATTCTCAGATAGCACTTGTTGAATCTTGATTTCTAGACCACTTGCAGTTTCACCCTTTTCCTCTGCAATCCCATCAATTAGATGGCACAACCTAAGCATCTCAGACCTTTGCTTTATGAGACAAGGTCTGTGTTTTTATAAATATGCACACTTGATTCCTCCACTCCCTTCCTCTCCTCGTGCCTTTGTCCCGCCCACAGAGGAGCCACAGTGAGGAAAGAGGAGAGGAGAGAAGGAGGAGGAGAGATGAATAAGTATAATGGGACATTATACGTATTCTCAGCGACGTCCATTTTTGACATTTACAACTGGATCTGCAGCAAGCTCTCAAATTAACTTCAGAATTTAAATTTTGTGTTTTTGTGTTTGCAAATAATACTTTTACTACAATTTAAATAAACATACATTGATATGATGTTCTTTCCCTTTATATAAACATCAAGAGAAATATATAATATATAATGTAAATATAGAATATAGTCTATATAGTATATGTACTGTATATATTGCCATTCCTGATTTATATCAAACAGAAAAACGGAAGATAAAGAGGAAAATCAAGGCATGCTCATTGAAGATCTAATTTTTATTTCTCTTTATATTATATATTTATATATTTATCCAAATATAAGATTCACAAACGAACCATTGCATCTAAGAGACACTTTTCTGTCTCTGTTCTTCATAAACATGAGAAAGGCTTGTGAAGTGGGCGGGGTGTTCATCTCCTCCATGAGTTTGACTGTCACACAGCAGTTCAGACTGTGACCTCACTTTATTTGTTGACTTTTTAGTAGAAGTTTTATTTGTGCCAGAATTTGCACTGCATTTATCATGTGGTACATTGTTCAGTGAAAAGTGATATAACTGGGAATGTCCATGACTGTAGATGATTTTACACGCTCGACTCCATCCAGAGGATATTTATCATTTTTAAATGTTTATTGTCAAGGAATCAATACACATAACAGTGTAACACCTCTGTAGCAATCTGCTCTGTCTACAGAATCTCCGACTTCCTACTTGTTCTCCTCAGCCTTTTATTGAACACGCAGAGTTTGCCGCACCCAACCACACAGGGCCGGTTTGGCATTTGAAAACAAGTACATATATAGATTTATCTTGCTGCACTCAGCCCAAAACAAGAACTACAAAAATCAATTACATATCAGGAGTTGTCTTTCTGCATTCAGCCAGGAACTTGGTTATTATGAGACGTTTTTGTTTGACACACAAAAACTCTTTTCTGGCCTGTCAATATAACGTGCCACATAAATAAGATATATTCAAGGAAATAAATAGAATTTTAATCTTGATGGAAAAGAAGCAGCTCACATATGATTAAAGTTTAGGAGATGTCTGTAGTTTTCTAGTGTTGAAAAAGATTTCAGGACAATCATAGAACCTTTTTTTTTTCTCCGTTTATATAAATAAAAGTAGGAGGGATTAGTGAGAGGCTGGCCTAACAAAAACAAATAAAAGCCCAGGTACATTTCCTCTTTCTACAGGACACAACAGAACAGGAACTCAAGACAAAGGTAGGTTGAAGTGCAAATATTACCTTTAAATATCTGTGATTGTGTAGGTAAAAAAAGTCTTAAGCAGTACTGAACTGAACATAGACAGAATCAGAATTAGCAGAACCAACATGAGTAGAAGAAATTGCCTCTGAATCGACTCATTTTTAGAGAAAAAAAAAAAAAAACAATACAAACCTGTTACGAGGTAGGATTCTGTTTGGAATTGGATTTGACTTTGCTAAGAAGGTTTTTCTGATGTTATTTACTTTGCTAACACTCGTAGACTACTACACAATTCAGATTTTATAGCACTACACTAAATATGAACGTTTAAAAAAACATTTGAAATCCATTAAAAAACAAGATAAAGTTGTGCAAATGAAAACATGCTGAGTCCACTGACTGATTTATATTGTTTTATTAATTACAAGAATAAATATAAATGCTGTAAGTCCATATTGTTACATCAAATCTTAAAAATGGATATAATCTAGTTTTAAGCACAAGGGTTTACTAAACAAAGTTTGAATGAGAGGGTTATTATGACCAAATGTCCCTTATAGAGTTTAGTTACATATTTCTCTCAGAACCAGGAGCATATTCTTTACTTTACTGTCTCTTGCGTGTCTCAGATGGTTCTGTGCTTTCACTTTTGGTTTCCCTCTGGTCACATGAGTCTGCAGAGGTCTTTGGTCACATTGAAGTTAAGGAAGTAAATGTTGCATTTCTTCTTAAGCATCTTTAGATCTTAAATATAAATCTATTACTTTAGCTGTTATTTCTGTTCCATTTTCTTTATACCTCTGTCTTCTGTTCTGTTCAGCATGAGTCAAGATGGAGCCAGAGCACCGAGACCAAACAATAGAGGCAGAGGAGTCGAAAAACCAGTCTAACTCTTCTGTAACAGAAACTGAAGGTAAATTACAGGTTAAAGACTGAAATATTGTTCAAATCAATCCAGTATAAAGTCTTTTATCCCTGTTTTTATTTCAGCAGATGATGAGTTAGACCAGGATCAAGTTAAAACCAAGGTAACAATTATTTTACAGAATTTAAAGTTCTTATATCATGAGTGTTACATTCTTGACCTGTTTATATGGTAGAGTGAAAAAGAACAATGTCAGACAGGAGATGAAGACTCAGGAGGAAAAACTGTAATCAACAGTTACAGTAAGAAACAAAAGTCTTTTTTAAGAAAAGATCACATATTTGATTGTTTTTGGCTCATAAGTTATTCAGATTGTTCAACAGGAGTAAACCTTGTTAATGAGGAAGGTTTTGTAAAAGGTCAGGACACACAAACCCCAGAGGACACAGGCCCAACATTTGAAAGCCTGACGACAAAAAACACAGAAGGTGAGTTATTTTTCTTTTAAACACCTGTATATTATATTTTATCTTTTTTTCCATGTAATTGTTGTTTCAGTGACACCTGAGCGTACACTTGTGTTGTTGGGTGAACCTGATGCTGTTGAAACTGGCTCAAACCTCTTACTGGACCCTGACAAAGAAAAGAATGAACCGTTTTCCTCCAGTCTATGTGATCTGTGTGGTCGGGTCATCTCTGTCATTAATTTACTTGGTCTCCAAAACATTGACCCGTTCCCTTCAAACAAAGGTGTTCATGCCTTTCTTCTCCTGCTTCCACATGGTCCACATGTCAGCCAGTACAAATCAGGAGTGCAGTGGCTGGAGGCAACCTTTGGAAAAGGAGCTGTGGCTTATTTAATGACAGTTATGACTCATGAGTCAAATGAACAATGTGACAGAGCACTCACAGATCTGAAAGCCATCAGTGGTTCTGATGAAAAAAGATACCACACTTGTACAAAAAGTATGAGAGATGAAGCAGAGATATTAGTTCTGCTGCAGAAGATAGATGCCATGGTCTCAGAGAATGAGCCACAATGTTACACCAGACCACAGAGTGAGGGACAGGAAGGAGAAGAAGAAACAAGTGACTCTTCACTGTTGCAGCAGAATCAGACAGGTAAGAAGAATATATTCACGTGGATTAGGTTTTTACCAGATTAAGACTATATTCAATCAGTCCTCTAAGCAATATTTAAAATGTAAAACTTTCATTATGCGTAGGACAACAAGAGAAAGCAGCTGACTTCATGCATAAGGTAAGATTTTTTGATTATTATTTTTGAACTTATTTTTATACTTTTTATAAACGTTTATGACTTTTTTGTATTGGTTTTTGGCGACATGACTTTGCAATTATTTACTTTGTAGTTTTTTGTGTTTGCCTATTAAGCAGCGTTCACACCAAACGCGAATTGCGCGAATAAATCGCGCTATTCGCGCGTAGTTGGACGCTTGAACATTTTGAGTTTACTCGCTTATTCGTCACTTCATTCGCGCGTGAAATTCACTCAACAACAGACGCGAATTCGCGTCATAGGAGGGGCTTCTGCCAGGCGGGTTGTCTTCCGGTCTTGTTGAAGAATGGTTGAGATGGGTTTTTATCGAGAAAGCAGTGCTCTATTTACTTTGGAGGACTGAAAAACGGCGTGAACCCGTTCGGCGCTGTGCGGGGGTCCATCGGATGCTTCAGAGGCGGACCCAGCTCCGTAAGTTTCACAAACTTCTCCAGGAGCTGCGCCTGGATGACGGCCGCTTTCAGCGGTACTTCCCACTGACCCGGCCCCAGTTCGATGACCTGTTGTCCCGGGTCTGTGCGAGGATTTCCCGCAGGACAGCAACTACTGACGCTCTATTCAAGTCTGTCCATCTGTCTCCAGTCAATATTTAGTGTGATTATGAGTAATTAATATGTGGACAACTACAGTCTTCTGAACACAGTTATCAGTCCTACAGTCAATATAGTATTATGTCTATAAAATCGTATTTAGAATTGTATTTATAACAGTGTTTTGTATCTCTTATTTGTTTTTATTTCTTTAATAAATGGAGCCAGCCTCCAAAAAGAATCTATGACTCATGGCTTGTTTCTCATTAATACAACACTGGACCAATCATAAACAACTGTTTTCTTACTGTACTATTGTAGATGTGTTTGCAATAGAATATGATAAAAAAGTGTTTACCATAAGTAATCTAGTCTTAAATACTGAACATTATAAACTTTCTTCTATTTATTCTAAATAAATCAGTCTGAAATATTGAAATGTTTGTGACAAACACATCAAAACCTTTGGTCATTATATAAAACATTTATTTAAAAAAATGGAATTATGAAACTATACACAAAACTTAATGCACTATTTCTGAGCAGGAATAAAAGAATCCTAAAGTGAAGGAGAGGAGAACAGAGAGAGTCTGGTTTATTTCCTGCTGTGACAGCTGCATCATTTTAAAAACTATACACTGGGTTCCAAATGAAGCAGAACTGTGCTGCTTTCATAGATTAATGTATGTATTTGAAATTTGACAAATTGTTTCGTCCAAGACAGTAACTTCTGCAGAGAAGGGACCAGACTCAAGAGAAGATCCTCTGAACCTGGAGCTGGAGCTACAGCATGTGTTCTGAGAGCTTCTGAACTGGGTCTTCTCCTGGGGTCTTCTCTTTGGTTGCTCTGTATTAAATGACACATGAAAAAGGCAGAAAAACATTATCTACTCATTAATAAACCCCCAGGGTTGTGTTTGTATCTGAATGTAAGAGGCTATGAGGGCTTACTGTAAATGATTGTATATGATATGTATTTATTGCCTGTACACACCTGTGGATACAGCAGCAGATGTGGATGGGGCAGGGGAAGCTGCAGCAGCAGGTTTTCGCAGGGGGGGTGCCCAGGCTCATTGGCATCAAAAGTCAGCTCTGTCATGACAATATATATAATATACATAATATATTATTAAATTATAATACAAGTTAACATTTGAACATTACACCAGTCACAAACAACACATATCCTCTATAAACCCGGCGGTGGAAAACTAGTTATAAAGTACGGAGCAAACTAGCTCAGGCTTTAGCTAGTTGGCTCAATATATACGACTCTAAAGAATTAAAAGGCGTTTTTGCAACTTACCAGAGTTTCCGACCCCCTCACTCACTTTCCTTCGAGCAAGAACTTTTAAGATTCCTGGCTCTGAAAAATGACGAAGATGTTTCGTATTCCACAGGCTGCCCCGATAACCGTCCTCCATTGTTGTTTTGGATTTCTGCCTCTACGGTCCGCCTCCGTTCAGAGCATCGCGTCACTACTAGAGCAAGCTCCTGATTGGTTAACGCGCCGCGAATTTTCGCCAAAGTTCAGATTTTTCAACTTTGAGCGAATGAAGCGTTGGACGCGTTTAGCGCGTCCAACGCTGAATTCGCGCTATTCGCGCCGCCTCATTCGCGCGAATTGCGTCATTCGCGCCGCCTCATTCGCGCGAATCGCGCCGCAGGACTCCCACACGCGTCTAATCGCGTCTTTGCATTGACTTAACATGTAAATCACTCGCGCTTAACGCCTAATTCGCGTTTGGTGTGAACGTACCTTTAGAAGGTAAGTAGAACAGTTACATAAGCTCTATATACTGTATATCAAAAAGAAAACATGGTTTCCTGAATGGATATATTATTGTTTCTATTTATCATTCATTTCTTGTTTCTATATTTACTTTGTTTGTGGGTGACCCCTGGCAGGCAGTCTCTAAATGACATAAAATGGTGCAGCAGACGTCGCTCTTGTGCAACACACAATAGAAACTGAGCTGGACTCTACCTCTTCAGTAGAAATGAGTCTGAACTGGTGACTCAGGAAGGTTTTGAGGAAAATATTGTAATATTTGCTGAAATCATTTCATTTTGTTTAAAAAGGGTGCAAAAGAAAAACCAAAGATGGGAGATGAAGACTCAGGAGGAGATGGTAAGATTTCATCAAAATAGTCTTTTCAGTAGAATTAGTTGTGATTCTTTATATTATTGAATATTACTCAGTACTAAGACCAGTTTAAATGTATAACAGGAGGACACATAGTTAAAGAGGAAAGCTTTGAAAAAGACTCAGAAACACCAAAAGACTCAGGTTCAACATCTAAACGTCTGACAACAGAACAAAATAAATGTTAGAAAATGTTTATCCATTTCTCTAACATCACCTTTAAATCTTTAAAAACCTGTATTTGATGATTACATGCACATTTTCTATACATTCTCCATGAGGCTGTTTTCTAATTCACCTACATTTGACTTTTTATTTAACCCTTGTGTTAAGATCGATTTTTTTACTCAACCAGTGCTTGTGCAACACAACCAAATTTTATGTAAAAATACTCTACAGATGTTTACTTAATCCCAATTACAAGCAATATAAACATCATATATGGTTAATATTTGCCCTTTACCTTTATAACATCATTCATTCATTCATTTTCTACCGCTTTGTCCCGTTAGGGGTCGCAGGTGACTGGAGCCTATCCCAGCAGCTTTGGGCGTGAGGCGGGGTACACCCTGGACAGTGGCCAGTTAGTCGCAGGGCTAACATTTAGACATAGACAGTGACAAACAACCATTCACTCATACATTCATTCACTAGGGACACTTTAGATTTGCCAATTAACCTATACATGCATGTCTTTGGACGGTGGGAGGAAGCCGGAGTACCCGGAGAGAACCCACAGTAACACGTGGAGGACATGCAGACTCCTCACAGAAAGACTGGAGTCAGCCAATAATGTTTGAGTCGGCCGGGTTTTGAACTCATGACCTTCTTGCTGTGAGGCAGGAGTGCTAACCACTCTGCCACGTGCACCCCCTTTTTTTTTTATAACATCACTTTATTTTTATTATACACACGTGGACAAAATTGTTGGTACCCTTCGGTCAATGAAAGAAAAACTCACAATGGTCACAGAAAAATCTTTATTCTGACAAAAGTAATAATAAATTAAAGCCGCAAGCGGCGATAAAGGCCCTCGCCTCCCTTGAGACCGCGGGGACACATGCACTCGTGCTTTAAAGCGTAAACTTCACGGTAAAAGGATTCTGAGGAGTTTTCTAAGACTCTAGCCGTGGCTCTGGAGGGGCCTCCTCTAAAGGAAGGATCCTGGCAATTGGGAAATGGCATTTATTTCCCAAAGGTTGCCTCTTCACAGACCCATTACGACCACAGCCACAAATGTATCAAAAAACAAATTGATAACTTTTTTTTGCACACGTGTCTAGATGATACTCACCAAATTTGGAGCTGTTTAGACTTTAGACAGAAGGGGTGCGATTTAGGTGGTCACGCATTACACCCAACATAGTAGATTTTCTGTTGAGTTTACGATATGGCTGTAATAAACTTTTCAGTTTGCCCTGAGGTGTCCTATGGATGTACCAAGTTTCATTTTTCTACATTGGAATAAAGTTACTTTCACTTTCCATAGGCCCGATGTATTTTTACTTTTCTAGGGTCGCCACTGAGTCATTTTTCGTATTTTTTTGGACTTCAAATACATAAAATTTTCGCTGGGCTTGAAATCTGGGACCAATACAAATGACTTTTAGTTGTACGTTTACTGGGTTAAATTGAGGATCATTTTGCAGAAAAATATGATAAAAAATATATACCGAATTATAATAAAAAAATATAACTCGAGCAAAAAGTCTAGAAAAACACTTGTCTCATTTACATACATGTGTTTAGCTCATTTTGCCCAAGTTTGGTGTCTGTGGAATGAAGCTGCTATTTTCTGAGTTCTTTTAAAAAGAGGTGTATTTTAAGTCGGTTCACATTTTCAATTCAAAATGGCCGCCTTCCGTGTGTGATAGGGTGTGGTCCCCATTGGCTTTTTGTTCATAAGCCCATGCTGGATGTGTGTACCAAGTTTCATTTGCCTACGACAAACTAAAATTTTCACTTCCCATTGACTTTTTCCAAATATTTGGGACGTTGCTATGGCAACACATTTATAGATAGGGGTGGTTGTCATTGGCTTTTATGCTCGTCATGACATAAGAGATGTGTGTACCAAATTTTATGTCTCTATGACAAACTAAATTGTTGGGTCCCATTATAAGTTTGTAGGGGGCGCTGGAGAGCCATTTCTAAAGATAACCCTTTTATTTACATATTTTTGTGTTCAGGTCATGAATGTGCACAAACGCCTTTTGGGTCCAACTCGATCCGAGAAGGCGTTTGAGAGTTAAGAGACGCTTTATTTTCACAAAAATGGCCACCCGTTACAGGCTTGCCACACCAATACCCGATAAGATATCAACAACAAAGTCACAACTTTGGTTGGCACATGTGTCTAGATGATACTCACCAAATTTGGGGCCATTTAGATTAAAACACAATGATTTGCATCTTTCTGCGCAAGTGCGATTTTAGTGGCCAGCGTTTCACCCCACATGGCGGACTTCCTGTTAAGTTTAGGGTGTGACTGTCATTGACTTTTCTGTTTGCCCTGAGGTGTCCTATGGATGTACCAAGTTTCATTTTTCTACGTTGGAAAAAGTTACTTTCACTTTCCATAGGCCCAATGTATTTTGATTTTGTAGGGTCGCCACTGAGTCATTTTTCGTATTTTTTTCGGCGTCTTCAAATACATACCATTTTTGCCGAGCTTGAAGTCTGGGACCAATATAATGACTTTTTGTGCATGTTCACTGGGTCAAATTTAGGATCATTTGGTCACAATAAAGATAAAAAAAAAAAAAAAAAAAAAAAAAAAAAAATCCGAGCAAAAACAATAGGCCCTCCCGGCCATCACCGGCTCGGGCCTAATAAAAATTCTATGAATGTTAATAAATGAAAGTAAGACATTGCTTTTCAACCATGCTTCAACGGAATTATTTTAAAAAATAAACTCATGGAACAGGCCTGGACAAAATTGTTGGTACCCTTAACTTAATATTTTGTTGCACAACCTTTTGAGGCTATCACTGCAATCAGACGACTCCTGTAACTGTCAATGAGACTTCTGCACCTCTCAGCAGGTATTTTGGCCCACTCCTCATGAGCAAACTGCTCCAGTTGGTTCCGGTTTGAAGGGTGTCTTTTCCAGGTGGCATGTTTCAGCTCCTTCTAAAGATGCTCAATAGGATTAAGGTCAGGGCTCATAGAAGGCCACTTTAGAATAGTCCAATGTTTTCCTCTTAACCATTCTTGGGTGTTTTTTGCTGTGTTTTGGGTCATTGTCCTGTTGCAAGACCCATGACCTGCGACTGAGACCAAGCTGTCTGACACTGGCCAGCACATTTCTCTCTAGAATCCCTTGATAGTCTTCAGATTTCATTGTACCCTGCACAGATTCAAGACACCCTGTGCCAGATGCCGCAAAGCAGCCCCAGAACATAACAGAGCGTCCTCCATGTTTGACAGTAGGGACCGTGTTCTTTTCTTGATATGCTTCATTTTTCCGTCTGTGAACATAGAGCTGATGTGCCTTGGCAAAAAGTTCCATTTTTGTCTTATCTGTCCATAGGACATTCTCCCAGAAGCTTTGTGGCTTGTCAACATGTAGTTTGGCATATTCCAGTCTAGCTTTTTTATGATTTGTTTTCAACAATGGTGTCCTCCTTGGTCGTCTCCCATGTAGTCCACTTTGGCTCAAACAATGACGGATGGTGCGATCTGACACTGATGTTCCTTGAGTGTGGAGTTTACCTTGGATCTCTTTAGAAGTCTTTCTGGGCTCTTTTGTTACCATTCGGATTATCCGTCTCTTTGATTTGTCATCAATTTTCCTCCTGCAGCCACGTCCAGGGAGGTTGGCTACAGTCCCATGGATCTTAAATTTTTGAATAATATGTGCAACTGTAGTCACAGGAACATGTAGCTGCTTGGAGATGGTCTTATAGCCTTTACCTTTATCATGCTTGTCTATAATTTTCTTTCTATTCTCCTCGACAACTCTTTCCTTCGCTTCCTCTGGTCCATGTTGAGTGTGGTACACACCATGTCACCAGAAAACACAGTGACTACCTGAAGCCCTATAAAAAGGCCCACTGACTGATTACAAGATTGTACACACCTGTGATGCTAATTAGTGCACACACCTTGAATTAACATGTCCATTTGGTCAAATTATTTACAGTCTTTTCTAGGGGTACCATCAATTTTGTCCAGGCCTGTTCCATGAGTTTATTTTTTAAAATAATTCCGTTGAAGCATGGTTGAAAAGCAATGTCTGACTTTCATTAGTTAACATTCATAGAATTTTTATTTATTATTACTTTTGTCAGAATAAAGTTTTTTCTGTGACCATTGTGAGTTTTTCTTTCATTGACCGAAGGGTACCAACATTTTTGTCCACGTCTGTATTGCTACTTATTTTGTATGTTTAATAAAAGGTAAAAGAAAAATCAAGTAATGAGTTAAAAAAAAAACTTACAAGGAAGCAAAATATTTCAACAAACTATTGATATTTATTTATTTTAACTTTAATTGAACACAACACAAGCTGAATGTCAGGAACAGGCAAAGAACTCGCAATTTAGACACCACAAGAGACTGAAGGGTTTATTTTCCAGGCAAAAGTATAGAATCATAATCCAAAAGACGAGGTCGAAACAAGGCTAAGGTCAGAGCACATTATAAATCCAGTACACAAAACACGAGGAATACACTAGAACAGTGGTGTCAAACTAATTTTATCTCAGGGGTCACAAGGGGAAAAATCTATTTCCAAGAGGGCCGGACTGGTAAAATTATGACATATTAACTTAAAAATAACAACAACTTCAGATTGTTTCCTTTGTTTTAGTTTGGTCTAAAATAGTAAAGCACATTCTGAAAATGTACACATCACAAATAATCCTCTTGACAGAACACTTCAAATTAGCTAAACCTTCTAAAGAAACATTCAGTGCAATTTCAAGAACACAATGCCTCAGTGTTTGGACCTTAAACTTCGTCTCAGTGTATCTACAAGTGCATACAACTTTTAGTCACAGCCAATCTTTGATTGAACAAATACAAACTCTTCCAGGTATAAAATATGTTATTTGTCATAATCTTAATCCTTAACTAACTCACCATACCATACAAACTGAGGTAGAAACTATTCATTGTCCCGCAAAATCAGGTCTGCTGTCCTGCAACAGAGCAATAGCCAGGTGGTCACCCTACATTTTATCCCCAGTTCAGTCAGGTTTTAGAAAAAAAGTACCATCACAGCTGCAATGAAGGTGATAAATGACATCTCTGTTGCTCGTGACAAGAAGCAGCACTGTGCAGCACTTTTTATTGATTTGTCAAAAGCTTTTGACACGTTTGATCATGATGTTTTAAAGATTAGGCTTCTTAATTCGGGGTTTTCAGAGAATACTGTCTCTTGGTTCTCAAACTATCTTAGTGACAGAACCCAGTGCATTAAGAATGATGGTGTTCAATCGGGTATTTTATCAATCCTTAAAGAGGTTCCACAAGGCTCTGTGTTAGGCCCTCTTTTATTTACTATTTATATAAATAACCTTAATCGGTATGTGTCTGACGCAAACTTTCATTTTTATGCAGATGACACAGTTATTTACTGCTGTGCACCCTCTCTTAAACAAGCCATTGTGCTTAATGCAGAAAAAACAAATGTATGCTCTTCACGGGCACTCGGAATAGACCACTGAATGTTCCCTCAGTGATTACTCTTGACGGACGTGAAATACAGACTGTTACAACTTATAAGTATCTTGGTATTGTTATTGATGATTGCCTGTCATTTAAGCCTCATGTTCACTGTCTAGTGAGAAAGTTGAGGCTAAAATTGGGTTTTTACTTTTGAAATAAGCTGTGTTTTTCTTTTAATGTTAAACGGTTAGTGGCATCCACTTTTTTTATCTGTGCTGGACTATGGTGATATATTATATATGCATTCATCTGCTCAATGCCTTCAAATGATTGACGCAGCCTATCATGCATCGCTGAGATTTATTACTAAATTGTAAAGCTCGCAGAGGCTTTGTCATTGGTACATATTTATATATAAGGCTATTCTTGGTGTGCTTCCATCCTATTTATGTTCACTTCTTATGAAAAAAAGTGCTGGTCATTACTCTCTTCGTTCTCAGGCTGTTGTCTTGTTTTCTGTCCCACATGTCAGTACTGAGCTGGGTAAAAAGGCCTTTGTTTATTCTGCTCCCTTTACATGAAATCTGCTGCAGAACAACTTAAAACTTAGTAAATTGATTCCTTTGAGTGTTTTTAAGTTAAGAATGAGATGTTTTGAGTTGGACTCCCTCACATGTCAATGTTTTTAATTGAGATTTATTTTTTTTGTGTGTCTTTGTATGTATGTAATGATATGATGTAATTCAGCTGCCTATCTTGGCCAGGTCTCCCTTGCAAAAGAGATTTTTAATCTGAATGGGCTTCTCCTGGTTAAATAAAGGATAAATAAATTAAAAAAAAAATTCTGGATCATCTGCAGAGGTTTGGTTGTGCAGGCAGGAAGTCCAGCCAGTAGAGCATTGCAATAATCCAGTTTGGACAAGACAAGAGCCTGGACTAGGATTTGCGTAGAGAGCTCTGACAGGAAAGGTCTAATTTTCCTAATGTTGTAGAGGATGAATCAGGACAGGGTGGTGCTGGCGACATGACTTGTGAAGTTTAGTTCATCAATTACCACTCCAAGATTTCTGTCAGTGCTGGACGGTGTAATGGTTGATGAGCCTAGTTGAATGGAGAGGTTGTGGGGCTTTTTGGGTTGGCAGGAATCACAAGCTGTTCTGTTTTTGCAAGGTTCAGCTGCAGGTGATGGTCCTTCATCCAAAGTATGTCACTCAGACATACCGAGACGCGAGCAGAGACCGTCGGATCGTCAGGTTGAAATAACAGGTGGAGTTGAGTGTCATCCGCATAACAGTGATAGGAAAATCCATGCTTCTGGATGACAGAGACAAGGGATGTCATGTATATGGAAAAGAGTAGCGGTCCAAGCACTGAGCCCTGTGGCACCCCTGTATTGAGATGTTGGGAGTCAGAGACCTCATTTCTCCATGATACTCTGAATGACCTATCTGAGAGGTAAGACTTGGACCATTGGAACGTCATTCCAGAAACACCCATCGCACTGAGAGAATACAGGACACTGTCATAATACAGCGTGACAACTTTGTTGTGTCCTTGCAGCATTTTATTCAAGTTATTGCAAGTGGTCTGTAACATCCACTATAAATGCAAGGTCCTGCATCCATTCTGCATACCTGCCAACCTTGAAGAATATTTTATGAGTACTACTACCCCCCCCCCCCTCCCCCCACGAGAGGACCTGACAGCCCATCTTTGCACACACACCTGTGAGAAACCTATGAGACGGTTATTTGTGACAGCTTTTAGGTGCGTTATTGGCAGCGCCACCCTTACATGTTAGCGTAGCCTTCATGAAAGCGTGAACTGAACTGAGGTCGTCACAGCTAGACTGCTTGTTAGGATGTCAGTGTCATTTTTAATGTTCATAAATTCAATTACTAATATCCCCAACTAATGGGAAGGATGCCCGGTTTGATAAGCTAGCCTATTGACACTTTGAACGTTTATTTCTCATCATCCTTTTATTTTTAATATAATTATGTTTCTGGGGATGTGGAGTGTTTGTGTGTAACCGAGTTCGTTAGGCTACCTGTTGCCCCTTGGTGACTGATGTCGTCTTGCAGACGGTGCAGAACGCATGATGAGGTAGCCTGGACATCTGGAGGCAAGGCCATCTCTCACGATAGCGGTCTAAAATCTTTGCTTTTCTAACCTTTTTTTGAGGCGGTTCAGTCATGGCATGAAAGCCTAGGTAGCCTACGTTATCTTGCTCTGGCTTGCTTGAGAGGCACCGTGGCTGAATTTAATTGAGCGCGAAGCTTGTGGATAGGAGGGGCAGGTGGTCGGCGGGTTAACATGCAGCACTCTGATTGGCCAAACGCTTTTCACTGCACTTACTTTGACTTCCTTATGACTTACACACTGTGGATCAGCGGCAGAATCAGCGTAAAAATAGATTGCATAGAAAATGAAATCGGTGAAATGCGAGAAGCAACAAAATGCGTACCTAGAGAGCAGCAAATCGTACAAGCGTACGTATGAGTCAAAATGCGTGCCAAGTACGAAAAATGCGTACATGTTGGCAGGTATGCATTCTGTGGACTGAAAATCTAACACTGATTTGCCCTTTTTTCCATGAACTTTTCAATTTCCTCTCGTAAATCAAAAAAATGCCTCAGCACAGCACCTCGGTGTGGTATAACAGGCCGTAGGTCGTTCTCTTTGAGAAGGCTGTCAAATTGACGGTCATTCAAGCCTCTGGACCGAATGAAATTAACAGTTTGGACGACCACCTCCATATCTTTATGCATCTGACTTGCAACACAATGCGTCCTGATGCAAAATACAGTGAAAAGTCTAAAAATCATGTCCTCCATTTTCACTCTGCAGTTTCTCTCAGAATTTTGTCACCACACCTGCTGTTTTCCCAATCATTGATGGAGCACCATCTGTAGCCAGGCTGACAGCGCAGAACCAGTTCACTCCGACCCTGTCGAGCGCTCCGACGAGGGTGGTGAAAATATCAGCTGCTGTTGTGGTATCCGTCATTGGAACCAACTCGACAAACTCCATGGTTTCGGTTAAATTGTTGTCAACTCCACGGATGAATATGGCCAGTTGTGCAACATCTGTAATGTCCGTGCTTTCATCAATTGCAACTGAAAACCTAATATATGATTTAACATTGCGCTTCAATTGGTTGTCTAAATCCCCCGAAAGATCAGAAATCCTATCTGCAACTGTGTTTCTTGTCAGGCTGATATTTTCAAAAGCCTGACGTTTTTCAGGAAAAACCATCTCTGCAGCTTTCAGCGTGCATGTCTTCACAAATTCACCCTAACTAAATGGTTTTGAAGACAGTGCTGGCTTTCACTGCTGCATCACTGATTTCTCAGCTACAAATAAACACAGATTGCTGTTTCTTCGAACCCGCCAACAACTTCATTCATCTTTTCTCTTCTCTTTTGTCCTTGCAAGTCATCATGTATTTATCAGCATGAAGAGTCTCATAGTGGCGCCTAAGGTTATATTCTTTCAGCACTGAAACCTGCTGTGCTGTTTTCCATTAATTTCCGTGAATAAAAATGACAATGACCATTTTTCTTGGAGAACTCTGCACTCTTTGTCCACTATTCTCTTTTTTGACAGTGATATTTTGGCTATTTTGAGGCTTCCAGAACTTATGTTCAAAGAAGACGATGTAGGATAGGCTAACTGGCAAAACGACAAGGCATCTTCGGACATTTAGGTAGTCTATACTTGCTCATCCTCAGTATAAACAGTTTACTTGCGCTATTGCGACATCCAGTGGTCACATTTAGAACAGCAGTTTCTTTCATTGAGAAATTGCAGCTTATTTTATAGTTTGCTTATTTTTCTAGTTTGAAAAATTATCTACGAGGACGTATTAAACCCCTCTGGCCGGCGGGCCGCAAAACTGACACCCCTGCACTACAAGTTCAATACACTGAACACGAGGAATACACTAGAAGTTCAATACAAATTAACATAAGGAAAATGACCAGCAACCTCACACGAGGGGTGAAAACAATTTGGCCCTGAACAGTGGAAAACACACAGACTATAAAGGACACACAACAAGGCACAGGTGGAGCACATTAGAGGCGGAGCAGGTAATCACAGTGGAGGGAAAGACACAACGTCTGGAAGTCAAGCTGACAGACAGACAGACAGACAGGGGTTAGACACTTCACAATAAGACACAGGAAAACCGGTACAATACTTAAACAGACTGACCAACACAGAACACGAGGGTGGGACATGACACTGAACACATACTGTATGTACTAACCATGTCAGTCTAGACACATCAGCATCATTGAACACATTGCATTTTCATACCAACCTATACAACACATTAGGGGCTAGACTTGTAGGTTCCATGCATATGAGGAAGTGGCATCACAGGCAGCCCAGATCTTTATACCATATTTTGCAGGTTTAGATGGTATACATACAGTGGCATAAAAAAGTATCTGAAGCCTTTGGAATTTCACACATTTCTGCATAAAATCACCATCAAATGTGACCTGATCTTTGTAAAAAAAAAAACAGTGTCTGCTTTAACTAAAACCACCCAAACATTTATAGATTTTCATATTTCTAATGAGGATAACATGTAAACAATGGAATAAGTAACTGAATCTTCTGCCTAAAGAGACTTTGAGAGCAATTACCAATTCTTACCAAACAATTTAAGTCAGGGGTGTGTCCAATTACTGAGGAGTGGCTTAAAGCTGCTCTGCTCACTATAAAACACACACCTGGTAAGAATTGTGTCTTGATGAGAAGCATTGTCGGATGTGCACCATGGTTCGCTCAAAAGAGCTCTCTGAAGACCTTTGTATAAAGCCGGGAAAGGTTACAAAACCATCTCTAAAAGTCTGGATGTTCATCAATCCACAGTTAGAGAAATTCTTCAAATGGAGAGTTTGTAAAGAGGAATGGTCCAAGATTGATCCTGATCAATGTGCCCGGCTGATCTGCAGCTACAGGAAACATCTGGTTGAAGTTATTGCTGCCAAAATGGGGCAATCAGATATTAAATGTGATATTTCAGTCACTTATTCCTCCCCCTTCTGTCATTGTTTGGATGTTATCCTAAAAATATAAAAAACCTATAAATGTTTGGGTGGTTTTAGTTAAAGCAGACACTGTTTTTTCATTTGTGTCATTTTGACAAAGATCAGATCACATTTGATGGTGATTTTATACAGAAATGTGAGAAATTCCAAAGGCTTCAGATACTTTTTCATGCCACTGTACTGCCTAAAGGGGCAGCGGCCCCACGTGTCCCACGCTGTCCTGATGGCAGCTAGCTTCTCTCTCTGCTGTCGAGCTGGTCTGTTGTCTCGGTTATCAAAGTGGATAATCCTGGACATTAGGTGTAAGTTTTCCAGATTCACTGTTGCACAAAATATTTCTCTGCAGTTTCTGCAAATCACAGGGATTCTGTGTATTCATCTTTGGACCTGAAAACTCCAGCAAGAATAAGAACCCCAAAGTAGGCCTGTAAATGGGTTTGGTCCATCTCCTTCCACCTCTCTCCAAAAACACGTGCTCCTTCTAAACTAGTGCAATCAAGAATAATTTTCTGGACGGAATTAGGAAAAAGCTCAGAAGAAGACTTGATGTCCTGCACACGAGTAACTGCCATCCGTGTTGGGCCTGGTTGCATCCTTATGACATTGGCAACCATGCAGGGTGGCTCATAGCTTGGACAAGAAGACTATTCAATTTCACCATTTTTTGACAGCCATATTTCTTCACTTGGTCCTGGAGCTGGCTGCTGATGGGCTGGTCCTGTGACTCGTCTTTGTTTAGGAACTAGCTGATGCACAATCTCATCCAATCTCATCCTGTTCTTCAAAGTCACTGTCAGACTCTGAATTTTCAGAAATGTGATCCTCTCCCGTTGCAGCCTGGAGAGAGTATGAAAAAAATTCAAATTCCCGCAAGAATGAGGGTGAAATGTGCGGGAACACAAACACACGCGCATACACATAACTAACAGCAGGCCCAGACAGGATGAGGACAAAGTGACAGGTCACAGGACCGACAATTTCAAACACTTTTATTAGCCCTGGGTCCAGTGGACCTGAACATCTCTTATATAAAATAAATGTCCAGGGGGGGGTGTACAGTGTGTGCTCTTTGAAAATATGTTCTGATATACAGCTCTGGAAAAAATAGGTATGTGTTTGGGTAAAATTAACATTTTTGTTTTATTCTATAAACTACTGACAACATTTTTTCCCAAATTCCAAATAAAAATATTGTAATTTAGAGCATTTATTTGCAAGAGGATAGTGTTTTTAAAAAAAATAATTTTCCTTATTAAACTAGATTTGGTTCAGGTGATCACCTAATCAGCACCTCATTCAGTAGAATGAGGTGTGTCTGTGTGTGTTCAACAGACATCGGAATGGAATGGTTTCCATACTTGTAGAGATGCTGGTTGCCAGAGTAAATTGCAGTGGTCTCTTAATTTTTTCCAGAGCTGTATGTTCTCCACAGAAAATGAGCCAAGGCCAATGAGTTTGAATCCCCAAAAATTATTTATAATAAATTTTATTTTGATAAAAAATGAATACGGGTCCCACAGACCCGAACACCATACAAGGGTTTAAGATTATTCAGGGTTTCCGCGGGGCATTAAAAAGCATTAAAAGTCATTAAATGGATTTTGCAAAAATTAAGGCCTTAAAAGGCATTAAAAAGCATTAAATTTGATTCCTACAGGCATTAAATTTTTTTTATAGTTTTGAAGAGAATTTTATATCAATTTCTTTGAATATAGCCTTCATAATTAATAATTTTATTTGCTTTCGCAAAATGTACGTTAGTGTGATAAACACACGGAACCAGTTTGGTAATTGGTTTCGGCCAGAGCAAAATTGCCGTGATACGGAGGTGACGCGGGCGGCGGGCATTTTGTACAGCGGTGGACGAGGTCTGAGGAAAAATGGGAAAGTGCAAATTCCAACTGAAGTGGCTGGAAAACGAAAATTTTAAGACATGGTTGCAGCCTGTTAGTGGTAAAAATGATGAAGGATTTTGCGGTGTTTGCAGAAAAGCATTTAAGTTGGGGACAATGGGAATTGGCGCGTAAAATCCCATATGCAGTGTGTGACGCACAAATCCGCGGTAAGAGCAAAACAGCAAACTACTATGTCTAGTTACTTTGGCGTGACCGACAAATCTACAAGCAATAACGTTACGACGACAACTGATGCTGTCACCACCGTTTGTGGAGCAGCTAACATTAGGGGGAGTTGACCGTCGTGTGCGCCAGCCTTCAGAAGGACGCCGATCAACTAGCTGAGCAGGCCGAAAACAAATCGAAAACACTCATGGCTGAAATGATAACAAAATCTAATACTCTAAGGAGGAGATTCAAGGAAAAGTGCTGTTAATTGAAAAATGTTGAGTCAGAGTTGGAACTAAAATCGACTGAATTAAGGCACATGCCTTAATGAACTTATTTACACAGTAAATTTCTTTAGCTCTTGCTTACATGTATTTACTTTGAATACATTAAGTTCCAGCATTTAAAAAGTTGAGCTTATTGAAGAGCTGTTTTTGTTATGATAAAATTATAAATACAATAATTCTCTTTTTGCTAATTTTGAAATATCTCCAAATAAATTGATTAAGCTGCCTCCTGAGCCATTTCTAATTCAGTTCTGAGTTATATAATTTCATCATCATCAAACTGGATGGTTGCAATTAATTTGCGACATGTCTATTTAAAATAAAACGATTATATCCGTATATAAAATATCCGTGGTTAGTCATGGGTCGTGTATGGCATTAAAAAATTTTAAAATGGCATTAAAAAGGCATTAAAAAGGCATTAAATTTAATTTGAAGATACCTGCAGAAACCCTGTTATTAGAGAAAGTAAAGCCTTTTTATTTGCCTAATCACCAAAGCACATTAGTGTTTGTTGAACCTGTAAGAGCAGGACAAAGAGAGGACAGAGAAAAGAGAGTCAGAAAACAGGCCTGTCCCTGCAGTAAAAAATGACAAAGTATAAGATAAAAATATATTTATAAAGGAATCTGCTTTTAGAGGTGGAAGTAACTAGTTACAAATACTCATTGTAAATTAGTAGCCTAGATTTTTGGGTACAATAAGATGCTGAGTATCCTACATTTATTTTTTTAAAACAATATTTAAAGGTTTATAAATAAGAGCTTGTTCTCTCGTCTTTGTCGGCCTCTCTCTGCTCACTCAGTCCTGCCTCTCGACCCACACAAAGTACAATCACAAAGAGCTCTGACCTGATATTTGTGCTGATCTATGACAAGTCCCGCCTTCAACAATATACTGTTATCTCATTGGTTGGTTGATAACAAACATAATTGAACTTCAAGCTCCTTTCCGTGCCTCATGGCACCGAGGTGCTGCCATGTGGACCGAGGCTCTGGACAGATGGCTGTCAAATCCATTTTTTCCACAAAGTCTTAAAAACTGTTTTTCCACGCAGGTTGATGCTGATTTAAAACATGCCTCCATCCACACAGTTTAACTTGTAATTGAGAAGTATTTTGGGCGAGTAACAAAATGTTCAGTATTCTAGAGTAAAGATCATTGATCCAGTCTCTTCTTCTTCACAGATAATGAGATGAAGGAGCACGACACTGAGGCTAAGGTGATTTTCTGTTTAAATGTATAAGTTCAGCTACTTTAAATTAGAGCATGTGATTATTTAAAAGTAACACATATATCAACCTGTTTATTTGATAGAGTGAAAAAGGACAACAAACGAAGACAGACAAAGGCCCAGGAGAAGAGACTGAAATTAAAAACCGTAATAGTTGAACCAAGAAGTCTTCTCAATGTAATACTGTAATAAATGCAGATGCTTTTTGGTTTAATTTAAAACTTTGATTCTGTGCAGAAAAACTCAAAGATCAAAAGAATACGGCTCAGTTCACAGTAAAGGTAAGAATTTTTCAAATAAATGTCATTATCTGTTCTCCCGGGCTGTCCAGTTAGAATAGGTGAGAGGTGAGCTATGTAGTTATTATAAAGCACAAAGAAACCTGAATTACTCCTGTTATAATATCACAACCAAAACAGTCTAGTTCAGTTTAACCCTTGAAGCACCTTTGGGCCCAAACATTCTGCTAATTTTATGTTTTTGATTCTAAATACAGTGCCTTGCGAAAGTATTCGGCCCCCTTGAACTTTGTGACCTTTTGCCACATTATAGGCTTCAAACATAAAGATATGAATGTGTCATTTTTTGTGAAGAATCAACAACAAGTGGGACACAATCATGAAGTGGAATGAAATTTATTGGATATTTCAAACTTTAACAAATAAAAAACTGAAAAATTGGGCGTGCAAAATTATTCAGCCCCCTTAACTTAATACTTTGTAGCGCCACCTTTTGCTGCGATTACAGCTGTAAGTCACTTGGGGTATGTCTCTATCAGTTTTCACATTGAGAGACTGAAATTTTTGTCCATTCCTCCTTGCAAAACAGCTCGAGCTCAGTGAGGTTGGATGGAGAGCATTTGTGAACAGCAGTTTTCAGTTCTTTCCACAGATTCTCGATTGGATTCAGGTCTGGACTTTGACTTGGCCATTCTAACACCTGGATATGTTTATTTGTGAACCATTCCATTGTAGGTTTTGCTTTATGTTTTGGATCATTGTCTTGTTGGAAGACAAATCTCCGTCCCAGTCTCAGGTTTTTCGCAGACTCCATCAGGTTTTCTTCCAGAATGGTCCTGTATTTGGCTCCATCCATCTTCCCATCAATTTTAACCATCTTCCGTGTCCCTGCTGAAGAAAAGCAGGCCCAAACCATGATGCTGCCACCACCATGTTTGACAGTGGGGATGGTGTGTTCAGGGTGATGAGCTGTGTTCTGGAGTGGACTGTATTGGGCTAATTCTTAGGTGTATAACAGAGGACAAGATGGGGTGTCGGTCAGAACACAGGAGGAAAAGATGAGCGTCTTGTGAGAATCCAGCAGTGTTTTAATTACGGTTGTTTAGGTCAGTCATTCCCAAACTGTGGTCCGCGGACCACTAGTGGTCCGTGAGGGTACTGCAGGTGGTCCGTGGAAAGGCAAAATAAAATATTTTACCTTCATTTTACCAGGAAATTCCAATAAAAAAAATAAAAGAATAGGTAGGCCTATATTGATATAACATTTGCATTAAATTGTCAAGTTATTGTGCGATTACTAAAATAGGCCAGTGGTGTTCGGCCGTGACGTTCAAGTTCAGTGTCGTTATGGATCGGTGGATAGCAACAGGTTCTCTGAAGAGAAAAGAGGCAGCCGTTGTGAGCAGTAAACTTTCTTTTAACAAGCCTGTTGCACACTGATGTGATGACTAGTTATAGTAGTGCTAGTAAGCCTATTTAGAGGTGCGGATTAATTCAGGTAAGACTGTGTGTAGACATTTTATTATGTGTGTTATGAGGTGGTCCGCAAAATTTTTTGATTACAAATAGTGGTCCACACAGGTGGTTACGATATGGTGATTCGAAGTATTATTATTATTTCCAACAGTCTGAAATGACAAACAAGCATGTCTGTTAACTTAACATGAATATAAACGTGTACCAGTGAAATACACATAATAGAGACAAGTAAACTGGTCTAAGTGAGTTCCATCAATACAGTGCTAACTTTATGCATCAAATAAGGCACATGACAAAATATAGGTGTAGCACTGGCGCCATCTACTGGCCGCCGAAAATACAACATGGCCGCACAATTAAGACCGCATGGACGGCGGACCTTCTCACGTTACTACTTGCATACCTTCTGACGTGTAACAGATGCTATATACACAACAGAAAGTTGCAGGCAACGACCCGTCTGGCCGCCCCATCAACAGACTGTTTGGCGTCACTGGATCAATGTCTGCTACATCTGTTGAGGTGTAGCCCAAGGGTTTTGAATTCAACATGGCCTCCACCTCCAGGAGAGCAGTGATAAGGACATCCTCATAAACTGGTTGTGCTCCTATGCACGTGTGCAGGGCAGTCTTAACGGAGCGGATTTCCCGCTACCAAGCCCCGCCAAAATGCGGAGCTGCAGGTGGGTTATAGTGGAACTTCAAGATTCAAGATTTCAAGATTCAAGATTTTATTCGTCACATACAAAATTATATACAGCATATATAACCAGCAGTGAAATGTGAGTCAGGTCCGCTCCATGGACAGTGCAATTATTTAGGAAAACACACAGATGAAAATATACATAAATGTAGCTATGTAAGAATGAGATAAAAGTAAACAATAAAAAATATAAGAATAAAATATAAAAAATATAAAAAATGTGTAATGTGGGAATAAATCTAGATCGCAAAATAATGTACATGAATGTAAACTGTAGACTTAAAATATTAAAAAATGTACAGGGATGTACAGTGTGCATATATGCATTTAGCTGTGGTCTTAAATATTAAGAATCACATGAAGGTGCAGGAAGCAAATGTGCAAAACAGTTTGTAGCAAAACAGAGTGACACTGTCAGTGTGTCAGTGTGAGGTGGCTGGTTTTGAGTTCAAGAGCCTGATGGCCTGTGGGAAAAAACTCCTCCTGAGTCTCTCAGTTTTTGCCATCAGGCTACGGTAGCGCTTACCAGATGGCAGCAGAGTGAAAATATGATTACTGGGGTGGGTGGAACTTAATCTTCTGGGGGGCGAGCCTCTGCTGGAGAGAGGGAGCCATGGCCGCAAAGGCCTCTCGAAGTTCACGCTTCCCTCCCTTAAAATTGGTCCCCTGATCAGACCATAGCTCCGCTGGAGTCCCTCGACGAGCAATGAATCTCCGTAGGGCCATCAGATAGGTGTCCGCATCCATACTTCTCAGAATATCCAGGTGTACTGCCCTTGTTGTTAAACACTTGACGATTATACCCCAGCGTTTCTCTTGACGTCTGGCCATCTTAACCGGCATCGGGCCGAAGCAATCGACACTTTAAATTTCTCCACAACAGTATCTCGGACCTGCCTGGTGTGTTTCTTGTTCTTCATGATGCTCGCTGCGCTTTAAACGGACCTCTGAGACTATCACAGTGCAGGTGCATTTATACGGAGACTTGATTACACACAGGTGGATTCCATTTATCATCATTAGTCATTTAGATCAACATTGGATCATTCAGAGATTCTCACTGAACTTCTGGAGTTTGCTGCACTGAAAGTAAAGGGGCTGAATAATTTTGCATGCCCAATTTTTCAGTTTTTTATTTGTTAAAAAGGTTTAAAATATCCAATAAATTTTGTTCCACTTCAGTACAGTTTCATATCTTTATGTTTAAAGCCTGAAATGTGGCAAAAGGTTGCAAAGTTCAAGGGGACCGAATACTTTCGCAAGGCACTGTATATCGGTCAGTTTAAAGACTATTTGTTTGAAACTTGGCCAGTATTAGTTTTTTTATCAGTACTTTTATAATTCCATGATTCTCCCTGTTACAAAGTGTTTAGAGTAGGAGATTAGTATTTTACAGACATTCTTTACCCTCAGGCCCAATTTGGTCCCATTGACGCTCATTATAATCACATATGTTTAATATATTGTAATGTTGACATATTATAATATACTGGGAAAACAGGTTTTAGGTGTGGTGACCCCCCTGACCCACCAGGGGCAGCAGAGCTTTAGTACAAAAAGTTTCAATGGAGTCCTGTTTCTCTTATCCTTGCAATAATCATGACAATAAAAAAGCTGGTCTTGATGTTTTGCGCTTGATCTAAAAAATGTGAATGTGGTTCACATAATATTTTGTCCATGGCTGAGTGAAGGTGAGTGGCAGGTGAAGTGAAAACAAACAATTAAATCTGTGTTGGAAGAAAAGGTAAACACATTTATTGATGAAAACCAAGGCTCTCCCATGGAACCCCTTAAATGGTCCTCGTGTAAGGGCGCCGCCATATGGCGTTTACAGCGATATACCGCCGTCCACCAGAGGGCAGGCTCCAAAAGCGGAAATATAAGGAGAAACCCAATGGCGACTTTACAAGTATAAAAATCATGTTTACAGCCTGGTACAGAAGATGGCTCTGGTCTCTAGAGCTAAGTTTTTACTACGTGACAACTCTGGGAGGGTGAATTTTTGATTAAAATGTCCGTTTATGCTATCTTAAAACTATTGTTTTACTATGGAGTATCGGTGAATAGGTGACCAATGGGCGGATAACATCCATATTTTTACAATCTATGATGAAAACCAAAAAAATATATATTTTTTTTGTATATCGTAGCCATGAAAAAAAGGGTTGAAGTAAAAGCATCTGGACTCGGTTTTCAATAGAGACGAAACGTCTTCACCTTGAAAACAGATGCTTTTACTTCAACCCTTTTTTTCAAGATGTCCTGGATGACTGAGAACCTTCACAGATATCTCATAGCCATGTTATAAAAAACATGAATTGTTGGGAAATCATCCTGGATTTAGTGTTTTTCCTCTGATTCACTCATTTCCTATTTGATAGATCTGCAGAAATATGACGTGGTATTTCCAATAGGCTACATTTTGTGGCAAAAATCTTTATTTATCAGGGTTTTGGAGGTTTCCAGGTTATTGAATCAAGTTTACTCATTTGAAAATGGTGTCTTTGGATTCTTGTATTATGTGTGAGGTGTAAGGATGGTGTGTGTGGGGGTGGGTGTGTGAAATGTGGATCATCAAAGGCCAAATGGGCCACAAGAAATAAATGTGGTTGAGAATATATTTTGTGTGTGTCGGTTAGGTCAGGAAACATAGATGAGAAAAGCTGCTTAAGGCCTAGATGCTGGGGGAAGTATGACACACTGTACTTCTATCCTCTGGCGCTGTCTGACTTCACTCTTATTACTATACACACCCAAAGGCCATTTTATTAGGTACACCTGTTCAATTGCTTGTTAACAGAAATTTCTAATCAGCCAATCACATGACAGCACCTCATCCAGGCATCTAGAGGTTAGTGAAGTCGACTTGCTGAAGTTCAAAGTGAGCATGAGAATGGGTAAGAAAGGGTATTTAATTAAACTGTTGCCATTTAAACAACTGAGACCAAAAAATACAACCACACCAGCAATTTAGATTTACATTGAAACAATAAAAAAGACGCTAAGCTTCAAAAGAAATGTAATAGTATTTTAGTCATACTCATTTTCTAAGAGATGATATTTAGGTTCCACTCAAAACCCAATGCTGTCCAACTCCCTTTGCAGTTCACCCCACTGATCTGTGGTTATTGTCTTTTAGCTTTCTGGGAATGAAGAAGATGATACCAAGAAAATAAATGACAACAAAAGAGACACACAAGACTCTGGAATACATTCTGAAATAAAGGATACAGGTAATTTGAGTTTATTTATTATTATTATTATTATTATTATTATTATTATTATTATTATTATTAATAATAATAATAATAATAATTGATTGAAACAGTGCATGTTGATGAACATATACGAGACACAGACACATGAATGTAAAACATGCCAGATTGTAACCTTAAGGGCCGTACACACCGGGACGAATAATGGCGCGCGTAATTCACCAGCGTTTTTTAACACGTTTTTTGTGTTCACACCCAAGCGATTTTCGCTGACGATGAGCCGAGTGAACATGCAAATTCATTCCTTGACATTAGATGGCGCTTAATGTAAAACAGACATACCCCGGTACACAAGGTGGCGCTGCGCAACTTTACACTGTCGCGTTTGTCATATAGTTCTTTGTGTTCCGACACTAACGAGACCAGCAACTCTACATTCATCTTGCCTTGCATCTTCTTTGTCTTATTTCTTCCCGGCAGTGTAGATGCTACTTGGCGTATATCTTCTTCGCCGTTACGTATGTGTGCTCGGCAAGACCGTTTTGTGTTTGAGCGCCCCCAAGTTGTGTATTACTGTAACGTCAGAAGCTCCAGACACGTGAGCAAAAGCGCCAATCTCATTGGTCGTATATTGGCGGCCTTTGTTTAGTCACGAGGCGTTAAACGTCGGCAAATATTGCGCCCGAAATTCGTCCCGGTGTGAACAGGCCTTTAGATTAGATTAGATTAGATTAGATTCAACTTTATTGTCATTACACAAGTACAGGTACAAGGCAACGAAATGCAGTTAGCATCTAACCAGAAGTGCAATAAGCAGTAAGTACAGAATATACAAGGTCTATAATATGTACAATAACTATACAGATAAGTATTATGGACATAATTGACAGATTTTAAATACTATAAGCATGATATACAGGTAGGTGTACTATGAACATACTATACAGATGGATTATGTAAAAGTGTATGTACACTATAGGCAGAACTATGAACATATGAACATCATTTACACTGGTGCAATGGACAGTACAGTGCATAGAAAATATTACAGTGTGCAAATGGATGTAGTGGAAGTAATAACAAGTTTACTGTTTGCTTGTTGTAAATAATAAATAAATCAGTCAGACGCAGTGGTGATGTGGGGGAGGAGTCTGTGTGTGTGGTGGTGTCAGAGGGCAGAGTTCAGTAAGGAGACAGCTGTAGGGAAAAAGCTGTTCCTGAGTCTTGTGGTTTTTGTCCGGAGGCTCCTGAAGCGCCTCCCGGAGGGCAGGAGGTTAAACAGTCTATGGTCAGGGTGAGAGGAGTCCTTAAGAATGCTGCGAGCTCGACGACAGCGTTTCCTCTGGATGTCCTCAATAGCAGGAAGTGGTGTCCCTGTGATGCGCTGGGCAGTTTTCACCACCCTCTGCAGTGATTTGCGGTCAGCCACTGAGCAGTTTCCATACCAGACTGTGATGCAACTGGTCAGGATGCTCTCGATCGCACACCGGTAAAAGTTCACCAGGATGGCTGAAGACAGCTGGTTCTTCTTCAGTGTCCTGAGGAAGAAGAGGCGCTGGTGAGCCTTCTTGACCAGGCTGGAGGTGTTTGTGGTCCAGGACAGTTCCTCTGAGATGGTGATTCCCAGGAACTTGAAGCTGGAGACACGTTCAACAACCATACCATTAATGTGGATGGGGTCATGCGTGCCTCCTTTTTTCTTTCTGAAGTCCACAATGAGCTCCTTTGTCTTAGTGGTGTTAAGGAGCAGGTTATTGTCAGCACACCATGTGGCCAGGTGCTGTACCTCTTCCCTGTAGGCAGTCTCATCGTTGTCTGTGATGAGGCCAATCACCGTGGTGTCGTCTGCAAACTTAATGATGAAGTTGGATCCATGCACAGGCTTGCAGTCGTAGGTGTAAAGGGAGTAAAGGAATGGGCTCAGCACACAGCCCTGTGGTACGCCAGTGTTGAGTGTGATGGTGGTGGAGTGGGTGTTGCCTGACCGAACATGCTGAGGCCTGTTGGTCAGAAAGTCCATAATCTAGTTGCAGAGGGAGGTGTTAATGTCCAGGTCTCCAAGTTTTGTGGTCAACTTGGAGGGAATGACGGTGTTAAATGCTGAACTGAAGTCAACAAACAACATCCTAACATATGTGTTGTTATTGTCCAAGTGTGTGAGTGCAGAGTGCAGCACTGTGCATACTGCATCCTCTGTGCTCCTATTTCTGCAGTAGGCAAATTGGTGTGGGTCCAGTGTGGGTGGGAGGCAGTCTTTGAGGTGTGCTAGGACCAGTCGCTCAAGCACTTCATAATGATGGGAGTGAGTGCTACGGGCGATAGTCATTCAGGCACATTGGGGAGGAGTTTTTGGTACTGGCACAATGGATGTGGACTTAAAACATGTTGGGACAGTTGCTTGGGTGAGGGACAGGTTGAAAATGTCTGTGAAGACCCTGCAAGCTGCTCAGCACATGCCCTAAGCACGCGCCCAGGAATGCCATCCGGGCCTGCAGCCTTGCATGCTGCGTTGATCCGGCTCAGTGCAGTGTGGACATCTGTGGAGGTGAGTTTGAGAGGTTGGTGGTCTGCTGAGGGTGAGATTTTGGTGGACGCTCCTTGCTTGTCGCTATTGAAGCGAGCATAAAAGTCATTTAGCCTGCTCAGGAAGGAGACGCCCGTGACCGTTGGAGTGGAGTTGCCTGACTTGTAGTCACTGATGACCTGGATGCCCTGCCACATGCGCCGGGGTCAGAGTTAGAAAGATGTTCCTCTACCTTCAGCTTGTAGCTGTACTTGGCCTATTTGATGCCCCTTTTCAGGTTAGCCCTGGATTTACTGTAGGCCTCAGCCATCTGACCTGAAGGCAGTGTTGCGGGCTTTCAGCAGAAGTCGCACCTCCTTGTTCATCCATGGCTTCTGATTAGGGTATGTTGTTATCTGTTTTTCTGTTGTAACACTGTCAATGGTGAAGTTGATGTGATCCAGTACAGAGGAGGTGTAGATATCAATGTCCGTGTGAGAGCCACAGGCAGCCTGAGAAGCAAACATACTCCAGTCAGTGTGTTGAAACCTGTCCTGAAGTAAAGAGTCTGCTCCAGTTGGCCACACTTTGATGGTCTTCACTGATGGCTTCACACGATTGATGAGGGTGAATACTTAGGGGTGAGAAACAAAGAAAGGTGATCAGACTGTCCGAGGTGGGGAGGGGGTCGCGATGTAAGCTCCATTAATGTTTGTGTATACATGATCCAAAGTTTTGTCTCCTCTGGTGTGGCAGGAAACATGCTGGTGGAATTTGGGGAGCACTGTCTTTAATTTGCAGTGATTAAAATCACCTGCGATAATAAAAGCAGCCTCTGGGTGAGCAGTCTGTTGTTTACTAATGGCTGCATGAAGTTCATTCAAAGCAAGCTTGGCATTAGCATCCGTGGAATATAGACTGCGGTTATTATGGTGGAAGTGAACTCCGTGGCAGATAAAAAGGTCTACATTTAACCATGAGAAACTCTAGGTTAGCTGAGCAGTGTCTCCCAACAATGACAGTGTCCGTACACCAAGCTTTGTTGACATAAATGCACAATCCACCACCCCTTGTCTTACCGGAGTCCTCTGCTGTTCTATCTGCCCAGAGCGTGTAGCGCCCGGCTAGCTCAATAGCATTATTGGGTACGTCGCTGTGTAGCCATGTTTCTGTGAAAACCATGACATTGCAGTCCAAAAGTCTCTTACTGTTGGTGATGTGAAGTCGTAACTCATCCATTTTGTTCACCAGTGACCGCACATTAGCAAGGAAAATGCTGGGTAAAGAGAGCCGGAGCGGTGTTAGCTTTAGCTTAGCTCTTAGACCTCCGCGCTTCCCCCGCCTTTGTTTACGATCTCGACGCCGCCTGCGAGCACTTCCGCCCGGCCGGGTAGAGTGTTTAGCATCGGGTGTTCTGAGGATCTCAGGGATGAGTCGAAGATTGGTGATAAAACTGTTGGAAAAGTCCTCACCGATATCCAAAAGCTCCTGTCGGGTGTAGGATGTTAAAGCAAAACTGTTCAGTACGAACAGACCCGAGATGAGCAGGAATAAAACTGCAAAATTGCAAAAACTGGAGAGACGCTGAGCCTCGCGATGTGTACGCGCCGCCATCTTGGTCTTTAGGCTAATTTCCATTTGTTGTCCCAACATTCTCACTCTTTCATACATCAGTGCTCTGTCACTGGAGGCAAGGAGGGTTAAGTGTCTTGCCCAAGGACACAACAACAGTATAAACCGGGGAAAGTGGGAATAGAATTGTCCGGTCGTCCTATTGCGTGTTGAACTAACTCATCCAATTAAAAGACTCCTTCAGAAGACTAGAGTAAGAAAAGTGTCAGTGACCTTGTCAGGTTCACACAGTCAATTGCCATAGTAACTGATTTAGACTTTTGACTCTCTGCAAAACTATTTTTCTAACTTTTTTCATGACATGGTTAGGAGACTAGTTACAGCATTTGACATTACCATTGGTGATAGTACAACCAAGGGACTGTGCAGCTGGGATAGATCACTAAACAGGACCTTGTTGTGGGGAAAAGTGAGTGGTTGTTGAGCCAGCTATTTTTAACTCATTTGATATAACTATAATACTTTTACACTACACGAGTGAGGACTCTTTATGATATTTTTCAATGTCATGTCACACATAGGCCATGAAAGATAAGATAAGAAGAAATTTATTGATCCCACAGAGGAAATACAATTGTACAGGAGCTCTTAGACAGGTAAAGTGCAAAAAGTTAAAGAAAGGTGCACATGCAATGGAATAAGCAAATATATACACAGTCTCAGCGGCATTTTAAATAAAATGAAATATGAAGGTTAAATTAAACAAAAACAAGTGCAAAGTACTCCCGGTTATTGTTACACATAGGTTATAAAGTCTAACTGCGGTAGGTAGAAAGGTTGAGTCCACACCAGTCAATAAACAAGCTGCTCATCCTACTTCCTCTTATAGGAGTTCTTAGCCTGCCTGATTTTGTATTTGGGATCACTGAAGGCTTATTTTTGGAGAAACACTGCACCCTCTGGGTTGGCACAGTGTTCTCCACACATAAGCTGATGTAGTCTTTGATACAGTGCATTAGGCCGTCGATGTCCTGTCCATGAGAGCTGTAGAGTGTATCCCAGGGTCTAGAAACAGTCCCTCAGCCTCTCACTGGCCTCATCAGTCCACACTTTCACAGACTTCTTCTGCAAGCTATTTTCTCACCCCTTTATACTACATTAACATTATTGTGTTTCTTGTCCTTGTGTTTCTTAGGCAGAATTGCGGCTATTAATAAAAAGGTAAGAAACAACAAACTACAATAATATATTGACTAAATGCTGTATTTAGTGACACTTCACTTCTCATTACTTTACTTTATAATTGCTAAAGTAGTTTATTTCTCACAGATAACTACCATGGAGCAGCAGCATTATGAAGAAACTGAAAAGCTGTTGAGCAGACTCCACCTCCATGACAGATATGAGCAAAAACTGACCTCAGCTGAGATTCTTCTGTTAGGGTCACCTCTAAAACGTGACCAAGACATTTGTGAAAGTGATCTCTCCTTTGTTTATCTTCAGAGAATAATGATGTTAGACTACAGGGCCAGATATATTCAGGTCAAACAGGAACAGTTTAATGAAGGCCATATAAAAGATGACAGTGGTGATGAGGAAACAGATGATGATGATGACTTGATTGGTTTGGTTGGCACCAGTGTGAACAGTGTAGATGAGTCCCAACAGACTGACATACATCCTTTAGATGTCCAGATGGCAGTGTTTCACTGCTCAGACAGTTTTCTAAAGCAGACAATGGTAACAAAAATATCACAGTGTCAGTACGCGTTACCTCTGCTGGTGCCTGACCCTGTCACTCTGGACATTGAATGTCCTCTGTGGACCTTCAGACAAATAAAAAAAACCTGGAAGATAACTGAAACCAAAGATAATTCAGAGGTCCTCACCTTGAAGTCAATGCCCGTCTGCAAAGCAGAGACACCTCTGGTGTTTTGTTTCCGTCTGGGCTCTCTGTCTGTGTCCAAATCTCAGCTGATGAACTCTTTGATCAACGACCGCCACAACACCTTCTTCCACAGAAACTGTCCAGGCAGCACCAAAACCCGCCTTCTGTTTGACGGTGTAGCAGAGATAGCCTGGTACTGTCCTGCTGGAAAACCCACTGATACCTTTAATGACTGTGTTGCCTTCTGTAATCTTCACGGTGATGGTCTGAATCATGAAAAACAGCTCAATATACTGATGGACAAGTCCTCAGTTAATGTAGTTTTTGTACCAACACTGGACAGAAACCATGAGAGTGCTGCTGTGATCTTAGCTCAAATGAAGCCCCTTATGAAGTCTCTGACACCTCTGATTGTTCTCATTGAGGACTTTGGTGGTAGTGCAGAAAAGATAAAGAAAGGAAAATACAAAGTTGGCCTCAAAGACAGAAGCCAGTCAGATGTTTCTGGAGAACTGAAAGAAATTATCAAAATAAATTTATCTGGTTCACACAGGTCCTTTCAGCTTGAATCAATGTCTAAGACTGGAATCAGAGTGGATGAAGATGTTACCCACTGCCAACAAGGGTTGTCTGCTGCCAAGGAAATGATGGAAATAATTGTAAGTTTAAATGTTTCAAGCATTAAAAGCAAGTTTCTTCCCTGCCAAGGCCAACTGTGGCATGACTGGTGCAGAATAAACAAAGAGCAGTATCGCCTCAAAGGACTTGTTGAGATGGAGAAAAGTAAAAAGCAGAATGAGTTACATAAACTAAAAGATCAGTGCAAAGAAAATGTCAGTGCAAATATTGAGAAAGATAAATGTATAAAGCAGAATCAGCTGCAAAAACTAAGAGAAGATCAGTGCAAAGCTTCCTGTAGTGACCTGATGATGTCTTTTATAAAACCACTCTCATCATTGCCTTCAACAGAAAGAAAGTATTTCCTGAAATGGACCCAGATATTACTCGATGCTCATGCCACAAATTACATTTCTTTAACTCTCCAGAACTATGATCAGAAGTGGTCTGAGGTGTTGAACCTAAAGAAGAAACATGAACAATCCAATGACTTCAAAACCAAACAGGCGGAGCTTGCAGAACTATCCAAGAACCTTCAGTCAGCGACATGTGGCTTGGAGCATATCTTCAGAGAAATGGGTCAGATCTATGAAGCCCATAAGTCTCTAGAGAAACCACCAAAGAGTGACCAGACTGACTGGTCTAAATACCCTGAGCTGGCTGCAGAGCTGATGATATCAGGACACCCAATGGAGCTGATGGATGGAGATGCAGGCCATGTCCCTTTAACTTGGATCTCTGGTCTTATGGACGAGGTTATCAAGAAACTGGGGAACAAGAGAGTGTTTGTTCTGTCAGTTTTAGGGATACAGAGCAGTGGGAAGTCCACTATGCTGAATGCCATGTTCGGTCTCCAGTTTGTAGTCAGTGCAGGCAGATGCACCAGAGGGGCCTTCATGCAGCTGGTCAAACTGTCAGAAGACATGAAGACAGATTTTAAGTGGGACTACATCCTTGTGGTGGACACTGAGGGGCTGCGAGCTCTGGAGTTGGAAGGTAACACCACCATTCACCACGATAACGAGCTGGCAACATTTGTGGTTGGTTTGGGAAACATGACTCTGGTCAACATCTTTGGAGAGAATCCCTCTGAGATGCAAGACATTCTGCAGATTGTGGTTCAGGCTTTTATGAGGATGAAGAAAGTCTGTCTTTCGCCAAGTTGTGTGTTTGTTCATCAGAACGTCACAGATGTTGCAGCTGTGGAAAAAAACATGGACGGAAAAAGAAAACTGCAGGATAAACTGGACCAGATGGTCCAACTAGCTGCCAAAGAGGAGGTTTGTGATGCTGATAGTTTTAGTGAAGTCATTGAGTTTGATGTACAAAAAGATGTGAAGTACTTTGCTCAGCTGTGGGAGGGAAGTCCACCGATGGCTCCTCCAAATCCAGGTTACAGTGAAAGTGTCCAAGATCTGAAGAGCTTCATCCTCTCCAAAGCTTCAAAGTCCTCTGGAGTGACTCTCTCTGAGTTCAAAACCAAAGTTCAGGATCTCTGGAATGCCTTGATAAATGAAAACTTTGTGTTCAGTTTCAAAAACACACTTGAGATTGTTGTTTACAGAAAACTTGAGGTTGAGTTTGGGAACTGGACATGGGCCCTGAGGAGTGAGATGTTGACCATTGAAGAGCAACTATATACCAGAATTGAGAATGAATCCATTGAACATGTCGATCTCAAATATGTCAATGAAAACATTAACCAAAAACATGAAGAAATAAAAAATTTAGTTGCTCTGTACTTTGATAATGACAATTACAAGGAAATGTTGGTTCAGTGGCGTGGCCAATATGAACTCAAGATTCAGGAATTTTGTGATGAACTGGTTCGAGGACTTCACAGAAAACTGAACGATGTTATTGAACAGAAAAAAACAAGTAAAAAGCTGGATGAGAAAAAGACAATGTTTGAGGACAAGCTTCTGCAACAGAGCAGAGAGCTTGCTCATCAGCTGAAAGACAAAGCAAAAGATGAAGAGGAACTTAAAAAACAGTTCAATTCTGTTTGGGAAGGTTGGGTCACTGAACTGACACAAGGAATAAAACCTATTGAGAACATCAGATTAGAGCAGGAAGTGGTCAGTGTTTTTCAGCATCTCAGTATTGAATGGTCTTTAGTCAGTGAATCCAAAAAAGTAAAGAGGTACATAAATATGTCAGTGACTAGAGATTTTTCTGCCTATGTAGGCCAGAGGCGCCTCCGCCCTAAACAGCAAAAGCATCAAGAAACATTGAAAGAGAAAGATGGTGGATGTATTGATTATTTCCCTGACAAGGGAGAAAAAGTAATACAGTTCCTCACTGGTCGTCTTCCAGATAAGGACCAACAGCAGATCAGAGATCTTATCCACACTGTTGAAAGTCAGTCTGTAAAGCTGATTAAAAGCAAACCTGTGGCAACAAGAGGCTACAGTTTTTCTTACCTGCAAGAAATGGCACTTAATGTAATCACAAATATTGGAGATTTTGAATCAAAGTGGGAATACGCACTGAAAAAAGTGTTTACAGTGGATCTTTTACTGTATGTGTTTAACAGAACAGAGAAGTGGCTTTCAGAGTCTCACATGCAGTTCATAAAAAACACTGATGCTCGCACATTTTTGGAAAGTAAGAAAGGTGAATATTACAGCGTCTTCAGGAGCTTCTGCAAAGGAAGTTCATCTGCTGTTGTACTTGCAGAACTGATCTGTAAAAAACTAAAGGCTGCTATGACTGAGGCTGTGTGTAACAGAACTGCCCTCGACATCGCTGGAGACATGAGGTGTAGTGTCCAAGCATTCAAAGGGAACAGGCTGAACTTAGAGAAACATGTGTTAAAGTCTCTGGCAGAGAAGAAGGACTTTAAAGAATATATCAGTTACATCTGTGGCCCAAAGACCTACATTGAGAATTTCATTAAAAAGGAAGTACAACATCACTTAGACACAGATTACAAAGAAAAGTCACTGAGTTTTCTCACAAAGAATGTTGATAACATCATTAGACTGATAAAACAGGCTTTATATGATGCATCAGAAAAGACCAAAACACAGAACGGAAACATAAACATGTGGCTGCATAAGTTTTCAAAACTGATAAAAGCCAACCTAACATTTAAAGCAGTTTCTTCTCAAAACTTCATTGATGTAAACACTTTTGACTTCCTGAGAGAAGAAATGGAGAAAGGCCTTGTCCCCATCTGTAAAGATCTCAAGAGTCTCTCACTGGATAAGATGAAGGAGTTCAGGGTGCAGCCAGACCAAAGTCTCATTGATCATCATTGTAACTGCTGCTGGGAAACATGTCCCTTCTGTAAAGCTGTTTGTACCAACACTGTCAAAGGTCACAAGGGGGATCATAGCGTGCCTTTTCATCGATCTCCTGCAGTTAATGGCTTGCACTACAGGGACTCAAAGGATTTGAGTTTGTCATTCTGCACAACAAATGTAGCAAGCGATGGATTTTTTTACCATAATAGTTTAGTGCCTTTTAAACAGTACCGAACTGCTGGTGATAGATTTAAAAACTGGAGCATCATCCCAGATCAGTTTAAACTTTCTTACTGGCAATGGGTGGTGTGTAAATTTGAAAAGGAGATAGAAAAGCACTATGATTTAAAATTTACAGGCCATGGAAAAATTCCTGACGAGTGGAGAAAGATCACTGATCATGAAGCTATTCAAAGTCTGGAAGACATGTACAAGTAGAAGAAAGGGAATGAAAACAGACAGAACCTGATGTTTGTCTTGCTTTTATAAATACTAGTTTATCATCTACTAGCAAACTAGAACAGAATATTTTAATTTTTTTTAGAAAAGAGAAGCATAGGGAAACGCAGACAAATATTGGCAATGCATTTATTTGTTGATTATCAAGGCAGAGATGTTTAACCCTGTTCTTTAGCCACAAACTACTGTTAGCTCTAAAATTTAGTTTGATTGTACTTGTGAGGATTTGGTTAAGAATTCTTTTTTAAATAATGGTCACGGGTGAAGATCGGGAGTGTGAGAGAATAAGCTTTTAGATAACTCATGCATTACTCAATATTTACAGTTAAAAAAAACTTGTTTAAAATTAATTAAAAGATAAGCAAGCTAATAAAATGTTATCTTAGAAATGTACTTTACAAAAGGCTATACAAACACAACATGTGACTTCATAAGATTAAATATGAATTTTAATTACAAAGAAAGGAATGCTTAGTGAGTTTATGTATCTGTGCGTATGCTTCTTATATCATTCTATCACAATGTAATGTCAAATGTATGTGTGTGGGTTTATACATTTTTGTTGACAATGTAGATTTATGAAAATAATAATGATTAGGGCATAGAGTTTGGGTCTTTATAGTCTTTAATGCCAGATATTGTTCTTTCATTTATTATCATCCATCTTGAAACATAATATAATAACTGCAGAGACATTATATTGTATCTAATCATATAAATGTAACAAATGTAATTAAACTGATTCTGGTTGATCACAAACTGTTTTTTTTATTTTAGTTACAGTCTCTTTAAATCGACAGTAACCAAGTACCAGTAAAATGTGTCAAGTAATGAGACACTGGACAATAGCTGTGTCAGACTTATTCTTTTACAGTTATGTTATTAGTAATCCGCATATATATATATATATATATATATATATATATATATATATATAATCCACATATATTTGTATATAAGAAAATGTCTTAAAATTCCTGTAACAGATCCTGAAGGACGCCAGCTCAATAAATCATTGACAAATACATATTTGTTTTAACAAATGTTAATCTAACTATATATTTATATAACACAATGGGCCTGTGAAGTAGCGTAGCATTGAGTGGCTAAACTGGCTCAAGAAGAGAGGCTCAGAGGCAAAGTCAAGTCCAAATGGTGTCTTTTATTTACAGTGTTCCCCCACCTTCTAGATCTTCTACATACAGCAGCGACAGCATCGCCCCTCTCTCCCCACAACTAGCCCCCTTCCCCCAGGCACACACCTGCTTTGTATACTAGTCCATTTGGACTCGCCTATCCCACTTAGCTGGAATACTCAAACAAAGTTATAATCAATTCCCAAACATCCGAAACATTATAATCACTGAACACACAGTAACCAAATACAGACATTGCACAGAAACCCCAAGTTATAGCAGGTAAACCCCAATCATTTAAGATCTACCTCATGAAACCCCCAAATAGTAGATTCTGATGATGTCATAAGTGACATCATCAGTTCCAGGTATAACCAGGAAATGTTTAGGCTGGCCTTCCTTTCTATTTCCAGGCCCCTCCTGGATCAGGTCAACGCAACAAAACTCATGAACCCAAAATAAAATAAACTGTTTAACTGATAAACTTACGTGTGTGTGTTTTAATTAACCATAAAGAATGCTTTGCTTAACCGAGTTAAATTAATAAACTACTAAGGCTAACACAAACAAGACCCGGGATATGTGAGTGCCGTTTACCAGTTGCCCATATAGATTGTATAGTATGTGGAAAGTTAACTGTATGATGTGTGCAATCAGTATAAGGGACGAGTAGAGGCTATTTTATGAGCATCTTCTGGTAACTTCTTAAATTATCCGCTAAAGAAGAGGAGTGTATGTGATGAATATTGTTATAATAATTTTAATATTCGTATTGTTTATAATTACTGGGTGCTCATAGTTCTCTTTGGTCATGCCTAATCTGATCATGTCATGTCCTTCATGCTAATCCAAGCATGAACTCGACATAACTAGAGTTAGACATAACTGGCCACGAGAGGACTCTGCATCTGGGAGCTTATGTCTCCCACAGCCTTCACTACAATGATATAAAATCTTATGTATTGTTTACTTTAGCAAGCACACCTCATCCTGTACCACTTGTTACATGTTTGTACATGTCCGTTTTAAATTATACTCTGTCTGCGTGGCTCTCTGGATAATGTGGATAAAAATTCTTATAACATTTTGTGCCGTAACCCGTATATCAATAACCCGCTGTTTCTCGTTCAAAAAGTGGAAAACTGACTTGCACGGAAGAAATGCGCAAAACAAAGCAAGTCCCAGCTTGTAAGTCCCAAAGCTGCGCTGTTTAAAGCAGTACAGACCAGAACTCCATGTATTTTTGTGTAGTTTAATACCTAGGGTATGGGAGGTAGACCGCAGTGATACTGGACACTAATATACCGTCCTGGGGTTGAGGTATAAGAATGTGTTTTAATTAAGATCTGTTTACATCTGTTTAAAGTGAGATTAAGACAGGTGTGTGCTTTATAGATTGGTAGTAGAGATTGTTGCCTTGCTAGAACTAAGTTTGATAGTTAGCCTATTCTCTGTAAATTTTTATGGCATCCTTGAATCTGACTCCCACGGTGATCAAGTGCGAACTCTATTGTATAGAGAGGATAACCGATTATAATAAGGGGTTTAGGTTCTAATAATAGCTGGTTTAGGAAGTACAAGATTTACTCCGTGAAAATAACACACTTCCTAATACGCCACATTCAAAAAGTCTGGTACGACTAGAAATGTTGGTTTAATAATGCGTAAGACGCAAGAAAAACTCGAGTATGGGCTATTATCAAGAAACTTACTAACAACAAAAGTGAGATGGAATAGATCAAGTCAATGTGACAACAGTGAAAAAGTAGGCCTACGTAGAATTTTTCACTGCGTGAAACGCGGTGAGAAGAAAAATGAAGGGGCTAATAATGAGAATAATATAAGGTTGACCTAAAAAGTTAAAGATAAAACGTGTGTGTGAGTTATGAATGGGCCATTGTTGGATGAAGAATGGGTCTAATAATGTAAAAGAGAACAAAGCTTTAATGTTTTTGAGTGGAAAAAATGTTGAAGATTTAGTTGGAAAGCGGTGACTTCCGGGAAAAATAGCTTCCATAAGCTTCCATATTTTTCTATTTTTCAAGCTATTTTTCTGGGCTTTCTGTGTAACGGCAAAAGGAGAAGCCAGTTTCAGATAACAGAAGCAGAAAAGAAATTCAAAGAAATATACACATGTACTTCATAACACGAATAGTATGTAATAAATGTTTTCTGGAAGCCTCTAGGTCTCGGCCTCCCTCCTCTCCGACAACAGTGCCCTCTCCAAACTTCGTCTGCCCTCCACCACCCACCTGCTCCTTTTCAGCTGAAAGAAGCTGCTGACAAACACTGAAGCAGTAACATAAACAAATTTATATAAACGTTTGTTTTAATTCTATCTATTGAGATAGACAAAAAGGTACTAGCCTGTATGATAATCAGTGAAGAAGATTGTATGAAACCTTAAATTAATATGAATGTAATGTTTTTCTCCAAGGTAAAATGCACAATTACCATGGAGACCGAAAGCTAGGACGAGAGGGCACTGAGAGGGAGCAGGAGAGGGAGGAGGCCGAGACTGGGCCCAGACGAGAGGAGGATGACCTCATGACTGACCGGTCAGGTACACAAACACACGGATCACATGAGAGACACAGCTAGTTTAACCCCTTGTTGACATAGCATGCATTAAAAACATATATATGTAAAACAAGTATATGTACAAACCTGAATGAACTAAACGTTTCAGCCTTGAATACTTTCATAGCACACAATATGTGCTTTCCTCAGATCCCAATACAAAATAATTTTGATGCTTATATTGCTTGCCTCACAGCACTCAATGGGAGTCTCCTCAATCTCCTATTCACTTCGCCAGATCCACTTTTTATCTGTGCCTTTGTGGGATTTATCTTAACTCCTAGAAACGTCTTTCTAGAGCATTCGCTATAAGCCAGCCGTGAATTGGCTGTATCAGGGAGACTCCTGCAAGTAAAATCAGAAAAAACCATCAGAACTTGAATGGTCTCAGCCACCCTCTGGGAAACCCCTGCAAATAAAAACACCTAAATCTGGCCATAAAATCCTTAGGACCAACAGCAAGTGTCCCTGTAAACAGCTACATAAAGCAATACACATCAACAGCTCGCTTACAAGCTCTTAATCCCTCATTAACAATTGTCTATAAAACCAGTTACTTATATGACTCCTCTGCTTACAGGTAGTTTAAATCAGCTGAATGCACTCATAAAACAGAAATAATTGTCCTACCAGTACATTTACGTGCTGATCCCATCCTCATTGCCAAATTGTAGTCAAGCAGAGTGAATCCCAAAATTTAGCAAGGCAGTTAGTTTGGTTCATTCAGGTTTATTCCGGTCCAGGTTCAGACACCGACAATAAGAGTCTGAGCATGAGTACCAAAAGACAAGTCTTTAAATACCCTCTAGCAAACAACATCTGTTTTACATCATTGTCATCCCATCCTGAGACAGAGAGGGGTCCCTGTTAACATGAAATCTGAGCTAACACATACAACAATATAAGACCCATGTTCACATGTCTGGGAAGGAAGAGGGGGCCCCAGAGTCCATTAATACATGAACTAACACCTATAAACATATAAGGCCTTACGTTTATACTTCTGGGGAGGCATACTGACATGTTTAAAATCTCTCCCATATGGGAGGTAGAGGCCCTTCTGGGGTCACATACCATTGACCCTTTCCTACAGACAAGACTAGCACGAAGAGCCCATGTAGTAAGGTCAAACATTAAGCATTCATTTACTAATGCCATAAAAATTACATGATATCAGCAGTAGACCAATGCAACAAAACCCACCTACCTCACAGTGTTGCCGAGCTCCAACACACAGTTGTTGATCGAGACAGTAAGATTGTTGAACTTGTGCCGATGACTGGCAGGACCAATTAACAAGAGCTCTGTTTTATCCGAGTTCAAATGGAGGAAGTTTTGAGACATCCATGTTTTAATTGAAACGAGGCAGGCCTCTAGACGCTTGATGTCAGTAGTATTATTCGCTTTTATTGGTAGATACAGCTGTGTATCATCGACATAACAGTGGAAATTTACTCCATAACTTCTGATGATTTGTCCCAATGGTGTAACATATAGTGAAAAAAGTATGGGACCAAGCACAGACCCTTGTGGCACACCGAATTTCACTGGTGCTTATTAAAAGAGACAAAATGAGACCTATCACACAGATAGGATTCTAGCCAAGCAAGAGTAGAGTCAGAGATGCCAAACACATCTTTTAATCTGTTGATTAGCACTGCATGATCAATCGTATCAAATGCAGCGCTGAGATCTAGCAATAACAGTAGAGCCGATGAGTCCTCGTCAATCTGAAGGAGGAGATCATTAGTCACTTTAACTAAAGCTGTTTCAGTGGAATAAGAGGCCCTAAATGCAGACTGAAACGGCTCGAGGAGGTCATTTTCTGATAGATATAGAGTAAGTTGTTTTAACACAACATTTTCCAGGACTTTAGATAGAAAAGGTAAATTGGAGACAGGACAGAAATTATTTAGGCATACAGGATCCAGAGTAGGTTTTTTGAGTAGGGGTTTGACCACAGCCTGTTTGAAGAGGGAAGGAACGGTGCCAGTAGACAGGGACAGGTTTATAATGTTTAACATAATTTGCCCTACATAGGGCCACAGTTCTTTAAGCTATTTTGCTGGCAGGATATCCAGAAAGCACGTAGTTGCTTTACATGAAGAAACCACCTTTGTCAGCTCATCAAGGGATACAGGATCTAGGACTGAGAGACGAGAGGTCAGTGGATCCAAGTGAATGGGACCCGGAGCTGAGGAAGACAAAACCAAAATATTATCCCTGATATCTTCAATTTTATGTTTAAAGAAATCTAAAAAGTCTTGTGCACTAAAGGGAGATGAGTCTTCAGTTGTTTTGGTTGGATTAGTTTAGCAACTGTCCCAAATAGAAACCTGGGGTTATGCCGGTTTTCTCTGATTAGAGATGAGAAATAGGCCGTCTTTGCAGTGCTGAGGGCGTGCTTATAGGTGTTTACACACAAACACCACTTTTGATAATTTAGATTAGTTTTTGACTTGCGCCATATGCGTTCAAAACTCCTGCAGGTCTGTTTTAAAGCCCGGGTTTCCTCGTTATACCATGGTGTAGGTCGTCTGGTTGGTCTGGGCTTTTTCCTGAGGGGTGCCACTGAGTCAGTGATGGCTGAGAGGGTTGCATGGAGCTCCTTTGTGTAGGCCTCTAAGGAGTTTCCAGGTGGAGTTAAATTAGGAAGAACATCTGTCAGCCGTGTGGCAAACATTTCCATTGCAGCCGCGCTAAAATTCCGTGAAGACACTACGCAATTGTTGGAATTTGAGGGGAGTTTAAAACCTATCTTGAATTCCACCAGTGAGTGATCTGAAACAGCAGATGAAAGAGAGGAGACGAAGAGATGGGAAACATCTATTCCCCGAGCCAAAACAAGATCCAGATAGTTTCCACTAATGTGTGTGGGCTCATGAACATGATAGATTATCACACACCCCATATGTTTTTGTGTTTGAGTATTTTAAAACAAGTAATTGCACTATAACAGTAAAACTGACGAACTTTGTACAGTCCATAATGCTCTCACTTCCATCTGGATGTTAGAGCTAGTCCTGGGACACTATGGCAGCTCCATCAGTGCCTGTGTCACATGACACACTCCTATTAGGTGTTCTGGCCTCAGTGGCTGCAAAAACAAGTGTTTAACAAATTATTTGTTATCTTGAGTATATGATAAGACCCAAACATCTCGGTCCACTACTCAAAAACTGCACAATACCCTAAAAGATGCTCTGCCTTTGCACAATATGCCTTTTCATTTCAAACCATTAAACAATGGAATCAGCTCCTGCACAGTCTGAAGTTCTAAATCTACAAGTATAGTAAATAGTACAAAGCATATATTTTCTTGTGAGATTAATGTATTTGTACTTGGTGCGTGAGAAATAAAGAATAAACTAAACTAAACATACAAAAGCTTCACAGTATTTAAACTCACCTTTGCTTCTCCCAATAGGCTTCACGTTAGACTGCACACCTGCAGATCTGCAGCGACTGGTTCAGGCTGGCCATCTTTGGCAAAACAAAAGACAACACATTGTGTTAATGTTTACAATTACAGTATTATATTAATTCATTTTAGAGATTTTTTGTTTATAAATAATATTAGTGACACGAATATTCTCACAAAGCAAAGTTGTGCTCAAAAAAAAAAAAAACACAAAAAACTTTTTTTACTCATAATGTTTGAGTGTGTTTACTCTTTTTAAATCATGACAAAAGAAACTAACCACATGACCCTGATCAAAGGTTTACATACCCTGGTGTGTTTTGTCATTGTCCACTCCAGGTTTTCAGCTTCTCCAGCTTCTCCCCCCCCCCCTTCTCCGTCTGCTCAAGGCTGGCTGGCACACCTGTCATCATTCTCCTCATCAGTATTCTGTGTATTTAAGCCCAGACCTTCCTCCCAGACTCTACCAGATTGTTAGTCTACCTCTGTGGTGAACTTTGTAGCGGGCTGTAGGGTTGTACTTGTTATTTAGTGGCTTGTGTGAGTCTTACCTGCTGGTTTTCTGTCCTCCGTTCCAGTGCCTGCCAGCCTCCTGTTCCTGCCTCTGCCTGCTCCAGTCTGCTCCTGCTCTGGATTTTGGTATTCCTCCAAGAACAGCCTCTGTCACGGTCCGGCTGAATTGGTTATTTACTTACTCGCTTACAAAAAACTCTTCTGAACTATGACGGCTGCGTTTGCATTTGGGTCCCTTTCTTGTGATATTGTGACAATTTTGGCCTAATAACAAGCACACAAGTGACACAAACAGGTTTGAATGGCTACTAAAGCTAACTATCCTCACCTGTGACCTGTTTGCTTGTAATCAGTGTGTGTGTGTGTATGTGTATAAAAGGTCAGTGAGTTTTCACGCAACCACTAAGTGAGTGAAATAAGTTTTTGTGTTATTGTTCATATTCTCTGAAAAATGGCCCTAAAAAAAACATAAATTCTGCCAGGGTATGTAAACTAATGAGCACCACTGTATTAGTAAAGCTACATTGATCATCAAAGATCTACAGCAACTGACTTTTTCCTGCTACACCATTACTACACCACTATTCTATAATATTTTCACTCTCCGCCTTTTTTTAGGAGATCTGCTGAGTAATCATGAGCATAAAAGCCTCCAGGTGCTGTTGTGAAAGAGAGCACCTAACCCTGTTTTTTTTGTTTTTGTTTTTTTTTAGGGAAAAGCTTCTTTCCCTGTGTTCTAGCCAGGGTGAGCACAAACTTGTACAAGCAACTCAATCTTCTCAAGATCCAAAGTATCTTTAAGAAAGTGGGTCAGACTTTTGGGGCATGAAGTTGACCAGCAGCACAAAACGTGGGCTGACCTCATGTTAACATCGTGTTGTGTAACAGCGCTGTCCTTATACCTTTTTCTGAGTGGAATTAAACAGACAAACTTTATAATGTTTTTATAGTTTTTATTCAAGTAGTCTTAGCCCCAGCACTCGTACCAAAAGAGCCGGGAGGAACTGTTTTCGGAGTAACAATATGATAGACGACTCCAGTGCAGTTCTGCATCACTCACACACTGTGTGACAGCGACTGAAAGGATGAGAAGATGCACAAACCAGCTTATTGGAGGAAAAAGGGAATTTGATGTTATGTTGTTGAAATCTATTTCTGACACAAAAGAAAGGTGCACTGATTAAGTATAAATAAACAATGATTATGCATGGGATTATTCATTAGTAGTAAAGCAATAAATAAGTATTTATTTATTAAGGCAAAACAATTTCATTAACATTCAAAGTGCAGAAGTATGAGTTATTCTTAATTTAGCATTTTATCTAATTAATGAAGTCTTTATTGATGATTATTTCAAGTTGAATAAAGTGTAGTTATAAAGTGTTACTGAAAGTTCTCTTGTACTTTGGCTAAATTAACTTTTTCCACAATTTTGCGCAAACCTCTAACTCAGTTTGTCATATTTCTATATATTTCCTTTATTATTTCTTTAAGTTTGTTTTAACCAAACCTTATGTTTCTATATTATTAATTATTTCTGGTAAAAGGACTTTCTTTTTAACGTTTCTGCCGGCTTCCATTTATTTTCCTACAGTGCTTTTATTTATCTAATTTAAATTTGTTGACTTTTTTCTATTAGTTTCTGTAATTTCTTTCTTTTCTAATTTTTATCTTCTTTAACAATATAGTTTGAATTTATTATAATTGAATTTCTGTCAGTTTTAATCCTGAATCCGTTAATTCTTATTTTTATCTTTTTCAGGGCTCTGTGTACACTTTCACACACACTCACACACACCAGACTAGTCAACACGTCTACAGCCACTCAGTTGTTAACGGATTTATCGCCTCTACGTTTTTTCTCTCTGCACAAGGCTGGGATGAGATGGAGAATGAGCTATAGCTAAAATTTCCTTTCCGTTTGATAGACTAATAGGCTTTTTTCTTCTATTTGGATTTACTTTGCCATTAATATTAACCATAAAATCTTCGCTCACACAAACTGCACTTCGCTCACATAAACTCTCTGTACTGCTGCTCTCCCACACACATGCACACTCGTCAGCCTAATTAAATGCACTGATCGCAGTCATTTATGGCTTAAACCTATGCGTCTTTTATACGTGTATCTAAGATATATATATATATATATATATATATTATTAGGGCTGTTTCGAATGCCATTTTTTGAGCTTCGAAGCTTAGGTGGCAATCAATATCGAATATTCGAAGCTTCGGTGGGTGGGGCTAAATATATAATAATAGTGTCGGTGTAACTGCCGCATTTTCATTTCTGTTAATTTTCTGTGTAAACTGTTATTTGGTGTGTTTTGTGAAGTGTCACCAGAGGGCGCTGTAGCGCAGAGTTAGGCTCTTGTATACGCAGTGGTAGATTGATTAGAGCAGAAGTAGCGATCTCCACAAAAAACCAAGAAAGGATACATGATTAAGAGAATAATTACGCTAAAAGTTAAAGTTTAAATTTATAAGGTAAAGGACAGAAGATCTCCAAAGCTAATCCCTCTCATGGTACTCAGCCTCCAGCCATAGAGGAAACCACTTGTGTCTAAAGTACTTGGGGGAATTACAGTCGGTTTGCATTTGTATCATCTTTCACGACTTCACGTTTCACTCTTCGGCATCGTAAATGAGTTGCGGCAGACCCAGTGGAGTGCAGTGTTGCATTTGGTGCAATATGATGAGGTGGAACACATTCTTTGAATATTAATAAACATTTAATAATCTTTTAAATAGAACAGTTTCCGGTACACATTACACGGGCAGGTTTATGCTCCGAAAACGGACAGTGCATAAGTGATACAAAACACACACAAAAAAAAAAAAAAAATATATATATATATATATATATACACAATTGCGGGAGCTTGAGCAGCGTTTTCAGATTTTGGTCAACTGGAGAAAGACTTCAACGTGTTTTTCTCACCATTCACATGAATGCCTCTGATCTGCCCGTCAACATCCAACTTAAAATAATAGACCTGCAGTGTGACACAGATTTGAAGGTCAAAATTGCTGTAGCTGGCTTAGACACATTTTATCAGTATCTCTTGTCGGGCTACCCCAACTTGACAGCCCTTGCATCAAAAGTGTTGTGCATGTTTGGAAGCACATATCTTTGTGAGCAAGTTTTCTCTGTAAGGAGCATCAATAAAACAAAGATGCGCTCAAGACTCACTCATTAAAAGTGCTTGACTTGAATGAAATCCTGAAATTGGCTGCAAATCAGGATGTGACGCCTGATATTGAGGCACTTGTGAAAGCTAAAAGATGCCAGGTTTCCGTGGTAACCCCACTTAAAATGCTGCTTGAGACATTATGCACAGACTTCGTTCTAAAAAAATAAACGTCTTCTGTGGAGATTTAAAGAAAGTGAACAATGTAGGATTTACTGTAATAATGTCAGTCACTTTAGTTCATAAGTGTGGTTTGTTTAAATAGTTCATATTGTACAAATTTTATTTTTATTTATTTTTACAATAAGCCTACAAGGAACGGAGTAACTCACCCACCTGAATAGTTTCTACCTCAGTTTGTATGGTATGGTGAGTTAGCTCAGGATTGAGATGTGGAAATAACAATTAAGGTATTTAATACCTAGAAGAGATTTTGTATTTTGTTTAATCAAAGATTGGCTGTGACTTAAAGTTGTATGCCCTTGTAGTCCTCAGCACCTTTTAATCTGTTGGAATTTAACTTTGTATTTTTGTTAGATGTTGTCTCAAACATTATTTGATCCATAAATCTGTTTTATGGTCTCTCTGGAGAATCTTCAACTCTTTGATGACTCAGTGCTCCCCATAACTCTTATCTCAGAGTCTTCCTAAGTGACTTTTATGACTTCTCTGTGTTTATTCTAATTTAATTTAGGCCTTTTTCCTCTGGACAAGGCTTAACTTGTCAACATTGATTTATGCCTTGTCATCTTCTCTCATTAAAACTGAAGCCTAACATACTCCAGACCATTTTGTGAGATGTTCATTTTTAAACCTTTAACATTTCTCACTCCTCAGTTGATGCTTTAATCTTAGCCACCTACAGAAAACAAGGCTATGTTAGTTTTTTAACCTGTGTTGTAAAAGTATTATCTGTTTTCAGTTTTAGAAATGTATTTGTTGATTTAAAACAGTCCACTTTTCTTCTATAGGCTGATCCTTCTTTTATTAACTTAGTTAACTGTTTTTACCATGTTTTATTAATTAAGAACTGAAAGTATTACTACATATATTGTTCTCCGAGTCTGTGTTAAGATGAATTTAGGACTTGTCAGAAATGCGTGTAACTGATGTGTGGTTTACATTGTTACTGGAAAACCCCTGTTTTCACTGAAGTCTTTTTTAAATCCAGTCACTGCTGAAGCTAATTATCTGTAACATAGTGTTAAAACTTCTTCAATATTGTCTAATTTTAAGCTATATTAAACTATTGGTTTCTTAAACTACTGAGGTACTGTGCATCAGTTCTTCTGATGAGTAATCATCTATCTGCTGTGTAGAGATGGAAAATTTTTATTATTAGGATTTACAAAAGCTAGTTTATTCAAATGCTTTCTTTTAATACAGACAAGGCTCTGTCTGACTCTTTATTCATTTTAATTAAGTCTATTATCACTTTTGGTCTGCAGTTTTTATCAGATTTCTTAATAGAGACATTAATACAGCAACATCACAATCCACAACCTGCTATAACCTGTTATTTATAATAATGTCCACATTTTTCCAACAGTTTGTTGCTTCAAAGCTTTTGTAACAGCCTCGAAGTGAGACGGAGCAATTTTCCTACATTTCTCACTTAACCTTTAGACTAAATATTCTATCTGTTTGACAAATTATATAATTTTTTCTTTACTAATTTTATGCTTTGCAAATACTAAAATGTGTAACACTGTGATAGAGTCTAACTCACATCACTGCTTGGTCAGACTATAGATCATCTACACTAGATCTCTGTACTCACTACATTCAGGTTGAATTTGATGAAGATAACTTTAGGTCTTTCAAGAGTCGACTGTAAGACAGACTTCTTTTTCTTCCATCTCAGTCGTGATATGTAAAACAGAAAAGTAGCGTGAGTCAGAATAATACAGAACTTAAATCCAATACTGTTAGCCAATTTCAATTCAGGCAGAATATTAGACAGAATCAAAAACCAGATCAGAAACCATAGACATTTCATTGTCATAGGACATTTAATATCTACACTTACTCTTTTCAGCCTAAACTACATCACATGCTCTTAGTGATATATGTATATATATATTTTAAATATTAATTGATCTTCTAAGACATATAACTCTTGAATTTAGATATTAATTTTTCTTTTTTACGCACAGTACATCTGTTAACTTAGGTTTAAGTGCACAAGACTCCAGTCCCTCTGTCACTAATGCAACAGAAGGAGTTGAGTTCTTGTTCAGAAACCAAGTCTCAAACTGGGTAATAAGAGGTACCACCATAGCTTCTTGCCTTCCCAATATATATTTATTTTGTCTCGTAATAGAAAGCATATTGCCAATCTGTTGCTTCTTTACAATTTCTCACAGTCCATTTTGTCTTGTTTGTAAATCACTAAACAGTGTAACTGTGTCTTTGGCACATGTAATGTTTTAAATAGTCTTTGTATTCTTTTTCATTTTAGTCCATTTCTGTATTAGTTCTGAATCCTGTGGTCATCTCCAGGGCCGTTTGAAGGAATTTGGGGGCCCCAAGCAAAATGGACATGGAGGCCCCAACCCCGCACACACGCAAAGCCTACAGGAACCACAGCATAGCCATACAGTTCGAGTTCACCCACACTTTATATAAATAAAAAAGGTTCACAGTGCAAATACTGCTGTTGCATATACTGTGCATAAATAAAAAAAAGTTTACAGTGCAAATACAGCTGTTGCATATACTCTACATAAATAAAAAATGTTTACAATGCAAACACTGCTTGAAAAAATATTAGAAATTTGAGCATTTTCAACCATTGAACATTTGCAAAAAACACCACTGTACCATAAAATCAAATATACATTAAAAAGTGCACAATAACTAAATACAACATACTTACACACACACACACACACACACACACACACACACACACACACACACACACACACACACACACACACACACACACACACTCACTAACATTTTTCAGTTCTCACAAACATGTGGAAATTATCTAAAACTGTTGTTCGCGAGCCTTGTTTTCTGCAAAGGCAATCACAATGTCCTCCATGTCCAAAGACTGGCGAACATCACGCTCAATTGACATAAGTGCCAATCCTGTGAGCCTTTCTTGGCCCATGGTGGACCTCATGTAATTTTTTATCAACTTCAAAGCTGAAAAGCTCCTCTCACCAGAGGCCACTGACACAGGGATAGTCAGGAGTAGATGCAAAGCAATGCTTAAATTACTGTACAAATCCAGTAGCTTTTCACTGTATATGTAATTAAGCATGTCAAAGGGGGAAGTGGCTACATGGTCTGGTAAAGTGTAGAGAGATGAATTGATCTCAAGTGCAGGCAAAACAGAACACAGAGTCTGTGCTCATGGAATATAACATCCATGATCGAAGAATTTTTTCACCATTTTTCATGCTTCTCATGTAATTGTCATTTGTGAATCTCTCAGAATTTTGGGGGAAAACAATGTTTGTGACTTGTACTGGTCCTTTTTTAACAATTTGACAGCGCACACTATCAGTCAGGACTGCTGGCCACTGCGCAGGGTCATCTGCTATAATGACAGTGCTTGTGGTACCTTGAGCTGTAGAGCAAACCTCAGTGTTGGGAAGAGGTGCAGACTCAATTTCTGTTCTGGATGCAGTGTCTTCCACTGTGAGAGATGGTATTGACGGTGTAGCTGGGGAAAAATAATGTTTTTATTAATATAATCCATATGTTCAGGTACAGAACGCATCAGTGAGTGTCTGACACCTAGAAATTTGACAAGCACTACTGTATATTAAAAATTCTGAACTGTCCATGGGCAAAAGTGACTGGTATTTACACAGTTTGGTGGGAATTCAATAGTGATTTGCACTGTTTTTTTTCTAATAATATGACAGCACACTTATCAGTTTAAACTCTGGGCTGTGCAAGATATCAACTATAATTATAGAGCTTGTGGTACCTTGTGCTATAGAGGAAACATCAGCACTAAGAAGTGATGCATCTGTTGATGTTGATGTTGATGTTGAAGATGAAGTTGATGGTGTAGCTGGGAAAATAATTGAAAAAAATCTGAAATTACCGTGGAGTACGTTTTACCATTTCACTGTTAGCATATTGAAAGAGGTCACTATTAACAGCTCAGTGAGAGAAATTCACTCTACCTTCATCAGTGGAGGTATCTTTAGGAAGAGCCTGAGGGCTGAGAAATTTAAGCAAAGCACCTTGAGGGAGAAAGAAAACATGGTAACACTTTATAATAACAATCATTAATAGATGGTAAATTGATAGTTAATTAATCTTTAGTTAATTGTTATTTAACTGTTAGCAAACAGTATTATTACTTATTATAAAGTTTACCGTTAGCAATGTTAGCATTTCCATATTTTGGTATTAGAAGGGAAGGGATGCAGGCAGCTGCTTACCATTGCTTAAAAATATCCTAAGCTAATGTTTGATGCACGGAATTTATTGTGTGGTTTTCCTTTCCTAACCACCATTTGGTAAATAGATTATCACGGTGGAAAAGTATAGCATGCTATTTGCTATGCCACTTTCATCAAAACCTATTACAAAGCTACAGCAATGTCATGTCATTAAATACGATAAACAGTGATTCTGGAACAGATCTGCGTCTTCTTCATCCCGTTAAAAAACATATTACAGTAACCATATTCCGTCCATTCGAAAAAAAAGTTGCACTAACTGTTCGTTACAAGCAGCATTTGCCGTCAGGCAGGTAACGTTAGCTAACATAAACATATTTTTGCTAGCCTAACCTGCTGCATAATTACACCATTTGTACAAGACTGACAAGTAGAGCTATTTTATCCAGTGTAATTTATCACTTACCACTATCTTGTTTTCTTATCCTCCTCTTCCTTTCTCTTCTTTCTCTTCTGGCGTCCTGAAGCATAATTCCTCTTCATGACTGCCGAGGAGGTTTTGTATTTTGCCGGCTGCAGAGATCACGTTGGCAGGCTGCTGTCAGCGACTACTGAGAGGGGCCCCCTTGAGGGGGATCCCGATAACAGTGTCATTGCACTTTACAGCATTGACGATCAAAGGGGCGCTCACACAGTGTCGTTGCATTTATTCTTAACCGGTCGTTGTCCTGGGGCCCCAGACCAGCTCGGGGCCCCAAGCAATTGCTTGGTTTGCTTGCCTTGTCGCGACGGGCCTGGTCATCTCAGCCAGTACATTACAGATTGAATAATCATTTCTCTTCTTCCTGCTGTTATGTTACCAAGGCTCTCTCTTTCTGGATGTGGGTCACTGCTCACACATCCAGCTCCTCTGGTATCTGATGAAGGTTTAATGGGGGTTGGGTGAACTCACCAGATGCTGCTTTAGGCCTGTCTCACTCTCTGAAACTGCCTCAGACACCTCTCTGTGCGGCGGACATTCCTCTGTATGAGATCCGCTGTGATCTGTTAGAATAAGCTTGTTACAGTGACATGGGCTCTGCTGAAGAAGACTGGAACATAAACACATGTTATTCATATTCCGGGGCACCACAGGTAAACTCTTGTCGCTGCGACAGCTTCCGTTTCTCTTCAGTAACAAACCCCTGTTTTTTCTTTCTTCTCCTCGTGTCTTTTATTCAGTTTGTTCATTTGCAGCAGTATTAGCTTTTTCAAAAAAATCGTATTAGTTTCTTCTCTTTTCTTTAGCTTCTGTAGCCTTCCCATGATCCGCAATAATGTCCAGTTGATCTTTGATTTTTTTCAACTGAGTTTTGTTGAGTCTGTAAGTCGGGAGGCCTCCTTTTGTTCAACCATCGTCTCCCACATTTCTTGAATATTTTTTCATAAGCCTTTAGACTTGGGCTGTATGAGGTCTGTTTGGGATCAGAAGGCCGAATGTTGATGATATGCTTTAATTGTGCGTCAGCTCCAGAAAAACTCTTCCGTGTTTTAACATTTTCTCTGGCATTTTTGTTTTTATCTTTTCTGTCTAGTTGGAACTGACTTCTTGTTGTTTTAATCCAGTTCTTTGAATTCTTTTATTTCATTGTTTCTAAAGTCAGTCACTTTTGGACAGAAGCGGGTGTAGTGACCAAGAACGTGTCCCATTCTTTCTTGGAGTGAAGCTAAAGAGCTAAGTTTAGCTTACACGCGTCTTCCTGGGGGCGTGCCAGAAACGTCACCCCGGGAACCAGAGACTCACCAGAGCCTCGACTGCCCCCTTTGGAGAAAGGCGGCACAACCCAGACTCACCAAGAGTCTCTACCGCCCCTAGCGGAAACTAGAGGCATAACACCCATAATTCCTTAGAGAGCTCTGTGCCTCCCCCTGGTGGCCACTCTAAGTAATTACACCCCTGTCCTGAAATTAATGACAGAGCTTAGAGCTTCTTACAAACTTAAACAATAGTTTTAAAGCTTTCATTGACACTGAGATACCTCAGTAATCAAACTTTATTGGTAATTACCCTCTGTTTTAACCCTACTCCTTCAAGGACTCTGTTAACTGCACTGCTGTTGGTTTAATGCCTGTTTTATCTGCATACAGATAACCTCTGCATGTCAATATTGCTTTTACATGTTGATTGAATGTTTCTGATAACGGTTAAATGCACGATATGTTTTGAGACTGAACTTAACTCATACTGTTGTTTATCACGCTTGTTTTGAGAAGCTTTGCAATTTAACCCATACATTTAATGCAAGACTGCGTATGATTTTTCTCCCTGCATAGGATCTGTTAAATTTGAATGACGCATTAAAAGCTTGTACACCCAGCTGCATGTTCACCCACTGCTGTTAAAGTTAACCAAATAACTTATTCTTGCATGTGCCCTGTCATAAGCTGTAAGATAAGCTGATTACATGCCTGCATTTTGAATTTAATTGCCATTGCTGATACCTGCTTGAAGTTATTTGACTCATCAACTAACTTCTTTTAATTGTATTGCAAGAATTCCTCCCTTTATTGATTTAAATTTGACTTAGTCAATTTAATCCACTTTTATTGAAATTTGGCATTTAATTGAAATTTTAATTTCTTTTAAAGTAATTTCGAAATTTTGATTTTAATTTTGATCTTAATCTTAACCTTAATTTTAATTTCAATTTTAATTTTGATTTTGATTTCGATTTAAATTTTAATCTTAATTTGGATTTTAATTTTTAATTTTAATTTTGATCTTTAATCTTCAAATTAAATTTTTAATTTTAATCTTAATTTTTAATTTTAATTTTTATTATTTTAAGTTTACTTTATTCTTTTCTTAGCATCTAGAAACACCGTTTCTGCTTCAGTGAGGAATTCTCTAAATACAGTCTGATTGTCACTCACCTTCTCTTTGTGTATACTCCACAAGTATCCACTCTATCTTTACAGATAAACCCAACTAGCTGTAATTAACTTACTAGCCCAATAGAACCACATCCCTCAACATGTCTGAACAGTCCACAGACTCGTCCAGTTCCATCAGCCCTCTAGACCAGTTATATGAAGTCCTGAGCGAGTTAACAGAGAAATTAAGTCCCCAATACGTAGACGAGATCCGGGCCACCAAGCCCGAAGAACTCAGTGCTACGCCAGACTCCCTGGTTAGCATAGCACTAACCACTGCTCCAAAGGACAACAACCTAGCAACGCTGCTAGGGCAAATGGCCAGTGTCATGCGCGCTCAACAGAAACACACAGAGGATCTCTTGAGACGCAGTCATGAGGAAGTGCAGAGCCAAAAACAGGACCTCGCCTCCCTTCAACGCGATGTTATCGAGTTGAAACAGGAGCTTCGGTCTACCAAGGAATCCTTGACTGATTCCGAAAGCCAAACCCAGGAGATACAGACAAAACTCCAGGAAACTGAGGAAACCCTCAGCGATTTAAAGAAGGAACTGAGCGACACCCGAGATGCACGCTGAGCAGAACTCGAGCTCAGTCTTCGAGCAGGTGAGTATGGACCTCTGCAGGAGGGACTCACCAAATCAGGACAAAGTGCACAGTCGGCCGCAGAAATGCTAGCTCAGGCAACTCATCAAATAGAGTCCCTGAAAGCACAACTGGAGACTCTCACTCACCAGAGAGACCTAGACCAACTGCTCATTGACCAACTTCAAGCACGCTTAACCGAAACCGCACAAATGCAACCAGGTAAGGAAACGGAGTTTAAAAGCACTCCGAACCTAGAGCCAGTTACTCCAGCATACCGACCTATAGGGCGAGAGGACAGCTTCCTGGAGGGAGCTACCTCGCAACCCCTCCCGGCGTTCCTACCTCAGCAACTGCGCCTTGGCGCAACGGAAAGAGGACGAGCCGTGAGCCCAACTCTCTTTTCGCAAGCCCCTACAGGTAGACCACCAGACTTTTACCCCCATGCTACCACGCGGGGGCAATAGGACTATGTCCCACAGGCAGCTCCAACTCGGAGACACGTGGGCTACGGTCTCACTGACCGAGACCTCGACAGACTCGCGCGTCATATCACTCGCTTTGAGCCCCATCAAGGAGCGGCTCACGACACTGGCGCAGCGTACTCCGAGACATCGACTTCTATCTCAAAAGGGTACCGAACGCTACCGCAGAAGATAGAATCTGCTTAATTAAGCTAACATCAAGCAGAGATGTTAGTAGCTTTATCGAACGTCAACATCCTCGAGTCCAAGCTGACTTCGACCTTCTTCGTGAAGCCCTCATGGAGGAATTCTCTGACGTCACAGTAAATGTGGGTCTGACCGCCGCCCTGTTGGTCAAAACAGGCACGCAAGAGTCCACAGCTTTATTATCAACGCCACGCAAAGCGACTTTGGTCCACTCAATGAACCAGACATGGAGGAAGACAAAATTTCAAAGCTCTTTTTGTACAAAACCTCCATCCAATTACTAGCCATCATCTTGGCGTTTCTGCATGTCCGCTAACGCAGACCAGCGGCCAACTTCGCGAGCTGACCATGCGAGCATTCACTAAACAGAGGCTAACTCAGACCAGACATCGTGAGCCTGCCGCGCTCTTAACCGTAGATCGGAGTTTAGCACTCGAAGGAACACCCACCTCCAAGCCAAGGTGGCCAGACACCTCCCGCTTCCCGGACGGGAAGAAGAGACCTCGGCCACCCAGAGGTGAGCCAGGTCAACACCGACCTGGACTGAACGTCGACCAAACAATCAGGGTCTTCAAAGGAAACCCCGGTTCGAGAATAAAATTCGAACCAACGCACACTGAAGAAAAGGGGGGTCCTACTCAGATCGTGACGACCGGAGAAATTATTCCCGGGGGTCACAAGACCAACGATCTTCCGGCAGTCCACCTGCCAAAAGACGTAACAATGCCAGAGACCGAGCCCCTGAAGCTCGACTGATCGCGCGAGAAACCCGCTGGCGAAAGTAGTCTGACCACAGAGGAAGCTCGGGTCATAGAACGCATACTCAGACAAATGCGTGAAAAGTCTAAAGGTAAGGCTGATCTGTATGCTGTCGGAGTCTCTAAGCCCCCGATCCAGAAACAGTCACCACCACTCCAAGCCGACTTAACTCGCAATGTAAATGCAGAGTCCACCAAGGGGAGTGAATACACCCCGGACCTGTACTTAGGCTCTGACTATCCAGAGCCACCCAATAACACCCAGGACCCTACGGAGGAAAGTGACTCAGATCACAAAGACCGCACTCCGTCTAGTGCCATCCTGGCAAACTCTGGGCTGTGCCATGACCACACCTCGACCATCGAGTGTGAAACACCCTTTCACCAACTCTTGGGTCACCTAACCGAAAAGGGAGTAGCTCGAAAGCTTTACCTCTCTGTCTTGTTAGAAGACCACTTGATGCACGAAGCACTTCTCGCTGACATCAGCCTAATCTCAGGCAGCCTGTTCAGATCACTTCAGGCTATAGCGAGAAGAGCTAACAGGGACTTGAAGTCCCACCCGTGCGTCCTAGAAATAAGGCCTTACTCGGATGATCGGACGATCATCAACGAAGTTGCCTTAGTACAACTGTCCATCGGACCAATGACACTGATACATCCAGTGTACGTGTCCCACCTTGACAATGTCCCACTCCTGATTGGCAAAGACATCCTCGATCGCTTCGAACCATTGATCGATTTCAAGCAGTTAAAGATTTGGGCACAAGTGCGAGAACCACTTCCAATCTCTCTGACTGAATCTCAGTGCTATGCGATCGAAAGGTCCTCGCCAGTAGACAGGGTCGCCACCGACAACGCTGGAACTGCAACCACGCAACCTCGGTGCGAACCAAACCCCTTCGAATCGCGTGATAGCTTCTTATGCACGCTGGAAAACCCCTTAGTGATGACACCTAAAATCGTCAATGGCATCATACTGGAAGCAACTCCAGTCGACAATGTTGTCATGGCCTTATGGGCCGACAAATCGGCAATCAGCCTAGAGCTGTATGACACTTTAACGCGGGTAAACCCGAGCCTGACCTTCGTAAAGAAACACATTCGGTTCCCGGCTAACCCCACACCGACTCATGTGTTAACCGCCGTAGGTCTCTGCTCTGTCACCACGCAATGGAACAAAAGAGAACTGACACACACCTTTGCTGTCATCCCTGATCTTCCACATTCAGTGTACATTGGGGCTGACATGCTGGTCAGACTCGACGTCCAAGTTGATACCATCAACAACGTTCTTTGGTCCCTAACGGAGTACAAAAGATTCACCCGAGCTGACCGAAGAAAACTTGAAATCGACAAACCATACCCGACGCGTGTGCCAGGTAAGTAACGACTACCACCTCACGGTACCGCCGCGTAGCACCTTGTCCATACGTTTAAAAGTCGTCCCCGGACAACAAGCTAACTCCTCACAAGCGTTCTTCCAACCTTCGCCTCTGTTCTTTGAGTTAGGCTTGTCTGTTCAGGCAACACCCTTGGTCGAACTCCACTCTCGATCAACGCAGGTGCTAGTGCAGAACCCCACTGCAGATAGCATCCATGTCCCAAAATCCACCCCTTTGGGTTGGCTGGTCGACGCTAGATTTCATGACTTTGAGCTCAGACTCCCGGTCATAGGACGTATGCCACCCTCACTCCTACCTGAACAGCAGGAGGCCGAGGTCGTATACACTAAACCTTCCGGGGTAATTGCCATATACCGCTCACTCACGGTTGACACCGACACTATCTGCCGGGTCGATCTGGCTGATGACAGGGAAATGGTCTTACAGACAGTCTCCCTGCTCTCCATCGATGCAGATACAAACTCGACCGCGACGATACCGAGTTACGTCACCACGGACGGTCCAGTAACAACAAAGACTGGCTCTGAAACCAAACCGGATTTCGAGTCCGAGTTGGAACAAACACTGGACCTGGCGGACGCGATCAACACCAAGGAGGAACGCGACCTGGTGCGCCAGGTCCTCCTCAAATATCGTACATCCTTTGCGAAAGACTCCCTGGATTGTGGTTTGACTCCCATCCATACAGTCCGCATTCCAACAGCCACAAACGCGCCTCCAGCCTATGTACGTCAATACAAAATACCCCTGGCGTCTTATGAACCAATACAGGAAATCATAGACGACCTTTTGAACAAGGGCATAATCCGCCCATGCAACAGTACTTACTCAGCTCCTATCTGGCCAGTACTCAAACCCAACGGCAAGTGGCGACTGACAATTGACTACCGTCAGCTGAACAAAAGCGTCCCACTGTCCAGGTGGCCAATGACCCAACTTGGCCAAGAACTGCCCAAGGTACGAGACGCCAAGTACTTCTCTACACTGGATATAGCCTTCGGCTTCTGGACCATCCCAGTAGATCCACAGGATCAACACAAACTTGCTTTTACGTTCGCCAATCGGCAATATTCTTTCACCAGATGCCCATTCGGGTACTTGAATTCCCCTGCCGAATTTAACATCTTCCTGAACAAAGCATGCCCGGATGCCACTAGCCGCGGAACGCTCATCTACGTAGATGACATTCTAATGCGCACTGCGACATTTCATGCGCACATTGAAGAGATTGATCACGTGCTGGAGCAGCTCACTACCGCTGGCGTGAAGATCTCTCTGGAAAAATGTCAATGGTGTAGAAAGAAGGTAAACTACGTGGGCCTTCTAGTCGGCGCTGCTGGTGTTGAACCACAGGTCAGTCGACTTCAGGGCATCGCCAACCTAAAACCGCCATCCAACTTGTCAGAACTCCGCAGCTTCCTGGGAGTCTGCAACTACTCTCGACAATTCGTCGAGGATTATGCGGCATTGGCAAAACCACTGACTGACCTTCTCAAAAAGGACACCGCCTTTGAGTGGGGTCCCCAACAGGAACAGGCAATGAAGGCTCTCCAGCAAAAGCTGTGCGAAGCCCCTTGTCTGGCCTACCCGGACCACACCAAAGTCTTCCACCTGGAGGTAGGCTTCTCAAGCCACAGCCTCAGTTCAGGCCTCTATCAGGTCCACGACACGGACAAGAGAGTAGTGGCCTCACGCCAGCAAAACTCTCCGGTCCAGAGACTAAGTACACGGACTGCGAAAAAGCCCTCCTAGCCACAGTATGGGCTGTGAAACACTTTGCCCACTACTTGGGAGGCCAAAAGACGATTGTCAACACCAACCACCAACCGGTGACTTTCTTGACGAGTCAGAGACTCAGGGACGTGAGCGACCAACGCCCGTGGTGGCATCTTGGCTCAGGGCTCTCCAAAGCTTCGACGTGGAGATACGCTATGCCCAAAACCACAGGTCATACTTGGGCATGGAGCTTGCCGCATGTCAACAATGCGCAAATGACACACCCGCCACAGCCGCCCCACCAAACGAATACACACCCACCGTACCAACACGCCACCACTACTTCGATGAGAACGTATGCCAAGACATGACAACCGAATATGTCGATGGATGCTCGCTCCACCACGGCTCTGGTTCGCGCCGGTGCAGGTGTAGTTTGGCTCAATGACACTCCCTATGAGCCACAGAAATTCCAGTTAGGACCCCAATCTTCGCAATACACTGAGATTGCAGCCGTCCTTATAACTATCCAATTGGCAGTGGCCAAACAGATCAAACTGCTCGTGATTTGTACCGACTCAAATTACGCTCGCCTCAGTTTCTCATGCCACCTGCCACTATGGAAGAACAATGGTTTTCTCACCGCAAGAAAACCATTAAACACAAAGACATGTTCCTGGTATGCGACAGTCTGGTCGAAGACCACGACATGCAAATATACTGGAAGAAGGTCAGAGGCCACTCGCGGGCCCTGGACTTGACAAAGATCTGAATGACCACGCAGACCGTATGGCGAAAGAAGGTGCTCTTGATGGTACGCCCTGGCATTTCCAGCCCGACCCCGTGTACAATCGACCCCTTCCCACCCATCCTACCCATTCTGTCTGTCTAGTCACACGATCAAAGGCAACCGACGCCTCGGTTCCGGCCCCAGCAGCTGCATTGGTGGTTGCTCCGACTTTTGCTGATTCCGACCTCGCGTTGCCCTTCAGGCAGCGGACCCGCAATCAACAAACTGATTCTCCATCTGTCAGACCCTCGCGCCTCACACCGTCGTAGACACTGACACTTCCTCCGACGCGTATCTCAAAAAGCTTTGGGCTGTTCGTGCCAGACTTCAGCTGCGTCATGGCTTGCTTGTCTATGTCTCTGACACTTACTTCACCTCACCTGCGTTCGTAGTGCCTCAGAGCCTAAGGGGGGTCATGCTAACGCTCCAGTAGCAGGCCACAGAGGTGTACGAGCAACACACCAGGCACTCCAGCAGGTAGCCTACTGGCCACAAATGCAAATGGACGTGGCAGAATATATCAAAGGCTGTTTGGTATGCTGCCAGTTCCAACCTGCAAGACCACTCCACCGTGCACCCTTACAAAGAAGGGCATCTCATTCCCGTGGTCCGACCTCCAAATCGATTGGATGGGACCCCTGACTAAATCAACAAGGGGCAACAAATACATCCTAATGGTCACCTGTGCCTTCACCAAATGGGTGGAAGGACTTCCAGCCCCAAACGACACGGCACAGACCACAGCCTTTCTACTCATGAACCACGTGTTCTCCAGATTCGGCCTACCTTGCAAGGTCGATTCTGACTGTGGTACTCACTTTACGGCGGAGGTGATGGGACAACTGTGGCAAACCATGGGCGTGAAAGCGAACTTCCATGTCAGCCACCATCCTCAGTCCTCAGGCCAAGTAGAAAGAGCCAACCGAACGGTGATCGACATCCTAAAGAAGTATGTCGCGTCCAATCACCGAGACTGGGACATCAAACTGCCCTTGGTCCTGATGGCTATCAGAGCCACGCCACACACGGCGACCGGAGTGTCCCCATTCGAGCTCATGACCGGTAGACAGATGACGCTTCCCCTTCACTTATTGTACCAACCAGGAGAGGCTAACATTGCTACGGCCTACACCACACATCAGTACATGACTGATCTCCAAGCACACCTCAGAACCACCTTCGCCTTTGCCCAGGAAAAACTAGGCAAGAGTGCAGAAGGCCGGAAGGCCTATTATGACCAAAAGTCATCTAGGGATGAACTGCAGGTGGGAGACAAGGTGTGATATTACATGTTTAGCCAACTCACCGGACAAACGAGCGGTGGTGCCAACCAACTGACGCGGAAATTCCTCGCGTTGGGCGGGACCATACGCCATTGTCAACAAGTTTTCCCCGTGGTGTATCAGACAAAGATCACCAAAGGACGAAAGGAACCCACTCTCAAGTGGATACACCGCAACCAGATTAAGTTACACAAAGCCCCCATGGGATCTACAGGGGATGTTCAAACTCCCAAGTAGTTTCCACTAGGCCCCTCAGTCACAACTAACCACTCACTGACAACTGCTAACTCAGTCCTCTTTTCATTTTTCCACTTTTCATTGCTAAACTGCGGGTAATTCAATAACTATAACTGGTAATTCTGGTATTCACTGTCAGTGAAACAAGTCTCGTTGCGAACGCCGCTGTGTGTACCTTGATCAACCTCGGGTCGTCCACAAGCGAATACTGTTAGTAATTCCACTGTAGAAGACGATTCTCGCAGGGCGCATATCAACCAACCACAACAGCAACTCCAATCGGTAGGAAAAACGTGAAGGACACTGTGTCAGTGGTAAACACTCACAGTGAAGCCCTGAACAAAAACCTCCGCGCTACAGACTTACTACTGACCATTTTTCACAGTCACTACGTACACACTAAATGATCACGTTGCTGGTAAGCGACACGCTCAGGGGTATCAGCTTCTCAGTGAACAGCCTAGCAATAAGAATTAGATAGTGTGTTTCTTGTATGATCACATATAACCATTATGTGCCTTCTATAATTCCCATGTTTATTCTCGTCCCTAAAATGCATGCAAACCCCTCCAAATCATGACCCACTAATGTGCTTCACTTTAGTGCAACCGACTTAATAAATTTCAGATAATCAACTTGAGACCTCTCTCTTGCTTAGTTATTCCCATTAAGTCCCCTTTTAAGCATTGAACTTAACCTATCTTTCTTGAGCCACAGATATAGGACAGACCCAGTGAAGACCACTTCACACCTATACACACCTGTGGTTCTTTTTAATAATGTTTACATCTATACATGTACTGTAACGCCAAACTCTTTCTGTGTCTTAACGTGTGGTTTGCTCCCTGGTCACGAAGGATGGTCGACACAAAGCACGGAACCTTGCTTCGTGTCGAAAGGGGGGAACTGTAGTGACCAAGAACACCAGATACAGGTCAACCAGAGTTTGCAGCACTAAAATTGTCAAATCCCGGCAATTTAAGCTGTAATCCACCTTTTCCAAACACAGGAAATGTTTTCTTTTGCCAGCCAAAAGGACTTTTTAAACAAATCCAGATGTCCCAATGTTGTCATTGAGTCAGGAGTGAACTCGTTTACGATCCTAGATGGCGTGGTGCTTGGCACCCTGTCATTCCAGTTGTAAATCCTTGAGATAAAATTGTTTACCCAGCTCTACAGAGAAACTCTCTAGGACTGCTCCGTTTGAACATCGGAATGCTTTGATCCAACCAGGATTTGAGACAGTATGAATGTTACAACATTGCCCTCTAGCGACAGCAGAGAGGAACTCTGCTGAATTCTTTTTCAGACAAAACTGACTTAACTTCTTTGTAAACAAAAAGTTTACAAAAGAATCGGACTTCTCACAAATGAACATTTGTGTTTAATAAAAAGGAAATGCTTAAATGATGAACTAATGTTTCTTTCACAGGATTTCGAGTCACGACGGAGAATCCTTTCTTTCTCAGCTTTTCAAGTTTACAGTCAATAAATGGTTGAATGAATTTATATGTGTTAACAACATGTGTACAAGACATTCTATCGTTATAACCTGCATTATCAAATATATGTGTGCGCTTATATTTGTGTTTAAAATCTTAAATGTCTTTGTGGAACGATGATAGTTTGTTTGAATTACGACTTAGGCGTTTCCCCAAACAAACGGAACGCCCCAGAGACACACCCCCTCTCTAGCAGAACAAAACTTCCGAGCACGCAGGAAGTTCCCGCTCTTGTTCCGCTCTTCTCTACAACGCTCTTGAGCTTCCCCTCTTCGCAACTCAGAAGTAACTTTCCGCTTCTGAAGCTTTTTCTTCTTTGAGGCCTAAAGCCTCATTTTTGCCTCCGTCCCAAGTAATTTGGCTACTTGCGGACTTCTCTCTAGACGCCTGCCTTGCTTGGACCGCTTTAACCGCCGGTTAAAACGTGATTTTATTTTTAAAGCTGCACATTGCCTTTGTTTGACATCATCTCCGGAGACGCACGTGAAGTTGTAGTTTGTAAAGAACTACAGATCTACGCCAAAACCCTCACCATCGTTTTACGCCAGAGGAAACGACTCCTGAGAGAACCTTTTCAGTGAATCCAGTTGATATTTTTCAAAGACTCTGAGCTGATTCTTGCCTGATGCCAATGGCAAGGAAATAGACTTCCACGTCTTATACAGTCGACGCCTCCCACCACTCCAGCCACCGGTAGGCCGTGAAACCAGCCAGCGGCCCCCGGTCAGTCTCTGACGGCGACTTGGACCAGCGACATTTCCCTGTTTCGACGGCCCGCTTCAGGACTGAAGCAAACCTTTGGACCTGCTACGGACCCTCCGGAACCGTTGCCGCGACACTCAGTAAGCCGCACAGACATACAAGAGTTTGGCGTTAAACTGTATTTGATAAGCTCAAATCAATTCATCAACCCTTTTCAAAGTCCCTTTCTTCATAACTCAGCCGAGTTTAATCAAACAAATTATCATCCTCCACAAGTTAGATTCAGTAACTTTGTTGTTTTCATTTTGTTTCAATCATTATTTCAATTATATGTCAATAATTTATCCTTTGTGTCCGTCCATCCATCATTTAATTTTGTATAATTTTAATAAAACCCCATAAAATGTTAAAGATTTGATTTGGTTTTCTTTGATTATTTCAGGATTATATTCGAAAACAGGTTTAGAATTCTCTTCCTTCAGATTAATTGAGACTTAATCAATATAATCAGTTTTCCAGAATCATCTGGTGGTGCCCCCTTTTAACGAGACAAATTTGATAATAAAATATTAATCAATAATTTACCCAAATTAATAAATTAATATTTCTTATTAAATTATATTATAACTCATATATGCTACACGGGTCTTATCACAAATCTATGTCTTATCATTCTCTTGATCGGGGGTGCTATTCCCAGAGGGAGAGACACTGTTGGAGCCACTCTCATCTCCTCCGACTAATGCTCCACTCTCTGGTTCAGTTAAAATCAGCTTGAATTGTCCCGTTATTTCTCCATTTATTTCTTCAGACAGCGCTTTTATTGGAAACTGTTCAGGAATGTCTTTATATTGAAAAGGCAATAGGGCTGAAGGTTCAGTACAAGTCTTAACAATTATTTCTGGACCCACAACAGCTGACTGCACTGGTTTTGTTTCAATTAATTCACTTAGTCTCCGTTTTGACTCGTCCCTAAACCATCCCAATATTTCACTTTCTTTTATACGTTTTTTCTCTCGTTTAAAACTTTGATCCTTAGCCTTGTAAAGTTTTATATTACTCTCTATTTCAATGCAGCACATTGGGTTAAAGCTGCCCGTAACAGGCCACTGTAAAGCCCCATACGTTCTTTTATGCCATTTCTTCATATGATTCCTGATCTGTTTCTTTGAGCTGGTTTCTCTTTAATAATCACCTCTAATGGAGTCAAAACATCTCCAGTTTTAGTATTTTTAGTGAATTTTAGTCCCATCTTGACTCCGCTGAAGGAAGGAGAATTCCTTTTGCCTTCTTTTAATTTTTCATATTAATACAAATTCTTCTTTAACAGTTATTCTCATCTTGATGTTTTGCGGGATTCAATACTAGTTTTTCCTACTTTTTTCTCGGGCATTTAACTGCTCACGAGTCTTCCGTCTCCCCAGAGACAGTGGCGATATCAAGCCGTGGATTTGTAATGTCACCAGAAATTCTAAATGTCTCTCTAATAGAATAATTGTAATGCTTCTAGAACACACCACAACTAGACCTACTTTGAGATTAATTGAGACTTTCTTGAGACCACCGTCCTTTTTAATACTTCTCCGCACGGCTTTTTTTTTTTTTTTTTTAAATTGAGTTATATTTACGGCTAATTTAACTCGTGCTTTTTATCTATTCCTGACTTAGCATAAACCTCTAATTATTTACTTTACTTTACTTTTACTTCTCACTAATTAGTTCTTTAGCCAGATAAATTTGTAGTAATTTTATTGTGCCTTTATTGTTAGATTTAAAGCACAGCTCTAACTAATTTAATTCTGATTTGCCGTCGGCTATTTTTCCTCCAATTTATTATTAGTGTTTAGGCTCTAACCTTTTCCTTGTTCTTATAATTTTATTAACTCCTTTTAGTGAATTTATTCAATTTTAATTAACTAAATTCCTATTAATTTTTTATCAGTGCTCTTTTGTTAACTTTCTATTATTATTATTCTTAATTTCTTCTTCACCTCTTTTAATTCTCCTTTTAACAATATTATTTCAATTGTTTAACCTATTTTCCTTCACTTTTAAAGCTCTAAGTCTTATCAACGTCTGCATTTACTTCTCCTTGGGATTCCGTACACACACACACTCTCACACACTCTGACCGGTCCACACGCCGCGGCTCTTCAGTTCAGCCTCTCTTCCCAGAATCTTGATCTGAACTCATTAGTGGGTTTTGTGTCGCTCAGTCGTACGTCTTATATCTCAATTCCAGCGCCAAGCTGAACTTTTAAGATAGAAAAGGGACGCTAACTATTTTTCCTTCCCACTAAGGTACTTTAAACTTACGTTTCTGGCGGTCAACAGCGCTATATTTAGTCCAGTCGACTTGGACAGCGTGTTACCCCTTATTAAAGCAGGCCGTTAAACTAAATTTTTCTCCTTTTTCTATTGGGTATTTCGTCTGTTACTCCTTTTTTTGAATTTTCTTCAACTATACTTAAACTCAGCTGGAAAATTGCATGAATTTAGGTGCTTACTCTTCTGGAGACCTCTGTCTCCTCTCAGGCCTCGTTCCCTTCAGACCCCTGCGCGCTTTGCCAGGTTCTGCTTACTTTAGACGTCTCTATATTCTGTTGCGCGAAGAATCTAGACCGTCTCTTAACAATTTCTTCTCCGGGATATAAACGGTGTTCTAACGCGTATAATCTGCAGATAGAATTAGCCTCACAATTTTTCCGCTTGCGTGCCAACTTCTACGTACACCTTATTTAGATTATACACAAAGATAGAAATACTCCCTTTAATCGATTTCTTCCCTGACGTACAGACTACACCCTATTTAGAATGCGCTTCTGGATAAAATCTCTAAATTCTTCCCGAAGACACAAACGGTGTTGTTTTTAGCCTGCATTCAATGACAGAAATGATTTATAAATAATCCCTAATATCGATTTCTTCCCTGACGTACAGACTACACCCTATTTAGAATGCGCTTCTGGATAAAATCTCTAAATTCTTCCTGAAGACACAACCGCTGTTGTTTTTAGCCTGCATTCAATGACAGAAATGATTTATAAATAATCCCTAATAAAGTCCTCTATGCCCCTACTCTAGGTTCTTTTGAGGCGAGGTTTTTAGAGTGGTCTCTTTCTACCTGTTACCCCCCCCAAGCCGCACCACAGACACCTAACCGTTCAAAAAGTAAAAAAGTCTCACCCTCGATGGTCTCAGCGATGGGATGCTTTCTCCGGGTGGTCAGGCAGAAAGAGAGTCACTCCTCCCACAGGTCCTCTCCTGGCTGGCTCGCCAATTGTAGTGTCAAAACTGACCCCTCAGTCTTTGGCACTATTGTATGGAATAAGTTATGAACGCAACACCAGATCCAATGCCATTAGAGTCTTTATTGTTCACAACCAACACAATAAATGACCCGAGTAGACTTTGCCCAAGCTCCACTAATGTTTGAACAGTAGACATAAGCTTTTATACAGTTTTGATATCAGTAAAGCAATAACTCTTTCTGATATCATTGTGAACGGCTCTGGGCCTGATGTCATTTCTGTCTGGCTTTGAGCTACTCCTCACCTGGTTCTGTCTCCTCCGATGACAGACACCTGCGTCTTTATCTGGTCCTTCCTGTGTGTGTGTCTGACATTAGGTTTTGTCTTTTATATTAATATGTTTAACTGAATAACTAACTGGGTCTACATAGTTTAAAACACATAACATATAAAATATTACACCACACAACATGGTGCAAATCATTCACAAAAATTGAAAATAATAATGGACCCAGACAGCTGCCCTGTGGAATACCGCATGATATACATTTACTATCAGAAAAACTACCATTAAAAAATACTTGCTGAGTTCTGCCATAGAGATAACTCCTTATCAGTGAAGCAGACAATTTTGAAAATCCATAATACTTGAGCTTTGACAACAAAATATCATGGTCAATTACATCAAATGCAGCTGTAAAATCTAAAAGTACTGCACCAACAAGTCTTTTATCCTCCATATATGTAAGCCACTGATCAACCATATGCACTAATGCAGTATTAGTTGAATGGCCTGGTCTATAGGCATGCTGTGAACTCGTTAGCAATTCATTTAATATAAAGTACTCTAGCATTTGATTAAAAAGTAACCTTTCAAATATTTTGCTCAATACAGGAAGAATGTGAATTGGTCTGCAATTAGAAGAAGTGAACCCTGCCTTATCATCCTTAAGTAAAGGCACAATTTTAGACTGTTTCCATAGCTTAGGAAACACTCTGTTTTGAACTGAACTATTAAAGATGTGACATATTGGTTTACACAGAATATTTGCGACAATTTAAAAAAATTTGCCATCAAGATGATCAGTACCAGGCATTTTCTCGTCAGATAAGGAGAGAAGCAACTTCTTAACGTTTCCTCACTACAAGTATTAAATGACAGGGAGCAAGTTTTCCCTCTCATAATAAATCTAACATTGTCACAAGGAGAGTCAATATCTTGCATTGTCATACGAGATCCTAATTGTTCTACTTTGCATATAAAAAAACTCAATCAAATGATTAACAATATCACAAGGTTTACCAATAATATTACCATCATTAGTCTCCATGTACATATTCAAATTATTTGACTTTCTACACATCAATTCCTGTAATACTTTCCACAATTGTTTGCTATCTTTCCTAGAATTTGAGATTTTTTGTCCATAATATGCTTTCTTTTTTATGTTATTTAATTTTGTAGCTTTGTTTCTCAACTTGCGATAATGTGCTCTGTCTACATCACATTTTGATTTGAAGGCCATATCTTTGACATTATCCCTTTGCCTCATGAGGGACATTAGCTCTTCATCTAACCATGGAGCACTGTTGATTTTTATTGATCTTTTCCGGAGAGGTGCATGTTTATCAACTATTTTACTGAAAGTGTCCATAAAAATGTTAAGAGAAGTATTTACATCCTCCTCCTGAAGAACTGCACACCATTTTAAGTTATTGACCTCGTCAACAAACAATCTGGGATTAAAGTTTTTATACGATCTACGATATATGATCCTTCCACCAGATTTAGGAATTTTCATCATTATTGAAATTGATATCAAGTTATGATAACTGCATCCTACCCCCACAGAAACAGCTTGTGAACATAAATCAGGAACATTAGTAAAAATATGATCTATGCATGTTGATTTAGACGTATTATCCATAGCAATTCTTGTTTCTTGTTTGAGATTGCATACAGTAGCCATTGTAATCAACTTTTTAAGCAATGAGCACTTTTTTGAAAACCAATCAATATTAAAATCCCCAAGCAGGAAGATATCCTTATTTTGATCTGAAACCATGTCCATATTTTCACATATTTTATGTAAATACTCTACATTTGAGTTTGGAGGTCTATAACAGCAACCAACCAAAAATGGCTTATTGAATGGAAGATTAATCTGTAACCATATTATTTCAATATTTCTGCACATTAAATCTGATTTAATTGTAGCAACAATATTCTCCTTTATATAGAACGCAACTCCCCCACCATTTTGATTTCTATCTCTTCTATATAATTTGTACTTATCAACAGTAAGCTGTGAGTTCTCAAAACTGTCGTCTAGATGTGTTTCAGATAAAGCTAAAACATGAATATTCTCTGTTAAACAGATTCTTGTGATTTCATGAACCTTTAATCTCAGAAACTTAACAACAATTTTCCTCTGTTTTCTTCCTTCATGGAACTGGCCCATCTGATGTGCTCGCTCAATCTCAATTTTTGTACCATCGAGACCCAAATTCTCAGATAGCACTTGTTGAATCATGATTTCTAGACCACTTGCAGTTTCACCCTTTCCTGGACTGATTATCAATGATTATCAATAGTCCAACTTATTAAATAACTCATCCATTTCCTGCCTTGACTCAAATGATTTGATTTTTACATCAATGTCTTTATATCCTTTCATTTCATTTCATCCTATTTATCCTTCATATCTTCCATGATGCCTTGAGTGAATTGTAGACTTGTTTTCAACTCCTGGACATCCCTGATAACACCATCCAACCTTTTTGTATTTCCATCCATGATTATTTGAATAAAACTCTTAAAGTTTTCTTGTTGCTGTTGTAGCATGTCCTTGTAGAATTCTTTCTGATGATCCAGTAACTGGGTCAGTGTACTCATGGTCACAACAGCATCATCATCAGGCATTGCTTTAGATTTAGGCGGCATGATTACTCACTCTTACCACGATGTACCAAGTTAGATGTTAATGTGAGGATAACTCTTCAGGCCTAGCAAGGCCCGAAGCCTCCAAAGCGTGGTACAAACTGATTGCAAATTACAAAGTTCTTTACAACTCGATGTTCTCAAAATCCACTGTATGTAATCAAAGTGCATATATTAGGCAAATCAGCAGCAGCCAAGAACTCAGAGAAAAGGCATCATGTGACATTTACCACAAGAAAATGCAAAAGAAGTGCTAAGCAACACTTGATAATGCTTGTCCATGGGGTAGTAAGTTGATTGTTTGTGTTGTTATTGCATATTTGTGTTAATCCAGGCTTTTGTGAAGTTTGAACTTTTTTTGATCGATAGAACAATCAACCACAATCACATTCTAGTTGAGGCAACAATATAAGATATAGGCTGCTGTTACAATCTTCAAGGCCTTTATGGGTGTACGACAATAAACTTGTTTGTTGATAATGTTATTGGAAAGTATCATTTCAAGGGTCCAAAATAAAGATCTAGTACTGGTTCAACAAATATTGCATTTAACTTTGACGGAGCGAGCTACCTTCTTGTGATAACTCATATCTTATCATTAAACTTACACCACAACTAAAGTAGTGTTGTATTACAGATCCAATATACTGTTAGAATAAACTCTTCTGTTTACCTGTTTGTGTGTTTTGTGTTAGTAGGCCTGCAGTCAGGGTTCCTGACCCTGCCCCGCCCCTCTCAGCTCGACAGACAGGGTCCAGACGGAGAATCATCACAACTGTTTATGTGGACTGTCCACATAAACAGTTGTGCACTTCAGATAAAATATTTGTGGGGTTTTGTAGTGTGTCCACAGTGGACACAACCACATTTAACCACACTTATATATCCTACCTGTGGAGTAACAAAAGGACTAAACCAACTGAGGGCACTACCCGAAATAATCAGCCCCCATTAAGAGACAGAGGACCCTGAAAACAAAAGGTAAATTACTGTAAGTCTTACCGCTGGATCCACTTTGGAGCTAAATTAAGCTCATAACGTTTGTAACTGAAAAAAAAAAAAGTGAAACTTAACGTTCACATTTTAATGTTGAACTTTCAACAAAATACAGAAATGTATTCCAAAAGTTGATTTGTTTTAAGTAAAAGTTGCAGATTTATTATTTTCATGTTCAAAATTATTTATTAAAAGGTTCAAATATTTTTGAGCCTGTTCTGGCGTGGGGGGCGTGGCCACAGCCGAGAGGCGTGTCGAAGCATAAGTAACAGCCTGGGAATGAAGGCATGGTTCTGCCTCCTTCACGGTGCCTTCAGGGAACGTAGGTCAGCCCAGATGTTTAAAACAGCACTGCACCGTTTATTTTAAGTGTTTGTTGGTAAAAACAACCAAGCTTTGAATTACTTTGAATAACCTTTTTAAGTTACATTTAGCATCGGCTACAACCTACAGGTCATGATTTTGTGATTTTCTGAAGTTCACAAGCCACACTGGAAAAGTGCATTTCACACCTCCACGTACGACTTCAAAGCAACGACCCAAGAATACTGTAGTTATGGTGTCCAGCTCTACAGGTCAGCTCGCCGGTGTTCCAGATTAACCTGTGATCATGTTTTCAGGTGAGATTAGTTTACATTTTAGCCACATTGTGTCCAGATGTGTTTAATGCTAGTCTCGCCCGCTGTTGTCTCTCGCAGATTTGACACAAACAGTGTAGGACTACTGTCAACTCATGAAACATAATTTATGAAAAAAAGAGACTGACCCAGTTATAAACAAAGACTGCTCTAATGAGAAAATATCAGTGTTACTTACCTATAACACACTTTTATAAATAAATACAACAAACCTTAAGTGAGTCTCAATCCCCTTCATTAAGGTCACATACCCTTGTATCTGCCTGCCTCACCTCACCTCAGCTGAGCAGAGATTGACCTTTGATAAATATAATTAGTTTTTTATAAAACTCTGTATGATAAGCTACTGTTCTTTGAATTGAAGGTAACTTCTTAAAATTGTTTTCCTACAAATGTCCTGTTTCCATTGGTTCTTGAAATCCCAAAAATATTTGTCACGTGCACGATTGTGTGTCACTGTCTGTCTCTAAATGTTAGCCCTGCGAATAACTGGCCACTGTCCAGGGTGTACCGCCTCAGGCCCAAAGCTGCTGGGATAGGCTCCAGTCACCCACGACTCCTAAGGGACTAAGCGGTAAAAAAATGAATGAATGAATAAACGTTTGTCTAACTGAATTATTATTACAATGCAGTGCAAAATCAGAAATATAGAACAACATGGCAATTATTTTGGCCAAAGGATATTTGTTTGAACAGTCCAATTTGACCTTTTTGGTCAACCTGTTCTCTGCCATTTGAGGGAGGTGGTTCCACAACCTAAGCATCTCAGACCTTTGCTTTATGAGACAAGGTCTGTGTTTTTATAAATATGCACACTTGATAAGGAACTCAAGCAGCAGATCAGCCTTAACAGTGTTCAGGATGAATGTTTGCCTGATGCTTTCAATACTTTTTTTTTAAGATTTGAAACGTCTGATTCCAGGCATGATGTCTCCAGGCTGAAAAACTCCTTGACACCATGTAATCATATCAAAATATCCCAAGAACAAGTGGAGGTTCTATTTAAGAAAACAAAAGAGAGGAAAGCCCCAGGCCCAGACCTTATTTGTGGTCACACATTACACCACTGTGCTGGACAACTCAGTGGTGTTTTTTATCTTTTCAAATGTGTGTTGATAACTGCAAGCTCCCAACTATTTGGAAATCGTCTATTGTTATTCCTATACCCAAAATCAATAGAGCTAGGGAATTACTCGATTTCAGACCTGTAGCGCTTACCTCTCTTGTAGTAAAAAACCTTGAGAAAATCTTAAAGAAGAGGTTCTCATCTTGGTCGAGGGCAAACTTGATTCTCTTCAATTTGCCTATCAGAGGAATAAAGGTGTGGATGATGCTAAGCTTTTTATTCTGGACACACTTTATAAGCATCTGGAGAAACCCAAATCTCATGCCAGGCTTGTATTTGCTGACTTTTCATCAGCTTTTAATAAAATGCAGCCTCTCATTTTGATTGAGAGGCTTGCTTCTTATTTTAATCTGCCTGATCAGCTTTTAGCTTTGTTCTTAAACTTTCTGACTGACAGGACACAGAGGGTTTTAGTAAATGGGGTTACTTCAAAAACCCTAGTCTCCAACACAGGTTCCCCTCAAGGCTGTGTACTTTCCCGTTACTGTTCATTTTATACACAGATAGTTGTAGGTCTCTTAAAAGGACAGTTTTCTTGTTAAATTTTCTGATGATACTGCGCTGCTCTCCCTTCTCCATGGCACAGAGTCAGATCACGGACGTGCACTTCCTGATTTTGTAAAGTGGTGTGAGGACAGCCTTTTGGACCTTAATGTTCTTAAAACTAAGGAACTCATTATCGATTTTAGAAAAAAAAAGGGACAAATACTTCAGTATGCAGGATCCATGGCGAGGATGTGGAGATTGTAAACCATTATAAATATTTGGGTACAGTTTTTGATTCTCAACTGAAGTTCGAAAGGAACTCTGAAGCAGTGGTCAAACGGGCCCAGCAGAGTGTATATTTATTGCGCAGGATTAATTCCTTCGGGGTTTCTAAATCTATACTGTGCACGTGTATTTGTCTTATATTGAGAGCCTTCTTACTTTTTCTTTCATTTGTTGGTTTGGCAATATTTCAGTGAAGGACCGAATTGTCTAAATAACATTGTTAAAATCTGCTCCAAAATTATTGGAAGCCAAATGTGCGACCTAAACTCTCTATGGGAGAAACGTGTTCTTCAAAAAGCAAAAAGTCTGTTGAACCAGAATCATATTTTGGGGGACGAATTTGTTCTTATGCCATCAGGTCGGCGTTATATGCAGCCTCCCAGAAAAACAAACCGTTATGGGAGATCATTTATTCCTTCAGCAATTATGCTGTTAAACAAAGAGCTGAGGAAATAATTATGGAGATTTTATTTTTCTGCTTTGATGTCTTTTATCTTTTTTTTTTATTATTCTTAAATTGTTCAAGGACCCAGGCCCTATCATGTTACCCTTGTTATATACATACGTCGGCTGTGTGAATGGGTGTATGTCTAGACGGTGTACTGTACTGTAGAAACTGAATTGCCCTTTGGGGATTAATAAAGCTATCTGTATCTGTATCTGTATCTGATTCCTCCACTCCCTTCCTCTCCTCGTGTCTTAGTCCCGCCCACAGAGGAGCCACAGTGAGGAAAGAGGAGAGGAGAGAAGGAGGAGGAGAGATGAATAAGTATAATGGGACATTATACTTATTCTCAGCGACGTCCATTTTTTACATTTACAACTGGATCTGCAACAAGATCTCAAATTAACTTCAGAATTTCAATTTTGTGTTTTTGTGTTTGCAAATAATACTTTTACTACAATTTAAATAAACATACATTGATATGATGTTCTTTCCCTTTATATAAACATAAAGAGAAATATATAATATATAATGTAAATAAAAAATATGGTCTATATAGTATATGTACTGTATATATTGCCATTACTGATTTATATCAAACAGAAAAACGGAAGATAAAGAGGAAAATCAAGGCATGCTCATTGAAGATCCAATTTTCATTTCTCTTTATATTATATATCTATATATTTATCCAAATATAAAGGTTCACAAACATCATGACTTACAAGATTCACAAACGAACCATTGCATCTAAGAGACACTTTTCTGTCTCTGTTCTTCATAAACATGAGAAAGGCTTGTGAAGTGGGCGGGGTGTTCATCTCCTCCATGAGTTTGACTGTCACACAGCAGTTCAGACTGTGACTTAACCCTATTTGTTGACTTTTTAGTAGAAGTTTTATTTGTGCCAGAATCTGCACTGCATTTATCATGTGGTACATTGTTCATTGAAAAGTGATATAACTGGGAATGTCCATGACTGTAGATGATTTTACACGCTCGACTCGATCCTGAGGATATTTATCATTTTTAAATGTTTATTGTCAAGGAATCAATACACATAACAGTGTAGAGATAAACAGATTCCTCTGGAGATCAACCTTCAACCTAGTCGTGAATTAAATAATAGTCAGACTCAACTTAAGTGATTTTTACATGCATGGGGAGAACAAGTGGAGCACTGACTGGCACTTCCCACCTCTGTAGCAATCTGCTCTGTCTACAGAATCTCCGACTACCTACTTGTTCTCCTCAGCCTTTTATTGAACACACAGAGTTTGCCGCACCCAACCACGCAGGGCCGGTTTGGCATTTCAAAACAAGTACATATATAGATTTATCTTGCTGCACTCAGCCCAAAACAAGAACTACAAAAATCAATTACATATCAGGAGTTGTCTTTCTGCATTCAGCCAGGAACTTGGTTATTATAAGACGTTTTTGTTTGACACACAAAAACTCTTTTCTGGCCTGTCAATATAACGTGCCACATAAATAAGATATATTCAAGAAAATAAATAGAATTTTAATCTTGATGGAAAAGAATCAGCTCACAGATGATTAAAGTTTAGGAAACGTCTGTAGTTTTCTAGTGTTGAAAAAGATTTCAGGAAAATCATAGAACCTTTTTTTTTTCTCTGTTTATATAAATAAAAGTAGGAGGGATTAGTGAGAGGCTGGCCTAACAAAAACATATAAAAGCCCAGGTACATTTCCTCTTTCTACAGGACACAACAGAACAGGAACTCAAGACAAAGGTAGGTTGAAGTGCAAATATTACCTTTAAATATCTGTGATTGTGTAGGTCAGAAAAGTCTTAAGCAGTACTGAACTGAACATAGACAGAATCAGAATTAGCAGAACCAACATGAGTAGAAGAAATTGCTTCTGAATCGACTCATTTTTAGAGAAAAAAAAAAAAAAACAATACAAACCTGTTACGAGGTAGGATTCTGTTTGGAATTGGATTTGACTTTGCTAAGAAGGTTTTTCTGATGTTATTTACTTTGCTAGCACTCGTAGACTACTACACAATTCAGAGTTTATAGCACTACACTAAATATGAACGTTAAAAAAAACATTTGAAATCCATTAAAAAAACAAGATAAAGTTGTGCAAATGAAAACATGCTGAGTCCACTGAATGGTTTATATTGTTTTATTAATTACAAGAATAAATATAAATGCTGTAAGTCCATATTGTTACATCAAATCTTAAAAATGGATATAACCTAGTTTTAAGCACAAGGGTTTACTAAACAAAGTTTGAATGAGAGGGTTATTATGACCAAATGTCCCTTATAGAGTTTAGTTACATATTTCTCTCAGAACCAGGAGCATATTCTTTACTTTACTGTCTCTTGCGTGTCTCAGATGGTTCTGTGCTTTCACTTTTGGTTTCCCTCTGGTCACATGAGTCTGCAGAGGTCTTTGGTCAAATTGAAGTTAAGAAAGGAAATGTTGCATTTTTTCGAAAGCATCTTGAGATCTTAAATATAAATCTATTACTTTAGCTTTACCTCTGTCTTCTGTTCTGTTCAGCATGAGTCAAGATGGAGCCAGAGCACCGAGACCAAACAATAGAGGCAGAGGAGTCGAAAAACCAGTCTAACTCTTCTGTAACAGAAACTGAAGGTAAAATACAGGTTAAAGACTGAAATATTTTTCAATTCAGTCCAATATAAAGTCTTTTATCCCTGTTTTTATTTCAGCAGATGATGAGTTAGACCAGGATCAAGTTAAAACCAAGGTAACAATTATTTTACAGAATTTAAAGTTCTTATATCATGAGTGTTACATTCTTGACCTGTTTATATGGTAGAGTGAAAAAGGACAACGTCAGACAGGAGATAAAGACTCAGGAGGAAAAACTGTAATCAACAGTTACAGTAAGAAACAAAAGTCTTTTTTAAGAAAATATCTCATATTTTATTGTTTTTGGCTCATAAGTTATTCAGATTGTTCAACAGGAGTACCCCTTGTTAATGATGAAGGTTTTGTAAAAGGTCAGGACACACAAACCCCAGAGGACACAGGCCCAACATTTGAAAGCCTGACGACAAAAAACACAGAAGGTGAGTTTTTATTCTTTTAAACACCTGTATATTATATTTGACTAGATGACTGACAAGATGCCGCTGTGTATGGCTTGCCGTCCACGTCTCTTGACTTTACTGCTAATTATTGTATTTATCCTGTGTGTCATTAATAATGTGTCATCGCTATTGGTGTATGAACGCCTGACCCTGCTAAAGATACGGGATACGGTGAACAACCTTTCTGATTTTGTTGAATATGGACATTCAAAAACGCCGCCGCCTCTGCTAGCCGCTGTGCCAGTCTATCTGTGGCGTCCTTTCTGCACGTTGCCTCGCAACAAGAAGCGGAGACGCGGGAAAAGAGGAGGGGTGCTCGTAAGATTCAAGGCTTACCTGGCTTCATTATGTACGGATGTTTCTGGCTGTTCGCTGAATGGAAAATCCACGGTGTCCGGAAAATTTGACCTGCGCCGCTCCAGAGTTCAGCTATCGGTGGCTCCGACCAGCTCTCCCTGACGCTGGGTGCTTGCTTCCGTGTTGCCGGCCGGTGAGGATTCAGGTGCGGGGCTGCGTACGAGGGAATCTCCGCCCGCTCAATCATGCCACTCCGCAGTCGGTGAACTGTAGGTTGGTGCACGCAGCTTTGATAAACACCCGATCGCTCACAAACAAGACCTTCATCCTCAACGACTTGATTTCCACTCACGACCTGGATTTTCTCATGCTCACAGAGACCTGGCTAAAACCAGGTGATAACAGCGCTTTCTGCTCCTCCTCCCGGCTACTCTTTCCTGAGTACGCCGTGAGTGTCCAGTCGTGGTGGTGGTCTGGCTTCTGTCTTTAAACAACACTTGAACTGTCGTCTACTTCCATCTAAGAACTATAGTAGCTTTGAGCTTCAGCTATTCCTGGCCCCATTTGCATGTCCTCTACTGTGTGCTGTTGTCTACCGACCTCCAAAATATAATAAGGATTTCATTCCGGAGTTCTCTGAGTTACTTGGGGAATTACGAACACAATACGACAGTTTATTAATTTGTGGTGATTTTAATATACACGTTTGCTGCCCATCAAGTCAGCTGTCCAATGACTTTCAGAACCTTCTGATCTCTTTGGATCTGACTGTTACGGAGTTCTTTAAATATACAGGCGTAGTCAGGAATTGTGTGTCCAGGGTGTTTATTGTGCCAGTTCCAAAGTGCAACAAAAAGTCCAAAAATCCAAAATGTGACAATATTTACAGTGTGTAGTCCAATAACTCCAAAGATATATACAATAAACAAAAATAGCTAAAGAAATTCCAAACTCAAAAATATAACTTAGAGTACCTTTAAATGGTCTCAGCAGGACCCACATCAGCCATGTTACCTTCTGTGTAACTGGCTGTCAACTCTCTCAAGGTCTGGTCTTGTCCTCTTTTTCCCCATTGCCCCTCCCACTGGGCTTTAGTAATTTGAAAATACAAACTAAAGAAAGAAGACACTGATTTCCCTCTGACATTAACCTATCCACAGTGTATCCACTCTATACACATAATAAATATTACAAACACAATAAAACACAAGGAAAATGTACATAGAAAAGGTACTTAATCTCTCATGTCATGTGATGAGCGCAACCGCGCGAACACAATACATTTAACGCACCTGGAAGTTATGGCCCGGTTTGACCACGCTGCCCCCACACGGAAAGAGAGGAGGAGAAAAAGGTAAGAGAGACTCTGTGTGTTCTGTATGTTTGCGTGTATGGATAAAACGATAAATAAACACTCCCAAGTGTGCACCCTTGGTCGCGTTACAACGGCAGGGAGGAGGATAAAGAAAAGGCGTTAATTGCAACGTTACTCAATACATGAATGAACCGGGGTTAACAAGCGAATGAGTGAAAGCGTGTGTATGTGTAAGACTTCGCACTGCCCGCAATCAGTGACGGACGTGCTCCGTCACATCACCCCTCCCCTCTGGGAGGTTGACACTGTGGGGCAACCTGGATAGGTAATCGGCCACCACATTCATCTTGCCTGCACGGTGTCGGATGGTAAATCTGAATGGCTGAAGGGCCAGGTACCACCGGGTTAAGCGGCTGTTGTGATCCTTCATGGTGTTAATCCATGTCAGGGCACGATGATCCGTTTCAAGATCAAACTCCCGTCCCAGCAGGTAGTACCGCAAGCTCTCCAATGCCCATTTGATGGCGAGGCCCTCTTTTTCAACAGCAGAATACCTTGTCTCTCGTGGCTGGAGTTTGCGACTCAGGTAGAGTATTGGACGCTCTTCACCTGGTTCTCCTGGGCCAGGACTGCTCGAGGCCAACCATGGAAGCATCAACCTGAACCAGGAACCGCTTGGTGAAGTCTGGACTCTTCAGCACCGGAGATGAGCACAGGTGGGCTTTGAGAGTGGTGAAAGCCTTTTCACAGTTCTCTGTCCATGTGACTGGGTTTCGCTGGTCTTTGGCTGTAAGCGCAGTAAGGGGTGCGGCAATGGTGGCAAACTGTGGCACGAACCGTCGGTACCATCCAGCCAACCCGAGAAAGGACCGCACCTCTTTCTTGGTGCGTGGCTGCGGGACTTCAGGACAGCCTCCACTTTGTCGACTTGAGGCCTCACCTCCCACGACCCATCTGGTAGCCGAGGTAGCGGGTCTCCTGCCGGGCCCACTCACACTTTGACGGGTTCAGTGTGAGACCAGCCTGCTGGATCTTCTTCAGGACCAGGAGAGGTGCTGAACGTGGTCCTCCCAGGTCTCGCTGAATATAACCACATCATCAAGGTAAGCCGCACTGCAATGCTCACAGCCTTGGAGTATTCTGTCCATCAGGCGCTGGAACGTGGCAGGGGCTCCGTGTAGTCCAAATGGCATCACGGTAAACTGATACAGTCCAGCTGGTGTCTGGAATGCTGTGTAGGGCCGTGACGATTCCTCAAGGGGCACTTGCCAGTATCCTTTACAGAGGTCCAAGGTGGTAATGTATTTGGCGCTCCAATTCTCTCCAACAGATCATCGATCCTTGGCATCGGATATGCGTCAAATTCGGACATGGAGTTCAGCTTTCTGAAGTCAATGCAAATTCGCAGTGATCCATCTTTTTTTAAAACAATGACAACAGGGCTACACCACTCAGAGTGGGACGGTTCAATGACTCCGAGCCGCAACATCTCCATGATTTCGTCCTGGAGCTTTCCCACCAGCTGCTGTGGAACTCGGTAAGGCCTCTGGCGGCTTGGCCTGACATCCTTCAAGCGGATGACATGCTCCACCACTGTAGTCTTGCCAGGACTTGCACTGAAAAGTGAGGATACCTTCTTGAAGGTCTGCAGTAGCTGTGTGGCTTGCTTTGGGGTGAGATGGCCCAGGATTGGGGAAGCCGGTGTGGTCAGGTCTTCCAGTCCGGTCTCCAGCTCCTCCCCTTCCTCCTCCGGTTCAATTTTCTGAATAAAGAGGACTTTCGCTGGGCCTGGATTGAGCGTTCCCTCCACTCCTTTAACAAGTTAAGGTGATACGTCTGTTTAGGCTTCTTCCTATCTGGGTGCAACACTCGTAGGTGACTGGTCCCATTTTTATGGTCACAGTGTAAGGGCCCTGCCACTTGGCCAATAGTTTGTGGGTGGAGGACGGCAGGAGCAGCAACACTTTCTGGCCTGGCTGCAGCTGACGGCCCGGCTTGGCGATCGCGTACCAGGTCTTTTGGGACTTCTGAGCTTCCCGTAAGTTCTCCTCAGCCTCCTCCAAATAGTTTGCCAGTCTCTCCCTCATCGAGGACAAACCTGACAATGCTCCTGTCATTTTGTACTGTGGGCTTACCCTCCCATTCTTTGCGGAGTAGATCTAATGGGCCCTGAACGTCCCAGCCGTACAATAGTTCAAAGGGGGAAAATCCTGTTGACGCCTGTGGACCTCTCGATAGGCGAATAGCACAAATGGCAGCCAACGGTCCCAGTCCTTGCCAGTATCATCCACAAACTTCCGTAACATCCGTTTCAGTGTCTGATTAAACCTCTCCACTAGTCCATCAGTTTGTGGATGGTACGGAGTGGTTTTGATGGAGGTGATGCCAAGTTGTTGCTGGAAGAGGTGCATCAGTCTGGATGTAAAGTTGGTGCCCTGGTCAGTCAGGATCTCATCAGGTATTCCTACCCGGGAGAACAACTGGACCAGGGCTCAGGACAGCTGGCGCAGTGATGGTCCTTAGCGGGAAGGCCTCTGGAAACCTGGTGGCGTAGTCACAGATGACTAAGATGTACTGGTGACCACCGCTGCTTTTCACCAGGGGCCCAACAATGTCCATGGCTATTCTCTGGAAGGGAGTGGAGATCACAGGAGAGGCTGCAAGAAAGCACGTTCAGACTTGCGTGGAGTGTATGTTTTCTGGCATGTGGGACATGTGGCGCAATAATTTTGGACATCCCTATACATTGAAGGCCAATAAAACCGTGAGCTAATGCGTAAAAATGTTTTATGCCGACCAAGGTGCCCAGCCCAAGGGAGTGTGTGTGCTAGTTGCATTACAAGGGTTCTACAGTTTACAGGTACCACAAGCCGTTTGGCCTCATTATCAACACTGTACAATACCCCATTGTCAACAACAAACATCTCTTTCCCCACACAACTTTTGGTTTCAGTTCCCACTTTAGCAAACAGAGGTTTTAGAGTTTCATCTTGGTATTGTAACACAGAAATATTTTCAGGCACATTCCACATTTTGGTTAACAACAAGTTATCTTTTTCTGGATTATCAGACCACAACTGTTTCTCAAATCTCCGTTGACGGCGAGACTTTCTTGGGCCTTTGGTGCCCCCCTCACACAGACTACCATCCAAGTCTGGGAGAGGTTGACGCCGCCTTTGCCTGTGCACGTGTAATGACAGGACAGGAAACATTCCACACAGAGTCTCCATTCCCCCGGGGATCAGTTCCCTTCAGAGGTTCATTTTTATGCAATAAGTCTATTAGCGCTGGAAAGTCCCATCCAATAATAGCGTCCACTGGTAGATTCTCTACCACTCCAACAGTCAATAGGTAGGGTTGTTCCAATGTTTACAGTAACCTCTACTGTGGGGTAGGGATGCTTATCCCCATGTACACACAAAATGTCCACAGGTTTACTATAGTCCACACTGCCTACTGGCACAATGCTTTGCTTAACCAGTGAAACAAAACTACCTGTGTCCAACAATGCTGTAACCTTTTGTCCATTGACATAAATTGTTTTAAATCGCTGCACTCCCCCCTCATGTCGGTCATAAACACCCGACTCTGCTCGAGGCGGATAACACGCACCATTAATTTTAGTTTTTCGAACAGGACAGACTGAGGCCTTGTGCCCTGGCTGCTGGCAATAAAAACAAATCAGATCCTTACCCGGTCCTCGTTGGTTAGGGACGGTGTTGGTGGTGCCCCCTGGTTGTTCGCGGCTTGCCTCTCGCATGGCAGGTCGTGACGGAAGAAGTTGGGCTGGTACTCGATAAGAGGTGATGGCAGGCCGGACAGCAGGTCCTCCTTTGCGAGCGTTGAGGTACTGGAGAGCAAGCTTGGCTGCCGTGTGACCATCAGCGGGTTCATGTTCCTTGACCCAGGTCCTCACCTCAGCAGGAAACACCCGCAGGAGCTGCTCCAAGATGATAGCCTCGCCGATTTCTTCCTTGGTGTGCTCCTCTGGCCTCACCCAGCGACGATAGAGACCCTTGAGGCGGTGGTAGGTCTCCGTAGGGTTTTCGCCTGCTGGAACTGATGAAAACCGGAACTGTTGGCGGTAGGTTTCAGGGGAGATATCAAATTTTGCCAACAGAGCTGCCTTCAAGTCCATATAACGATGGGCTCTCTCCTCATCCATAGCTGTGTAGGCCTCTAGCGCTTTGCCCGTTAGCAGGGGCACAAGCCGACAGGCCCACTCGCTCTCTGGCCACCGCCAGGTTTTTGCTATCCGCTCAAAGCGCAGTAAGTAGTTCTCAATGTCTTCCCCAATTTGGAACTGCGGAATTTTGGGCTCACTGTAATGTCTCCATTCCGGTCTGGGTCTGCTCTCGGGGTCCGTCACACTGTTGAAGGACATCCTATTTGCCTCGGCCCCCATATGTCTCTCGTGGAACACAGTCCTTTGGCCTCCAGGGGTTGGCAGTCCTATTCTGGGGCTGCTGCCTGCCTCTGTGCTTGGCGTTGCTAGAGGGTCAGATACATGTGGTGCAGGTGGTGCTCTGGGTAAAGGGGATGCAGGTTGCGGGGATGGAGGTTGAGACCACTGTTGCTCTGTTCCTGGAAGGGAAGCCCTCAGTCCCTGTAGTTCCCCCAACAGGACCTCCTCCCTTCTCTGCTGACCTGCGAGAAATTCCCTCATCAGGGCCAGCATTTCTCCTCCAGGCTGAAACACTGCTTCTGCGTCTTCCCCCTCCTCCTCTTCCGAGGCCGTCTCCCATGCTTTCTCTGTAGCTGGTTCCTCTTCCGCCTTTGCCAGACATTGTGACCTCAGGCCCGTGCGCTTTGGAAGGCGTACACTCTTTTTCCGACTAGCCATCCCACTTCTGGCACCATCTGTTACGGAGTTCTTTAAATATACAGGCGTAGTCAGGAATTGTGTGTCCAGGGTGTTTATTGTGCCAGTTCCAAAGTGCAACAAAAAGTCCAAAAATCCAAAATGTGACAATATTTACAGTGTGTAGTCCAATAACTCCAAAGATATATACAATAAACAAAAATAGCTAAAGAAATTCCAAACTCAAAAATATAACTTAGAGTACCTTTAAATGGTCTCAGCAGGACCCACATCAGCCATGTTACCTTCTGTGTAACTGGCTGTCAACTCTCTCAAGGTCTGGTCTTGTCCTCTTTATCCCCCATTGCCCTCCCACTGGGCTTTAGTAATTTGAAAATACAAACTAAAGAAAGAAGACACTGATTTCCCTCTGACATTAACCTATCCACAGTGTATCCACTCTATACACATAATAAATATTACAAACACAATAAAACACAAGGAAAATGTACATAGAAAAGGTACTTAATCTCTCATGTCATGTGATGAGCGCAACCGCGCGAACACAATACATTTAACGCACCTGGAAGTTATGGCCCGGTTTGACCACGCTGCCCCCACACGGAAAGAGAGGAGGAGAAAAAGGTAAGAGAGACTCTGTGTGTTCTGTATGTTTGCGTGTATGGATAAAACGATAAATAAACACTCCCAAGTGTGCACCCTTGGTCGCGTTACAACGGCAGGGAGGAGGATAAAGAAAAGGCGTTAATTGCAACGTTACTCAATACATGAATGAACCGGGGTTAACAAGCGAATGAGTGAAAGCGTGTGTATGTGTAAGACTTCGCACTGCCCGCAATCAGTGACGGACGTGCTCCGTCACACTGACACAATCAGTGAACGCTCCCACACACCAGCACGGTCACACATTGGACTTGATCATTTCTCATGGACTCACTGTATTAATCTCATTAATAAGTGACATTTGCATTTCAGACCACCTTCCTGTTATGTTTGAATTCAAAGGCCCTGTCCCTGCAGCAAAATCCCTTACTCCAGCCGGTCACCGCCGCATCATCACTTCCACCACAGCTGGAGAATTTGCTGCTGCCTTTATGAACACCACTCTTTACTCTCAGGATGAAGTGGACTTCCCACTCTGCACAGAAGTCTTCATCTCCTCCTTCAACTCCACCTGCTCAGAGATTTTTAACATCATTGCTCCTTACAGGTGCAGAACTGTCAGGACTCAACTAGAGCCTTGGCTTAATGACACCACCCGTGCCCTTAGACAGAGGTGCAGGCAGGCCGAGCGCAAGTGGAAAAAGGACAAGCTACATGTTTCACTGTTGAGAGACAGTCTTACTGAATATCAAAATGAAGTCAAAGCAGCTAAATGTCAGTATCTGTCTAATGTCATTTCCACCATCTCTAATCGTCCTAGAGCGCTATTCAATACAATTCAGTCTGTTATAAATCCATCTAGTAATGCTCTACAGCAGGCCTCAAAGTCAACCTGTAATGATTTCCTCCATTATTTTGTTGATAAAGTAGCCTCTGTTAAACAGAGCATTAAGAACATGTCTAACACTTTTGACTTTTGCTCTTCTCCTGTACCCTCTGTGTTTAATGTGTTTGAGCCAGTATCACTCTCTCTCCTCTCTGATGTGGTCCAGGGGCTGAGACCGACCAACTGTCCTCTGGACATTATACCATCTAAAATGCTTAAACAGGTTTTTAACACAGTGGGCCCATGCCTCCTCTCATTTATAAACAGCTGTCTGAGTTCAGGTTCTGTACCAACTGTATTCAAGCACGCAGTGGTCAGGCCTCTGCTAAAAAAAACCAACCTTGATCCTACTGTTCTGTCAAATTTTAGACCTGTGTCCCATTTACCTTTTCTATCCAAGGTTTTGGAAAAGATTGTTTTCTTACGGTTACAGTCTTTTCTGGAGAACAATCAGATCTTTGAAAAGTTCCAGTCTGGCTTTAGGACACGACACAGCACTGAGTCCGCTCTTCTCAAAGTACAAAATGACATTCTCTTGTCCCTTGATGAGAAAAAGCCAGTGCTGCTCATAATGTTGGATCTTACTGCAGCATTTGACACCGTGGACCACTCAGTCCTCCTGACACGTCTGGAACAACAGGTTGGGCTTCAGGGACCTGTGCTGCAGTGGTTTAGGTCGTATTTAACAGAGAGGACTTTTTCTGTTAGGATTGGTGACTTCTCCTCCTCCTCGGCTCCCTTGACCTCTGGTGTGCCACAAGGTTCCATTTTGGGCCCTGTTTTATTTTCCTTGTATATGTTGCCGTTAGGTGCAGTTATTTCAAAGCACAAAATGTCTTTTCATCGCAGACGACCTACAGGTTTACCTTCCAGTTGTCCCTGCTTGTCCTAATAGTCTTCAGTCCATCAACAGATGCTTAGAGGACATCAGATTGTGACTGTCCCAGAATTTCCTCTGTTTGAATGAGGATAAAACTGAATGTATTGTGTTCGGCACATCCAACCTGCCCAGTGTCTCAGCTCCTGGTCTTTTTGCTTTGGCCCCTCATCTCAACCATGTTGTCAAAAACCTGGGGGTAAAACTAGACAGCAGTCTAAGATTTGACAAACAAATAGATTCGGTGGTTAGGGCAAGCTTTTTTCAGCTTCGCCTCCTTTCAAAAGGTCAAACCGTTTTTAAGTCGTGCTGACCTGGAGAAAGCCATCCATGCTTTTATTAGCTCCCGCATAGACTACTGCAATGCGCTCTATGTGGGAGTTAACCAAACTGGACTTCACCGTTTGCAGCTTGTGCGCTGCTGCCCGACTGCTAACTAACAGTCGTAAACACGAGCACATAACACCTGTCCTGTACTCCCTGCACTGGCTCCCTGTCCAGTTTAGAATTAATTTTAAAATCTTAATGTTTGTTTTTAATGCACTCACGGGCCTTGCACCTTCTTATTTGTGTGAGATTCTGACCCTCACAAACCCAGCAGAGCTCTACGTTCTGCTGGACAACATCTGCTGAAGGTGCGGTCCCGGTTCAAACAGTGGGGCGATCCTTCTTTTGCAGTGGCCGGTCCTAAACTCTGGAACTGGTTGCCCATTGAGTTACGTTCCATCACTGACCGGCCTCTGTTTAAAGCCAAACTTAAAACCTTTTTATTTAAAATGGCTTTTGGCACTTAATGGCTCTGTGACACTGATCTATTTTTATTGTGTAAATATGTTTTAAACCTATTTGTAAATATGTTTATTTTTTACTAATGTTGTTAAGCACCTTGGTTCAATCTGTGGTTGTTGGAAGGCGCTATATAAATAAATATTGATTGATTGATTGATTGATTGATTTGATCTTTTTTTCCATGTAATAATTGTTGTTTCAGTGACACCAGAGCTGACACTTGTGTTGTTGGGTGACCCTGATGCTGTTGAAACTGGCTCAAACCTCTTAATGGACCCTGACAAAGAAAAGAATGAACCGTTTTCCTCCAGTCTATATGATCTGTGTGGTCGGGTCATCTCTGTCATTAATTTACTTGGTCTCCAAAACATTGACCAGTTCCCTTCAAACAAAGGTGTTCATGCCTTTCTTTTCCTGCTTCCACATGGTCTGCATGTCAGCCAGTACAAATCAGGAGTGCAGCGGCTGCAGGCAACCTTTGGAAAAGGAGCTGTGGCTTATTTAATGACAGTTGTGACTCATGAGTCCAATGAACAATGTGACAGAGCACTCACAGATCTGAAAGCCATCAGTTGTTTTGATGAAAAAAGATACCACACTTTTACAAAAAGTATGAGAGATCCAAAAGAGATATTAGTTCTGCTGCAGAAGATAGATGCCATGGTCTCAGAGAATGAGCCACAATGTTACACCAGACCACAGAGTGAGGGACAGGAAGGAGAAGAAGAAACAAGTGACTCTTCACTGTTGCAGCAGAATCAGACAGGTGAGAAGAATATATTCACATGGATTAGCTTTTTACCAGATTAAGACTATATTCAATCAGTCCTCTAAGCAATATTTAAAATGTAAAACTTTCATTATGCGTAGGACAACAAGAGAAAGCAGCTGACTTCATGCATAAGGTAAGATTTTTTTCTGAACTTTGTTTTATAAACGTTTATGACTTTTTTGTATTGGTTTTTGGTGACATGACTTTGCAATTATTTACTTTGTAGTTTTTTGTGTTTGCCTATTAGAAGGTAAGTAGAACAGTTACATAAGCTCTATATACTGTATATCAAAAAGAAAACATGGTTTCCTGAATGGATATATTATTGTTTCTATTTATCATTCATTTCTTGTTTCTATATTTACTTTGTTTGTGGGTGACCCCTGGCAGGCAGTCTCTAAATGACATAAAATGGTGCAGCAGACGTCGCTCTTGTGCAACACACAATAGAAACTGAGCTGGACTCTACCTCTTCAGTAGAAATGAGTCTGAACTGGTGACTCAGGAAGGTTTTGGAGAAAATATTGTAATATTTGCTGAAATCATTTCATTTTGTTTAAAAAGGGTGCAAAAGAAAAACCAAAGATGGGAGATGAAGACTCAGGAGGAGATGGTAAGATTTCATCAAAATAGTCTTTTCAGTAGAATTAGTTGTGATTCTTTATATTATTGAATATTACTCAGTGCTAAGACCAGTTTAAATGTATAACAGGAGGACACATAGTTAAAGAGGAAAGCTTTGAAAAAAGACTCACCAAACACCAAAAGACTCAGGTTCAACATCTAAACGTCTGACAACAGAACAAAATAAATGTTAGAAAATGTTTATCCATTTCTCTATATGACCTTTAAATCTTTAAAAACCTGTATTTGATGATAACATGCACATTTTCTTTACATTCTCCATGAGGCTGTTTTCTAATTCACCTACATTTGACTTTTTATTTAACCCTTGTGTTAAGATCGTATTTTTTTATTCAACCAGTGCTCGTGCAACACAACCAAATTTTATGTAAAAATACTCAGATGTTATATATAGATGTACAGATGTTTACTTAATCCCAATTACAAGCAATATAAACATCATATATGGTTAATATTTGCCCTTTACCTTTATAACATCACTTTATTTTTATTAAATTGCTACTTATTTTGTATGTTTAATAAAAGGTAAAAAAAAAATCAAGTAATGAGTTAAAAAAAAAAACTTACAAGGAAGCAAAATATTTCAAAACTATTGATGTTTATTTATTTTAACTTTATTTGAACACAACACTAGCTGAATGTCAGGAACAGGCAAAGAACTCGCAATTTAGACACCACAAGAGACTGAAGGGTTTATTTTCCAGGCAAAAGTATAGAATCATAATCCAAAAGACGAGGTCGAAACAAGGCTAAGGTCAGAGCACATTATAAATCCAGTACACAAAACACGAGGAATACACTAGAACAGGGGTGTCAAACTAATTTTATCTCAGGGGTCACAAGGGGAAAAATCTATTTCCAAGAGGGCCAGACTGGTAAAATCATGGCATATTAACTTAAAAATAACAACAACTTCAGATTGTTTCCTTTGTTTTAGTTTGTTCTAAAATAGTAAAGCACATTCTGAAAATGTACACATCACAAATAATCCTCTTGACAGAACACTTCAAATTAGCTAAACCTTCTAAAGAAACATTCAGTGCAATTTCAAGAACACAAAGCCTCAGTGTTTGGACCTTAAACTTCGTCTCAGTGTATCTACAAGTGCATACAACTTTTAGTCACAGCCAATCTTTGATTGAACAAATACAAACTCTTCCAGGTATAAAATATGTTATTTGTCATAATCTTAATCCTTAACTAACTCACCATACCATACAAACTGAGGTAGAAACTATTCATTGTCCCGCAAAATCAGGTCTGCTGTCCTGCAACAGAGCAATAGCCAGGTGGTCACCCTACATTTTATCCCCAGTTCAGTTAGGTTTTAGAAAAATCATCACAGCTGCAATGAAGGTGATAAATGACATCTCTGTTGCTCGTGACAAGAAGCAGCACTGTGCAGCACTTTTTATTGATTTGTCAAAAGCTTTTGACACGTTTGATCATGATGTTTTAAAGATTAGGCTTCTTAATTCGGGGTTTTCAGAGAATACTGTCTCTTGGTTCTCAAACTACCTTAGTGACAGAACCCAGTGCATTAAGAATGATGGTGTTCAATCAGGTATTTTACCAATCCTTAAAGGGGTTCCACAAGGCTCTGTGTTAGGCCCTCTTTTATTTACTATTTATATAAATAACCTTAATCGGTATGTGTCTGACGCAAACTTTCATTTTTATGCAGATGTCACAGTTATTTACTGCTGTGCACCCTCTCTTAAACAAGCCATTGCACATTTACAGAATGCCTTCAGTGTGCTCCAAAACAAGTTGCTACAGTTAAAACTTGTGCTTAATGCAGAAAAAAACAAATGTATGCTCTTCACGGGCACTCGGAATAGACCACTGAATGTTCCCTCAGTGATTACTCTTGACGGACGTGAAATACAGACTGTTACAACTTATAAGTATCTTGGTATTGTTATTGATGATTGCCTGTCATTTAAGCCTCATGTTCACTGTCTAGTGAGAAAGTTGAGGCTAAAGTTGGGTTTTTACTTTTGAAATAAGCTGTGTTTTTCTTTTAATGTTAAACTGTTAGTGGCATCCACTTTTTTTATCTGTGCTGGACTATGGTGACATATTATATATGCATTCATCTGCTCAATGCCTTCAAATGATTGACACAGCCTATCATGCATCGCTGAGATTTATTACAAATTGTAAAGCTCGCAGAGGCTTTGTCATTGGTACATATTTATATATAAGGCTATTCTTGGTGTGCTTCCATCCTATTTATGTTCACTTCTTATGAAAAAAAGTGCTGGTCATTACTCTCTTCGTTCTCAGGCTGTTGTCTTGTTTTCTGTCCCACATGTCAGTACTGAGCTGGGTAAAAAGGCCTTTGTTTATTCTGCTCCCTTTACATGGAACTTGCTGCAGAACAACTTAAAACTTAGTAAATTGATTCCTTTGAGTGTTTTTAAGTTAAGAATGAGATGTTTTGAGTTGGACTCCCTCACATGTCAATGTTTTTAATTGAGATTTTTTTTTTTTTTTGTGTGTCTTTGTATGTATGTAATGATATGATGTAATTCAGCTGCCTAGCTTGGCCAGGTCTCCCTTGCAAAAGAGATTTTTAATCTGAATGGGCTTCTCCTGGTTAAATAAAGGATAAATAAATAAAATAAAAAATTCTGGATCATCTGCAGAGGTTTGGTTGTGCAGGCAGTAAGTCCAGCCAGTAGAGCATTGCAATAATCCAGTTTGGACAAGAGCCTGGACTAGGATTTGCGTAGAGAGCTCTGACAGGAAAGGTCTAATTTTCCTAATGTTGTAGAGGATGAACCAGGACAGGGTGGTGCTGGCGACATGACTTGTGAAGTTTAGTTGATCAATTACCACTCCCAGATTGGCAGTGCTGGACGGTGTAATGGTTGATGAGCCTAGTTGAATGGAGAGGTTGTGGGGCTTTTTGGGTCGGCAGGAATCACAAGCTGTTCTGTTTTTGCAAGGTTCAGCTGCAGGTGATGGTCCTTCATCCAAAGTGAGATGTCATTCAGACATGCCGAGACGCGAGCAGAGACCGTCGGATCGTCAGGTTGAAATGACAGGTGGAGTTGAGTGTCATCCGCATAACAGTGATAGGAAAATCCATGCTTCTGGATGACAGAGCCAAGGGATGTCATGTATATGGAAAAGAGTAGCGGTCCAAGCACTGAGCCCTGTGGCACCCCTGTATTGAGATGTTGGGACTCAGAGACCTCGTTTCTCCAGGATACTCTGAATGACCTATCCGAGAGGTAGGACTTGGACCATTGGAACGTCATTCCAGAGACACCCATCGCACTGAGAGAAGACAGGACACTGTCATAATACTGCGTGACAACTTTGTTGTGTCCTTGCAGCATTTTATTCAAGTTATTGCAAGTGGTCTGTAACATCCACTATAAATGCAAGGTCCTGCATCCATTCTGTGGACTGAAAATCTAACACTGGTTTGCCCTTTTTTCCATGAACTTTTCAATTTCCTCTCGTAAATCAAAAAAATGCCTCAGCACAGCACCTCGGTGTGGTATAACAGGCCGTAGGTCGATCTCTTTGAGAAGGCTTTCAAATTGACGGTGATTCAAGCCTCTGGACCGAATGAAATGAACAGTTCGGACGACCACCTCCATATCTTTATGCATCTGACTTGCAACACAATGCGTCCTGATGCAAAATACAGTGAAAAGTCTAAAAATCATGTCCTCCATTTTCACTCTGCAGTTTCTCTCAGAATTTTGTCACCACACCTGCTTTTTTCCCAATCATTGATGGAGCACCATCTGTAGCCAGGCTGACAGCGCAGAACCAGTTCACTCCGACCCTGTCGAGCGCTCCGACGAGGGCGGTGAAAATATCAGCTGCTGTTGTGGTATCCGTCATTGGAACCAACTCGACAAACTCCATGGTGTCGGTTAAAGTGTTGTCAACTCCACGGATGAATATGGCCAGTTGTGCAACATCTGTAATGTCCGTGCTTTCATCAATTGCAACTGAAAACCTAATATATGATTTAACTTTGCGCTTCAATTGGTTGTCTAAATCCCCCGAAAGATCAGAAATCCTGTCTGCAACTGTGTTTCTTGCGTTTTTCAGGAAAAACCATATCTGCAGCTTTCAGCGTGCATGTCTTCACAAATTCACCCTAACTAAATGGTTTTGAAGACAGTGCTGGCTTTCACTGCAGCATCACTGATTTCTCAGCTACAAATAAACACAGATTGCTGTTTCTTCGATCCCGCCAACAACTTCATTCACCTTTTCTCTTCTCTTCTCTTTTGTCCTTGCTAGTTGTTGTATTTATCAGCATGAAGAGTCTCATAGTGGCGCCTAAAGTTATATTCTTTCAGCACTGAAACCTGCTGTGCTGTTTTCCATTAATTTCCGTGAATAAATATGACAATGACCATTTTTCTTGGAGAACTCTGCACTCTTTGTCCACTTTTCTCTTTTTTGACAGTAATATTTTGGCTATTTTGAGGCTTCCAGAACTCGTTATGTTCAAAGAAGACGATGTAGGATAGGCTAACTGGCAAAACGACAAGGCATCTTCGGACATTTAGGTAGTCTATACTTGCTCATCCTCAGTATAAACAGTTTACTTGCGCTATTGCGACATCCAGTGGTCACATTTAGAACAGCAGTTTCTTTCATTGAGAAATTGCAGCTTATTTTATAGTTTGCTTATTTTTCTAGTTTGCAAAATTATCTACGAGGACGTATTAAACCCCTCTGGCCCGCGGGCCGTAAAACTGACACCCCTGCACTACAAGTTCAATACACTGAACACGAGGAATACACTAGAAGTTCAATACAAATTAAGATAAGGAAAATGACCAGCAACCTCACACGAGGGGTGAAAACAATTTGGCCCTGAACAGTGGAAAACACACAGACTATAAAGGACACACAACGAGGCACAGGTGGAGCACATTAGGGGCGGAGCAGGTAATCACAGTGGAGGGAAAGACACAACGGCTGGAAGTCAAGCTGACAAACAGACAGGGGTTAGACACTTCACAATAAGACACAGGAAAACCGGTACAATACTTAAACAGACTGACCAACACAGAACACGAGTGTGGGACATGACACTGAACACATACTGTATGTACTAACCATGTCAGTCTAGACACATCAGCATCATTGAACACATTGCCTTTTCATACCAACCTATACAACACATTAGGGGCTAGACTTGTAAGTTCCATGCATATGAGGAAGTGGCATCACAGGCAGCCCAGATCTTTATACCATATTTTGCAGGTTTAGATGGTATACATACAGTGGCATAAAAAAGTATCTGAAGCCTTTGGAATTTCACACATTTCTGCATAAAATCACCATCAAATGTGATCTGATCTTTGTAAAAAAAAAAAAAAGTGTCTGCTTTAACTAAAACCACCCAAACATTTATTGATTTTCATATTTCTAATGAGGATAACATGTAAACAATGGAATAAGTAACTGAATCTTCTGCCTAAAGAGACTTTGAGAGCAATTACCAATTCTTACCAAACAAATTAAGTCAGGGGTGTGTCCAATCACTGAAGAGTGGCTTAAAGCTGCTCTGCTTACTATAAAACACACACCTGGTAAGAATTGTGTCCTGATAAGAAGCATTGTCGGATGTGCACCATGGCTCGCTCAAAAGAGCTCTCTGAAGAACTGCGATCAAGAATTGTTGATTTGTATAAAGCCGGGAAAGGTTACAAAACCATCTCTAAAAGTCTGGATGTTCATCAATCCACAGTTAGAGAAATTCTCCAAATGGAGAGAGTTTGGTACTGTTGCTTCTCTCCCAAGGAGTGGCCATCCACCAGAAATTACAAGAGTTTGTAAAGAGGAATGGTCCAAGATTGATCCTGATCGATGTGCCCAGCTGATCTGCAGCTACAGGAAACATCTGGTTGAAGTTATTGCTGTGTGATGGTTCAGTTACTTATTCCTCCCCCTTCTGTCATTGTTTGGATGTTATCCTAAAAATTTAAAAACCTATAAATGTTTGGGTGGTTTTAAGTAAAGCAGACACTGTTTTTTCATTTGTGTCATTTTGACAAAGATCAGATCACATTTGATGGTGATTTTATACCGAAATGTGAAATTCCAAAGGCTTCAGATACTTTTTCATGCCACTGTACTGCCTAAAGGGCAGCGGCCCCACTTGTCCCACGCTGTCCTGATGGCAGCTAGCTTCTCTCTCTGCTGTCGAGCTGGTCTGTTGTCTCAGTTATCAAAGTGGATAATCCTGGACATTAGGTGTAAGTTTTCCAGAGACACTGTTGCACAAAATATTTCTCTGCAGTTTCTGCATATCACAGGGATTCTGTGGATTCATCTTTGGACCTGAAAACTCCAGCAAGAATAAGAACCCCAAAGTAGGCCTGTAAATGGGTTTAGTCCATCTCCTTCCACCTCTCTCCAAAAAACACGTGCTCCTTCTAAACTAGTGCAATCAAGAATAATTTTCTGTACGGAATTAGGAAAAAGCTCAGAAGAAGACTTGATGTCCTGCACACGAGTAACTGCCATCCGTGTTGGGCCTGGTTGCATCCTTATGACATTGGCAACCATGCAGGGTGGCTCATAGCTTGGGCAAGAAGACTATTCAATTTCACCATTTTTTGACAACCATATTTCTTCACTTGGTCCTGGAGCTGGCTGCTGATGGGCTGGTCCTGTGACTCGTCTTCATTTAGGAACTAGCTGATGCGCAATCTCATCCAATCTCATCCTCTTCTTCAAAGTCACTGTCAGACTCTGAATTTTCAGAAATGTGATCCTCTCCCGTTGCAGCCTGGAGCGAGTATGAAAAAAATTCAAATTCCCGTAAGAATGAGGGTGAAATGTGCGGTTACACAAACACACACGCATACACATAACTAACAGCAGACCCAGACAGGATGAGGACAAAGTGACAGGTCACAGGACCGACAATTTCCGCACTCTTATTAGCCCTGGGTCCAGTGGACCTGAACATCTCTTATGTAAAATAAATGTCCAGGGGGGGTGTACCGTGTGTGCTCATTGAAAATATGTTCTGATATACAGCTCTGGAAAAAATAAGTATGTGTTTGGGTAAAATTAACATTTTTGTTTTATTCTATAAACTACTGACAACATTTTTTCCCAAATTCCAAATAAAAATATTGTAATTTAGAGCATTTATTTGCAAGAGGATAGTAATGACCACAGAAGTGTTTTTTAAAAATAATTTTCCTTATTAAACTAGATTTGGTTCAGGTGATCACCTAATCAGCACCTCATTCAGTTGAATGAGGTGTGTCTGTGTGTGTTCAACAGACATCGGAATGGAATGGTTTCCATACTTGTAGAGATGCTGGTTGCTAGAGTAAATTGCAGTGGTCTCTTAATTTTTTCCAGAGCTGTATGTTCTCCACAGAAAATGAGCCAAGGCCAATGAGTTTGAATCCCCAAAAATTATTTATAATAAATTTTATTTTAATAAAAAATGAAAACGGGTCCATACATACAAGGGTATACGATTACTAGAGAAAGTAAAGCCTTTTTATTTGCCTAATCACCAAAGCACATTAGTGTTTGTTGAACCTGTAAGAGCAGGACAAAGAGTGGACAGAAGAAAGAGAGTCAGAAAACAGGCCTGTCCCTGCAGTGACAAATGACAAAGTATAAGATAAAAATATATTTACAAAGGAATCTGCTTTTAGAGGTGGAAGTAACTAGTTACAAATACTCATTGTAAATTAGTAGCCTAGATTTTTGGGTACAATAAGATGCTGAGTATCCTACATTTATTTTTTTTAAACAATATTCAAAGGTTTATAAATAAGAGCTTGTTCTCTCGTCTTTGTCGGCCTGTCTCTGCTCACTCAGTCCTGCCTCTTGACCCACACAAAGTACAATCACAAAGAGCTCTGACCTGATATTTGTGCTGATCTATGACAAGTCCCGCCTTCAACAATATACTGTTATCTCATTGGTTGGTTGATAACAAACATAATTGAACTTCAAGCTCCTTTCCGTGCCTCATGGCACCGAGGTGCTGCCATGTGGACTGAGGCTCTGGACAGATGGCTGTCAAATCCATTTTTTCCACAAAGTCTTAAAAACTGTTTTTCCACGCAGGTTGACGCTGATTTAAAACATGCCTCCATCCACACAGTTTAACTTGTAATTGAGAAGTATTTTGGGCGAGTAACAAAATGTTCAGTATTCTAGAGTAAAGATCATTGATCCAGTCTCTTCTTCTTCACAGATAATGAGATGAAGGCGCATGACACTGAGGCTAAGGTGATTTTCTGTTTAAATGTATAAGTTCAGCTACTTTAAATTAGAGCATGTGATTATTAAAAAGTAACACATATATCAACCTGTTTATTTGATAGAGTGAAAAAGGACAACAAACGAAGACAGAAAAAGGCCCAGGAGAAGAGACTGAAATTAAAAACCGTAATAGTTGAACCAAGAAGTCTTCTCAATGTAATACTGTAATAAATGCAGATGCTTTTTGGTTTAATTTAAAACTTTGATTCTGTGCAGAAAAACTCAAAGATCAAAAGAATACGGCTCAGTTCACAGTAAAGGTAAGAATTTTTCAAATAAATGTCATTATCTGTTCTCCCGGGTTAGTTAGAATAGGTGAAAGGTGAGCTATGTAGTTATTATAAAGCACAAAGAAACCTGAATTACTCGTGTTATAATATCACAACCAAAACAGTCTAGTTCAGTTTACCCTTGAAGCACCTTTGGGCCCAAAGATTCTGCTAATTTTATGTTTTTGATTCTAAATACAGTGCCTTGCGGAAGTATTCGGCCCCCTTGAACTTTGCGAACCTTTTGCCACATTATAGGCTTCAAACATAAAGATATGAATGTGTCATTTTGTGAAGAATCAACAACAAGTGGGACACAATCATGAAGTGGAACAAAATTCATTGGATATTTCAAACTTACAAATAAAAAACTGAAAAATTGGGCGTGCAAAATTATTCAGCCCCTTTACCTTAATACTTTGTAGCGCCACCTTTTGCTGCGATTACAGCTGTAAGTCACTTGGGGTATGTCTCTATCAGTTTTCACATTGAGAGACTGAAATTTTTGTCCATTCCTCCTTGCAAAACAGCTCGAGCTCAGTGAGGTTGGATGGAGAGCATTTGTGAACAGCAGTTTTCAGTTCTTTCCACAGATTCTCGATTGGATTCAGGTCTGGACTTTGACTTGGCCATTCTAACACCTGGATATGTTTATTTGTGAACCATTCCATTGTAGGTTTTGCTTTATGTTTTGGATCATTGTCTTGTTGGAAGACAAATCTCCGTCCCAGTCTCAGGTTTTTCGCAGACTCCATCAGGTTTTCTTCCAGAATGGTCCTGTATTTGGCTCCGTCCATCTTCCCATCAATTTTAACCATCTTCCCTGTCCCTGCTGAAGAAAAGCAGGCCCAAACTATGATGCTGCCACCACCATGTTTGACAGTGGGGATGGTGTGTTCAGGGTGATGAGCTGTGTTCTGGAGTGGACTGTATTGGGCTAATTCTTAGGTGTATAACAGAGGACAAGATGGGGTGTCGGTCAGAACACAGGAGGAAAAGATGAGCGTCTTGTGAGAATCCAGCAGTGTTTTAATTACAGTTGTTTAGGTGGTTACAATATGGTGATTCGAAGTATTATAATTATTTCCAACAGTCTGAAATGACAAACAAGCATGTCTGTTAACTTAACATGAATATAAACATGTACCAGTGAAATACACATAATAGAGACAAGTAAACTGGTCTAAGTGAGTTCCATCAATACAGTGCTAACTTTATGTATCAAATAAGGCACATGACAAAATATAGGTGTAGCACTGGCGCCATCTACTGGCCGCCGAAAAAACAACATGGCCGCACAATTAAGACTGCATGGACGGCGGACCTTCTCACGTTACTACTTGCAGACCTTCTGACGTGTAACAGATGCTATATACACAACAGAAAGGCATCAACATGCAATACAGTAAAAATAGCTTTTGACAAACACCTAAAGGCTGCATACGGACATCGGGAAGATATAATAGCCGACATGGCAACCCAGGTAGACTTAAATGTAACTTAAAACAGTGAGAGAACAATGATACAACAAAAAAAGAACACTCACGTTTCATCAACGACTCTATAATAGAAAAATCTTGTGGAAACAAAAAACCACTTGTTCTTTACTTCACTCCCTAATTAAATAAGGTGCCTCTCACATGCCTTTACTGCTACCGGAAACGGAACTAGGAACAATCCGTGACGTCGACGTTGCATCATGTGATCACACATTCGGGGGGGCTGAGCCTTTATCCAAATAAAGGCGAACTACCCGTGGCTATTCCTCCCCAGTAGGCAAAGCTGGCAGCATCACTAAACGTGCCACAGGTCTGGTATACACATGTGCATTAATCAGTACTTCTGCAGATCTAATGCAGCCATCAACACTACGATGAGTCTTGGTCACCCGTCCAATGGGCCAGGACGCCCTGGGTGACTGAGGGTCCACTAGCATGACCACTGCCTTGGCTAACAGCTCCGGTGAAGCTGATTGCCATTTCTGTCTAGTCTGAAGAGTGGGGAGATACTCTCTGATGAATCTTGCCCAGAACTGGTCAGCCACCACCTGAGAGTGTTGCCAGCGCCGACGGCTCAAGATCTCAGTCTCTGGATAGACAACTGCAGGCAAAGACCCGTCTGGCCGCCCCATCAACAGACTGTTTGGCGTCACTGGATCAATGTCTGCTACATCTGTTGAGGTGTAGCCCAAGGGTTTTGAATTCAATATGGCCTCCACCTCCAGGAGAGCAGTGATAAGGACATCCTCATAAACTGGTTGTGCTCCTATGCATGTGTGCAGGGCAGTCTTAACGGAGCGGATTTCCCGCTCCCAAGCCCCGCCAAAATGCGGAGCTGCAGGTGGGTTATAGTGGAACTTAATCTTCTGGGGGGCGAGCCTCTGCTGGAGAGAGGGAGCCATGGCCGCAAAGGCCTCTCGAAGTTCACGCTCGCCTCCCTTAAAATTGGTCCCCTGATCAGACCATAGCTCCGCCAGAGTCCCTCGACGAGCAATGAATCTCCGTAGGGCCATCAGATAGGTGTCCGCATCCATACTTCTCATAATATCCAGGTGTACTGCCTTGTTGTTAAACACTTGAAGATTATACCCCAGCGTTTCTCTTGACGTCTGGCCATCTTAACCGGCATCGGGCCGAAGCAATCGACACCAGTGGAGCTGGCTTGTATAACCGGAGGCGGGCAGGTGGTAAATCTGCCATTTTAGGGATTGCAGGCTTGGCTCTCCAGCGCCTGCATTTGACACAGGCATGCTGGTGTTTTCGGATGGCTTCCCTGCCCCGAACAATCCAGAATGACCTCCGCAACTCTACATAGACCCGCTCTGCTTCAGCGTGATGGAGGTCTTTATCATATTTCTGGATCAGCAAGCGAGTAACTGGGTGTGGGACAGGGTGCAGAGTCAAGTCGCTAAGGCCTTCAGATCTGCGTAGCCGACCACCCACCCGTATTAGGCCTGTAGACTGATCTAACTCGGGAGATAAGGTGAGTAAGCGGCGACTAGATTGAACAGGCTTACCGGCGGCTAACAGCTTATAATCCTCGGAGAATGAATCCTGCTGGGCTCGCTGCAGTACAATAGTCTCTGCGTGCTGATACTCCACGGCACCAAGGAGAGGGCCCAAGGGGTCTCGCGGATGGAGCTCATTTGCTTTAACCTCTATAAGCTCCTGCCAAGTGCTACACACGTTGTTGCTTTGACTGTTCAGGGGGGCGATGGTTAAGGCGCAGAAAGTAGCTTTACGAAGTTCCGCTGGGATCTCGGGGGCCACTGTTCTGGGTCTCTCTGGCCAGGTGTCTGGGGTCTGGAGGAGAAATGGGGGCCCCTGGCACCAGCGGTTTGGTTCGATGAGGGCACTCAGGACACCTCATCAGAGTCTACATAGCGCCAGATAGCAGTCTTCGTAAGCTCTTGGATCTCAGCAACTCTAGCGCCCACAAAAACTTTGTAGCGACATGACTGAGACTGAAGCCATGTCAAGACTGTTGTAGAGTCAGACCACAGTACCGTCTGAGCTACGACCAGCGTGAGTTCTCTCGCCAAGATTTGTGCTATCTGGGCTGCAACCAGGGCTGCGCAGAGTTCTAGGCGGGGAATGGACTGGACACGCTTGGGAGCTACTCTGGAACGGGCAAACACAAATGAAAGGTGTACCTGACCATCGGTATTTTCGGTTCTCAGGTAGGCAACGGCCCCGTAAGCTTGCTCGGACGCGTCTACAAAGATGTGGAGTTGTTGATTGGAGTCATCCCGTGCGTCACCTGCAGAAACATAAGGGCGGGGAAGGGACAGGAGAGGAAGAGACTGAAGCTCGGCTTCCCACCTGGTCCAGGCCTGCAGAAGTTCGGAAGGCAGGTTCGAGTCATCCCAGCCCCGCTGCTTGTCCCATAACTGACGGACAATGAGCTTGGCCCGTGTACTATAAGGCAACAGGTAACCCAAGGGGTCATACTGGGATGCTAGGACTTTGTATATGTTCCTTAAGGTTGGCGGCTCATAATTTAAAGGCCTGTGCTTGTAGCCCAAGGTGTCCGTCTCCCAATTCCAGCTGAGACCAAGGGTGGATTCTTGGGGGTTTGACTTATCTTGCGCGAGCCACAAATCTAGGCTCTTTGATCTGGCTGCTTGAGGTAAGTGGCTTAGGACATTTGGTTGGCTGCAGGGCCACTGACGCAGCTCAAACCCTGCTGAGGAAAGGAGGGCTATGAGACGGTTGACCATGGACCGGGCTTCCTCGGGGGTGCTCAAGCTCTGGAGGCAGTTGTCCACATAAAAACAGTTTCCGACTGAGAACATTAGGTCTCTGCCAGGGGGGCTATGATCTGTGACATGCCGCTGGAGGGCATCATTGGCACAGCAGGGGCTGCACGTCGTGCCAAAGGGAAGGACCTGCCACTCAAAGGTCTTCGGAGGTTTGTGGACTGCCAGGTCACGCCACAAGAACCTGAGAAGGGAACGGTCTTCAGGGAGGAGGTGGACCTGGTGGAACATTCCCTTTATATCTCCAGAGATGGCAATGGGGCGCTCGCGAAACCTTAGCAAGACACCCAGCAGAGATGCTCCTAGGGTACGGCCTGACAGGAGGAACTGGTTTAAGGACTGGCCGAGGTACTCATGCGAGCAGTTGAAAACCAGGCGGGATTTCTCGTTGTGGCTGACGAGATGGTGAGGGATGTACCACTCTTCCTGAGTTGGGGCCTCGGAAGTAACTTCACTCACTGCACCACTTTCGATGAGTTTCCTCATCTCTTCCTTGTAGGCTTCAGCTTGTGCGGGGTTTCTTTGGAGACGTCTTTCTGTGCTTTGCAGCAGGGGCATTACGGAGTCCTTTGGGGCAGACAGCAGGGGCATGTCTGGGTGACGCAGCTGTGGGGTGGCATATCTTAGGGTGCCCTTCACTTCTGTGCGGACGGTTTTAGCCTCGAGCATCGACACAGCCTGATGGTCCTGTTTAGATCGTGTGACCTCTCTTTCAGGTCTGTAAGACACCGAGTCCATTTGCCAGAGCCGATCAACGTGTTTGTACAACTCCTCTAGCTTAGGTGGGGCTGCAGTGAACAGGCATTGTACAGAATTGTTGAGGGCCTTGGAGCGCCCACCCTAGTCTGGTATGAACTGCTGCTGGGCTGCCGGGTGGACCGAGCCTTATGGGCTCAACTGGCGTGACAAGGTGAACTTGATCTGAGCCGATAAGAAGACTCTGCATTTCGGAGGGCAGGGATGGGTAGGACCCGTAAGTGCCGGAACTCCTTCAGTAGTCGCTCAACTGGGTAGGTGTGCTGGGTGAGGCTGAGGCGGCTTGCTGTGAAGGCGCCCTCAATCTTGTAGCTAGTGTGAGGGTTGGACACTGGGGACACATGGAAAGTTACTGAATAACCTTGGAGTACCTGAATATCATGCCTGACGGTTCGTAACGGAAGGTCCTCAGGGGTGCCCCTTATGCCGAGAGCCTTGGCTGCAGTGGGTAGTAGCATGGACCTCTCTGATCCATCATCCAGGATAGCGAAGGCGTTCAGGGACCGGCCCCCGTAATGGAGTAGGATGGGAACAACCTTCAGCAGAGTTCTGTTACCTGTGGCTGGTCTGTCAAGGTAAGGGGTGTTAGCGGCAGAATTGGTGAGGCAGCTCTCCTGTTTAGCTACTTCTTCACTAGTACCCTCCGGTTTCACATTGATTTCATGGAGGGCCTGAAGGTGCTTCCCATTACACTGTCTGCATGGCTTCTTCAGTGTACACTGGGCGGCGAAGTGGGCTCGTGCACATCGCCAGCAGCGCTTATTAACTTGAATCCATTCCTTTAGTTCCTCCTTGGAGAGCTTAGCAACGTCACTACATTGGCTGAGGTGATGTTCTTTGCTCTCACAGTAGGCACAGTACACCTTGCTCTTAAACTTCTCCTTGGCTGGAGTCGGGTTGGGGGACATGACCGACCCACCAGCACCGTGGAGGACTGTAACAGTTTGTTTGACAACGCGACTGTCATTCTTAGTATGTGTTCTCTCTCTGTTTTGGCTATCGAACCCCTGACACCATGACTCGTAACGAAGCCACTCTGACAGATCTAAGAGGGTGTGACTGGCTCCAGGCTGTTTAAACCGGTGTCTGCGAAAGTCAGCACGCAGCTCGGCAGGGAGTTGACTCAGCAGGCGTGCTACATGTGAGCCACAGTTCAGTTCGACTTCTTCTTCATGGCCCAAGGTCTGTAGTAAGCCTACCAGGGATTGAATCTGGAGGGCAAACTTCTGGAACGCCGCTATATCCCTCCGCCTTACCTCAGGGGCCTCAAGCACACTGGCTATTTTCCCGAGGGCGAGTTGATGTGGTTGGCCAAACTTCTCGTTAAGGGCTGCCATGGTATCAGTGTATGGGGTTAGGGAGTTCAGATAGGCATCCGCGATAAGCTTAGCCTCTTCTAGCCTGAGATGGTCAACGAGGATCTGATATCTGAACAGTTCAGATGTGTTAGCTGGGAGGAGGTTCTCTAATGCTAGGCGAAACCGGGCGAACTCACTGGGGTCATGGTTGATGAACTTAGGAATTGTGGGCTGAGGACCTCTGTAGAGCTGTTCAGATACTGGAGGTAATGTCCTGTAGTTAGGGGCCTGATTTGGGGGTGGTACTGTAAAGCCTGGTGGATAGCGGTGGGTTGAGGTGGGTAACGAGTGCCTCTGGTCCCCATAAGAGGCAGAGGGAAATGGGTGCGGTGGCGGAGCCATAGTGGGCCCTGACCTGACTCTCTAGAAGGGTAATATGTCTGGATACTGTCTCCTTCGATCTTTAGGTGCTGCATGTTACTCGGCAGATCTCTCTCGAGTTCAGGCCAGGGTGGAGGATCAGGCCAGACCTCCTCTGGTACAACTTTAGGGTGGGTAGCAGCAGTGGGTGCGACTGCAAATGCATGTGGAGGCTTCACTGAGCTGGTTACACCGGGACTAGTGGTCATTTCCATTTTCAGTGAGCGGGCAACCTGTATCAGTTCTTTCATTTCAGCTCGGGCCTCCTCCAGTTCCTTTAGACCCGATTGAATCCATTGTTGGGACTGGTGCAGCTTAGCACTCTCTTCCCGCATAACTCTGATATCCATGGGAAGGATGGCATCTTGATAGGGAACAGGTTGGTATGGGTGCACAGACAGAGGTGTAAGCAGGGTGCTCTGGGATTGACTTGGGGCTAGCTGAGAAGTCTCAGAGTGAGCAGCATCCCCAGTGAAACTTCTGCAGAAGAGAGGGCTTGGTGGCGGTGGTCTCCACTGCGATGGGTCTCTTGTCTGATATCCCATCGAGTCTACTACATAGTCCAGTAGTCTGGGAGGAGGGCGGGTTTGTCTCTTGGGCCTCACAACTGGCTGCATCTCATTAGCGGGGTCCAACTTGAAGACGTTATCCGGCTCGAAGGACCAAATGTTCTGGAGTGGACTGTATTGGGCTAATTCTTAGGTGTATAACAGAGGACAAGATGGGGTGTCGGTCAGAACACAGGAGGAAAAGATGAGCGTCTTGTGAGAATCCAGCAGTGTTTTAATTACAGTTGTTTAGGTGGTTACAATATGGTGATTCAAAGTATTATTATTATTTCCAACAGTCTGAAATGACAAACACCAGTGAAATACACATAATAGAGACAATTAAACTGGTCTAAGTGAGTTCCATCAATACAGTGCTAACTTTATGCATCAAATAAGGCACATGACAAAATATAGGTGTAGCACTGGCGCTATCTACTGGCCGCCGAAAATACAACATGGCCGCACAATTAAGACCACATGGACGGCGGACCTTCTCACGTTACTACTTGCAGACCTTCTGACGTGTAACAGATGCTATATACACAACAGAAAGGCATCTACATGCAATACAGTAAAAATAGCTTTTGACAAACACCTAAAGGCTGCATACGGACAGCGGGAACATATAATAGCCGACATGGCAACCCCGGTAGACTTAAATGTAACTTAAAACAGTGAGAGAACAATGATACAACAAAAAAGAACACTCACGTTTCATCAACGACTCTATAATATAATACTCCGATGGCTCCAAGGCTCTCAGAAAAATCTTGTGGAAACAAAAACCCACTTGTTCTTTACTTCACTCCCTAATTAACTAAGGTGCCTCTCACATGCCTTTACTGCTACCGGAAACGGAACTAGGAACAATCCGTGACGTCGACGTTGCATCATGTGATCACACATTCGGGGGGGCTGAGCCTTTAAAACAAGCTGTGTTGCTTTTACGCCAAACATAACGTTTTGCATTGTTGCCAAAAAGTTTGATTTTGGTTTCATCTGACCAGAGCACCTTCTTCCACATGTTTGGTGTTTCTCCCAGGTGGCTTGTGGCAAACTTTAAACAACACTTTTTATGAATATCTTTAAGAAATGGCTTTCTTCTTGCCACTCTTCCATAAAGGCCAGATTTGTGCAGTATACGACTGATTGTCTCCCACCTCAGATGTAGATCTCTGCAGTTCATCCAGAGTGATCATGGGCCTCTTGGCTGCATCTCTGATCAGTCTTCTCCTTGTATGAGCTGAAAGTTTAGAGGGACGGCCAGGTCTTGGTAGATTTGCAGTGGTCTGATACTCCTTCCATTTCAATATTATCGCTTGCACAGTGCTCCTTGGGATGTTTAAAGCTTGGGAAATCTTTTTGTGTCCAAATCTGTCTTTAAATTTCTCCACAACAGTATCTCGAACCTGCCTGGTGTGTTTCTTGTTCTTCATGATGCTCGCTGCGCTTTAAACGGACCTCTGAGACTATCACAGTGCAGGTGCATTTATACGGAGACTTGATTACACACAGGTGGATTCCATTTATCATCATTAGTCATTTAGGTCAACATTGGATCATTCAGAGATCCTCATTAAACTTCTGGAGTTTGCTGCACTGAAAGTAAAGGGGCTGAATAATTTTGCACGCCCAATTTTTTTGTTTTTTATTTGTTAAAAAGGTTTAAAATATCCAATAAATTTTGTTCCACTTCAGTACAATTTCATATCTTTATGTTTAAAGCCTGAAATGTGGCAAAAGGTTGCAAAGTTCAAGGGGACCAAATACTTTCGCAAGGCAATGTATATCGGTCAGTTTAAAGACTAATTGTTTGAGACTTTTTTATCAGTACTTTTACAATTCCATGATTCTCCCTGTTACAAAGTGTCTAGAGTAGGAGATTAGTACAGACACTCTTTACCCTCAGGCCCAATTTGGTCCCATTGACGCTCATTATAATCACATATGTTTGACATATTATAATATACTGGGAAAACAGGTTTTATGTGTGGTGACCCCCCTGACCCACCAGGGGCAGCAGAGCTTTAGTACAAAAAGTTTCAATGGAGTCCTGTTTCTCTTATCCTTGCAATAATCATGACAAATGATAAAAAAGCTGGTCTTGATGTTTTGCGCTTGAACTAAAAAATGTGAATGTGGTTCACGTAATATTTTGTCCATGGCTGAGTGAAGGTGAGTGGCAGGTGAAGTGAAAACAAACAATGAAGTCTGTGTTGGAAGAAAAGGTAAACACATTTATTGATGAAAACCAAGGCTCTCCCATGGAACCCCTTAAATGGTCCTCGTGTAAGGGCGCCACCAGAGGGCAGGCTCCAAAAGCGGAAATATAAGGAGAAACTCAATGGCGACTTTACAAGTGTAAAAACTATGTTTACAGCCTGGTACAGAAGATGGCTCTGGTCTCTAGAGCTAAGTTTTTACTACGTGACAACTCTGGGAGGGTGAATTTTTGATTAATATGTTCGTTTATGCTATCAAAAAACTATTGTTTTACTATGGAGTAATGACAATATCGGTGAATAGGTGACCAATGGGCAGATAACATCCATATTTTTACAATCTATAATGAAAACCAAAAAAAATATATATTTTTTTTGTATATAGTTGCCATGAAAAAAAGGGTTGACGTAAAAGCATCTGGACTCGGTTTTCAATAGAGACGAAACGTCTTCACCTTGAAAACAGATGCTTTTACTTCAACCCTTTTTTTCAAGATGTCCTGGATGACTGAGAACCTTCACAGATATCTCTTAGCCATGTTATAAAAAACATGAATTTTTGGGAAATCATCCTGGATTTAGTGTTTTTCCTCTGATTCACTCATTTCCTATTTGATAGATCTGCAGAAATATGACGTGGTATTTCCAATAGGCTATATTTTGTGGCAAAAATCTTTATTTATCAGGGTTTTGGAGGTTTCCAGGTTATTGAATCAAGTTTACTCATTTGAAAATGGTGTCTTTGGATTCTTGTATTATGTGTGAGGTGTAAGGATGGTGTGTGTGGGGGTGGGTGTGTGAAATGTGGATCATGAAAGGCCAAATGGGCCACAAGAAATGAATGTGGTTGAGAATGTATTTTGTGTGTGTCGGTTGGGAGGGGGGTTGTCAAAGGCCAAGTGGGCACTGTTTATGTCTTTTCTTGATCAAAAGAGAGACTCTTCTCTTTTCTTTTTGATAAGGCTTAATGTCAGGAAACACAAATGAGAAAAGCTGCTTAAGGCCTAGATGCTGGGGGAAGTATGACGCACTGTACTTCTATCCTCTGGCGCTGTCTGACTTCACTCTTATTACTATACACACTCAATGGCCATTTTATTAGGTACACCTGTTCAATTGCTGGTTAACAGAAATTTCTAATCAGCCAATCACATGACAGCACCTCATCCAGGCATCTAGAGGTTAGTGAAGTCGACTTGTTGAAGTTCAAAGTGAGCATGAGAATGGGTAAGAAAGGGTATTTAATTAAACTGTTGCCATTTAAACAACTGAGACCAAAAAATACAACCACACCAGCAATTTAGATTTACATTGCAACAATAAAAAAGACGCTAAGCTTCAAAAGAAAATGGAATAGTATTTTAGTCATACTCATTTTCTAAGAGATGATATTTAGATTCCACTCAAAACTCAATGCTGTCCAACTCCCTTTGCAGTTCACCCCACTGATCTGTGGTTATTGTCTTTTAGCTTTCTGGGAATGAAGAAGATGATACCAAGAAAATAAATTATAACAAAAGAGATACACAAGACTCTGGAATACATTCTGAAATAAAGGATACAGGTAATTTGAGTGTATTATTATTATTATTATTATTAATAATAATAATAAAAATAATAATAATAATAATAATTGATTGAAACAGTGCATGTTGATGAACATATACGAGACACAGACACATGAATGTAAAACATGCCAGATTGTAACCTTAAGGGCCGTACACACCGGGACGAATAATGGCGCGCGTTATTCACCAGCGTTTTTTAACACGTTTTTTGTGTTCACACCCAAGCGATTTTCGCTGACGATGAGCCGAGTGAACATGCAAATTCATTCCTTGACATTAGATGGCGTTTAATGTAAAACAGACATACCCCGGTACACAAGGTGGCGCTGCGCAACTTTACACTGTCGCGTTTGTCATATAGTTCTTTGTGTTCCGACACCAACGAGACCACCAGCTCTACAATCATCTTGCCTTGCATCTTCTTTGTCTTATTTCTTCCCAGCAGTGTAGATGCTACTTGGCGTATATCTTCTTCGCCGTTACGTATGTGTGCTCGGCAAGACCGTTTTGTGTTTGAACGCCCCCAAGTTGTGTTTTACTGTAACTTCAGAAGCTCCAGACACGTGAGCAAAAGCGCCAATCTCATTGGTCGTATATTGGCGGCCTTTGTTTAGTCACGAGGCGTTAAACGTCGGCAAACATTGCGCGCGAAATTCGTCCCGGTGTGAACAGGCTAATTAGGCTAATTTCCATTTGTTGTCCCAACATTCTCACTCTTTCATACATCAGTGCTCTGTCACTGGAGGCAAGGAGGGTTAAGTGTCTTGCCCAAGGACACAACAACAGTATAAACCGGAGAGAGTTGGAATAGAATTGTCCGGTCGTCCTATTGCGTGTTGAACTAACTCATCCAATTAAAAGACTCCTTCAGAAGACTAGAGTAGGAAAAGTGTCAGTGACCGTGTCAGTTTCACACAGTCAATTGCCATAGTAACTGATTTAGACTTTTGACTCTCTGCAAAACTATTTTTCTAACTTTTTTCATGACATGGTTAGGAGACTAGTTATAGCATTTGACATTACCATTGGTGATAGTACAACCAAGGGACTGTGCAGCTGGGATAGATCACTAATCAGGACCTTGTTGTGGGGAAAAGTGAGTGGTTGTTGAGCCAGCTATTTTTAACTCATTTGATATGTCTATAATACTTTTACACTACACGAGTGAGGACTCTTTATGATATTTTTCAATGTCATGTCACACATAGGCCATGAAAGATAAGATAAGAAGAAATTTATTGATCCCACAGAGAGGAAATACAATTGTACAGGAGCTCTTAGACAGGTAAAGTGCAAAAGGTTAAAGAAAGGTGCACATGCAATGGAATAAGCAAATATATACACAGTCTCAGCAGCATTTTAAATAAAATAAATTAAACAAAAACAAGTGCAAAGTACTCCCGGTTATTGTTACACATAGGTTATAAAATCTAACTGCGGTAGGTAGAAAGGTTGAGCCCACACCAGTCAATAAACAAGCTGCTCATCCTACTTCCTCTTATAGGAGTTCTTAGCCTGCCTGATCTTGTATTTGGGATCACTGAAGGCTTATTTTTGGAGAAACACTGCACCCTCTGGGTTGGCACTGTGGTGTAATATGTTATATGTTATGTGTTTTAAACTATGTAGACCCAGTTAGTTATTCATTTAAACATTTAATATAAAAGATAAAACCTAATGTCAGACACACACACAGGAAGGACCAGATAAGACACAGGTGTCTGTCATCGAAAGTGACAGACCCAGACAAGGAGTAGCTCAAGGCCAGACAGAAATGACTTCAGGCCCAGAGCCTTGCACAATGATATCAGAAAGAGTTATTACTTTTCTGATATCAAAACTGTATAAAAGCTTATGTCTACTGTTCAAACATTAGTAGATCTTGGGCATAGTCTACTCGGGTCATTATTGTGTTGGCTGTGACAATAAAGACTCTATGGCATGGAAATCTGGTGTTGCGTTCACAACTTATTCCATACAATAGTGCCAAAGACTGAGGGGTCAGTTTTGCCACTACAGCACAGTGTTCTCCACACATAAGCTGATGTAGTCTTTGATACAGTGCGTTAGGCCGTCGATGTCCTGTCCATGAGAGCTGCAGAGTGTATCCTAGCTGGTGGTCTAAAAACAGTCCCTCAGCCTCTCACTGGCCTCATCAGTCCACACTTTCACAGACTTCTTCTGCAGGCTATTTTCTCACCCCTTTATACTTTATTACCATTATTGTGTTTCTTGTCCTTGTGTTTCTTAGGCAGGATTGCAGCTATTAATAAAAAGGTAAGAAACAACAAACTACAATAACATATTGACTAAAAAATGCTGTATTTAGTGACACTTCACTTCTCCTTACTTTACTTTATAATTGCTAAAGTAGTTTAATTTCTCACAGATAACTACCATGGAGCAGCAGCATCATGAAGAAACGGAAAAGCTGTTGAGCAGACTCCACCTCCATGACAGATTTGAGAGAAAACTGACCTCAGCTGAGATTCTTCTGTTAGGGTCACCTCTAAAACGTGACCAAGACATTTGTGAAAGTGATCTCTCCTTTGTTTATCTTCAGAGAATGATGATGTTAGACTACAGGGCCAGATATGTTCAGGTCAAACAGGAACAGTTTAATGAAGGCCATAGAAAAGATGACAGTGGTGATGAGGAAACAGATGATGATGACTTGATTGGTTTGGTTGGCACCAGTGTGAACAGTGTAGATAAGTCCCAACAGACTAACATACATCCTTTAGACATTCAGATGGCAGTGTTTCACTGCTCAGACAGTTTTCTAAAGCAGACCATAGTCAATAAACTATCACAGTGTCAGTACGCCTTACCTCTGCTGGTGCCTGACCCTGTCACTCTGGACATTGAATGTCCTCTGTGGACCTTCAGACAAATAAAAAAAACCTGGAAGATAACTGAAACCAAAGATAATTCAGAGGTCCTCACCATGAAGTCAATGCCCGTCTGCAAAGCAGAGACACCTCTGGTGTTTTGTTTCCGTCTGGGCTCTCTGTCTGTGTCCAAATCTCAGCTGATGAACTCTTTGATCAACGACCGCCACAACACCTTCTTCCACAGAAACTGTCCAGGCAGCACCAAAACCCGTCTTCTGTTTGACGGTGTAGCAGAGATAGCCTGGTACTGCCCTGCTGGGAAACGCACTGATACCTTTAATGACTGTGTTGCCTTCTGTAATCTTCACGGTGATGGTCGGAATCATGAAAAACAGCTCAATATACTGATGGACAAGTCCTCAGTTAATGTAGTTTTTGTACCAACACTGGACAGAAACCATGAGAGTGCTGCAGTGATCTTAGCTCAAATGAAACCCCTTATGAAGTCTCTGACACCTCTGATTGTTCTCATTGAGGACTTTGGTGGTAGTGCAGAAAAGATAAAGAAAGGAAAATACAAAGTTGGCCTCAAAGACAGAAGCCAGTCAGATGTTTCTGGAGAACTGAAAGAAATTATCAAAATAAATTTATCTGATTCACACAGGTCCTTTCAGCTTGAATCAATGTCTAAGACTGGAATCAGAGTGGATGAAGATGTTACCCACTGCCAACAAGGGTTGTCTGCTGCCAAGGAAATGATGGAATTAATTGTAAGTTTAAATGTTTCAAGCATTAAAAGCAAGTTTCTTCCCTGCCAAGGCCAACTGTGGCATGACTGGTGCAGAATAAACAAAGAGCAATATCCCCTCAAAGGACATGTTGAGATGGAGAAAAGTAAAAAGCAGAATGAGTTACATAAACTAAAAGATCAGTGCAAAGAAAATGTCAGTGTAAATATTGAGAAAGATAAATGTATAAAGCAGAATCAGCTGCAGAAACTAAGAGAAGATCAGTGCAAAGCTTCCTGTAGTGACCTGATGAAGTCTTTTATAAAACCACTCTCATCATTGCCTTCAACAGAGAGAAAGTATTTCCTGAAATGGACCCAGATATTACTCGATGCTCATGCCACAGATTACATTTCTTTAACTCTCAAGAACTATGATCAGAAGTGGTCTGAGGTGTTGAACCTAAAGAAGAAACATGAACAATCCAATGAGTTCAAAACCAAACAGGCGGAGCTTGCAGAACTATCCAAGAACCTTCAGTCAGTGACATGTGGCTTGGAGCATATCTTCAGAGAAATGGGTCAGATCTATGAAGCCCATAAGTCTCTAGAGAAACCACCAAAGAGTGACCAGACTGACTGGTCTAAATACCCTGAGCTGGCAGCAGAGCTGATGATATCAGGACACCCAATGGAGCTGATGGATGGAGATTCAGGCCATGTCCCTTTAACTTGGATCTCTAGTCTTATAGACGAGGTTAAGAAGAAACTGGGGAACAAGAGAGTGTTTGTTCTGTCAGTTTTAGGGATACAGAGCAGTGGGAAATCCACTATGCTGAATGCCATGTTCGGTCTCCAGTTTGCAGTCAGTGCAGGCAGATGCACCAGAGGGGCCTTCATGCAGCTGGTCAAACTGTCAGAAGACATGAAGACAGATTTTAAGTGGGACTACATCCTTGTGGTGGACACTGAGGGGCTGCGAGCTCTGGAGTTGGAAGGTAACACCACCATTCACCACGATAACGAGCTGGCAACATTTGTGGTTGGTTTGGGAAACATGACTCTGGTCAACATCTTTGGAGAGAATCCTTCTGAGATGCAAGACATTCTGCAGATTGTGGTTCAGGCTTTTATGAGGATGAAGAAAGTCTGTCTTTCACCAAGTTGTGTGTTTGTTCATCAGAACGTCACAGATGTTGGAGCTGTGGAAAAAAACATGGACGGAAAAAGAAAACTGCAGGATAAACTGGACCAGATGGTCCAACTAGCTGCCAAAGAGGAAGTTTTTGATGCTAATAGTTTCAGTGATATCATTGAGTTTGATGTACAAACAGATGTGAAGTACTTTGCTCAGCTGTGGGAGGGAAGTCCACCGATGGCTCCTCCAAATCCAGGTTACAGTGAAAGTGTCCAAGATCTGAAGAGCTTCATCCTCTCCAAAGCTTCAAAGTCCTCTGGAGTGACTCTCTCTGAGTTCAAAACCAAAGTTCAGGATCTCTGGAATGCCTTGATAAATGAAAACTTTGTGTTCAGTTTCAAAAACACACTTGAGATTGCAGTTTACAGAAAACTTGAGGTTGAGTTTGGGAACTGGACATGGGCCCTGAGGAGTGAGATGTTGACCATTGAAGAGCAACTATATACCAGAATTGAGAATGAATCCATTGACCAGGTCGATCTCAAATATCTCAATGAAAACATTTACCAAAAACATGAAGAAATAAAAAAATTAGTTGCTCTGTACTTTGATAATGACAATTACAAGGAAATGTTGGTTCAGTGGCGTGGCCAATATGAACTCAAGATTCAGGAATTTTGTGATGAACTGGTTCGAGGACTTCACAGAAAACTGAACGATGTTATTGAACAGAAAAAAACAAGTAAAAAGCTGGATGAGAAGAAGACAATGTTTGAGGACAAGCTTCTGCAACAGAGCAGAGAGCTTGCTCATCAGCTGAAAGACAAAGCAAAAGATGAAGAGGAACTTAAAAAACAGTTCAATTATGTTTGGAATGGCTGGGTCACTGAACTGACACAAGGAATAAAACCTATTGAGAACATCAGATTAGAGCAGGAAGTGGTCAATGTTTTTCAGCATCTCAGTATTGAATTGTCTTTAGTCAGTGAATCCGAAAAAGTAAACAGGTACATGAATATGTCAGTGAATGGAGATTTTTCTGCCTATGTAGGCCAGAGGCGCCTCCGCCCTAAAAAGCAAAAGCATCAAGAAACATTGAAAAAGAAAGATGGTGGATGGATTGAGTATTTCACTGACACAAGGGGAAAAGTAATACAGTACCTCACTGGTCGTCTTTCAGATAAGGACCAACAGCAGATCAGAGATCTTATCCACACTGCTGAAAGTCAGTCTGTAGAGCTGATTAAAAGCAAACCTGTGGCAACAAGAGGCTACAGTTTTTCTTACCTGCAAGAAATGGCACTTAAGGTAATCACAAATATTGGAGATTTTGAATCACAGTGGAAATACTCTCTGAGGAAGGAGTTTAAAGTGGATCTTCTACTGTATGTGTTTAACAGAACAGAGAAGTGGCTTTCAGAGTCTCACATGCAGTTCATAAAAAACACTGATGCTCGCACATATTTGGAAAGTAAGAAAGGAGAATATTACAGCGTCTTCAGGAGCTTCTGCAAAGGAAGTTCATCTGCTGTTGTACTTGCAGAACTGATCTGTAAAAAACTGAAGGCTTCTATGACTGAGGCTGTGTGTAACAGAACTGCCATCGACATCGCTGGAGACATGAGGTGTAGTGTCCAAGCATTCAGTGGGAACAGGCTGAACTTAGAGAAACATGTGTTAAAGTCTCTGGCAGAGAAGAAGGACTTTACAGAATATATCAGTTACATCTTTAACCCAAAGACCTACATTGAGAATGTCATTAAAGAGGAAGTACAACATCACTTAGACACAGATTACAAAGAAAAGTCACTGAGTTTTCTCACAAAGAATGTTGACAACATCATTAGACTGATAAAACAGGCTTTATATGATGCATCAGAAAAGACCAAAACACAGAACGGAGACATAAACATGTGGCTGAAAGAGTTTTCAGAACTGATAAAAGACAAGCTAACATTTAAAGCAGTTTCTTCTCAAAACTTCAGTGATGTAAACACTTTTGACTTCCTGCAAAAAGAAATGGAGAAAGGCCTTGTCCCCATCTGTAAAGATCTCAAGAGTCTCTCACTGGATAAGATGAAGAAGTTCAGGGTGCAGCCAGACCAAAGTCTCATTGATCATCATTGTAACTGCTGCTGGGAAACATGTCCCTTCTGTGAAGCTGTTTGTACCAACACTGTCAAAGGTCACAAGGGGGATCATAGCGTGCCTTTTCATCGATCTCCTGCAGTTAGAGGCTTGCACTACAAGGGCTTAAAGGATTTGAGTTTGTCATTCTGCACAACAAATGTAGCAAGCGATGGATCTTTTTACCATAATAGTTCAGACAGAACAGTGCCTTTTAAACAGTACCGAACTGCTGATGATAGATTTAGAAACTGGAGCATCATCCCAGATCAGTTTAAACTTTCTTACTGGCAATGGGTGGTGTGTAAATTTGAAAAGGAGATAGAAAAGCAATATAACTTAAAATTTACAGGCCATGGAAAAATTCCTGACGAATGGAGAAAGATCACTGATCATGAAGCTATTCAAAGTCTGGAAGACATGTACAAGTAGAAGAAAGGGAATGAAAACAGAGAGAACCTGATGTTTGTCTTGCTTTTATAAATACTAGTTTATCATCTACTAGCAAACTAGAACAGAATGATATTTTAATTTTTTTTAGAAAAGAGAAGCATAGGGAAACGCAGACAAATATTGGCAATGCATTTATTTGTTGATTATCAAGGCAGAGATGTTTAACCCTGATCTTTAGCCACAAACTACTGTTAGCTCTAAAATTTAGCTTGATTGTACTTGTGAGAATTTGGTTAAGATTTCTTTTTTAAATAACGGTCCCGAGTGAAGATCGGGAGTGTGAGAGAAGAAGATAAGATAATAAAATGTTATCTTAGAAATGTACTTTACAAAAGGCTATACAAACATATAACATGGGACTTTATAAGATTAAATCTGAATTGTAATTACAAAGAAAGGAATGCTTAGTGAGTTTATGTATCTGTGCGTATGCTTCTTATATCATTCTATCACAATGTAATGTCAAATGTATGTGTGTGGGTTTATACATTTTTGTTGACAATGTAGATTTATGAAAATAATAATGATTAGGGCATAGAGTTTGGGTCTTTATAGTCTTTAATGTCAGATATTGTTCTTTCATTTATTATTATCCATCTTGAAACATAATATAATAACTGCAGAGACATTATATTGTATCTAATCATATAAATATAACAAATGTAATTAAACTGATTCTGGTTGATCACAAACTGTTTTTTTTTATTTTAGTTACAGTCTCTTTAAATTGACAGTAGTTATGTTATTAGTAATCCGCATATATATATATATATATATATATATATATATATATATATATATATATATATATATATATTAATCCCCCTCGGGGTGCTATCCAGTGTGGGTCCTTAGGCAAGACCCTTCGCGCTACTGCCTACCTCATAATGATGATGAGAGACAATGAATGCTATGAGAAGCCGGATCAGACGACGCCCGGCCAAACAAGGTCTGCTTCAGGTGTTGGGGAACCAGAGCAACTTGACGACAAATGGGCTACTGGAACAAGACGGAGATGGGCGAGATGCGACAACAAGGCTCTGTTGGAATGCTACAACTCCAGTAACCCGAGTCAGAGGTGTTACATGAAGAGAAGGTGGGATGAATGGTTACTACGAAACCCACAATGCAGGCTTACATCGAAGCAACTAGTAGCTCAGTGTTCCAACATCCACAAGCGGCAGCTGCTATTACAACTTGAGATTGACGAGATACAAAACAAAAAATGCTACGGCAAGGGGGAGCCATGACGCCAGGTCAGAGGGGAGCCAACGGGGGCTCCCCAACCAGGAGATTGGGTATGAAGCCCCAACAATTGAAATAACGCTGAACGAGGCAGCGACTGACCTGAAAGACAAGATCATGGCGAGAATGAATGCAAGGCAACCCCGACGCCAATTACAACGGCTAAGTGAAGTACCATCAGAAAGTCTCCTAGAAGATGTGAATGCAGCATTGAGTGCGATCCCTACCACATCCATCACTGAAACCAATGAGCTGCTATACACCTCCGCAGCAGTGATCCTCGAGATGCTTGGCTTGCTTGCGAGAGCAACCATGGGAGCCATGAGAAACAGTACCCACAATGGAAACGAAGGCTGGAGGCTAAGATCAAGCAGACATGTAGAGAAGTAAGCCAACTGACAGAGGCCAAGAAAGGTGCAATGAGAAAACAAGTACCCAAGAGGTACAACCAGATGCCCATACCTGAAGCACTTGAAACTGTCAAACAAAAGCTCCAAGCCTTGGCCAGCCGCCTAACGAGGTACACAAGAGAGAAGAAGAAGAGAGAAGAATAAACCGGCTGTTCGCAACTCAACCTGCAAAAGTGTACGCTCAATGGCAGAGTAATAACAGCAGAGCAGACCGTCCAAGGCTGGAAACTGAACAGTACTGGAAAAGTATATCGGAGAGGGAGGCATCACACAACAGCGATGCACAGTGGCTGGTGGCTCTGAGAGAGGACCACAGAAACCTCCCTGAACAGAATCCAGTTACCATCACAGCGGCAGACATCCAAGAAAGACTCTCAGGTATGAAAAACTGGACAGCACCGGGCCCTGACAGGATCCACACCTACTGGCTAAAGAAAGCTCACTGCACTCCACAAGCGCCTTGCAGCACAAATGAACCAGCTGCTAAGGGATGGGACGCACCTGAATGGCTTACCGAAGGCGTGCATAATCCTCATCCTGAAGGATCCCACAAAGGGTACAGTCCCATCCAACTATCGGCCAATAACCTGTCTCTCCACAACATGGAAGCTCATGTCAGGCATCATTGCGGCTAAGATAAGTGGGCACAAGGATCAATACATGAGCAAAGCACAGAAGGGCATCGGCAAAGAAACCAGAGGAGCTAAACACCAACTCCTGGTTGACAGACCAGTCACCCAAGACTGCAGAACCCGACACACCAACCTGTGCACTGCCTGGATTGATTACAAGAAAGCATATGACTCAATGCCACACACATGGATCACTGAATGCTTGGAGATGTACAACATCAACAGAACTCTAAGAGACTTCATTGCAAACTCAATGAGGCTGTGGAAAACCACCCTTGAGGCCAATGGCAAGCCACTTGCACAAGTATCCATCAAATGTGGCATATACCAAGGAGATGCTCTATCCCCACTGCTGTTCTGCATAGGCCTGAACCCTCAGCCAAATAATCGACAAGACTGGCTATGGATACCGACTCAGGAATGGGGCCACCATCAGTCACCTCCTCTACATGGATGACATCAAGCTATACGCCAAGAGTAAACGGGACATCGACTCACTGATCCACACCACCAGGATCTACAGCTCTGACATTGGGATGTCATTCGGGCTTGAGAAGTGTAGTCGAATGGTGACGAAGAGAGGGAAGGTAGTCCACACAGAAGGGGTCTCACTCCCAGAAGGAACAATAGCAGACATTGAGGATGGTTACAAGTACCTTGGAATACCACAGGCAAATGGCAACCTCGAAGAGGTAACAAGGAAAACAGCAACTGCCAAATACCTCCAACGAGTAAGGCAAGTCCTAAGAAGTCAGCTCAATTGCAAGAACAAGGCACGGGCAATAAACAGCTACGCCCTGCCAGTGATCAGATACCCTGCGGGAATAATAAGGTGGCCAAAGGAAGAGATACAGATCACAGACGTTAAGACACAAAAGCTCCTCACCATGCATGGAGGGTTCCATCCCAAATCCAGCACCCTGAGACTGTACGCTAGCCGTAAAGAAGGCGGCCGTGGACTAGTGAGTGTGAGAGCCACTATCCAGGATGAAACATCCAAGATCCACAAGTACATCAAAGATAAGGCCCCAACAGATGACGTGCTCAGTGAATGTCTCAGGCAATGGGGAACAGAGGAAGAGGAGCTGGAGGAGGGACCATCATGGGAGGACAAACCCCTACATGGGATGTACCACCGGAACAACTGAAGTGGCTGGTATCAAGAAATCCTACCAATGGCTAGAACGGGCCGGACTGAAGGACAGCACAGAGGCACTCATCATGGCTGCACAGGAGCAGGCCCTGAACACCAGAGCAATAGAGGCCCAAATCTACCACACCAGACAAGACCCAAGGTGTAGGCTGTGCAAACAGGCCCCTGAGACAATCCAACACTTAACTGCAGAGTGTAAGATGCTGGCAGGGAAAGCATACATGGAGCACCATAACCAAGTGGCTGGCATAGTGTACAGGAACATCTGTACGGAGTATGGACTGGAAACCCGAGGTCAAAGTGGGAAACACCTCCAAAGGTGGTAGAGAATGACCGAGCCAAGATCCTGTGGGACTTCCAGATTCAGACTGACAGAATGGTAATGGCGAACCAACCAGACATTGTGGTGGTGGAAAAACAGCAGAGGAAGGCCGTTGTGGTTGACGTTGCAATACCAAGTGATTGCAACATCAGGAAAAAGGAACATGAGAAACTAGAGAAATACCAAGGGCTCAGAGAAGACCTGGAAAAGGCTTGTGAAGGCGACAGTGGTGCCTGTGGTCATCGGAGCACTCGGGCAGTAACCCCAAACTGGAAGAGTGGCTACAGCAGATCCCTGGAAGAACACCAGACATCTCGGTCCAGAAAAGTGCAGTACTATGAACAGCAAAGATACTGCGCAGAACCCTCAAGCTCCCAGGCCTCTGGTAGAGGACCCGAGCTCGAAGGATGAGACCACCCGCGGAGGGTGAAGGACAACGTTTTTTTCATATATATATATATATATATATATATACATATATATATATATATACATATATATATATATATATATAATCCACATATATTTGTATAAAAGAAAATGTCTTAAAATTCCTGTAACAGATCCTGAAGGACGTCAGCTCAATAAATCATTGACAAATACATATTTGTTTTTAGCAAATGTTAATCTAACTATATATTAATATAACACAATGGGCCTGTGAAGTAGCGTAGCATTGAGTGGCTAAAGTGGCTCAAGAAGAGAGGCTCAGAGGCAAAGTCAAGTCCAAATGGTGTCTTTTACTTACAGTGTTCCCCCACCTTCTATACATACAGCAGCGACAGCATTGCCCCTCTCGCCCCCTTCCCCAGGCACACACCTGCTTTGTATACTAGGCCATTTGGACTGGCCTATCCCACTTAGCTGGAATCTTCAAACAAAGTTATAATCAACTCCCAAACATCCGAAACATTATAATCACTGAACACACAGTACCCAAATACAGACATTGCACAGAAACCCCAAGTTATAGCAGGTAAACCCCAATCATTTAAGATCTACCTCATGAAACCCCCAAATAGTAGATTCTGATGATGTCATAAGTCATATTTCCAGGCCCCTCCTGGATGAGGTCAACACAACGAAACTCATGAACCCAAAATAAAATAAACTGTTTAACTGATAAACTTACGTGTGTGTGTTTTAATTAACCATAAATAATGCTTTGCTTAACCGAGTTAAATTAATAAACTACTAAGGCTAACACAAACAAGACCCGGGATATGTGAGTGCAGTTTACCAGTAGCCCATATAGATTGTATAGTATGTGGAAAGTTAACTGTATGATGTGTGCAATCAGTATAAGGGACGAGTAGAGGCTATTTTATGAGCATCTTCTGGTAACTTCTTAAATTATCCGCTAAAGAAGAGGAGTGTATGTGATGAATATTGTTATAATAATTTTAATATTTGTATTGTTTATAATTGCTGGGTGCTCATAGTTCTCTTTGGTCATGCCTAATCTGATCATGTCATGTCCTTCATGCTAATCCAAGCATGAACTCGACATAACTAGAGTTAGACATAACTGGCCACGGGAGGACTCTGCATCTGGGAGCTTAGGTCTCCCACAGCCTTCACTACAATGACATAAAATCTTATGTATTGTTTACTTTAGCAAGCAAACCTCATCCTGTACCACTTGTTACATGTTTGTACATGTCCGTTTTAAATTATACTCTGTCTGCGTGGCTCTCTGGATAATGTGGATAAAAATTCTTATAACATTTTGTGCCGTAACCCGTATATCAACAACCTGCTGTTTCTCGTTCAAAAAGTGGAAAACTGACTTGTACGGAAGAAATGCGCAAAACAAAGCAAGTCCCAGCTTGTAAGTCCCAAAGCTGCGCTGTTTAAAGCAGTACAGACCAGAACTCCATGTATTTTCGTGTAGTTTAATACCTAGGGTATGGGAGGTAGACCGCAGTGATACTGGACACTAATATATCGTCCTGGGGTCGAGGTATAAGTATGTGTTTTAATTAAGATCTGTTTACATCTGTTTAAAGTGAGATTAAGACAGGTGAGTGCTTTATAGATTGGTAGTAGAGATTGTTGCCTTGCTAGAACTAAGTTTGATAGTTACCCTATTCTCTGTAAATTTTTATGGCATCCTCGAATCTGACTCCCACGATGATCAAGTGCGAACTCTATTGTATAGAGAGGATAACCGATTATAATAAGGGGTTTAGGTTCTAATAATAGCTGGTTTAGGAAGTACAAGATTTACTCCGTGAAAATAACACACTTCCTAATACGCCACATTCAAAAAGTCTGGTACGACTAGAAATGTTGGTTTAATAATGCGTAAGACGCAAGAAAAACTCGAGTATGGACTATTATCAAGAAACTTACTAACAACAAAGGTGAGATGGAATAGATCAAGTCAATGTGACAATAGTGGAAAAAGTAGGCCTACGTAGAATTTTTCACTGCGTGAAACGCGGTGAGAAGAAAAATGAAGGGGCTAATAATGAGAATAATATAAGGTTGACCTAAAACGTTAAAGATAAAACGTGTGTGTGAGTTATGAATGGGCCATTGTTGGATGAAGAATGGGTCTAATAATGTAAAAGAGAACAAAGCTTTAATGTTTTTGAGTGGAAAAAATGTTGAAGATTTAGTTGGAAAGCGGTGACTTCCGAGAAAAATAGCTTCCATAAGCTTCCATATTTTTCTATTTTTCAAGCTATTTTTCTGGGCTTTCTGTGGGCAAAAGGAGAAGCCAGTTTCAGATAACAGAAGCAGAAAAGAAATTCAAAGAAATATACACATGTACTTCATAACACGAATGGTATGTAATAAATGTTTTCTGGAAGCCTCTAGGTCTCGGCCTCCCTCCTCTCCGACAACAGTGCCCCCTCCAAACTTCTTCTGCCCTCCACCACCCACCTGCTCCTTTTTAGCTGAAAGAAGCTGCTGACAAACACTGAAGCAGTAACATAAACAAATTTATATAAACGTTTATTTTAATTCTATCTATTGAGATAGACAAAAAGGGACTAGCCTGTATGATAATCAGTGAAGAAAATTGTATGAAACCTGAAATTAATATGAATGTAATGTTTTTCTCCAAGGTAAAATGCACAATTACCATGGAGACCGAAAGCTAGGTGGAAGTGGGCGTGTCAGACGAGAGGGCACTGAGAGGGAGCAGGAGAGGGAGGAGGCCGAGACTGGGCCCAGACGAGAGGAGGATGACCTCATGACTGACCGGTCAGGTACATAAACACACACACAAACACACGGATTACATGAGAGACACAGCTAGCTTAACCCCTTGTTGACAATAGCATGCATAAAAAACATATATATGTACAAGTATATGTACAAACCTGAATGAACTAAACGTTTCATAGCACACAATATGTGCTTTCCTCAGATTCCAATACAAAATTATTTTGATGCTTATATTGCTTGCCTCACAGCACTCAATGGGAGTCTCCTCAATCTCCTATTCACTTCACCAGATCCCCTTTTTATCTGTGCCTTTGTGGGATTTATCTTAACTCCTAGAAATGTCTTTTTAGAGCATTCGCTATAAGCCAGCCATGAATTGGCTGTATCAGGGAGACTCCTGCAAGTAAAATCAGAAAAACCATCAGAAATTGAATGGTCTCAGCCACCCTCTGGGAAACCCCTGCAAATAAAAACACCTAAATCTGGCCATAAAATCCTTAGGACCAACAGAAAGTGTCCCTGTAAACAGCTACATAAAGCAATACACATCAACAGCTCACAAGCTCTTAATCCTCATTAACAATTGTCTATAAAACCAGTTACTTCTATGACTCCTCTGCTTACAGGTAGTTTAAATCAGCTGAATGCACTCATAAAACAGAAATAATTGTCCTACCAGTACATTTACGTGCTGATCCCATCCTCGTTGCCAAATTGTAGTCAAGCAGAGTGAATCCCAAAATTTAGCAAGGCAGTTAGTTTGGTTCATTCAGGTTTATTCCGGTCCAGGTTCAGACACCGACAAGAAGAGTCTGAGCATGAGTACCAAAAGACAAGTCCTTAAATACCCTCTAGCAAACAACATCTGTTTTACATCATTGTCATCCCATCCTGAGACAGAGAGGGGTCCCTGTTAACATGAAACCTGAGCTAACACATACAACAATATAAGACCTATGTTCATATGTCTGGGAAGGAAGAGGGGGCCCTAGAGTCCATTAATACATGAACTAACACCTATAAACATATAAGGCCTTACGTTTATACTTCTGGGGAGGCATACTGACATGTTTAAAATCTCTCCCATATGGGAGGTAGAGGCCCTTCTGGGGTCACATACCATTGACCCTTTCCTACAGACAAGACTAGCACGAAGAGCCCATGTAGTAAGATCAAACATTAAGCATTCATTTACTAATGCCATAAAAATTACATAATATCAGCAGTAGACCAATACAACAAACCCCCCCTACCTGCCCCCCTCCCAATCACGCACACACTTTCCCCTGGAATTTTTGGACATAAAACTTACCTAGAACTCTTAAGGAGTTCTTGGACTACACACACACACACATACACACATACGCGCAAAAAGTGGACATGGTGTGGGTTGGGAGTCAATTCCTCAAAATCAGTTTTTTGTTGTGAAAAACGCAATGTCTACTTAATTTTACTGATGACACTTTTTATTTACACATTTATTTTGAGAGTAACCTTGAATATATTTGACTTTTCTAGATGAGTGCAAGGCCTTGACTTTAGTCGTTTGGCAGGTGCATGTCCAGGAATGTTGACCCAGCAATGGCAACATTCATCAATCCCACCAACAAATGAGCCAGTCTTACTAAATTATTTGGATTTTCTCTGCTTGACTACAACGACGAGGATGGGATCAGCATGTAATTGCACAGGTAGGCCGATGATTTCTGTTATATTAGTGCATGTAGCTGATTTAAGTACCTGTAAGCAGAGAGGTATGTTAGTGTTTTATAATAAGAAACAATTTTATAACTTTTATATATGTGATTTGCACACTTTGTATGCTACACTGCACCCTAGATTAAGGACACTAAATACCTCATCTGTTAAAACCAGTTATAACCAGTTGGTCACCTCTGGTTGGACACATTTTGGATAAGTACTGATACTGGGGCAGGAAGTGCCCCCTCCTGCGTGAGGGGTGCCAAAGGTTATGACTTTTGGGGTATCGGGTTGACCAAACGCACAACACGTGGGCTGACCTCATGTTAACATGTACCAAAAGAGCCGGGAGAAAGTGTTTTTAGATTAACAAATCTTAGCTGTAAATGTTTCTATTATAATCAATACAACTCAATTGTGTGTTCATAGATAATTGATACAGAAGGAAATAAGAGCTTGTAAGCAAGCTATTGATGTCTGATATTGTGTTCTTTATGTAACAGTTTACTGGGGCACTTGCTGATGGTCCTAAGGATTTTCATGGCAGAATTTAGGAGTTTTTTTTTTTTGTGAACCATAAATATGCACAGACTAGATCTGATGTGGGATATTCCCCTCGGAGTAGTGGCTGGGACCATTCCGTTTATGGGTTCTAGTAGCCGAAAGGGCTTTATGCGGTGGCTGGAGACACGTGCTTCTTCAAGTCAGTAGTGTCCGAAAGGGACAGCTATGATATAAACGGTCTATAGGACACGCTTACCTAACATAACGGTGAAATCCATGTGCCGATTCGCGGCTGGCTAATAGTGAATGCTCTAGAAAGACGTTTCTAAGAGTTAAAATCAACCCTACGTTGTATGTATACTTTGTGTGTGTTTATTGCATGCTATTATCAACAAGGGGTTATAATTTAGCGACAGAAGTGATGCACCAACATGAAAGTTGTGTCTAGAAAGTATTTCCCAAGAGGAATAGAAAAGTATCAAGTAAGAAACAGAAACTAAACTAAAACCCTGTTGATATAATGTTGATTAATAAGTAATGATTAGTCAGAGGACATATAGATGTCTCTTTGTATGAATAGAATAAAAATATGTATGTTTCATAAAAAACATATGTGCAAAGCAAAGATAAACTCTTAGTAGAAAACTTAAAGTATCACATATACCGCCTGAGGCTTGAGCCAGTGTTTAATAATATAATTTTTATATAGCGCTTTTCTACCTACTGTAGTAGGCACTCAAAGCACTTTACCAGTGTTACAGAACACTGGTTAATAGCTTGCCCAAGGACACAACGGCAGTATGTGGGGGAGAGCGGGGTGACATGATGTTTTAGGATCTTTCGAGCGGGGATCAAACCGCCCACCTGCCGGTTGAAGGACAGCCGCTCTACCCACTGAGCTACTGCCGCTCCGTGTCTCCAAACTGAAGAGCTTAAACAGCATATTACAATTACACCCCTGCGCAAAATTCCTTTACATAATTCTTTTATTTTTTTTAGAGATTGTTCTTACAGTAAGCATTTCCATTTTTTATATTGACATAATATTTTATATATACACACTTGATAAATATATTTTAAAATAGTCATAGTAAATTCTTGTACATCATTTAAATGCAGGTCCAAAACTTTGCAAATTATCAAATTAAATTGAAAGTAGTAGTACTAACCCCCCACATCCTTGGGCACTGTCTCCTCACCAGAAGCAGGTGGTGCTGGTGAAACCTTGGGTGTTCTAACCATCCTGCACAGTCAGGACAGAGGGGAGTAGATGACAGACAGCTGATGGCCAGGCTGGTAGAGTAGGCATAGCATCCCTTCAAGGCTTTTTAATTAGTGTTTGATAGTTGCTGTCAGTTGAAATTATTGGGAGTGAAGATGGTGAAAAGCAAGAGCCAGTGTTACACAGGCTGATAATAACTTTTGTTCCAAAATTTTAAAAAATCTTGAGTGTTTTCAACAGTGTACTAGTGTTTACATTAGTCTAAATTTAGTCAGCAAAGTAAAGCTAAGTCTCAGAAACTATAGTGCTAATTGCAGTTTTCAGAGACTAAATCTAAGATAATAGACAGCAGAACACTTGAAGGATAAAGTATCTACAACAGTGACGTAGGAACAGTCACCAGGTCCTGAAAATAAAATAGAAATATCTACATGCTTTTATTACTTAAATTAAATCTGAATTACAATAAAATGACAAGACAAGACAAGACATTTATTTTTGTATAGCCCAATATCACAACAACAGTCGCCTCAAAGGGCTTAACAGACTGCACTAGACAACATCCCCTGTCCTTAGACCCCATCAGGGTAAGGAAAAACTCCAAAAAAAAACCCAGACGGGAAAAAAGAGAGACCTTAGGGAGAACCACAGTAGGAGGGATCCACTGTGTATATTCACATTAGTGAATCACAGACACATCGGGTACACATCACCCAGCAGGTAAGAGGTCTGCGTCCACCCTAGGAGGAGGGAGAAAAGAAAAAAACTGTAAAAGGTAGATGTGATGATAGTATGAGCGGTTTAGTGTGTATCTACAGCTACAACCACTGTAAACGTGTACCTACAGCTACAACCAGTGTAAACGTGTATCTACAGCTACAACCAGTGTAAACGTATACCTATGATCGATCAGTCTCCATATGTTTGGTGAAATAAGTATGTTTTGAGTTTGCTTTTGAAAACCTCAACAGAGTCAGCTCGTCTATAAGAAAAGGCTCTGTAGCCAGCAGACTTCTTCTTTACTCGAGGAAGTTGAAGGAGGCCAGCGTCCAGAGAGCGAAGGGTACGAGCTGGAGTATACCGGGTGATGAGGTCAGATAGGTAAGAGGGCGCGCGTCCACAAAGGATTTTATATGTTAACAGGAGAACTTTGAAATCTGCTCTAACATGAATAGGAAGCCAATGTAATGAAGCCAGGACCGGAGTAATGTGATCAAACTTCCTGGTCTTTGTTAAAAGTCTGGCGGCTGTATTTTGGACCATTTGTAGTCTGTGAGTACTTTTCCACGGCAGTCCAGAGAATAACGCATTGCAGTAGTCCAGCCTGGATGTGACAAATGCACAAGGAGCAAATTTTTGAGATTTTCCTCAAGTTAAAAAAGCCCAGTTTAGTGACCTCACTAATGTGCTGCTGCAGTGATAGTGTGGAGTCAAAAATGACACCAAGGTTCCTCACAGTGTTGCCGTGCTCCAACACACAATTGTTGATCGAGACAGTAAGATTGTTGAACTTGTGCCGATGACTGGCAGGACCAATTAACAAGAGCTCTGTTTTATCCGAGTTCAAATGGAGGAAGTTTTGAGACATCCATGTTTTAATTGAAACGAGGCAGGCCTCTAGACGCTTGATGTCAGTAGCATTATTCACTTTTATTGGTAGATACAGCTGTGTATCATCGGCATAACAGTGGAAGTTTACTCCATAACTTCTGATGATTTGTCTCAACGGTGTAACATATAGTGAAAAAAGTATGGGACCAAGCACAGACCCTTGTGGCACACCGAATTTTACTGGTGCCGTGGAGGAGAAGGATTTATTAAAAGAGACAAAATGAGACCTATCACACAGATAGGATTCTAGCCAAGCAAGAGCAGAGCCAGAGATGTCAAACACATTCTTTAGTCTGTTGATTAGCACTGCATGATCAATCGTATCAAATGCAGCGCTGAGATCTAGCAATAACAGTAGAGCAGATGAGTCCTCGTTAATCTGAAGGAGGAGATCGTTAGTCACTTTAACTAAAGCTGTTTCAGTGGAATAAGAGGCCCTAAATGCAGACTGAAACGGCTCGAGGAGGTCATTTTCTGATAGATATAGAGTAAGTTGTTTTAACACAACTTTTTCGAGGACTTTAGATAGAAAAGGTAAATTGGAGACAGGACGGTAATTATTTAGGCATCTAGGATCCAGAGTGGGTTTTTTGAGCAGGGGTCAGTGGATCCAAGTGAATGGGACCCGGAGCTGAGGAAGACAAAACCAAAATATTATCCCTGATATCTTCAATTTTATCATTAAAGATATCTAAAAAGTCTTGTGCACTAAAGGGAGAGGAGTCTTCAGTTGTTTTTGGTTGGATTAGTTTAGCAACTGTCCCAAAGGGGAACCTGGGGTTATGCCGGTTTTCTCTGATTAGAGATGAGAAATAGGCCATCTTTGCAGTGCTGAGGGTGTGCTTATAGGTGTTTACACACAAACACCACTTTTGATAATTTAGATTAGTTTTTGACTTGCGCCATATGCGTTCAAAACTCCTGCAGGCCTGTTTTAAAGCCCGGGTTTCCTCGTTATACCATGGTGTAGGTCGTCCTGAGGGGTGCCACTGAGTCAGTGATGGCCGAGAGGGTTGCATGGAGCTCCTTTGTGTGGGCTTCTATTGAGTTTCCAGATGGAGTTAAATTAGGAAGAACATCTGTCAGCCGTGTGGCAAACATTTCCATTGCAGCCGCGCTAAAATTCCGTGTAGACACTACGCAATTGTCGGAATTTGAGGGGAGTTTAAAACCTTGAATTCCACCAGTGAGTGATCTGAAACAGCAGATGAAAGAGAGGAGACGACGAGATGGGAAACATCTATTCCCCGAGCCAAAACAAGATCCAGATAGTTTTCACTAATGTGTGTGGGCTCATGAACATGATAGATTATCACACACCCCATATGTTTTTGTTAGAGTATTTTAAAACAAGTACCATATTTTGTTGGACCATAAGACGCACCTGGTTTTTAGAGGAGAAAAATAGGAAAAAAAAATTCTGAACCAAATAGTGTAATAAAATATTTAATAAAGTATAACAGAATAATATTTGAATTATATGACTGGAGTGAAGGGCATGCGCACTGCTGTGTACTGTAACACCGCCTACTATATGCTATCCTCCAATAGCATACGGCGGTGACACAGGACAGCAGCATCCTTACGGAAGCCGATGCTGCAACATAAGATCCGCATGGTCCGCAGGAAAAGTGCCTGCGGACCATAAGACGCAGGCACTTTTCCTCCCACTATTTGTTGAAGAAAAAGTGCAGCTTATGGTCCGAAAAATACGGTAATTGCACTATAACAGTAAAACTGACGAACTTTGTACAGTCCATAATGCTCTCAATCAATCAATCAATCAATCAATCAATCAATCAATCAATAACTCAATCAATCAATCAATCAATCAATCAATCAATCAATCAATCAATCAATATTTATTTATATAGCACCTTCCAACAACCACAGATTAAACCAAGGTGCTTAACAACATTAGTAAAAAATAAACATATTTACAAATAGGTTTAAAACACATTTACATAATAAAAACAGAGCCGTGTCACAAAGCCATTAAGTGTAAAAAGCCATTTTAAATAAAAAGGTTTTAAGTTTGGCTTTAAACAGAGGCTGGTCAGTGATGTAACGTAACTCAATGGGCAACGAGTTCAAGAGTTTAGGACCGGCCACTGCAAAAGAACGATCGCCCCACTGTTTGAACCGGGACCGGGGCACCTTCAGCAGATGTTGCCCAGCAGAACGTAGAGCTCTGCTGGGTTTGTGAGGGGTCAGAATCTCACACAAATAGGAAGGTGCAAGGCCCGTGAGTGCATTAAAAACAAACATTAAGATTTTAAAATTAATTCTAAACTGGACAGGGAGCCAGTGCAGGGAGTACAGGACAGGTGTTATGTGCTCTTGTTTACGACTGTTAGTTAGCAGTCGGGCAGCAGCGTTTTGCACAAGCTGCAAACGGTGAAGTCCAGTTTGGTTAACTCCCACATAGAGCGCATTGCAGTAGTCTATACAGGAGCTAATAAAAGCGTGAATGGCTTTCTCCAGGTCAGCACGACTTAAAAAGGGTTTAACTTTTGAAAGGAGGCGAAGCTGAAAAAAGCTTGCCCTAACCACGAATCTATTTGTTTGTCAAATTTTAGACTGCTGTCTAGTTTTACCCCCAGGTTTTTGACAACATGGTTGAGATGGGGGGCCAAAGCAAAAGGACCAGGAGCTGAGACACTGGGCAGGTTGGATGTGCCGAACACAATACATTCAGTTTTATCCTCATTCAAACAGAGGAAATTCTGGGACAGCCACAATCTGATGTCCTCTAAGCATCTGTTGATGGACTGAAGACTATTAGGACAAGCAGGGACAACCGGAAGGTAAACCTGCAGGTCGTCTGCGTACAGATGAAAAGACATTTTGTGCTTTGAAATAACTGCACCTAACGGCAACATATACAAGGAAAATAAAACAGGGCCCAAAATGGAACCTTGTGGCACACCAGAGGTCAAGGGAGCCGAGGAGGAGGAGAAGTCACCAATCCTAACAGAAAAAGTCCTCTCTGTTAAATACGACCTAAACCACTGCAGCACAGGTCCCTGAAGCCCAACCTGTTGTTCCAGACGTGTCAGGAGGACTGAGTGGTCCACGGTGTCAAATGCTGCAGTAAGGTCCAACATTATGAGCAGCACTGGCTTTTTCTCATCAAGGGACAAGAGAATGTCATTTTGTACTTTGAGAAGAGCGGACTCAGTGCTGTGTCGTGTCCTAAAGCCAGACTGAAACTTTTCAAAAATCTGATTGTTCTCCAGAAAAGACTGTAACCGTAAGAAAACAATCTTTTCCAAAACCTTGGATAGAAAAGGTAAATGGGACACAGGTCTAAAATTTGACATAACGGTAGGATCAAGGTTGTTTTTTTTTAGCAGAGGCCTGACCACTGCGTGCTTAAATACAGTTGGTACAGAACCTAAACTTACGCAGCTGTTTATAAATGAGAGGAGGCATGGGCCCACTGTGTTAAAAACCTGTTTAAGCATTTTAGATGGGATAATGTCCAGAGGACAGTTGGTCGGTCTCAGCCCCTGGACCACATCAGAGAGGAGAGAGAGTGATACTGGCTCAAACACATTAAACACAGAGGGTACAGGAGAAGAGCAAAAGTCAAAAGTGTTAGACATGTTCTTAATGCTCTGTTTAACAGAGGCTACTTTATCAACAAAATAATGGAGGAAATCATTACAGGTTGACTTTGAGGCCTGCTGTGGAGCATTACTAGATGGATTTATAACAGACTGAATTGTATTGAATAGCGCTCTAGGACGATTAGAGATGGTGGAAATGACATTAGACAGATACTGACATTTAGCTGCTTTGACTGCATTTTGATATTCAGTAAGACTGTCTCTCAATATACCCAGTGAAACATGTAGCTTGTCCTTTTTCCACTTGCGCTCGACCTGCCTGCACCTCCGTCTAAGGGCACGGGTGGTGTCATTAAGCCAAGGCTCTAGTTGAGTCCTGACAGTTCTGCACCTGAAAGGAGCAATGATGTTAAAAATCTCTGAGCAGGTGGAGTTGAAGGAGGAGATGAAGACTTCTGTGCAGAGTGGAAAGACCACTTCGTTCTGAGAGTAAAGAGTGGTGTTCATAAAGGCAGCAGCAAATTCTCCAGCTGTGGTGGGAGTGATGATGCGGCGGTGACCGGCTGGAGTAAGGGATTTTGCTGCAGGGACAGGGCCTTTTAATTCAAACATAACAGTAAGGTGGTCTGAAATGCAAATGTCACTTATTTCTGAGATTAATACAGTGAGTCCGTGAGAAATGATCAGGTCCAATGTGTGACTGTGCTGGTGTGTGGGAGCGTTCACTGATTGTGTCAGATCCAAAGAGATTAGAAGGTTCTGAAAGTCATTGGCCAGCTGACTTGAGGGGCAGCAAATGTGAATATTAAAATCACCACAAATTAATAAACTGTCGTATTGTGTTTGTAATTCCCCAAGTAACTCAGAGAACTCCGGAATGAAATCCTTATTATATTTTGGAGGTCGGTAGACAACAGCACACAGTAGAGGACATGCAAATGGAGCCAGGAATAGCTGAAGCTCAAAGCTACTATAGTTCTTAGATGGAAGTAGACAACAGTTCAAGTGTTGTTTAAAGACAGAAGCCAGACCACCACCACGACTGGATACTCGCGGCGTACTCAGGAAAGAGTAGCCGGGAGGGAGGAGCTGTTATCACCTGGTTTTAGCCAGGTCTCTGTGAGCATGAGAAAATCCAGGTCGTGAGTGGAAATCAAGTCGTTCAGGATGAAGGTCTTGTTTGTGAGCGATCGGGTGTTTATCAAAGCTGCGTGCACCGACCTACAGTTCACCGACTGCAGAGTGGCATGATTGAGCGGGCGGAGATTCCCTCGCACGCAGCCCCGCACCTGAATCCTCATCGGCCGGCAACACGGAAGCAAGCACCCAGCATCAGGGAGAGCTGGTCGGAGCCACCGATAGCTGAACTCTAAGGAGCGCAGGTCAAATTTTCCGCACACCGTGGATTTTCCATTCAGCGAACAGCCAGACACATCCGTACATAATGAAGCCAGGTAAGCCTTGAATCTTACGAGCACCCCTCCTCTTTTCCCGCGTCTCCGCTTCTTGTTGCGAGGCACCGTGCAGAAAGGACGCCAGAGATAGGCTGGCACAGCGGCTAGCAGAGGCGGCGGCGTTTTTGAATGTCTATATTTAACAAAATCAGAAAGGTTGTTCACCGTATCCCGTATCTTTAGCAGAGTCAGGCGTTCATACACCAATAGCGATGACACATTATTAATGACACACAGGATAAATACAATAATTAGCAGGAAAGTCAAGAGACGTGGACGGCAGGCCATACACAGCGGCGCCTTCTCCATAGTGCGAACTACGGGGGAGCTAGGGGGAGCTCGGCTCCCCTTAATAAGACATGGGCTCCCCTGAAATCGAGTAATGTGAAATTTTGGGGGGTCTCAAAAAATATTGACAATGTGAATATTTTGAAGTGTAATTTCAGTTGTGTAATGTGATCACGATGGATTATTAAGTGTAAAATAACAATAATATTCTTCATTCATGCATGACACCGATTAAAACCTAATTCAATTCAATAAAGATTACTATACATGCTATTCTTGTAATGAGCATCAAGGTGTGGGGCTCTGCGCTGCAAATTCCACATATGTTAGTACGTCATAGATTTGTAGAAAAAACGTTGGATGCCATTTATCGCGCGCAAACAAAGTCCTTAACAAAGTCCTTAATTAATTCTGCAGCTATAGCATCATAGCCATTAGCCATGGCAAAAAGAAAACAAGGCAGTTTAATTAATTTTGGTTTCATCAAGAAATTATGTAGTGATGACGTGAATACCACTGATTCACCTGCTACAAACACTACTATACCTCCCGCCGCGCCAACTGTGCAAGAAGCTGAAAAAAAGTCATCTCTGGCTGAAGATGGTAACAGCTCGTCAGAGGCCGGACACGTTCTATACTGACAGTAAGACCCGCAACAGGCTGCGTGAAAACAGCCTCTCATCGCTTCTTTTTCTGGACATTAATGGACCCCCATTGGAGAGTTTCGACCCAAAGCCTTTTATCTTATCTTGGATTAAGGCAGGTCATCGCCCATCCACTTCTTGGATTTCCGGACGAACAGCAAAGGAAACTGACTCCAGGCCTTTGTGGTCTATTTTGTGTTAAAGTAAGAACTGTTATTCCCAATTACAGTATGCGGCTGGTTTGTTATGGTATTCTATTTCTAACCCCCCCCCACAAAAAAAAAAAAAAAAGTGGGCTCCCCCAAAGGACACGGTATAGTTCGAACACTGGCCTTCTCTCACTTCCATCTGGATGTTAGAGCTAGTCCTGGGACACTCTGGCAGCTCCATCAGTGCCTGTGTCACATGACACACTCCTATTAGGCATTCTGGCCTCAGTGGCTGCAAAAACAAGTGTTTAACAAATTATTTGCTATCTTGAGTATATTATAAGACCCAAACATCTCGGTCCACTACTCAAAAACTGCACAATACCCTAAAAGATGCTCTGCCTTTGCACAATATGCCTTTTCATTTCAAACCATCAAACAATGGAATCAGCTCCTGCACAGTCTGAAGTTCTAAATCTGGTACAAAGCATATATTTTCTTGTGAGATTAATGTATTTGTACATGGTGCATGAGAAATATAGAATAAACTAAACTAAACATACAAAAGCTTCATAGTATTCAAACTCACCTTTGCTTCTCCCAATAGGCTTCACGTTAGACTGCACACCTGCAGATCTGCAGCGACTGGTTCAGGCTGGCCATCTTTGGCAAAACAAAAGATTTGTGTTATTGTTTACAATAACAGTATTATATTAATTCATTTTAGAGATTTCATGTTTATAAATAATATTAGTGACACAAATATTCTCACAAAGCAAAGTTGTGCTCAAAAAAAAAAAAAAAAACCCAAAAACTTTTTTTACTCATAGATAAAGTTTGAGTGTGTTTACTCTTTTTAAATCATGACAAAAGAAACTAACCACATGACCCTGATCAAAGGTTTACATACCCTGGTGTGTTTTGTCATTGTCCACTCCAGATTTTCAGCTTCTCCAGCTTCCTCTAGGCTGGCTGGCACACCTGTCATCATTCTCCTCATCAGTATTCTGTGTACTTAAGCCCAGACCTTCCTCCCAGACTCTACCAGATTGTTAGTCTACCTCTGTGGTGAACTTTGTAGCGGGCTGTAGGGTTGTACTTGTTATTTAGTGGCTTGTGTGAGTCTTACCTGCTGGTTTTCTGTCCTTCGTTCCAGTGCCCGCCAGTTCCTGCTCCAAGAACGGCCTCTGTCACGGTCCGGCTGGATTGGTTATTTACTTACCCGCTTACAAAAAACTCTTCTGAACTGAGACGGCTGCGTTTGCATTTGGGTCCCTTTCTTGTGATATTGTGACAATGTGACAACAGGTTTGAATGGCTACTAAAGCTAACTATCCTCACCTGTGACCTGTTTGCCTGTAATCAGTGTGTGTGTATAAAAGGTCAGTGAGTTTTAAAAATGTCTTCACGCAACCACTAACTGAGTGAAATAAGTTTTTGTGTTATTGTTCATATTCTCTGATAAATGGCCCTAAAAAATCTCAAATTCTGCCAGGGTATGTAAACTAATGAGCACCACTGTAGCTACATTGATCATCAAAGATCTACAGCAACTGACTTTTTCCTGCTACACCATTACTACACCACTATTCTATAATATCTTCACTCTTCACCTTTTTTTAGGAGATCTGCTGAGTAATCATGAGCATAAAAGCCTCCAGATGCTGTTGTGAAAGAGCACCTAAGCCTGTTTTTGATTTATTTTAGGGAAAAGCTTATTTCCCTGTGTTCTAGACAGGGTGAGCACAAACTTGTACAAGCAACTCAATCTTCTCAAGATCCAAAGTATCTTTAAGAAAGTGGGTCAGTTTTATGAACAGGTTGGTGAGAAATAATCACCACAAATATTACTTAGTTTACTTATGTTTATCAATTCTGCATGACTTTTTTTTTTTTTTCAGACCTGATTTTTTTCAGATTGAATTTGTTAGTGTTTTATAATAAGAAGCACCCTTATAACTTTTCTTTATGTTCTTTGTACACTTTGCATGTTACACTGCGCCCTAGATTAGGACACTAAATACCTCATCTGTTTGAACCAGTTAGAACCAGTTGGTCACAGCTGACTGGACACCTAGTGGAAAAATACTGATACTTGGGCAGGAAGTGCCCCTCCTGTGTGAGGTGAGGCCAAAGGTTTGGACTTTTGGAGCATGAAGTTGACCAGCAGCACAACACGTGGGCTGACCTCATGTTAACATCGTGTTGTGTAACAGCGCTGTTCTTATACCTTTTTCTGAGTGGAATTAAACATATAAACTTTATATTGGTTTTATAGTTTTTATTCAAGTAGTCTTAGCTCCAGCACTCGTACCAAAAGAGCCGGGAGGAACTGTTTTCGGAGTAACAATATGATGACGACTCCAGTGCAGTTCTGCATCACTCACACACTGTGTGACAGCGACTGAAAGGATGAGAAGATGCACAAACCAACTTATTGGAGGAAAAAGGGAATTTGATGTTATGTTGTTGAAATCCATTTCTGACACAAAAGAAAGGTGCACTGATTAAGTATAAATAAACAATGATAATGCATGGGATTATTCATTAGTAGTAAAGCAATAAATAAGTATTTATTTATTATTAAGGCAAAACAATTTCATCTGTGTTGTTCAATTTCAAGTGTTGTTATAAAGTGTTACTGAAAGTTCTCTTGTACTTTGGCTAAATTAACTTTTTCCACAATTTTGCGCAAACCTCTAACTCAATTTGTCATATTTCTATATATTTCCTTTATTATCTCTTTAAGTTTGTTTTAACCAAACCTTATGTTTCTATATTAATATTTATTTCTGGTAAAAGGGCTTTCTTTTTAATGTTTCTGCCGGCTTCCATTCATTTTCCTACAGTGCTTTTATTTATCTAGTTAGTTTATCTAGTAATTTGTTGACTTTTTTCTATTAGTTTCTGTAATTTCTTTCTTTTCTAATTTTTATCTTCTTTAACAATATAGTTTGAATTTATTATAATTGAATTTCTGTCAGTTTTAATCCTGAATTTATTAATTCTTATTTTTATCTTTTTCAGGGCTCTGTGTACACTTTCACACACACCAGACTAGTCAACACGTCTACAGCCACTCAGTTGTTGTTAACGGATTTATCGCCTGTACATTTTTTCTCTCTGCACAAGGCTGGGATGAGATGGAGAATGAGCTATAGCTAAATTTTCCTTTCCGTTTGATAGACTAATAGGCTTTTTTCTTCTATTTGGATTTACTTTGCCATTAATATTAACCATAAAATCTTCGCTCACACAAACTGCACTAATGTGAATATTCTCTCTACTGCTGCTCTCCCACACACATGCACACTCGTCAGCCTAATTAAATGCACTGATCGCAGTCATTTATGGCTTAAACCTATGCGTCTTTCATACGTGTATCTGAGTTATATATATATATATATATATATATATATATATATATATATATACAATTGCGGGAGTTTGAGCAGCGTTTTCAGATTTTTGGTCAACTGGAAAAAGACTTCAACGTGTTTTTCTCACCATTCACATGAATGCCTCTGATCTGCCCGTCAACATCCAACTTGAAATAATAGACTTGCAGTGTGACACAGATTTTAAGGGCAAAATTGCTGTAGCCGGCTTGAACACATTTTATCAATATCTCTTGTCGGGCTACCCCAACTTGACAGCCCTTGCATCAAAAGTGTTGTGCATGTTTGGAAGCACATATCTTTGTGAGCAAGTTTTCTCTGTAAGGAGCATCAATAAAACAAAGATGTGCTCAAGGCTCACTCATTAAAAGTGCTTGACTTGAATGAAACCCTGAAATTGGCTGCAAATCAGGATGTGACGCCTGATAGTAATGCACTTGTGAAAGCTAAAAGATGCCAGGTTTCCGTGGTAACCCCACTTAAAATGCTGCTTGAGACATTATGCACACTGTCTTCGTTCTAAAAAAATAAATGTCTTCTGTGGAGATTTAAAGAAAGTGAACAATGTATGATTTACTGTAATAATGTCAGTCACTTCAGTTCATAAGTTTGGCTTGTTTAAATAGTTCAAATATTGTACAAATTTTATTATTATTTATTTATTTTTATAATAAGCCTACAAGGAACGGAGTAACTCACCCACCTGAATAGTTTCTACCTCAGTTTGTATGGTATGGTGAGTTAGCTCAGGATTGAGATGTGGAAATGACAAATAAGGTATTTAATACCTAGAAGAGATGTTTGTATTTTGTTTAATCAAAGATTGGCTGTGACTTAAAGTTGTATGCCCTTGTAGTCCTCAGCACCTTTTAATCTGTTGGAATTTAACTTTGTATTTCTGTTAGATGTTGTCTCAAACATTATTTGATCCATAAATCTGTTTTATGGTCTCTCTGGAGAATCTTCAACTCTTTAATGACTCAGTGCTCCCCATAACTCTTATCTCAGAGTCTTCCTAAGTGACCTTTTATGACCTCTGTGTTTATTCTAATTTCATTCAGGCCTTTTTTCTCTGGACAAGGCTTAACTTGTCAACATTGATTCATGTCTTGTCATCTTCTCTCATTAAAACTGAAGCCTAACATACTCCAGACCATTTTGTGAGATGTTCATTTTTAAACCTTTAACATTTCTCACTCCTCAGTCGATGCTTTAATCTTAGCCACCTACAGAAAACAAGGCTATGTTAGTTTTTTAACCTGTGTTGTAAAAGTATTATCTGTTTTCAGTTTTAGAAATGTATTTGTTGATTTAAAACAGTCCACTTTTCTTCTATAGGCTGATCCTTCTTTTATTAACTTGGTTAACTGTTTTTTCCATGTTTTATTAATTAAGAACTGAAAGTATTACTTCATATATTGTTCTAGTCTGTGTTAAGATGAATTTAGGACTTGTCAGAAATGTGTGTAGCTGATGTGTGGTTTACATTGTTACTGGAAAACCCCTGTTTTCACTGAAGGCTTTTTAAAATCCAGTCACTGCTGAAGCTAATTATCTGTAACATAGTGTTAAAACTTCTTCAATATTGTCTAATTTTAAACTATATTACTATTGGTTTCTTTTACTACTGAGGTACTGTGCATCAGTTCTTCTGATGAGTAACCATCTCTCTGCTGTGTATAGATGGAACATTTTTATTATTAGGATTTACAAAATCTAGTTTATTCAAATGCTTTCTTTTAATACAGACAATGCTTTGTCTGACTCTTTATTCATTTTAATTAAGTCTATTATCACTTCTGGTCTGCAGTTTTTATCAGATTTCTTAATAGAGACATTAATACAGCAACATTACAATCCACAACCTGCTATAACCTGTTATTTATAATAATGTCAACATTTGTCCAACAGTTTGTTGCTTCAAAGCTTTTCTAACAGCCTCGAAGTGAGACGGAGCAATTTTCCTACATTTCTCACTTAACCTTTAGACTAAATATTCTATCTCTGTTTGACAAATTTTATAATTTTTTCTTTACTAATTTTATGCTTTGCAAATACTAAAATGTGTAACACTGTGATGGAGTCTAACTGACATCACTGCTTGGTCAGACTTTAGATCATCAACACTAGAGCTCTGTACTCACTACGTTCAGGTTGAATTTGATGAAGATAACTTTAGGTCTTTTAAGAGTCGACTGTAAGACAGACTTCTTTTTCTTCCATCTCAGTCGTGATATGTAAAACAAAGGTAGCATGAGTCAGAATAATACAGAACTCAAATCCAATACTGTTAGCCAATTTAAATTCAGGCAGAATATTAGACAGAATCAAAAACCAGATCAGAAACCATAGACATTTCATTGTCATAGTACATTTAATCTCTACAGTTACTCTTTTCAGCCTAAACTACACCACATGCTCTTAGTGATATATGTATATATATATTTTAAATATTAATTGATCTTCTAAGACATATAACTCTTGAATTTAGATATAAATTTTTTTTTGTTTACGCACAGTACAGCTGTTAACTTAGGTTTAAGTGCACAAGACTCCAGTCCCTCTGTCACTAATACAACAGAAGGAGTTGAGTTCCTGTTCAGAAACCAAGTCTCAAACTGGGTAATAAGAGGTACCACCATAGCTACTTGCCTTCCCAATATATATTTATTTTGTCTCGTAATAGAAAGCATATTGCCATTCTGTTGCTTCTTTACAATTTCCCAGAGTCCATTTTGTCTTGTTGTTTGTAAATCACTAAACAGTGTAACTGTGTCTTTGGCACATGTAATGTTTTAAATAGTCTTTGTATTCTTTTTCATTTTAGTCCATTTCTGTATTATTTCTGAATCCCGTGGTCATCTCAGCCAGTATATTACAGATTGAATAATCATTTCTCTTCTGCCCTGCTGTTATGTTAACAAGGCCCTCTCTCTGGATGCAGCTCCACTGCTCACACATTCAGCACCTCTGGTATCTGATAAAGGTTTAATGGGGGTTGGGTGGACTCACCAGACTGTGCTTTAGGCCTGTCTCACTCTGAACCTGCCTCAGACACCTCTCTGTGCGTTCCTGTATGAGATCCGCTGTGATCTGTTAGAATGAGCTTGTTACGGTGACATCGGCTCTGCTGAAGAAGACTGGAACATAAACACATGTTATTCATATTCCGGGGTACCATAGGTAAAAGCTTGTCGCTGCGACAGCTTCCGTTTTGTGGTGTAATATTTTATATGTTATGTGTTTTAAACTATGTAGACCCAGTTAGTTATTCATTTAAACATATTAATATAAAAAAGACAAAACCTAATGTCAGACACACACACAGGAAGGACCAGATAAAGACGCAGGTGTCTGTCATCGAAAGTGACAGAGCCAAACAAGGAGTAGCTCAAGGCCAGACAGAAATGACATCAGGAAGTTAATGAGGGGAATCCCAGAGCCTTGCACAATGATATCAGAAAGAGTTATTACTTTACTGATATCAAAACTGTATAAAAGCTTATGTCTACTGTTCAAATGTTAGAGCTTGGGCAAAGTCTACTCGGGTCATTATTGTGTTGGCTGTGAACAATAAAGACTCTAATGGCATGGAAATCTGGTGTTGCGTTCACAACTTATTCCATACAATAGTGCCAAAGACTGAGGGGTCTGTTTTGACACTACAGTTTCTCTTCAGTAACAAACCCCTGTTTTTCATTCTTCTTCTTGTGTCTTTTATTCAGTTTGTTCATTTGCAGCAGTATTAGCTTTTTCAACAAAGTCTTATTAGTTTCTTCTCTTTTCTTTAGCTTCTGTAGCCTTCCCATGATCCGCAATAATGTCCAGTTGATCTTTGATTTTTTTCAACTGATTGAGTCTGTAAGTCGGGAGGCCTCCTTTTCTTCAACCATCGTCTCCCACATTTCTTGAATATTTTTTTCATAAGCCTTTAGACTTGGGCTGTATGAGGTCTGTTTGGGATCAGAAGGCTGAATGTTGATGATACGCTTTAATTGTGCGTCAGCTCCAGAAAAACTCTTCAGTGTTTTAACACTTTCTCTGGCATTTTTGTTTTTATCTCTGTCTGGTTGGAACTGACTTATTGTTTTATCCAGTTCTTTGAATTCTTTTATTTCATTGTTTCTAAAGTCAGTCACTTTTGAACAGGAGCGGGTCTCATCACAAATCTCTGTCTTATCATTCTCTTGATCCGGGGTGCTATTCCCAGAGCTGGAGCCACTCTCATCTCCTCCAACTAATGCTCCACTCTCTGGTTCAGTTAAAATCAGCTTGAATTGTCCCGTTATTTCTCCATTTATTTCTTCAGGCAGCGCTTTTATTGTAAACTGTTCAGGAATGTCTTTATATTGAAAAGGCAATAGGGCTGAAGGTTCGGTACAAGTCTTAACAATTATTTCTGGACCCACAACAGCTGACTGCACTGGTTTTGTTTCACTTAGTCTCCGTTTTGACTCGTCTCTAAACCATCCCAATATTTCACGTTCTTTTATACGTTTTTTCTCTCGTTTAAAACTTTGATCCATAGCCTTGTAAAGTTTTATATTACTCTCTATTTCATTGCAGCACATTGGGTTAAAGCTGCCCGTAACAGGCCACTGTAAAGCCCCATACGTTCTTTTATGCCATTTCTTCATATGATTCCTGATCTGTTTCTTTGAGCTGGTTTCTGTCTAATAATCACCTCTAATGGAGTCTCCATCTTTCTAATGGAGTCTACATCTCCAGTTTTAGTATTTTTAGTGAATTTTAGTCCCATCTTGACTCCGCTGAAGGAAGGAGAATTCCTTTTGCCTTCTTTTAATTATTCATATTAATACAAATTCTTCTTTAACAGTTATTCTCATCTTGATGTTTTGCGGGATTCAATACTAGTTTTTCCTACTTTTTTCTCGGGCATTTAACTGCTCACGAGTCTTCCGTCTCCCCAGAGTTTTTCTAACAGCGGCGATATCAAGCCATGGATTTGTAATGTCGCCAGAAATTCTAAATGTCTCTCTAATAGAATAATTGTAATGCTTCTAGAACAAACCACAACTAAACTTACTTTGAGATTACTTCAGACTTTCTTGAGACCACTGTCCTTTTTAATACTTCTCCGCACGGCTTTTTTATTATTTTTTTTTATTGAGTTATTTTTACAGCTAATTTAACTCGTGCTTTTATCTATTCCTGACTTAGCGTAAACCTCTAATTATTTACTTTATTTTACTTTTACTTCTCACTAATTAGTTCTTTAGCCAGATTAATTTGTAGTGTAACGTTCATTTCTGTGTTCAATGATGACACATTGTTGTCGATGAACAGCTAGCTTCCGCTAGTCATTTATTTACCATCTTGTTTTTCATCCATAGATAGTATAATAATGGATGATATCCGCCCATTGGTCCCCTATTCACCAATATGGTCATTACGAAAGGGCAATAAAATGGCCGTTACATCCGGGCTTTTCGGGTTTTACTCCATTGTAAAACAATAGTTTTTAGATAGCATAAACCAACGTAATTTTCAAAAATTCACCCCCCCCCAGAGTTGTCACGTAGTAAAAACTTAGCTCTAGAGACCGGAGCCATCTTTTGTACCAGGCTGTAAACATGATTTACATCCCTCCACAAGCAGACACTGGCTTGGCTTTGTCTGAGCTTCACGATGCGCTCAGCGGCAACATCAACAAACATCCCGACGCTGCTACTATCATCGCTGGGGACTTTAACAAAGCCAAACTCAGGAAAGTCATGCCTAATTTTTATCAACACGTATCCTGTCCATCCAGAGGACCAAATACACTGGATCATTGCTACACTCAGTTTAAGAATGCCTACAAAGCTCGCTCACTACCGGCTTTAAATCGGACCATGCCGCCATTTTCCTTACACGGAATATAAACAACGGCTCGTTCAAGAACCTCCGGTGCAGAGGGTGGTGACGCGTTGGTCCGCCCAATCAGAAGCAACGTTACAGGCGGCTCTCGATGACGTAGACTGGGTCATGTTTTTTCGCGCAAGCTCATTGGGCGTCAGCGAGTTCACGGATGTAGCGCTAAGCTTTGTAAACACGCTAGCCGAACAAGCTACGGACAAAATAACTATACGGTCTTTCTCTAATCAGAAACCGTGGGTGGACAGATCAATCCGTGCAGCAATAAACAAACGCACTGCTGCTTACAACGCCGGCCTTCTGTCGGGAAACATGAGCGAAAGTACAAAGCATCGTGCTATGCTCTCCGACACGCAGTAAGTGCCGCAAAACACAGACACAGGGAACGCATTGAGTCACATTTCCAGCTAAATGACTCCCGGCATGTGGCAAGGACTAAGGACCATCTGTGACTTTGGAAATAAATCCTCTACAGTGGTGAGAGCAGATCCGTCGCTGGCTGACGAGCTTAACACTTTCTACGCCGCTGAAAGCAATCAAAGCAGTGCGAGTCTGCCGATCAGCGCGTCAGGAAGCAGCCGTCAGAGCAGCGATCATCATGTGATCACCGTGGACGGAGGACGAGGTTCGAAGGCACTAAAGCGAGTGAATGTAAGGAAAGCAGCTGGACCTGACGGGATTTCTGGCGTGTTCTGCGGTCCTGCGCTGATCAGCTCGCTGGTTTGTTTACATCCATTTTAATGAGTCTCTTGCCACATCGGTGGTTCCCACCCCATTCAAAAAATCA